>OZ012740.1:248750889-249950889 GCA_963859935.3 Lathyrus sativus | reverse complement strand
CCAAAAGGATGATGGAGCGAACTCACACCGGTTACTACCACCAAAAGGATGATAGAGCAAACACTCGCACGAACTGACATCAACAAGATGAGAGACCCACCATCAAAAGGATGATAGAGAAAAATCACACCGGCTACTACCACCAAAACAATGATAGAGCTAACACTCGCACAATCTGACATCAACAAGATGACAGACCCATCACCAAAAGGATGATGGAGCGAACTCACACCGGTTACTACCACCAAAAGGATAATTGAGCAAACACTCGCACGAACTGACATCAACATGATGACAGACACACCACCAAAATAATAAAGGAGCGAACTCACGCCAGCTACTAGCACCAAAAGGATGATAGAGCAAAACACTCCCACGATCTGACATCAACAAGAGTACAGACCCACCACCAAAAGGATGATGGAGCAAACTCATACCGGCTCCTACCACCAAAAGGATGATGGTGCAAGACACTCCTACAATATGACATCAACAACATGACACACCCACCACCAAAAGGATGATGGAGCAAACTCACACCGGCTACTACCTCCAAAAGGATGATAGAGATAACACTCGCACAATCTGACATCAACAAGATGACAGACCCACCTCCAAAAGGATGACTGAGCAAAACTCACGCCGGCTACTAGCACCAAAAGGATGATAGAGCAAAACACTCCCACAATCTGACATCAACAAGATGACAGACCCACCACTAAAAGGATGATGGAGCAAACTCACACCGGCTCCTACCATCAAAATGATGATAGAGAAAACTCTCGCACGAAGAGACCCTTCATCAAAGGATGATGGAGCAAACTCACACTGGCTACTACCACCAAAGGGATGATAGAGTAAACACTCGCACGATCTGACATCAACAAGAGTACAGACCCACCACCAAAAGGATGACGGAGCAAACTCACACCGACTACTATCACCAAAAGGATGATAGAGCAAAACACTCGCACAATCTCACATCAACAAGATGACAGACCCAGCCCCAAAAGGATGATGGAGCGAACTCACACCGGTTACTACCACCAAAAGGATGATAGAGCAAACACTTGCACGAATTGACATCAACAAGATGAGAGACCCACCATTAAAAGGATGATAGAGAAAAATCACACCGGCTACTACCACCAAAACAATGATAGAGCTAACACTTGCACAATCTGACATCAACAAGACGGCAGACCCATTACCAAAAGGATGATGGAGCGAACTCACACCGGTTACTACCCCCAAAAAGATGATTGAGAAAACACTTGCACAAACTGACATCAACAAGATAACAGACCCACCACCAAAAGAATAAAGGAGCGAACTCACGCCAGCTACTAGCACCAAAAGGATGATAGAGCAAAACACTCCCACGATCTGACATCAACAAGAGTACAGACCCACCACCAAATGGATGATGGAGCAAACTCATACCGGCTCCTACCTCCAAAAGGATGATAGTGCAAAACACTCCTACAATATGACATCAACAAGATGATAGACCCACCACCAAAAGGATGATGGAGCGAACTCACACCGGTTACTACCACCAAAAGGATGATAGAGCAAATACTCGCACGAACTGACATCAACAAGATGACAGACCCACCACCAAAAGGATGATGGAGAAAACTTACACCGGCTACTACCTCCAAAAGGATGATAGAGATAACACTCGCACAATCTGATATCAACAAGATGACAGACCCACCACCAAAAGGATGACAAAGTGAAACTCAAGCCGACTAATAGCACCAAAAGGATGATAGAGAAAAACACTCCCAAAATCTGACATCAACAAGATGACAGACCCACCACCAAAAGGATGATGGAGAAAACTCACACCGGATACTACCTCTAAAAGGATGATAGAGATAACACTCACACAATCTGACATCAACAAGATGAAAGACCCACCACCAAAAGGATGACGGAGCAAAACTCACGCCGGCTACTAGCACCAAAAGGATATTAGAGCAAAACACTCCCACAATCTGATATCAACAAGATGACAGACCCACCATCAAAAGGATGATGGAGCGAACTCACACTGGCTCCTTCTACCTAAATAATGATAGAGAAAACACTCGCACAAACATACCCTTCATCAAAGGATGATGGAGTAAACTCACACCGGTTACTACTAACAAAGGGATGATAGAGCAACCACTCGCATGATCTGACGTCAACAACAGGACAGACCCACCACCAAAAGGATGCCGGAGCGAAACTCACGCAGGATACTAGCACCAAAAGGATGATAGAGCAAAACACTCCCACAATCTAACATCAACAACATGACAGACCCACCACCAAAAGGATGATGGAACAAACTCACACTGGCTCCTACCACCAAAATGATGATAAAGCAAACACTCGCACGAACGGACATAACCAAGATGACAGGCCCTTCAACAAAGGATGATGGAGCAAACTCACATCGGCTACTAGCATCAAAGGGATGATAGAGCAAATACTCGTACGATCTGACATCAACAAGAGTACAGACCCACCACCAAAAGGATGAAGGAGCGAACTCACACCGGCTAATATCACCATAAGAATGATAGAGCAAAACACTCGTACAATCTGACATCAACAAGATGACAGACCCACCACCAAAAGGATGATGGAGTGAACTCACACCGGTTACTACCACCAAAACGACGATAGAACAAACACTGGAACAAACTGACATCAAAAAGGTGACAGAACCACCACCAAAAGGATGATGGAGAAAACTCACACCGGCTACTACCACCAAAAGGATGATAGAGTAAAACACTCCCACAATCTGACATCAACAAGATGAAAGACCCACCACCAAAAGGATGATTGAGCGAACTCACACCGGCTACTACCACAAAAATGATGATAGAGCAAACACTCGCACAAACAAACATTAACAAGATGACAGACCCACCACCAAAAGGATGATGGAGCAAACTCACACCGGCTACTACCTCCAAAAGGATGATAGAGATAACACTCGCACAATCTGACATCAACAAGATGACAGACCCACCTCCAAAAGGATGACTGAGCAAAACTCACGCCGGCTACTAGCACCAAAAGGATGATAGAGCAAAACACTCCCACAATCTGACATCAACAAGATGACAGACCCACCACCAAAAGGATGATGGAGCGAACTCACACCGGCTCCTACCACCAAAAGGATGATAGAGCAAATACTCACACGAACTGACATCAACAAGATGACAGACCCACCATCAAAAGGATGATGGAGAAAACTCACACCGGCTACTACCTCCAAAAGGATGATTGAGATAACACTCGCTCAATCTGACATCAACAAGATGACATACCCACCACCAAAAGGATGACAAAGTGAAACTCAAGCCGACTAATAGCACCAAAAGGATGATTGAGAAAAACACTCCCACAAACTGACATCAACAAGATGACAGACCCACCACCAAAAGGATGATGGAGCAAACTCACACCGGCTACTACCTCCAAAAGGATGATAGAGATAACACTCGCACAATCTGACATCAACAAGATGACAGACCCACCTCCAAAAGAATGACTGAGCAAAACTCATGCCGGCTACTAGCACCAAAAGGATGATAGAGCAAAACACTCCCACAATCTGACATCAACAAGATGACAGACCCACCACCAAAAGGATGATGGAGCGAACTCACACCGGCTCCTACCATCAAAATGATGATAGAGAAAACTCTCGCACGAAGAGACCCTTCATCAAAGGATGATGGAGCAAACTCACACCTGCTACTACCACCAAAGGGATGATAGAGTAAACACTCGGTCGATCTGACATCAACAAGAGTACAGACCCACCACCAAAAGGATGACGGAGCAAACTCACACCGGCTACTATCACCAAAAGGATGATAGAGCAAAACACTCGCACAATCTGACATCAACAAGATGACAGACCCATCACCAAAAGGATGATGGAGCGAACTCACACCGATTACTACCACCAAAAGGATAATTGAGCAAACACTCGCACGAACTGACATCAACATGATGACAGACACACCACCAAAATAATAAAGGAGCGAACTCACGCCAGCTACTAGCACCAAAAGGATGATAGAGCAAAACACTCCCACGATCTGACATCAACAAGAGTACAGACCCACCACCAAAAGGATGATGGAGCAAACTCATACCGGCTCCTACCACCAAAAGGATGATGGTGCAAAACACTCCTACAATATGACATCAACAACATGACACACCCACCACCAAAAGGATGATGGAGCAAACTCACACCGGCTACTACCTCCAAAAGGATGATAGAGATAACACTCGCACAATCTGACATCAACAAGATGACAGACCCACCTCCAAAAGGATGACTGAGCAAAACTCACGCCGGCTACTAGCACCAAAAGGATGATAGAGCAAAACACTCCCACAATCTGACATCAACAAGATGACAGACCCAACACCAAAAGGATGATGGAGCAAACTCACACCGGCTCCTACCATCAAAATGATGATAGAGAAAACTCTCGCACGAAGAGACCCTTCATCAAAGGATGATGGAGCAAACTCACACTGGCTACTACCACCAAAGGGATGATAGAGTAAACACTCGCACGATCTGACATCAACAAGAGTACAGACCCACCACCAAAAGGATGACGGAGCAAACTCACACCGACTACTATCACCAAAAGGATGATAGAGCAAAACACTCGCACAATCTCACATCAACAAGATGACAGACCCAGCCCCAAAAGGATGATGGAGCGAACTCACACCGGTTACTACCACCAAAAGGATGATAGAGCAAACACTTGCACGAACTGACATCAACAAGATGAGATACCCACCATCAAAAGGATGATAGAGAAAAATCACACCGGCTACTACCACCAAAACAATGATAGAGCTAACACTTGCACAATCTGACATCAACAAGATGACAGACCCATCACCAAAAGGATGATGGAGCGAACTCACACCGGTTACTACCACCAAAAAGATGATTGAACAAACACTCGCACGAACTGACATCAACATGATGACAGACGCACCACCAAAATAATAAAGGAGCGAACTCACGCCAGCTACTAGCACCAAAGGCTGATAGAGCAAAACACTCCCACGATCTGACATCAACAAGAGTACAGACCCACCACCAAAAGGATGATGGAGCAAACTCATACCGGCTCCTACCACCAAAAGGATGATGGTGCAAAACACTCCTACAATATGACATCAACAAGATGACAGACCCACCACCAAAAGGATGATGGAGCGAACTCACACCGGTTACTACCACCAAAAGGATGATAGAGCAAATACTCACACGAACTGACATCAACATGATGACAGACCCACCACCAAAAGGATGATGGAGAAAACTCACACCGGCTACTACCTCCAAAAGGATGATAGAGATAACACTCGCTCAATCTGACATCAACAAGATGACAGACCCACCACCAAAAGGATGACAAAGTGAAACTCAAGCCGACTAATAGCACCAAAAGGATGATAGAGAAAAACACTCCCACAATCTGACATCAACAAGATGACAGACCCACCACCAAAAGGATGATGGAGCAAAGTCACACCGGCTGCTACCTCCAAAAGGATGATAGAGATAACACTCGCACAATCCGACATCAACAAGATGACAGACCCACCTAAAAAAGAATGACTGAGCAAAACTCACGCCGGCTACTAGCACCAAAAGGATGATAGAGCAAAACACTCCCACAATCTGACATCAACAAGATGACAAACCCACCACCAAAAGGATGATGGAGCGAACTCACACCGGCTCCTACCATCAAAATGATGATAGAGAAAACTCTCGCACGAAGAGACCCTTCATCAAAGGATGATGGAGCAAACTCACACCGGCTACTACCACCAAAGGGATGATAGAGTAAACACTCGTACGATCTGACATCAACAAGAGTACAGACCCACCACCAAAAGGATGACGGAGCAAACTCACACCGGCTACTATCACCAAAAGGATGATAGAGCAAAACACTCGCACAATCTGACATCAACAAGATGACAGACCCAGCCCCAAAAGGATGATGGAGCGAACTCACACCGGTTACTACCACCAAAAGGATGATAGAGCAAACACTCGCACGAACTAGCATCAACAAGATGAGAGACCCACCATCGAAAGGATGATAGAGAAAAATCACACCGGCTACTACCACCAAAACAATGATAGAGCTAACACTCGCACAATCTGACATCAACAAGATGACAGACCCATCACCAAAAGGATGATGGAGCAAACTCACACTGGTTACTACCACCAAAAAAATGATTGAGCAAACACTCGCACGAACTGACATCAACATGATGACATACCCACCACCAAAATAATTAAGGAGCGAACTCATCCCATCTACTAGCACCAAAAGGATGATAGAGCAAAACACTCCCACGATCTGACATCAATAAGAGTACAGACCCACCACCAAAAGGATGATGGAGCAAACACATACCGGCTCCTACCACCAAAAGGATGATGGTGCAAAACACTCCTACAATATGACATCAACAAGATGACAGACCCACCACCAAAAGGATGATGGAGCGAACTCACACCGGTTACTACCACCAAAAGGATGATAGAGCAAATACTCACACGAACTGACATCAACAAGATGACAGACCCACCACCAAAAGGATGATGGAGAAAACTCACACCGGCTACTACCTCCAAAAGGATGATAGAGATAACATTCGCACAATCTGACATCAACAAGATGACAGAACCACCACCAAAAGGATTACAAAGTGAAACTCAAGCCGACTAATAGCACCAAAAGGATGATAGAGCAAAACACTCCCACAATCTGACATCAACAAGATGACGGACCCACCACCAAAAGGATGATGGAGAAAACTCACACCGGATACTACCTCCAAAAGGATGATAGAGATAACACTCGCACAATCTGACATCAACAAGATGACAGACCTACCACCAAAAGGATGACGGAGCAAAACTCACGCCGACTACTAGCACCAAAAGGATATTAGAGAAAAACACTCCCACAATCTGACATAAACAAGTTGACAGACCCACCATCAAAAGGATGATGGAGCGAACTCACACCGGCTCCTTCCACCTAAATAATGATAGAGCAAACACTCTCACAAACAGACCCTTCATCAAAGGATAATGGAGCAAACTCACACCGGCTACTACCAACAAAGGGATGATAGAGCAAACACTCGCACGATCTTACATCAACAACAGTACAGACCCACCACCAAAAGGATGCCGGAGCGAAACTCACGCTGGATACTAGCACCAAAAGGATGATAGAGCAAAACACTCCCACAATCTGACATCAACAAGATGACAGACCCACCACCAAAAGGATGATGGAACAAACTCACACTGGCTCCTACCACCAAAATGATGATAAAGCAAACACTCGCACGAACGAACATAACCAAGATGACAGGCCCTTCAGCAAAGGATGATGGAGCAAACTCACATCGGCTACTACCATCAAAGGGATGATAGAGCAAAGACTCTCACAATCTGATATCAACAAGAGTACAGACCCACCACCAAAAGGATGACGGAGCGAACTCACACCGGCTACTATCACCATAAGGATAATAGAGCAAAACACTCGTACAATCTGACATCAACAAGATGACAGCCCACCACCAAAAGGATGATGGAGTGAACTCACACCGGTTACTACCACCAAAAGGACGATAGAGCAAACACTGCCACAAACTGACATAAAAAAGGTGACAGACCCACCACAAAAAGGATGATGGAGCAAACTCACACCGGCTACTACCTCCAAAAGGATGATAGAGATAACACTCGCACAATCTGACATCAACAAGATGACAGACCCACCTCCAAAAGGATGACTGAGTAAAACTCACGCCGGCTACTAGCACCAAAAGGATGATAGAGCAAAACACTCCCACAATTTGACATCAACAAGATGACAGACCCACCACCAAAAGGATGATGGAGAGAACTCACACCGGCTCCTACCATCAAAATGATGATAGAGAAAACTCTCGCACGAAGAGACCCTTCATCAAAGGATGATGGAGCAAACTCACACTGGCTACTACCACCAAAGGGATGATAGAGTAAACACTCGCACGATCTGACATCAACAAGAGTACAGACCCACCACCAAAAGGATGATGGAGCAAACTCACACCAACTACTATCACCAAAAGGATGATAGAGCAAAACACTCGCACAATCTCACATCAACAAGATGACAGACCCAGCCCCAAAAGGATGATGGAGCGAACTCACACCGGTTACTACCACCAAAAGGATGATAGAGCAAACACTCGCACGAACTGACATCAACAAGATGAGAGACCCACCATCAAAAGGATGATAGAGAAAAATCACACCGGCTACTACCACCAAAACAATGATAGAGCTAACACTCGCACAGTCTGACATCAACAAGATGACAGACCCATCACCAAAAGGATGATGGAGCGAACTCACACCGGTTACTACCACCAAAAAGATGATTGAACAAACACTCGCACGAACTGACATCAACATGATGACAGACGCACCACCAAAATAATAAAGGAGCGAACTCACGCCAGCTACTAGCACCAAAAGGATGATAGAGCAAAACATTCCCACGATCTGACATCAACAAGAGTACAGACCCACCACCAAAAGGATGATGGAGCAAACTCATATCGGCTCCTACCACCAAAAGGATGATGGTGCAAAACACTCCTACAATATGACATCAACAAGATGACAGACCCACCACCAAAAGGATGATAGAGCGAACTCACACCAGTTACTACCACCAAAAGGATGATAGAGCAAATACTCACACGAACTGACATCAACAAGATGACAGACCCACCACCAAAAGGATGATGGAGAAAACTCACACCGGCTACTACCTCCAAAAGGATAATAGAGATAACACTCGCTCAATCTGACATCAACAAGATGACAGACCCACCACCAAAAGGATGACAAAGTGAAACGCAAGCCGACTAATAGCACCAAAAGGATGATAGAGAAAAACACTCCCACAATCTGACATCAACAAGATGACAGACCCACCAAAAAAAGGATGATGGAGCAAAGTCACACCGGCTGCTACCTCCAAAAGGATGATAGAGATAACACTCGCACAATCCGACATCAACAAGATGACAGACCCACCTCCAAAAG
Organism: Lathyrus sativus; assembly: GCA_963859935.3. Lineage (NCBI taxonomy): Eukaryota > Viridiplantae > Streptophyta > Magnoliopsida > Fabales > Fabaceae > Lathyrus > Lathyrus sativus. The sequence goes on along the minus strand of OZ012740.1, from coordinate 249,941,687 downwards.
AATGACTGAGCAAAACTCACGCCGGCTACTAGCACCAAAAGGATGATAGAGCAAAACACTCCCACAATCTGACATTAACAAGATGACAGACCCACCACTAAAGGGATGATGGAGCGAACTCACACCGGCTCCTACCATCAAAATGATGATAGAGAAAACTCTCGCACGAAGAGACCCTTCATCAAAGGATGATGGAGCAAACTCACACCGGCTACTACCACCAAAGGGATGATAGAGTAAACACTCGTACGATCTGACATCAACAAGAGTACAGACCCACCACCAAAAGGATGACGGAGCAAACTCACACCGGCTACTATCACCAAAAGGATGATATGGCAAAACACTCGCACAATCTGACATCAACAAGATGACAGACCCAACCCCAAAAGGATGATGGAGCGAACTCACACCGGTTACTACCACCAAAAGGATGATAGAGCAAACACTCGCACGAACTAACATCAACAAGATGAGAGACCCACCATCAAAAGGATGACGGAGCCAACTCACACCGGCTACTATCACCAAAAGGATGATAGAGCAAAACACTCGCACAATCTGACATCAACAAGATGACAGACCCATCACCAAAAGCATGATGGAGCGAACTCACACCGGTTACTACCACCAAAAAGATGATTGAGCAAACACTCGCACGAACTGACATCAACATGATGACAGACCCACCACCAAAATAATTAAGGAGCCAACTCATCCCATCTACTAGCACCAAAAGGATGATAGAGCAAAACACTCCCACGATCTGAGATCAACAAGAGTACAGACCCACCACCAAAAGGATGATGGAGCAAACACATACCGGCTCCTACCACCAAAAGGATGATGGTGCAAAACACTCCTACAATATGACATCAACAAGATGACAGACCCACCACCAAAAGGATGATGGAGCGAACTCACACCGGTTACTACCACCAAAAGGATGATAGAGCAAATACTCACACGAACTGACATCAACAAGATGACAGACCCACCACCAAAAGGATGATGGAGAAAACTCACACCGGCTACTACCTCCAAAAGGATGATAGAGATAACATTCGCACAATCTGACATCAACAAGATGATAAACCCACCACCAAAAGGATTACAAAGTGAAACTCAAGCCGACTAATAGCACCAAAAGGATGATAGAGCAAAACACTCCCACAATCTGACATCAACAAGATGACAGACCCACCACCAAAAGGATGATGGAGAAAACTCACACCGGATACTACCTCCAAAAGGATGATAGAGATAACACTCGCACAATCTGACATCAACAAGATGACAGACCCAGCACCAAAAGGATGACGGAGAAAAACTCACGCCGACTACTAGCACCAAAAGGATATTAGAGAAAAACACTCCCACAATCTGACATAAACAAGTTGACAAACCCACCATCAAAAGGATGATGGAGCGAACTCACACCGGCTCCTTCCACCTAAATAATGATAGAGCAAACACTCTCACAAACAGACCCTTCATCAAAGGATAATGGAGCAAACTCACACCGGCTACTACCAATAAAAGGGATGATAGAGCAAACACTCGCACGATCTGACATCAACAACAGTACAGACCCACCACCAAAAGGATGCCGGAGCGAAACTCACGCTGGATACTAGCACCAAAAGGATGATAGAGCAAAACACTCCCACAATCTGACATCAACAAGATGACAGACCCACCACCAAAAGGATGATGGAACAAACTCACACTGGCTCCTACCACCAAAATGATGATAAAGCAAACACTCGCACGAACGAACATAACCAAGATGACAGGCCCTTAAGCAAAGGATGATGGAGCAAACTCACATCGGCTACTACCATCAAAGGGATGATAGAGCAAAGACTCTCACAATCTGATATCAACAAGAGTACAGACCCACCACCAAAAGGATGACGGAGCGAACTCACACCGGCTACTATCACCATAAGGATAATAGAGCAAAACACTCGTACAATCTGACATCAACAAGATGACAGCCCACCACCAAAAGGATGATGGAGTGAACTCACACCGGTTACTACCACCAAAAGGACGATAGAGCAAACACTGCCACAAACTGACATAAAAAAGATGACAGACCCACCACAAAAAGGATGATGGAGATAACACTCGCACAATCTGACATCAACAAGATGACAGACCCACCTCCAAAAGGATGACTGAGTAAAACTCACGCCGGCTACTAGTACAAAAAGGATGATAGAGCAAAACACTCCCACAATTTGACATCAACAAGATGACAGACCCACCACCAAAAGGATGATGGAGAGAACTCACACCGGCTCCTACCATCAAAATGATGATAGAGAAAACTCTCGCACGAAGAGACCCTTCATCAAAGGTTGATGGAGCAAACTCACACCGGCTACTACCACCAAAGGGATGATAGAGTAAACACTCGCACGATCTGACATCAACAAGAGTACAGACCCACCACCAAAAGGATGACGGAGCCAACTCACACCGGCTACTATCACCAAAAGGATGATAGAGCAAAACACTCGCACAATCTGACATCAACAAGATGACAGACCCAGCCCCAAAAGGATGATGGAGCGAACTCACACCGGTTACTACCACCAAAAGGATGATAGAGCAAACACTCGCACGAACTGACATCTACAAGATGAGAGACCCACCACCATAAGGATGATAGAGAAAAATCACACCGGCTACTACCAGCAAAATAATGATAGAGCTAACACTCGCACAATCTGACATCAACAAGATGACAGACCCATCACCAAAAGGATGATGTAGCGAACTCACACCGGTTACTACCAACAGAAAGATGATTGAGCAAACACTCGCACGAACTGACATCAACAAGATGACAGAACCACCACCAAAATAATAAAGGAGCGAACTCACGCCAGCTACTAGCACCAAAAGGATGATAAAGCAAAACACTCCCACGATCTGACATAAACAAGAGTACAGACCCACCACCAAAAGGATGATGGAGCAAACTCATACCGGCTCCTACCTCCAAAAGGATGATAGTGCAAAAAACGCCTACAATATGACATCAACAAGATGACAGACCCACCACCAAAAGGATGATGGAGCAAACTCACACCGGTTACTACCACCAAAAGGATGATAGAGCAAATACTCGCACGAATTGACATCAATAAGATGACAGACCCACCACCAAAAGGATGATGGAGAAAACTCACACCGGCTACTACCTCCAAAAGGATAATAGAGATAACACTCCCACAATCTGACATCAACAAGATGACAGACCCACCACCAAAAGGATGATGGAGAAAACTCACACTGGATACTACCTCTAAAAGGATGATAGAGATAGCACTCGCACAATCTGACATCAACAAGATGACAGACCCACCACCAAAATGATGACGGAGCAAAACTCACGCCGGCTACTAGCACCAAAAGGATATTAGAGCAAAACACTCCCACAATCTGACATCAACAAGTTGACAGACCCACCATCAAAAGGATGATGGAGCAAACTCACACCGGCTCCTTCCACCTAAATAATGATAGAGCAAACACTCGCACAACTAGACCTTTCATCGAAGGATGATGGAGTAAACTCACACCGGCTACTACCAACAAAGGGATGATAGAGCAAACACTCGCACGATCTGACATCAACAACAGTACAAACCCACCACCAAAAGGATGCCGGAGCGAAACTCACGCTGGATACTAGCACCAAAAGGATGATAGAGCAAAACACTCCCACAATCTGACATCAACAAGATGACAGACCCACCACCAAAAGGATGATGGAACAAACTCACACTAGCTCCTACCACCAAAATGATGATAAAGCAAACACTCGCACGAACGGACATAACCAAGATGACAGGCCCTTCAACAAAGGATGATGGAGCAAACTCGCATCGGCAACTACCATCAAAGGGATGATAGAGCAAAGACTCAAATGATCTGACATCAACAAGAGTACATACCCACCACCAAAAGGATAACAGAGCAAACTCACACCGGCTACTATCACCATAAGGATGATAGAGCAAAAAACTCGTACAATCTGACATCAACAAGATGACAGACCCACCGCCAAAAGGTTGATGGAGTGAACTCACACCGGTTACTACCACCAAAAGGATGATAGAGCAAACACTGGCACAAACTGACATCAAAAAGATGACAGACCCACCACCAAAAGGGTGATGGAGCAAACTCACACCGGCTACTACCTCCAAAAGGATGATAGAGATAACTCTCGCACAATCTGACATCAACAAGATGACAGACCCACCACCAAAAGGATGATAATGTGAAACTCAAGCCGACTAATAGCACCAAAAGGATGATAGAGCAAAACACTCCCACAATCTGACATCAACAAGATGACAGACCCACCACCAAAAGGATGATGGAGCAAATTGACACCGGCTCCTACCACCAAAATGATGATAAAGCAAACACTCGCACGAACGTACATAACCAAGATGACAGACCCTTCATCAAAGGATGATGGAGAAAACTCACACCAGCTACTACCACCAAAGGGATGATAGAGCAAAGGCTCGCACGATCTGACATCAACAAGAGTATAGACCCAGCACCAAAAGGATGACAGAGCGAACTCACACCGGCTACTATCACCATAAGGATGATAGAGCAAAACACTCGTACAATTTGACATCAACAAGATGACAGACCCACCACCAAAAGGATCATGGAGTGAACTCACACCGGATCCTACCACCAAAATGATGATAAAGCAAACACTCGCACGAACTGACATAACCAAGATGACAGACGCTTCAACAAAGGATGATGGAGCAAACTCACACCTGCTACTACCACCAAAGGGATGATAAAGCAAAGACTCGCACGATCTGACATCAACAAAAGTACAGACCCACCACCAAAAAGATGATGGAGCGAACTCACACCGGCTACTATCACCATAAGGATGATAGAGCAAAACACTCGTACAATCTGACATCAACAAGATGACATACCCACCGCCAAAAGGTTGATGGAGTGAACTCACACCGGTTAGTTCCACCAAAAGGATTATAGAGCAAACACTGGCACAAACTGACATCAAAAATATGACAGACCCACCACCAAAAGGGTGATGGAGCAAACTCACACCGGCTACTACCTCCAAAAGGATGATAGAGATAACACTCGCACAATCTGACATCAACAAGATGACAGACCCACCACCAAAAGGATGACAAAGTGAAACTCAAGCCTACTAATAGCACCAAAAGGATGATAGAGCAAAACACTCCCACAATCTCACATCAACAAGATGACAGACCAACCACCAAAAGGATGATGGAGCGAACTCACACCGGCTCCTACCACCAAAATGATGATAAAGCAAACACACGCACGAACGTACATAACCAAGATGACAGGCCCTTCAACAAAGGATGTCAGAGCAAACTCACACCGGCTATTACCACCAAAGGGATGATAGAGCAAAGACTCGCACGATCTGACATCAACAAGAGTATAGACCCACCACCAAAAGGATGACGGAGCGAACTCACACCGGCTACTATCACCATAAGGATGATAGAGCAAAACACTCGTACAATCTGACATCAACAAGATGACATGCCCACCACCAAAAGGATGATGGAGTGAACTCACACCGGCTCCAACCACCAAAATGATGATAAAGCAAACACTCGCACGAAGGAACATAACCAAGATGACAGACCCTTCAACAAAGGATGATGGAGCAAACTCACACCTGCTACTACCACCAAAGGGATGATAAAGCAAAGACTCGCACGATCTGACATCAACAAAAGTACAGACCCACCACCAAACGGATGACGAAGCGAACTCACATCGGCTACTATCACCATAAGGATGATAGAGCAAAACCCTCGTACAATCTGACATCAACAAGATGACAAACCCACCACCAAAAGGATGATGGAGTGAACTCACACCGGTTACTAACACCAAAAGGATGATAAAGCAAACACTGGCACAAACTGACATCAAAAAGATGCCATACCCACCACCAAAAGGGTGATGGAGCAAACTCACACCGGCTACTACCACTAAAAGGATGATAGAGGTAACACTCCTACAATATGACATCAACAAGATGAGAGACCCACAACCAAAAGGATGATGGAGCAAACTCACACCAGTTACTACCACCAAAAGGATGATAGACCAAACACTCGCACGAACTGACATCAACAAGATGACTGACCCATGACCAAAAGGATGATGGAGCAAACTCACACCGGCTACTACCTCCAAAAGGATGATAGAGATAACACTCGCATAATCTGACATCAACAAAATGACAGACCACCACCAAAAGGATGACAAAGTGAAACTGAAGCCGACTAATAGCACCAAAAGGATGATAGAGCAAAACACTCCCACAATCTGACATCAACAAGATGACAGACCCACCACCAAAAGGATGATGGAACAAACTCACACCGGCTCCTTCCATCAAAATGATGATAGAGCAAACACTCGCACGAGCAGACCCTTCATCAAAGGATAATGGAGAAAACTCACACTGGCTACTACCAAAAAAGGGATGATAGAGCAAACACTCGCGTGATTTGACATCAACAACAGTACAGACCCACCACCAAAAGGATGACAAAGCGAACTCACACCGGCTACTATCACCAAAAGGATGATAGAGCAAAACACTCGCACAATCTGACATCAATAAGATAACAGACCCACCACCAAAAGGATGATGGAGCAAACTCACACCAGCTACTACCACCAAAAGAATGATAGAGCTAACACTAGCACAATCTGACATCAACAAGATGACAGACCCACCACCAAAAGGATGATGGAGTAAACTCATACCGGCTCCTACCTCCAAAAGGATGATAGTGCAAAACTCTCCTACAATATGACATCAACAAGATGACAGATCCACCAACAAAAGGATGATGGAGGGAACTCACACCGGCTACTACCACCAAAAGGATGATAGAGCAAACACTCACACGAATTGACAACAACAAGATGAACGACCATTCACCAAAAGGATGATGGAGCAAACTCATAGTGGCTACTACCACCAAAGGGATGATAGAGCAAACACTCGCACGATATGAAATCAACAAGATGACAGACCCACCACCAAAAGGATGATGGAGCAAACTCATACAGGCTACTACCACCAAACGGATGATAGAGCAAACACTCCCATAGTTTGACATCAGTAAGATAACAAACCCACCACCAAAGTGATAATGGAGCAAACTCACATCGGCTACTATCAGCAAAGGGGTGATAGAGCATAATCTGACATCAACATGATGACAAAACCACCACCAAAAGGATGACGAAGAAAACTCACACCGGCTACTACCACCAAAAGCATGATAGAGCAAAACACTCGCATAATCTGACATCAACAAGATGACAGACCCACCACTAAAAGGATGATGGTGCAAACTCACACCAGCTACTACAACCAAAAGGATGATAGAGCAAACACTCGCACGAACTAACTCCAACAAGATGACAGACCCACCACCAAAAGGATGACGGAGTGAAACTCACGCTGACTACCACCACCAAAAGGATGATAAAGCAAAACACTCCCATAGTCTAACATCATCAAGATGACAGACCCACCACCAAATGGATAATGGAGCAAACTCACACCGGCTCCTACCACCGAAATGATGATGGAGCAAACACTCGTACGAAAAGACCCTTCAACAAAGGATGATGGAGCAAACTCACACTGGCTACTACCACCAAAGGGATGATAGAGCAAACACTCACACGATCTAACATCAACAAGAGTACAGACCCACCACCAAAATGGTGACGGAGCAAACTCACACTGGCTACTAGAGCAAAACACTCGCACAATCTGACATCAACAAGATGACAAACCCACCACCAAAAAGATGATGGAGCGAACTCACACCGGCTAATACCTCCAAAAGGATGACAGAGAATACACACACATAATCTGACATCAACAAGATGATAGACCCACCACCAAAAGGAAAACAGAACGAAAATCAAGCCGGCTACTAGCACCAAAAGTATGATAGGGCAAAACACTCCCACAATCTGACATCAACAAGATGACAAACGCACCACCAAAAGGATGATGGAGCAATCTCACACCGGCTACTATCAACAAAATGATGATAGAGCAAACACTCGCACGAACGGACATCAATAAGATGACAGACCAACCACCAATAGGATGATGGAACAAACTCACACCGGCTACTACCACCAAAAGGATGATAGAGATAACACTCGCACAATTTGACATCAACAAGATGACAGGCCCACCACCAAAAGGATGATGGAGCGAACTCATACCGGCTCCTACCACCAAAATGATGATAGAGAAAACACTCGCACGAACAAACATCAACAAGATGACAGACACTTCAACAAAGGATGATGGAGCAAACTCACACCGGCTACTACCACCAAAGGGATGACAGAGCAAACATTCGCACGATCTGAGATCTACAAGAGTATAGACCCACCACCAAAAGGATGACGAAGCAAACTCACACCGGCTACTATCACCAAAAGGATGATAGAGCAAACACTCGCACGAACTAAGATCAACAATATGACAGACCCACAACCAAAAGGATGATAGAGCAAACTGACACCGGCTACTACCACCAAAAGGATGATAAAGCTAATACTCGCACAATCTGACATCAACAAGATGATAGACCCACCACCAAAAGGATGACGGAGCGAACTCACACCAGTTACTACCACCAAAAGGATGATAGACCAAACACTCGCACGAACTAACATCAACAAGATGACAGACCCATCACCAAAAGGATGATGGAGCAAACTCACATCGGCTACTACCTCCAAAAGGATGATAGAGATAACACTCGCATAATCTTACATCAACAAAATGACAGACCCACCACCAAAAGGATGACAAAGTGAAACTGAAGCCGACTAATAGCACCAAAAGGATGATAGAGCAAAACACTCCTACAATATGACATCAACAAGATGACAGACATACCACCAAAAGGATGATGGAGCGAACTCACACCGTTTACTACCACCAAAAGGATGATAGACCAAATACTCGCACGAAGTGACATCTACAATATGACAGACCCATCACCAAAAAGATGATGGAGCAAACTCACACCGGCTACTACCTCCAAAAGGATGATAGAGATAACACTCGCACAATCTGACATCAACAAGATGACAGACCAACCACCAAAAGGATGACAAAGTGAAACTCAAGTCGACTAATAGCACCAAAAGGATGATAGAGCAAACCATTCCCACAATCTGACATCAACAAGATGACAGACCCACCACCAAAAGAATGATGGTGCAATCTCACACCGGCTATTACCTCCAAAAGGATGATAGAGATAACACTCGCACAATCTGACATCAACAAGATGATAGACCCACCACCAAAAGGATGACGGAGCAAAATACACGCCGGCTACTAGCACCAAAAGGATGATAGAGCAAAACACTCCCACAATCTGACATCAACAAGATGATAGACCCACCACCAAAAGGATGATGGAGCAAACTCACACCGGCTCCTTCCACCAAAATGATGATAGCGTAAACACTCGCACGAGCAGACCCTTCATCAAAGGATGATGGAGAAAACTCTCACCCGCTACTACCAACAAAGGGATGATAGAGCAAACACTCGCACGATCTGACATCAACAACAGTACAGACCCACCACCAAAAGGATGACGGAGCGAACTCACACTGGCTACTATCACCAAAAGGATGATAGAGAAAAACACTCGCACAATCTGACATCAACAAGATGACAGACACACCACCAAAATGATGATGGAGCCAACTCACACCGGTTACTACCACCAAAAGGATGATAGAGTAAACACTCGCATAAACTGACATCAACAAGATGACAGACCCACCATCAAAAGGATGCTAGAGCAAAATCACACCGGCTATTACCACCAAAAGAATGATAGAGCTAACACTCGCACAATCTGACATAAACAAGATGACAGACCCACCACCAAAAGGATGATGGAGCGAACTCACACCGGTTACTACCACCAAAAGGATGATAGAAAAAACACTCGTAAGAACTGACATCAACAAGATGACAGACCCACCACCAAAAGGATAACGGATTGAAACTCACGCCGACTACTAGCACCAAAAGGATGATAGAGAAAAACACTACCACAATCTGACATCAACAAGATGACATACCCACCACCAAAAGGATGATGGAGTGAACTCACACCGGCTCCTACCACCAAAATGAATATAAAGCAAACACTCGCACGAAGGAACATAACCAAGATGATAGACCCTTCAACAAAGGATGATGGAGCAAACTCACACCTGCTACTACCACCAAAGGGATGGTAAAGCAAAGACTCGCACGATCTGATATCAACAAGAGTACAGACCCACCACCAAAAGGATGACGAAGCGAACTCACATCGGCTACTATCACCATAAGGATGATAGAGCAAAACCCTCGTACAATCTGACATGAACGAGATGAAAGACCCACCACCAAAAGGATGATGGAGTGAACTTACACCGGTTACTACCACCAAAAGAATGATAGAGCAAACACTGGCACAAACTGACATCAAAAAGATGACAGACCCACCACCAAAAGGGTGATGGAGCAAACTCACACCGGCTACAACCACTAAAAGGATGATAGAGGTAACACTCCTACAATATGACATCAACAAGATGAGAGACCCACCACCAAAAGGATGATGGAGCGAACTCACACCAGTTACTACCACCAAAAGGATGATAGACCAAACACTCGCACGAACTAACATCAACAAGATGACAGACCCATCACCAAAAGGATGATGGAGCAAACTCACACCGGCTACTACCTCCAAAAGGATGATAGAGATAACACTCGCATAATCTGACATCAACAAAATGACAGACCCACCACCAAAAGGATGACAAAGTGAAACTGAAGCCGACTAATAGCACCAAAACGATGATAGAGCAAAACACTCCCACAATCTGACATCAACAAGATGACAGACCCACCAACAAAAGGATGATGAAGCAATCTCACACCGGCTACTACCTCCAAAAGGATGATAGCGATAACACTCACACAATCTGACATCAACAAGATTCAAGACCCACCACCAAAAGGATGATGGAGCAAAACTCACGCCGGCTACTATCACCAAAAGGATGATAGAGCAAAACACTCCCACAATCTGACATCAACAAGATGACAGACCCACCACCAAAAGGATGATGGAACAAACTCACACCGGCTCCTTCCACCAAAATAATGATAGAGCAAACACTCGCACGAGCAGACCCTTCATCAAAGGACAATGGAGAAAACTCAAACTGGCTACTACCAAAAAAGGGATGATAGCGCAAACACTCGCGTGATTTGACATCAACAACAGTATAGACCCACCACCAAAAGGATGACAGAGCAAACTCACACCGGCTACTATCACCAAAAGGATGATAGAGCGAAACACTCGCACAATATGACATCAACAAGATGACAGACCCACCACCAAAAGGATGATGGAGCAAACTCACACCAGCTACTACCACCAAAAGAATGATAGAGCTAACACTAGCACAATCTGACATCAACAAGATGACAGACCCACCACCAAAAGGATAACGGATTGAAACTCACGCCGACTATTAGCACCAAAAGGATGATAGAGCAAAACACTCTGACAATCTGACATCAACAAGATGACAGACCCACCACCAAAAGGATGATGGAGCAAACTCATACCGGCTCCTACCTCCAAAAGGATGATAGTGCAAAACTCTCCTACAATATGACATCAACAAGATGACAGACCCACCAACAAAAGGATGATGGAGGGAACTCACACCGGCAACTACCACCAAAAGGATGATAGAGCAAACACTCACACGAACTGACAACAACAAGATGAACGACCCTTCACCAAAAGGATGATGGAGCAAACTCACAGTGGCTACTACCACCAAAGGGATGATAGAGCAAACACACACGATATGAAATCAACAAGATGACAGACCCACCACCAAAAGGATGATGGAGCAAACTCATACAGGCTACTACCACCAAACGGATGATAGAGCAAACACTCCCATAGTTTGACATCAGTAAGATAACAAACCCACCACCAAAGTGATAATGGAGCAAACTCACATCGGCTACTATCAGCAAAGGGATGATAGAGCATAATCTGACATCAACATGATGACAGAACCACCACCAAAAGGATGACGAAGAAAACTCACACCGGCTAATACCTCCAAAAGGATGACAGAGAATACACACACATAATCTGACATCAACAAGATGATAGACCCACCACCAAAAGGAAAACAGAACGAAAATCAAGCCGGCTACTAGCACCAAAAGGATGATAGGGCAAAACACTCCCACAATCTGACATCAACAAGATGACAGACGCACCACCAAAAGGATGATGGAGCAATCTCACACCGGCTACTATCAACAAAATGATGATAGAGCAAACACTCGCACGAACAGACATCAATAAGATGACAGACCAACCACCAATAGGATGATGGAACAAACTCACACCGGCTACTACCACCAAAAGGATGATAGAGATAACACTCGCACAATTTGACATCAACAAGATGACAGGCCCACCACCAAAAGGATGATGGAGCGAACTCATACCGGCTCCTAGCACCAAAATGATGATAGAGAAAACACTCGCACGAACAAACATCAACAAGATGACAGACCCTTCAACAAAGGATGATGGAGCAAACTCACACCGGCTACTACCACCAAAGGGATGACAGAGCAAACACTCGCACGATCTGAGATCTACAAGAGTATAGACCCACCACCAAAAGGATGACGAAGCAAACTCACACCGGCTACTATCACCAAAAGGATGATAGAGCAAACAATCGCACGAACTAAGATCAACAATATGACAGACCCACAACCAAAAGGATGATAGAGCAAACTGACACCGGCTACTACCACCAAAAGGATGATAAAGCTAATACTCGCACAATCTGACATCAACAAGATGATAGACCCACCACCAAAAGGATGACGGAGCAAACTCACACCGGTTACTACCACCAAAAGGATGATAGAGCAAGCACTCGCATGAACTGAAATCAACAAGATGACAGACCCACCACCAATAGCATAATGGACCGAAAGTCACTCCGGCTACTAGCACCAAAAGGATGATAGAGCAAAACACTCCTACAATATGACATCAACAAGATGACAGACATACCACCAAAAGGATGATGGAGCGAACTCACACCGGTTACTACCACCAAAAGGATGATAGACCAAATACTCGCACGAATTGACATCTACAATATGACAGACCCATCACCAAAAAGATGATGGAGCAAACTCACACCGGCTACTACCTCCAAAAGGATGATAGAGATAACACTCGCACAATCTGACATCAACAAGATGACAGACCAACCACCAAAAGGATGACAAAGTGAAACTCAAGTCGACTAATAGCACCAAAAGGATGATAGAGCAAACCATTCCCACAATCTGACATCAACAAGATAACAGACCCACCACCAAAAGAATGATGGAGCAATCTCACACCGGCTATTACCTCCAAAAGGATGATAGAGATAACACTCGCACAATCTGACATCAACAAGATGATAGACCCACCACCAAAAGGATGATGGAGCAAAACTCACGCCGGCTACTATCACCAAAAGGATGATAGAGCAAAACACTCCCACAATCTGACATCAACAAGATGACAGACCCACCACCAAAAGGATGATGGAACAAACTCACACCGGCTCCTTCCACCAAAATGATGATACAGCAAACACTCGCACGAGCAGACCCTTCATCAAAGGACAATGGAGAAAACTCAAACTGGCTACTACCAAAAAAGGGATGATAGCGCAAACACTCGCGTGATTTGACATCAACAACAGTATAGACCCACCACCAAAAGGATGACAGAGCAAACTCACACCGGCTACTATCACCAAAAGGATGATAGAGCGAAACACTCGCACAATATGACATCAACAAGATGACAGACCCACCACCAAAAGGATGATGGAGCAAACTCACACCAGCTACTACCACCAAAAGAATGATAGAGGTAACACTAGCACAATCTGACATCAACAAGATGACAGACCCACCACCAAAAGGATAACGGATTGAAACTCACGCCGACTATTAGCACCAAAAGGATGATAGAGCAAAACACTCTGACAATCTGACATCAACAAGATGACAGACCCACCACCAAAAGGATGATGGAGCAAACTCATACCGGCTCCTACCTCCAAAAGGATGATAGTGCAAAACTCTCCTACAATATGACATCAACAAGATGACAGACCCACCAACAAAAGGATGATGGAGGGAACTCACACCGGCAACTACCACCAAAAGGATGATAGAGCAAACACTCACACGAACTGACAACAACAAGATGAACGACCCTTCACCAAAAGGATGATGGAGCAAACTCACAGTGGCTACTACCACCAAAGGGATGATAGAGCAAACACGCACGATATGAAATCAACAAGATGACAGACCCACCACCAAAAGGATGATGGAGCAAACTCATACAGGATACTACCACCAAACGGATGATAGAGCAAACACTCCCATAGTTTGACATCAGTAAGATAACAAACCCACCACCAAAGTGATAATGGAGCAAACTCACATCGGCTACTATCAGCAAAGGGATGATAGAGCATAATCTGACATCAACATGATGACAGAACCACCACCAAAAGGATGACGAAGAAAACTCACACCGGCTAATACCTCCAAAAGGATGACAGAGAATACACACACATAATCTGACATCAACAAGATGATAGACCCACCACCAAAAGGAAAACAGAACGAAAATCAAGCCGGCTACTAGCACCAAAAGGATGATAGGGCAAAACACTCCCACAATCTGACATCAACAAGATGACAGACGCACCACCAAAAGGATGATGGAGCAATCTCACACCGGCTACTATCAACAAAATGATGATAGAGCAAACACTCGCACGAACGGACATCAATAAGATGACAGACCAACCACCAATAGGATGATGGAACAAACTCACACCGGCTACTACCACCAAAAGGATGATAGAGATAACACTCGCACAATTTGACATCAACAAGATGACAGGCCCACCACCAAAAGGATGATGGAGCAAACTCATACCGGCTCCTACCACCAAAATGATGATAGAGAAAACACTCGCACGAACAAACATCAACAAGATGACAGACCCTTCAACAAAGGATGATGGAGCAAACTCACACCGGCTACTACCACCAAAGGGATGACAGAGCAAACACTCGCACGATCTGAGATCTACAAGAGTATAGACCCACCACCAAAAGGATGACGAAGCAAACTCACACCGGCTACTATCACCAAAAGGATGATAGAGCAAACACTCGCACGAACTAAGATCAACAATATGACAGACCCACAACCAAAAGGATGATAGAGCAAACTGACACCGGCTACTACCACCAAAAGGATGATAAAGCTAATACTCGCACAATCTGACATCAACAAGATGATAGACCCACCACCAAAAGGATGACGGAGCAAACTCACACCGGTTACTACCACCAAAAGGATGATAGAGCAAGCACTCGCATGAACTGAAATCAACAAGATGACAGACCCACCACCAATAGCATAATGGACCGAAAGTCACTCCGGCTACTAGCACCAAAAGGATGATCGAGCAAAACACTCCTACAATATGACATCAACAAGATGACAGACATACCACCAAAAGGATGATGGAGCGAACTCACACCGGTTACTACCACCAAAAGGATGATAGACCAAATACTCGCACGAATTGACATCTACAATATGACAGACCCATCACCAAAAAGATGATGGAGCAAACTCACACCGGCTACTACCTCCAAAAGGATGATAGAGATAACACTCGCACAATCTGACATCAACAAGATGACAGACCAACCACCAAAAGGATGACAAAGTGAAACTCAAGTCGACTAATAGCACCAAAAGGATGATAGAGCAAACCATTCCCACAATCTGACATCAACAAGATGACAGACCCACCACCAAAAGAATGATGGAGCAATCTAACACCGGCTATTACCTCCAAAAGGATGATAGAGATAACACTCGCACAATCTGACATCAACAAGATGATAGACCCACCACCAAAAGGATGATGGAGCAAAACTCACGCCGGCTACTATCACCAAAAGGATGATAGAGCAAAACACTCCCACAATCTGACATCAACAAGATGACAGACCCACCACCAAAAGGATGATGGAACAAACTCACACCGGCTCCTTCCACCAAAATGATGATAGAGCAAACACTCGCACGAGCAGACCCTTCATCAAAGGACAATGGAGAAAACTCAAACTGGCTACTACCAAAAAAGGGATGATAGCGCAAACACTCGCGTGATTTGACATCAACAACAGTATAGACCCACCACCAAAAGGATGACAAAGCAAACTCACAGCGGCTACTATCACCAAAAGGATGATAGAGCGAAACACTCGCACAATATGACATCAACAAGATGACAGACCCACCACCAAAAGGATGATGGAGCAAACTCACACCAGCTACTACCACCAAAAGAATGATAGAGGTAACACTAGCACAATCTGACATCAACAAGATGACAGACCCACCACCAAAAGGATAACGGATTGAAACTCACGCCGACTATTAGCACCAAAAGGATGATAGAGCAAAACACTCTGACAATCTGACATCAACAAGATGACAGACCCACCACCAAAAGGATGATGGAGCAAACTCATACCGGCTCCTACCTCCAAAAGGATGATAGTGCAAAACTCTCCTACAATATGACATCAACAAGATGACAGACCCACCAACAAAAGGATGATGGAGGGAACTCACACCGGCAACTACCACCAAAAGGATGATAGAGCAAACACTCACACGAACTGACAACAACAAGATGAACGACCCTTCACCAAAAGGATGATGGAGCAAACTCACAGTGGCTACTACCACCAAAGGGATGATAGAGCAAACACGCACGATATGAAATCAACAAGATGACAGACCCACCACCAAAAGGATGATGGAGCAAACTCATACAGGCTACTACCACCAAACGGATGATAGAGCAAACACTCCCATAGTTTGACATCAGTAAGATAACAAACCCACCACCAAAGTGATAATGGAGCAAACTCACATCGGCTACTATCAGCAAAGGGATGATAGAGCATAATCTGACATCAACATGATGACAGAACCACCACCAAAAGGATGACGAAGAAAACTCACACCGGCTAATACCTCCAAAAGGATGACAGAGAATACACACACATAATCTGACATCAACAAGATGATAGACCCACCACCAAAAGGAAAACAGAACGAAAATCAAGCCGGCTACTAGCACCAAAAGGATGATAGGGCAAAACACTCCCACAATCTGACATCAACAAGATGACAGACGCACCACCAAAAGGATGATGGAGCAATCTCACACCGGCTACTATCAACAAAATGATGATAGAGCAAACACTCGCACGAACGGACATCAATAAGATGACAGACCAACCACCAATAGGATGATGGAACAAACTCACACCGGCTACTACCACCAAAAGGATGATAGAGATAACACTCGCACAATTTGACATCAACAAGATGACAGGCCCACCACCAAAAGGATGATGGAGCAAACTCATACCGGCTCCTACCACCAAAATGATGATAGAGAAAACACTCGCACGAACAAACATCAACAAGATGACAGACCCTTCAATAAAGGATGATGGAGCAAACTCACACCGGCTACTACCACCAAAGGGATGACAGAGCAAACACTCGCACGATCTGAGATCTACAAGAGTATAGACCCACCACCAAAAGGATGACGAAGCAAACTCACACCGGCTACTATCACCAAAAGGATGATAGAGCAAACACTCGCACGAACTAAGATCAACAATATGACAGACCCACAACCAAAAGGATGATAGAGCAAACTGACACCGGCTACTACCACCAAAAGGATGATAAAGCTAATACTCGCACAATCTGACATCAACAAGATGATAGACCCACCACCAAAAGGATGACGGAGCAAACTCACACCGGTTACTACCACCAAAAGGATGATAGAGCAAGCACTCGCATGAACTGAAATCAACAAGATGACAGACCCACCACCAATAGCATAATGGACCGAAAGTCACTCCGGCTACTAGCACCAAAAGGATGATAGAGCAAAACACTCCTACAATATGACATCAACAAGATGACAGACATACCACCAAAAGGATGATGGAGCGAACTCACACCGGTTACTACCACCAAAAGGATGATAGACCAAATACTCGCACGAATTGACATCTACAATATGACAGACCCATCACCAAAAAGATGATGGAGCAAACTCACACCGGCTACTACCTCCAAAAGGATGATAGAGATAACACTCGAACAATCTGACATCAACAAGATGACAGACCAACCACCAAAAGGATGACAAAGTGAAACTCAAGTCGACTAATAGCACCAAAAGGATGATAGAGCAAACCATTCCCACAATTTGACATCAACAAGATGACAGACCCACCACCAAAAGAATGATGGAGCAATCTCACACCGGCTATTACCTCCAAAAGGATGATAGAGATAACACTCGCACAATCTGACATCAACAAGATGATAGACCCACCACCAAAAGGATGACGGAGCAAAATACACGCCGGCTACTAGCACCAAAAGGATGATAGAGCAAAACACTCCCACAATCTGACATCAACAAGATGATAGACCCACCACCAAAAGGATGATGGAGCAAACTCACACCGGCTCCTTCCACCAAAATGATGATAGAGTAAACACTCGCACGAGCAGACCCTTCATCAAAGGATGATGGAGAAAACTCTCACCCGCTACTACCAACAAAGGGATGATAGAGCAAACACTCGCACGATCTGACATCAACAACAGTACAGACCCACCACCAAAAGGATGACGGAGCGAACTCACACTGGCTACTATCACCAAAAGGATGATAGAGAAAAACACTCGCACAATCTGACATCAACAAGATGACAGACACACCACCAAAATGATGATGGAGCCAACTCACACCGGTTACTACCACCAAAAGGATGATAGAGTAAACACTCGCATAAACTGACATCAACAAGATGACAGACCCACCATCAAAAGGATGATAGAGAAAAATCACACCGGCTATTACCACCAAAAGAATGATAGAGCTAACACTCGCACAATCTGACATAAACAAGATGACAGACCCACCACCAAAAGGATGATGGAGCGAACTCACACCGGTTACTACCACCAAAAGGATGATAGAAAAAACACTCGTAAGAACTGACATCAACAAGATGACAGACCCACCACCAAAAGGATAACGGATTGAAACTCACGCCGACTACTAGCACCAAAAGGATGATAGAGAAAAACACTACCACAATCTGACATCAACAAGATGACATACCCACCACCAAAAGGATGATGGAGTGAACTCACACCGGCTCCTACCACCAAAATGAATATAAAGCAAACACTCGCACGAAGGAACATAACCAAGATGATAGACCCTTCAACAAAGGATGATGGAGCAAACTCACACTTGCTACTACCACCAAAGGGATGGTAAAGCAAAGACTCGCACGATCTGATATCAACAAGAGTACAGACCCACCACCAAAAGGATGACGAAGCGAACTCACATCGGCTACTATCACCATAAGGATGATAGAGCAAAACCCTCGTACAATCTGACATGAACGAGATGAAAGACCCACCACCAAAAGGATGATGGAGTGAACTTACACCGGTTACTACCACCAAAAGAATGATAGAGCAAACACTGGCACAAACTGACATCAAAAAGATGACAGACCCACCACAAAAGGGTGATGGAGCAAACTCACACCGGCTACAACCACTAAAAGGATGATAGAGGTAATACTCCTACAATATGACATCAACAAGATGAGAGACCCACCACCAAAAGGATGATGGAGCGAACTCACACCAGTTACTACCACCAAAAGGATGATAGACCAAACACTCGCACGAACTAACATCAACAAGGTGACAGACCCATCACCAAAAGGATGATGGAGCAAACTCACACCGGCTACTACCTCCAAAAGGATGATAGAGATAACACTCGCATAATCTGACATCAACAAAATGACAGACCCACCACCAAAAGGATGACAAAGTGAAACTGAAGCCGACTAATAGCACCAAAAGGATGATAGAGCAAAACACTCCCACAATCTGACATCAACAAGATGACAAACCCACCAACAAAAGGATGATGAAGCAATCTCACACCGGCTACTACCTCCAAAAGGATGATAGCGATAACACTCACACAATCTGACATCAACAAGATTCAAGACCCACCACCAAAAGGATGATGGAGCAAAACTCACGCCGGCTACTATCACCAAAAGGATGATAGAGCAAAACACTCCCACAATCTGACATCAACAAGATGACAGACCCACCACCAAAAGGATGATGGAACAAACTCACACCGGCTCCTTCCACCAAAATGATGATAGAGCAAACACTCGCACGAGCAGAGCCTTCATCAAAGGACAATGGAGAAAACTCAAACTGGCTACTACTAAAAAAGGGATGATAGCGCAAACACTCGCGTGATTTGACATCAACAACAGTATAGACCCACCACCAAAAGGATGACAGAGCAAACTCACACCGGCTACTATCACCAAAAGGATGATAGAGCGAAACACTCACACAATCTGACATCAACAAGATGACAGACCCTCCACCAAAAGGATGATGGAGCAAACTCACACCAGCTACTACCACAAAAAGAATGATAGAGCTAACACTAGCACAATCTGACATCAACAAGATGACAGACCCACCACCAAAAGGATAACGGATTGAAACTCACGCCGACTATTAGCACCAAAAGGATGATAGAGCAAAACACTCTGACAATCTGACATCAACAAGATGACAGACCCACCACCAAAAGGATGATGGAGCAAACTCATACCGGCTCCTATCTCCAAAAGGATGATAGTGCAAAACTCTCCTACAATATGACATCAACAAGATGACAGACCCACCAACAAAAGGATGATGGAGGGAACTCACACCGGCAACTACCACCAAAAGGATGATAGAGCAAACACTCACAGGAACTGACAACAACAAGATGAACGACCCTTCACCAAAAGGATGATGGAGCAAACTCACAGTGGCTACTACCACCAAAGGGATGATAGAGCAAACACGCACGATATGAAATCAACAAGATGACAGACCCACCACCAAAAGGATGATGGAGCAAATTCATACAGGCTACTACCACCAAAAGGATGATAGAGCAAACACTCCCATAGTTTGACATCAGTAAGATAACAGACCCACCACCAAAGTGATAATGGAGCAAACTCACATCGGCTACTATCAGCAAAGGGATGATAGAGCAAACACTCGCATAATCTGACATCAACATGATGACAGAACCACCACCAAAAGGATGACGGAGAAAACTCACACCGGCTACTACCACCAAAAGGATGATAGAGCAAAACACTCGCACAATCTGACATCAACAAGATGACAGACCCACCACTAAAAGGATGATGGTGCAAACTGACACCAGCTACTACAACCAAAAGGATGATAGAGCAAACACTCGCACGAATTAACTCCAACAAGATGACATACCCAGCACCAAAAGGATGATAGAGATAATACTCGCACAATCTGACATCTACAAGATGACAGACCCACCACCAAAAGGATGACGGAGTGAAACTCACGCTGACTACCACCACCAAAAGGATGATAAAGCAAAATACTCCCACAATCTGACATCATCAAGATGACAGACCCACCACCAAATGGATGATGGAGCAAACTCACACCGGCTCCTACCACCAAAATGATGATGGAGCAAACACTCGTACCAAAAGGCCCTTCAACAAAGGATGATGGAGCAAACTCACACTGGCTACTACCATCAAAGGGATGATAGAGCAAACACTCACACGATCTAACATCAACAAGAGTACAGACCCACCACCAAAAAGATGATGGAGCAGACTCACACGGGTTACTACCAAGAAAAGGATGATAGAACAAACACTAGCACGAACTAACATCAAGAAGATGACAGACCCACCACCAAATGGATGATGGAGCAAACTCACACCGGCTACTACCACTAAAAGGATGATAGAGCTAACACTCGCACAATCTGACATCAATAACATGACAGACCCACCACCAAAAGGACGATAGAATGAAACTCACACCGACTACTACCACCAAAAGGATGATAGTGCAAAACACTCTTACAATATGACATCAACAAGATGACAGATATACCACCAAAAGGATTATGGAGCGAACTCACACCGGTTACTACCACCAAAAGGATGATAGAGAAAACACTCGCACGAACTGACACCAACATGATGACAGACTCACCACCAAAAGGATGATGGAGCAAACTTACACCGACTAATACCTTCAAAACGATGACAGAGATAACACACGCACAATCTGACATCAACAAGATGATAGACCCACCACCAAAAGGAAAACAGAACGAAAATCAAAGCCGGCTACTAGCATCAAAAGGATGATATGGCAAAACACTCCAACAATCTAACATCAACAAGATGACAGACCCACCACCAAAAGGATGATGGAGCAATCTCACACCGGCTACTATCAGCAAAATGATGATAGAGCAAACACTCGCACGAACGGACATCAACAAGATGACAGACCAACCACCAAAAGGATGATGGAACAAACTCACAACGGCTACTACCACCAAAAGGATGATAGAGATAACACTCGCACAATCTGACATCAACAAGATGACAGACCCACCACCAAAAGGATGATGGAGCGAACTCATACCGGCTCCTACCACCAAAAGGATGATAGATAAAACACTCGCACGAACAGACATCAACAAGATGACAGACCCTTAAACAAAGGATGATGGAGCAAACTCACACCGGCTACTACCACCAAAGGGATGACAGAGCAAACACTCGCACGATCTGAGATCTACAAGAGTATAGACCCACCACCAAAAGGATGACGGAGCAAACTCACACCAGCTACTATCACCAAAAGGATGATAGAGCAAAACAATCGCTCAATCTGACATCAACAAGATGACAGGCCCACGACCACAAGGATGATGGAGCGAACTCACACCGGTTACTACCGCCAAAGGGATGATAGAGCAAACACTCGCACGAACTAAGATCAGCAATATGACAGACCCACCACCAAAAGGATGATAGAGAAAACTGACACCGGCTACTACCACCAAAAGGATGATAAAGCTAACACTCGCACAATCCGACATCAACAAGATGATAGACCCACCACCAAAAGGATGACAGAGCAAACTCACACCGGTTACTACCACCAAAAGGATGATAGAGCAAACACTCGCATGAACTGACATCAACAAGATGACAGACCCACCACCAATAGCATAACGGAGCGAAAGTCACGCCGGCTACTAGCACCAAAAGGATGATAGAGCAAAACACTCCTACAATATGACATCAACAAGATGACAGACATACCACCAAAAGGATGATGGAGCGAAATCACACCGGTTACTACCACCAAAAGGATCATAGACCAAATACTCGCACGAACTGACATCTACAATATGACAGACCCACCACCAAAAGGATGATGGAGCAATCTCACACCGGCTACTATCAACAAAATGATGATAGAGCAAACACTCGCACGAACGGACATCAACAAGATGACAGACCAACCACCAAAAGGATGATGGAACAAACTCACACCGGCTACTACCACCAAAAGGATGATAGAGATAACACTCGCACAATCTGACATCAACAAGATGAGTGACCAACCACCAAAAGGATGACAAAGTGAAACTCAAGCCGACTAATAGCACCAAAAGGATGATAGAGCAAAACACTCCCACAATCTGACATCAACAAGATGACAGACCCACCACCAAAAGAATGATGGGGCAATCTCACACCGGCTATTACCTCCAAAAGGATGATAGAGATAACACTCGCACAATCTAACATCAACAAGATGACAGACCCACCACCAAAAGGATGACGGAGCAAAATACACGCCGGCTACTAGCACTAAAAGGATGATAGAGCAAAACACTCCCACAATCTGACATCAACAAGATGATAGACCCACCACCAAAAAGATGATGGAGCAAACTCACACCGGCTCCTTCCACCAAAATGATGATAGAGTAAACACTCGCACGAGCAGACCCTTCATCAAAGGATGATGGAGAAAACTCTCACCCGCTACTACCAACAAAGGGATGATAGAGAAAACACTCGCATGATCTGACATCAACAACAGTACAGACTCACCACCAAAAGGATGACGGAGCAAACTCACACTGGCTACTATCACCAAAACGATGATAGAGCAAAACACTCGCACAATCTGACATCAACAAGATGACAGACACACCACCAAAAGGGTGATGGAGCCAACTCACACCGGTTACTACCACCAAAAGGATGATAGAGTAAACACTCGCATAAACTGACATCAACAAGATGACAGACCACCACCAAAAGGATGATAGAGCAAAATCACACCGGCTACTACCACCAAAAGAATGATAGAGCTAACACTCGCACAATCTGACATCAACAAGATGACAGACCCACCACCAAATGGATGATGGAGCGAACTCACACCGGTTACTACCACCAAAAGGATGATAGAAAAAACACTCGTAAGAACTGACATCAACAAGATGACAGACCCACCACCAAAAGGATAACGGATTGAAACTCCCGCCGACTACTAGCACCAAAAGGATGATAGAGAAAAACACTCCCACAATCTGATATCAACAAGATGACAGAGCCACCACCAAAAGGATGATGGAGCAAACTCATACCAGCTCCTACCTCCAAAAGGATAATAGTGAAAAACACTCCTACAATTTGACATCAACAAGATGACCGACCCACCACCAAAAGGATGATGGAGGGAACTCACACCGGCTACTACCACGAAAAGGATGATAGAGCAAACACTCACACGAACTGACATCAACAAGATGAACGACCCTTCACCAAAAGGATGATGGAGCAAACTCACAATGACTACTACCACCAAAGGGATGATAGAGCAAACACTCGCATGATATGAATTCAACAAGATGACAGACCCACCACGAAAAGGATGATGGAGAGAACTCATACAGGCTACTACCACCAAAAGGATGATAGAGCAAACACTCCCATAATTTGACATCAGTATGATAAGAGACCCACCACCAAAAGGATGATGGAGCAAACTCACACTAGCTACTATCAGCAAAGGGATGATAGAGCAAAACTCGGCTAATCTGACATCAACATGATGACAGAACCACCACCAAAAGGATGACGGAGCAATCTCACATCGGCTACTACCACCAAAAGGATGATAGAGCAAGACACTTGCACAATCTGACATCAACAAGATGACAGACCCACCACTAAGAAGATGATGGTGCGAACTCACACCAGCTACTACAACCAAAAGGATGATAGAGCAAAAACTCGCACGAACTAACTCAAACAAGATGACAGACCCACCACCAAAAGGATGATAGATCAAATACTCGCACAATCTGACATCTACAAGATGACAGACCCACCACCAAAAGGATGACAGAGTGAAACTCACGCCGACTACCACCACCAAAAGGATGATAAAGCAAAACACTCCCACAATCTGACATCATCAAGATGAAAGACCTACCAACAAAAGGATGATGGACCAAACTCACACCGATTCCTACCATCAAAATGATGATGGAGCAAACACTCGCACGAAAAGACCCTTCAACAAAGGATGATGGAGCAAACTCACACCGGCTACTACCACCAAAAGGATGATAGAACAAACACTCACACGATCTATCATCAACAAGAGTACAGACCCTCCACCAAAATGATGACGGAGCAAACTCACACCGACTACTATCACCAAAAGGATGATAGAGCAAAACACTCGCACAATCTGACATCAACAAGATGACAGACCGACCACCAAAAAGATGATGGAGCGAACTCACACGGGTTACTACCAAGAAAAGGATGATAAAGCAAACACTAGCACGAACTGACATCAACAAGATGACAGACCCACCACCAAAAGGATGATGGAGCAAACTCACACCGGCTACTACCACCAAAAGGATGATAGAGCTAACACTCGCACAATCTGACATCAACAACATGACAGACCCACCACCAAAAGGATGATAGAATGAAACTCACGCCGACTACTACCACCAAAAGGATGATAGTGCAAAACACTCTTACAATATGACATCAACAAGATGACAGACATACCACCAAAAGGATTATGGAGCAAACTCACACCGGTTACTACCACCAAAAGGATGATAGAGAAAACACTCGGACGAACTGACACCAACATGATGACAGACCCACCACCAAAAGGATGATGGAGCAAACTTACTCTGGCTAATACCTCCAAAAGGATCACAGAGATAACACACGCACAATCTGACATCAACAAGATGATAAACCCACCACCAAAAAGAAAACAGAACGAAAATCAAGCCGGCTACTAGCACCAAAAGGATGATAGGGCAAAACACTCCCACAATCTGACATCAACAAGATGACAGACCCACCACCAAAAGGATGATGGAGCAATCTCACACCGGCTACTATCAACAAAATGATGATAAAGCAAACACTCGCACGAACGGACATCAACAAGATGACAGACCAACCACCAAAAGGATGATGGAACAAACTCACACCGGCTACTACCACCAAAAGGATGATAGAGATAACACTCGCACAATCTGACATCAATAAGATGACAGACCCACCACCAAAAGGATGATGGAGCGAACTCATACCGGCTCCTACCCCCAAAATTATGATAGAGAAAACACTCGCACGAACAAACATCAACAAGATGACAGACCCTTCAACAAAGGATGATGGAGCAAACTCACACCGGCTACTACCACCAAAGGGATGACAGAGCAAACACTCGCACAATCTGAGATCTACAAGAGTATAGACCCACCACCAAAAGGATGACGGAGCGAACTCACACCGGCTACTATCACCAAAAGGATGATAGAGCAAAACACTCGCTCAATCTGACATCAACAAGATGACAGGCCCACGACCACAAGGATGATGGAGCAAACTCACACCGGTTACTACCACCAAAAGGATGATAGAGCAAACACTCGCACGAACTAAGATCAACAATATGACAGACCCACCACCAAAAGGATGATAGAGCAAACTGACACCGGCTACTACCACCAAAAGGATGAGAAAGCTAACACTCGCAGAATCCCACATCAACAAGATGATAGACCCACCACCAAAAGGATGACAGAGCAAACTCACACCGGCTACTACCACCAAAAGGATGATAGAGCAAACACTCGCATGAACTGACATCAACAAGATGACAGACCCACCACCAATAGCATAACGGAGCGAAAGTCACGCCGGCTACTAGCACCAAAAGGATGATAGAGTAAAACACTCCTACAATATGACATCAACAAGATGACAGACATACCACCAAAAGGATGATGGAGCGAACTCACACCGGTTACTACCACCAAAAGGATGATAGACCAAATACTCGCACGAACTGACATCTACAATATGACAGACCCATCACCAAAAAGATGATGGAGCAAACTCACACCGGCTACTACCTCCAAAAGGATGATAGAGATAACACTCGCACAATCTGACATCAACAAGATGACAGACCCACCACCAAAAGGATGATGGAGCGAACTCATACCGGCTCCTACCTCCAAAAGGATGATAGTGCAAAACACTCCTACAATTTGACATCAACAAGATGAACGACCCACCACCAAAAGGATGATGGAGGGAACTCACACCGGCTACTAGCACGAAAAGGATGATAGAGCAAACACTCAGACGAACTGACATCAACAAGATGAACGACCCTTCACCAAAAGGATGATGGAGCAAACTCACAACGACTACTACCAACAAAGGGATGATAGAGCAAACACTCGCACGATATGAAATCAACAAGATGACAGCCCACTACCAAAAGGATGATGGAGAGAACACATACAGGCTACTACCACCAAAAGGATGATAGAGCAAACACTCCCATAATTTGACATCAGTAAGATAACAGACCCACCACCAAAAGGATGATGGACCAAACTCACACCGGCTACTATCAGCAAAGGGATGGTAAAGCAAACACTCGCCTAATCTGACATCAACATGATGACAGAACCACCACCAAAAGGATGATGGAGCGAACTCACACCGGCTCCTTCCACCAAAATGATGATAGAGTAAACACTCGCACGAGCAGACCCTTCATCAAAGAATGATGGAGAAAACTCTCACCCGCTACTACCAACAAAGGGATGATAGAGCAAACACTCGCACGATCTGACATCAACAACAGTACAGACCGACCACCAAAAGGATGACGGAGCAAACTCACACCGGCTACTATCACCAAAAGGATGATAGAGCAAAACACTCGCACAATCTGACATCAACAAGATGACAGACACACCACCAAAAGGATGATGGAGCCAACTCACACCGATTACTACCACCAAAAGGATGATAGAGTAAACACTCGCATAAACTGACATCAACAAGATGACAGACCCACCACCAAAAGGATGATAGAGAAAAATCACACCGGCTACTACCACCAAAAGAATGATAGAGCTAACACTCGGACAATCTGACATCAACAAGATGACAGACCCACCACCAAAAGGATGATGGAGCGAACTCACACCGGTTACTACCACCAAAAGGATGATAGAAAAAACACTCGTAAGAACTGACATCAACAAGATGACAGACCCACCACCAAAAGGATAACGGATTGAAACTCACGCCGACTACTAGCACCAAAAGGATGATAGAGACAAACACTCCCACAATCTGATATCAACAAGATGACAGAGCCACCACCAAAAGGATGATGGAGAGAACTCATACCAGCTCCTACCTCCAAAAGAATGATAATGCAAAACACTCCTACAATTTGACATCAACAAGATGACCGACCCACCACCAAAAGGATGATGGAGGGAACTCACACCGGCTACTACCACGAAAAGGATGATAGAGCAAACACTCACACGAACTGACATCAACATGATGAACGACCCTTCACCAAAAGGATGATGGAGCAAACTCACAACGACTACTACCAGCAAAGGGATGATAGAGCAAACACTCGCATGATATGAAATCAACAAGATGATAGTCCTACCACCAAAAGGATGATGGAGAGAACTCATACAGGCTACTACCACCAAAAGCATGATAGAGCAAACACTCCCATAATTTGACATCAGTATGATAATAGACCAACCACCAAAAGGATGATGGAGCAAACTCACACCAGCTACTATCAGCAAAGGGATGATAGAGCAAACACTCTCCTAATCTGATATCAACATGATGACAGAACCACCACAAAAGGATGATGGAGCAATCTCACACCGGCTACTACCACCAAAAGGATGATAGAGCAAAAACTCGCACGAACTAACTCCAACAAGATGACAGACCCACCACCAAAAGCATGATAGAACAAATACTCGCACAATCTGACATCTACAAGATGACAGACCCACCACCAAAAGGATGACAGAGTGAAACTCACGCCGACTACCAGCACCAAAAGGATGATAAAACAAAAGACTCCCACAATCTGACATCATCAAGATGAAAGACCCACCACCAAAAGGATGATGGACCAAACTCACACCGACTCCTACCACCAAAATGATGATGGAGCAAACACTCGCACGAAAAGACCCTTCAACAAAGGATGATGGAGCAAACTCACACCGGCTACTACCACCAAAGGGATGATAGAGCAAACACTCACACGATCTATCATCAACTAGAGTACAGACCCACCACCAAAATGATGACGGAGCAAACTCACACCGACTACTATCACCAAAAGGATGATAGAGCAAAACACTCGCACAATCTAACATCAACAAGATGACAGACCGACCACCAAAAAGATGATGGAGCGAACTCACACGGGTTACTACCAAGAAAAGGATGATAAAGCAAACACTAGCACGAACTGACATCAACAAGATGATAGACTCACCACCAAAAGGATGATGGAGCAAACTCACACCGGCTACTACCACCAAAAGGATGATAAAGCTAACACTTGCACAATCTGACATCAACAACATGGCAAACCCACCACCAAAAGGATGATGGAGCGAAACTCACGCCGACTACTACCACCAAAAGGATGATAGTGCAAAACACTCCTACAATATGACATCAACAAGATGACAGACCCACCACCAAAAGGATGATGTAGTGAACTCATACCGGTTACTACCACCAAAAGGATGATAGAGAAAACACTCGCACGAACTGACACCAACGTGATGACAGACCCACCATCAAAAGGATGATGGCGAAAACTCACACTGGCTAATACCTCCAAAAAGATGATAGAGATAACACACGCACAATCTGACATCAACAAGATGACAAACCCACCACCAAAAGGAAAACAGAACGAAACTCAAGCCGGCTACTAGCACCAAAAGGATGATACGGCAAAACACTAACACAATCTGACATCAACAAGATGACAGACCCACCACCAAAAGGATGATGGAGCAATCTCACACCGGCTATTATCACCCAAATGATGATAGAGCAAACACTCGCACGAACGAACATCAATAAGATGACAGACCTACCACCAAAAGGATGATGTTGCAAACTCACATCGGCTACTACCACCAAAAGGATGATAGAGATAACACTTGCACAAGCTGACATCAACAAGATGACAGACTCACCACCAAAAGGATGATGGAGCGAACTCATACCGGCTCCTACCACCAAAATGATGATAGTGAAAACACTCGCACGAACAGACATCAACAAGATGACAGACCCTTCGACAAAGGATGATGGAGCAAACTCACACCGACTACTACCACCAAAGGGATGATAGAGCAAACACTCGCACGGTCTGACATCCACAAGAGTATAGACCCACCACCAAAAGGATGACGGAGCGAACTCACACCGGCTACTATCACTAAAAGGATGATAGAGCAAAACACTCACTCAATCTGATATCAACAAGATGACAGACCCACCACCACAAGGATGATGGAGCGAACTCACACCGGTTACTACCACCAAAAGGATGATAGAGCAAACTGACACCGGCTACTACCACCAAAAGGATGATAGAGCAAACTGACACCGGCTACTACCACCAAAAGGATGATAAAGCTAACACTCGCACAATCTGACATCAACAAGATGATAGACCCACCACCAAAAGGATGATAGAGGAAACTCACACCGGTTACTACCACCAAAAGGATGACAAAGCAAACACTCGCACGAACTAACATCAACAAGATGACAGACCCACCACCAAAAGGATAATGGAGTGAAACTCACGCCGGCTACTAGCACCAAAAGGATGATAGAGCAAAACACTCCCACAATCTGACATCAACATGATGACAGACCCACCACCAAAAGGATGATGGAGCGAACTCATACCGGCTCTTACCTCCAAAAGGATGCTAGTGCAAAACACTCCTACATAATGACATCAACAAGATGACAGACATACCACCAAAAGGATGATGGAGCAAACTCCCACCAGCTACTACCACCAAAAGGATGATAGAGCAAACACTCGCACGAACTGACATCAACAAGATGACAGACTCACCACCAAAAGGATGATGGAGCAAACTCACACCGGCTACAACCACCAAAAGGATAATAGAGCAAACACTCGCACGATCTGACATCAACAAGGTGACAGACCCACCTCCAAAAGGATGATAGAGCAAACTCATACCGGCTAATAACACAAAAAGGATGATAGAGCAAACACTCCTACAATCTGACATCAACAAGATGACAGACGCACAACCAAAAGGACGATCGAGCAAACTCACACTGGCTACTACCACCAAAATGATGATAGAGCAAACACTCGTACGAACGGACATCAACAAGATGACAGACCTACCACCAAAAGAATGATGGAGCAAACTCACACCGGCTACTACCTCCAAAAGGTTGATAGAGATAACACTCGCACAATCTGACATCAACAAGATGACAGACCCACCACCAAAAGGATGATGGAGCGAACTCATACCGGCTCCTACCACCAAAATGATGATAGAGAAAACACTCACATGAACAGACATCAACAAGATGACAGACCATTCAACAAAGTATGATGGAGCAAACTCACACCGGCTACTACCACCAAAGGGATGATAGAGCAAACACTCGCACAATCTGACATCAACAAGAGTACAGACCCACCACCAAAAGGATGATGGAGCGAACTCACACCGTTTACTACCACCAAAAGGATAACGTAGCGAAACTCACGCCAGCTACTAGCACCAAAAGGATGATAGAGCAAAACACTCCCACAATCTGACATCAACAAGATGACAGACCCACCACCAAAAGGATGATGGAGCAATCTCACACCGGCTACTATCAACAAAATGATGATAGAGCGAACACTCGCACGAACGGACATCAACAAGATGACAGACATACCACCAAAAGGATGATAGAGCAAACTTACACCGGTTACTACCACCAAAAGGATGACAGAGCAAACACTCGCACGAACTGACATCAAAAAGATGACAGACCCACCCTCAAAAGGATGATGGAGCAAACTAACACTGGCTACTACCTCCAAAAGGATGACAGAGATAACACTCGCACAATCTGACATCAACAACATGACAGACCCTACACCAAAAGGATGACACAACAAAACTCAAGCCGGATACTAGCACCAAAAGGATGATAGAGCAAAACACTCCCACAATCTGACATCAACAAGATGCCAGACCCACTACCAAAAGGATGATGGAGAAAACTCAGACCGGCTACTATCACCAAAATGATGATAGAGCCAACACTCCCACGAACGGACATCAACAAGATGACAGACCTACCACCAAAAGGATGATGGAGCAAACTCACACCGACTACTACCTCCAAAAGGATGATCGAGATAACACTCGCACAATCTGACATCAACAAGATGACAGACCTACCACCAAAAGGATGATGGAGCAAACTCAGAGCGGCTCGTACCACCAAAATGATGATAAAGCAAACACTCGCACGAACAGACATCAACAAGATGACAGACCTTTCAACAAAGGATGATGGAGCAAACTCACACCGGCTACTACCATCATAGGGATGATAGAGGAAACACTCGCACAATCTAACATCAACAAGAACACAGACCATCCACCAAAAGGATGACGGAGCGAACTCACACTGGTTACTACCACGAAAAGGATGCTAGAGCAAACACTCGCACAAACTGACATCAACAAGATGACATACCCACCACCAAAAGGATGACAGAGCAAACTCACACTGGCTACTACCACCAAAAGGATTATAGAGCTAACCCTCGCATAATCCGACATCAACAAGATGACAGACCCACCACCAAAAGGATGATGGAGCAAACTCACACCGATTTCTACCAACAAAAGGATTATAGAGCAAACACTCGCACGAACTGACATCAACAAAATGACAGACCCACCACCAAAAGGATAACGGAGCGAAAATCACGCCGGCTACTAGCACCAAAAGATTGATAGAGCAAAACACTCGCACAATCTGACATCAACAAGAATACAGACGCACCACCAAAGGGATGATGGAGCAAACTCATATCAGCTCCTACCTCCAAAAGGATAATAGTGCAAAACACTCCTAAAATATGACATCAAAAAGATGACAGACATACCACCAAAAGGATGATGGAGCGAACTCACACAGGCAACTACCACCCAAAGTGATGATAGAGCAAACACTCGCACGAACTAACATCAACAAGATGACAGACCCACCACCAAAAGGATGATGGAGGAAAATCACACCGGCTACTACCACCAAAAGGATGATAGAGTAAACACTCGCGCGATCTGACATCAACAAGATGACAGACCCACCACCAAAAGGATGACGGAGCGAAACTCATGCCGACTACTACCACTAAAAGGATGATAGAGCAAACACTCGCACGAACTGACATCAACAAGATGAAGGACCCTTCACCAAAAGGACGATGGAGCAAACTCACACCGGCTACTACCACTAAAGGGATGATAGAGCAAACACTCGCACGATCTGACATCAACAAGATGACAGACCCACCATCAAAAGAATGATAGAGCGAACTCATACAGGCTACTACCACCAAAAGGATGATAGAGCGAACACTCCCACAATTTGACATCAACAAGTTAACAGATCCACCACCAAAAGGATGACAAAGTGAAACTCAAGCCGACTGATAGCACCAAAAGGATGATAGAGCAAAACACTCTTACAATTTGACATCAACAAGATGACAGACCCACCACCAAAAGGATAATGGAGCGAACTCACACTGGCTCCTTCCACCAAAATGATGATAGAGAAAACACTCGCACGAACAGACCCTTCATCAAAGGATGATGGAGCAAACTCACACCGGCTACTACCAACAAAGGGATGATAGAGCAAACACTCGCATGATCTGACATCAACAACAGTACAGACCCACCACCAAAAGGATGACAGAGCGTAACTCACACCGGATACTAGCACCAAAAGGATGATAGAGGAAAACACTCCCACAATTTGAAATCAACAAGATGACAAACCCACCACCAAAAGGAT
This sequence comes from Lathyrus sativus, assembly GCA_963859935.3. Taxonomy (NCBI): domain Eukaryota; kingdom Viridiplantae; phylum Streptophyta; class Magnoliopsida; order Fabales; family Fabaceae; genus Lathyrus; species Lathyrus sativus. Next base: position 249,906,802 of record OZ012740.1, on the reverse strand, counting down.
GACGGAGCAAACTCACACCGGCTCCTACCACCAAAATGATGATAAAGCAAACACTCACATGAACGGACATAACCAAGATGATAGACCCTTCAACAAAGGATGATTGAGATAACTCACACCGGCTACTACCACCAAAGGGATGATAGAGCAAAGACTCGCACGATCTGACATCAACAAGAGTACTGACCCACCACGAAAAGCATGACAAGGCAAACTCACACCGGCTACTATCACCATAAGAATGATAGAGCAAAACACTCGTACAATCTGACATCAATAAGATGACAGACCCACCACCAAAAGGATGATGGAGTGAACTCACACCGGTTACTACCACGAAAAGGATGATAGAGCAAAGACTGGCACAAACTGACATCAAAAAGATGACAGGCCCACCACCAAAAGGGTGATGGAGCAAACTCACACCGGCTACTACCACTAAAAGGATGATAGAGCTAACACTCCTACAATATGACATGAACAAGATGACAGACCCACCACCAAAAGGATGACAAAGTGAATTTCAAACCGACTAATAGCACCAAAAGGATGATAGAGAAAAACACTCCCAGAATCTAACATCAACAAGATGAAAGACCCACCACCAAAAGGATGATGGAGCAATCTCAAACTGGCTACTACATCCAAAAGGATGATAGAGATAACACTCGCACTATCTGACATCAACAAGATGACAGACCCACCACCAAAAGGACGACGGAGCAAAACTCGCGCCGGCTACTAGCACCAAAAGGATGATAGAACAAAATACTCCTAAAATCTGAAATCAACAAGATGACAGACCCACCACCAAACGGATGATGGAGCGAACTCACGCCGGCTCCTTCCACCAAAACGTTGATAGCGCAAACACTCGCATGAACAGACCCTTCATCAAAGGATGATGGAGCAAACACACACCGACTACTACCAACAAAGGGATGATAGAGCAAAGACTCGCACAAACTGACATTAACAACAATACAGACCCACCACCAAAAGGATGACGGAGCGAACTCACACTGGCTACTATCACCAAAAGGATGATAGAGCAAAACACTCGCACAATCCGACATCAACAAGATGACAGACCCACCACCAAAATGATGATGGAGCGAACTCACACCGGTTACTACCACCAAAAGAATGATAGAGCTAACACTCGCACAATCTGACATCAACAAGATGAGAGACCCACCACCAAAACGATGATGAAGCGAACTCGCACCGGTTACTACCACAAAAAGGATGATAGAGCAAACACTCGCACGAACTGACATCAACAAGATTACAGACCCACCACCAAAAGGATGATGGAGCAAACTCACACCGGCTACTACCTCCAAAATGATGATAGAGATAACACTTGCGCAATCTGACATCAAGAAGATGACAGACCCACCATCAAAAGGATGACAAAGTGAAACTCAAGCCGACTAATATGACCAAAAGGATGATAGAGGAAAACACTCCCAGAATCTAACATCAACAAGATGACAGACCCACCACCAAAAGGATGATGGAGCAATCTCACACCGGCTACTACCTCCAAAAGGATGACAGAGATAACACTCGCACAATCTAACATCAACAAGATGACAGACCCACCACCAAAAGGATGACGGAGCAAAACTCACGCCGGCTACTAGCACCAAAAGGATGATAGAACAAAACACTCCTAAAATCTGAAATCAACAAGATGACAGACCCACCACCAAAAGGATGATGGAGCGAACTCACACCGGCTCCTTCCACCAAAATGATGATAGCACAAACACTCGCATGAACAGACCCTTCATCAAAGGATGATGGAGCAAACACACATCGACTACTACCAACAAAGGGATGATAGAGCAAACAATCGCACGAACTGACATTAACAACAGTACAGACCCACCACCAAAAGGATGACGGAGCGAACTCACACTGGCTACTATCACCAAAAGGATGATAGAGCAAAACACTCGCACAATCCGACATCAACAAGATGATAGACCCACCACCAAAAGGATGATGGAGCGAACTCACACCAGGTACTACCACCAAAAGAATGATAGAGCTAACACTCGCACAATCTGACATCAACAAGATGACAGACCCACCACCAAAAGGATGATGAAGCGAACTCACACCGGTTACTACCACCAAAAGGATGATAGAGCAAACACTCGCACGAACTGACATCAACAAGATGACAGACCCACCACCAAAAGGATGATGGAGCAAACTCACACTGGCTACTACCTCCAAAATGATGATAGAGATAACACTCGCACAATCTGACATCAACAAGATCACAGACCCACCACCAAAAGGATGACAAAGTGAAACTCAAGCCGACTAATAGCACCAAAAGGATGATAGAGGAAAACACTCCCAGAATCTAACATCAACAAGATGACAGACCCACCACCAAAAGGATGATGGAGCAATCTCACACCGGCTACTACCTCCAAAAGGATGATAGAGATAACACTCGCACAATCTAACATCAACAAGATGACAGACCCACCACCAAAAGGATGACGGAGCAAAACTCACGCCGGCTACTAGCAGCAAAAGGATGATAGAACAAAACACTCCTAAAATCTGAAATCAACAAGATGACAGACCCACCACCAAAAGGATGATGGAGCAAACTCACACCGGCTTCTTCCTATAAAATGATGATAGCGCGAACACTCGCACGAACATACCCTTCATCAAAGGATGATGGAGAAAACACACACTGACTACTACCAACAAAGGGATTATAGAGCAAACACTCGCACGAACTGACATTAACAACAGTACAGACCCACCACCAAAAGGATGACGGAGCGAACTCACACTGGCTACTATCACCAAAAGGATGATAGAGCAAAACACTCGCACAATCCGACATCAACAAGATGACAGACCCACCACCAAAAGGATGATGGAGCGAACTCACACGGGTTACTACCACCAAAAGAATAATAGAGCTAACACTCGCATAATCTGACATCAACAAGATGACAGACCCACCACCAAAAGGATGATGGAGCGAACTCACACCGGTTACTACCACCAAAAGGATGATAGAGCAAACACTCGCACGAACTGACATCAACAAGATGACAGACCCACCACCAAAAGGATGATAGAGCAAACTCACACTGGCTACTACCTCTAAAACGATGATAGAGATAACACTCGCACAATCTGACATCAACAAGATGACAGACCCACAACCAAAAGGATGACAAAGTGAAACTCAAGCCGACTAATAGCACCAAAAGGATGATAGTGCAAAACACTCTCAGAATCTAACATCAACAAGATGACAGACCCATTACCAAAAGGATGATGGAGCAATCTCACACTGGCTACTACCTCCAAAAGGATGATAGAGCTAACACTCGCACAATCTGACATCAACAAGATGACAGACCCACCACCAAAAGGATGATGAAGCGAACTCACACCGGTTACTACCACCAAAAGGATGATAGAGCAAACACTCGCACGAACTGACATCAATAAGATGACAGACCCACCACCAAAAGGATGATGGAGCAAACTCACACTGGCTACTACCTCCAAAATGATGATAGAGATAACACTCGCACAATCTGACATCAACAAGATCACAGACCCACCACCAAAAGGATGACAAAGTGAAACTCAAGCCGACTAATAGCACCAAAAGGATGATAGAGGAAAACACTCCCAGAATCTAACATCAACAAGATGACAGACCCACCACCAAAAGGATGATGGAGCAATCTCACACCGGCTACTACCTCCAAAAGGATGATAGAGATAACACTCGCACAATCTAACATCAACAAGATGACAGACCCACCACCAAAAGGATGACGGAGCAAAACTCACGCCGGCTACTAGCAGCAAAAGGATGATAGAACAAAACACTCCTAAAATCTGAAATCAACAAGATGACAGACCCACCACCAAAAGGATGATGGAGCAAACTCACACCGGCTTCTTCCTATAAAATGATGATAGCGCGAACACTCGCACGAACATACCCTTCATCAAAGGATGATGGAGAAAACACACACTGACTACTACCAACAAAGGGATGATAGAGCAAACACTCGCACGAACTGACATTAACAACAGTACAGACCCACCACCAAAAGGATGACGGAGCGAACTCACACTGGCTACTATCACCAAAAGGATGATAGAGCAAAACACTCGCACAATCCTACATCAACAAGATGACAGACCCACCACCAAAAGGATGATGGAGCGAACTCACACGGGTTACTACCACCAAAAGAATAATAGAGCTAACACTCGCACAATCTGACATCAACAAGATGACAGACCCACCACCAAAAGGATGATGGAGCAAACTCACACCGGTTACTACCACCAAAAGGATGATAGAGCAAACACTCGCACGAACTGACATCAACAGGATGACAGACCCACCACCAAAAGGATGATAGAGCAAACTCACACTGGCTACTACCTCTAAAACGATGATAGAGATAACACTCGCACAATCTGACATCAACAAGATGACAGACCCACAACCAAAAGGATGACAAAGTGAAACTCAAGCCGACTAATAGCACCAAAAGAATGATAGTGCAAAACACTCTCAGAATCTAACATCAACAAGATGACAGACCCATTACCAAAAGGATGATGGAGCAATCTCACACTGGCTACTACCTCCAAAAGGATGATAGAGATAACACTCGCACAATCTGACATCAACAAGATGACAGACCCACCACCAAAAGGATGATGAAGCGAACTCACACCGGTTACTACCACCAAAAGGATGATAGAGCAAACACTCGCACGAACTGACATCAACAAGATGACAGACCCACCACCAAAAGGATGATGGAGCAAACTCACACTGGCTACTACCTCCAAAATGATGATAGAGATAACACTCGCACAATCTGACATCAACAAGATCACAGACCCACCACCAAAAGGATGACAAAGTGAAACTCAAGCCGACTAATAGCACCAAAAGGATGATAGAGGAAAACACTCCCAGAATCTAACATCAACAAGATGACAGACCCACCACCAAAAGGATGATGGAGCAATCTCACACCGGCTACTACCTCCAAAAGGATGATAGAGATAACACTCGCACAATCTAACATCAACAAGATGACAGACCCACCACCAAAAGGATGACGGAGCAAAACTCACGCCGGCTACTAGCAGCAAAAGGATGATAGAACAAAACACTCCTAAAATCTGAAATCAACAAGATGACAGACCCACCACCAAAAGGATGATGGAGCAAACTCACACCGGCTTCTTCCTATAAAATGATGATAGCGCGAAAACTCGCACGAACATACCCTTCATCAAAGGATGATGGAGAAAACACACACTGACTACTACCAACAAAGGGATGATAGAGCAAACACTCGCACGAACTGACATTAACAACAGTACAGACCCACCACCAAAAGGATGACGGAGCGAACTCACACTGGCTACTATCACCAAAAGGATGATAGAGCAAAACACTCGCACAATCCGACATCAACAAGATGACAGACCCACCACCAAAAGGATGATGGAGCGAACTCACACCGGTTACTACCACCAAAAGGATGATAGAGCAAACACTCGCACGAACTGACATCAACAAGATGACAGACCCACCACCAAAAGGATGATGGAGCAAACTCACACTGGCTACTACCTCTAAAACGATGATAGAGATAACACTCGCACAATCTGACATCAACAAGATGACAGACCCACCACCAAAAGGATGACAAAGTGAAACTCAAGCCGACTAATAGCACCAAAAGGATGATAGTGCAAAACACTCCCAGAATCTAACATCAACAAGATGACAGACCCACCACCAAAAGGATGATGGAGCAATCTCACACTGGCTACTACCTCGAAAAGGATGATAGAGATAACACTCGCACAATCTGACATCAACAAGATGACAGACCCACCACCAAAAGGATGATGGAGCAAAACTCACGCCGGCTACTAGCACCAAAAGGATGATAGAACAAAACACTCCTAAAATCTGAAATGAACAAGATGACAGACCCACCACCAAAAGGATGATGGAGCGAACTCACACCGGCTCCTTCCACCAAAATGATGATAGCGCAAACACTCGCACGAACAGACCCTTCATCAAAGGATGATGGAGCAAACACACACCGACTACTACCAAGAAAGGGATGATAGAGCAAACACTCGCATGATCTGACATTAACAACAGTACAGACCCACCACCAAAAGGATGATGGAGCAAACTCACACCGGCTATTATCACCAATAGGACGATAGAGCAAAACACTCGCACAATCCGACATCAACAAGATGACAGACCCACCATCAAAAGGATGATGGAGCAAACTCACACCGGTTACTACCACCAAAAGAATGATAGAGCTAACACTCGCACAATATGACATCAACAAGATGACAGACCCACCACCAAAAGGATGATGGAGCGAACTCACACCAGTTACTACCACCAAAAGGATGATAGAGCAAACACTCGCACGAACTGACATCAACAAGATGACAGACCCACCACCAAAAGAATAACGGATTGAAACTCATGCCGACTACTAGCACCAAAAGGATGATAGAGAAAAACACTCCCACAATTTGACATCAACAAGATGACAGACCCACCACCAAAAGGATGATGGAGCAAACTCATACCGGCTCCTACCTCCAAAAGGATGATAGTGCAAAACACTCCTACAATATGACATCAAAAGGATGACAGAACCACCACCAAAAGGATGATGGAGGGAACTCACACCGGCAAATACCACCAAAAGGATGACAGAGCAAACACTCGCACGAACTGAAATCAACAAGATGAACGACCCTTCACCAAAAGGATGTTGGTGCAAACTCACAGCGTCTACTACCACCAAAGGGATGATAGAGTAAACACTCGCACGATATGACATCAACAAGATGACAGACCCACCACCAAAAGGATCATGGAGCGAACTCAAACAGGCTACTACCACCAAAAGGATGATAGAGCAAACACTCCCATAATTTGACATCAAAAAGATAACAGACCCACCACCAAAATAATGATGGAGCAAACTCACACCGGCTACTATCAGCAAAGGGATGATAGAGAAAACACTCGCATAATCTGCCATCAACATGATGACAGAACCACCACCAAAAGGATGACGGAGCAAACTCACATCGGCTATTACCACCAAAAGGATGATAGAGGAAAACACTCGCACAATCTGACATCAACAAGATGACAGACCCACCACTAAAAGGATGATGGTGCAACCTCACACCAGCTACTACCACCAAAAGGATGATAGAGTAAACACTCGCACGAACTAACTCCAACAACATGACAGACCCACCACAAAAATGATGATGGAGGAAACTCACACTAGCTACAACCACCAAAAGGATGATAGAGCTAATACTCACACAATTTGACATCTACAAGATGACAGACCCACCACCAAAAGGATGACAGAATGAAACTCACGCCGACTACCACCACCAAAGGATGATAAAGCAAAACACTCCCACAATCTGACATCATCAAGATGACAGACCCACCACCAAAAGGATGATGGAGCAAACTCATACCGGCTCCTACCACCAAAATGATGATGGAGCAAACACTCGCACGAAAAGACCCTTCAACAAAGGATGATGGAGCAAACTCACACCGGCTACTACCACCAAAGGGATGATAGAGCAAACACTCACACGATCTAACATCAACAAGAGTACAGACCCACCACCAAAATGATGACGGAGCAAACTCACACCGGCTACTATCACCAAAAGGATGATAGAGCAAAACACTCGCACAATCTGACATCAACAAGATGACAGACCCACCACCAAAAGGATGATGAAGTGAACTCACACGGGTTATTACCAAGAAAAGGATGATAGAGCAAACACTAGCACGAACTGACATAACAAGATGATAGACCCACCACCAAAAGGATTATGGAGCAAACTCACACCGGCTACTACCACCAAAAGGATGATAGAGCTAACACTCACACAATCTGACATCAATAACATGACAGACCCACCACCAAAAGGATGACGGAGCGAAACTCACGCCGACTACTACCACCAAAAGGATGATAGTGCAAAACACTCACAAGAACTGACATCAACAACATCACATACCCACCACCAAAAGGATGGTGGAGCAAACTCACACCGGCTAATACCTCCAAAAGGATGATAGAGCAAACACTATCACGAACGGACATCAACAAGATGACAGACCTACCACCAAAAGGATGATGGAGCAATGTCACACCGGCTACTACCACCAAAAGGATGATAGAGATAACACTCGCACAATCTGACATCAACAAGATGACAGACCCATCACCAAAAGGATAACGGAGCAAACTCACTCCGGTTACTACCACCAAAATCATGATAGAGCAAACACTCGCACGAACTCACATCAACAAGATGACATACCTACCACCAAAAGGATAACGGAGCGAAACTCACGCCGGCTACTAGCACCAAAAGCATGATAGACCAAAACACTCCGACAATCTGAGATCAACAAGATGACAGACCCACCACCAAAGGGATCATGGAGTGAACTCATACCGGCTCCTACCTCCAAAAGGATGATAGTGCAAAACACTCCCATAATCGGACATCAACAAGATGACAGACTCACCACCAAAAGGATGATGGTGCGAACTCATACAAACTCCTACCTCCAAAAGGATGCTAGTGCAAAGCACTCCTACATAATGACAACAACAAGATGACAGACATACCACCAAAAGGATGATGGAGAAAACTCACTCCGGCTACAACCACCAAAAGGATGATAGAGCAAAAACTCGCACGATCTGACATCAACAAGATGACATACCCACCACAAAAAGGATGATAGAGCGAACTCATACCGGCTTCTAACACAATAAGGATGATAGAGCAAACACTCGTACGAACGGACATCAACAAGATGACAGACCTACCACCAAAAGGATGATGGATCAAACTCACACCGGCTACTACCTCCAAAAGGTTGATAGAGATAACACTCGCACAATCTGACATCACCAAGATGACAGACCCACCACCAAAAGGATGATGGAGCGAACTCATACTGGCTCCTACCACAAAAATGATGATAGAGAAAACACTCGCACGAACAGACATCAACAAGATGACAGACCCTTCAACAAAGTATGATGGAGCAAACACTCGCACGATTCGACATCAACAAGAGTACAGACCCAACACCAAAATGATGATGGAGTGAACTCACACCGGTTACTACCACCAAAAGGATGATAGAGCAAACTCTCGCACGATCTGACATCAACAAGATGATAGACCCACCACCAAAAGGATAACGTAGCGAAACTCAAGCCGGCTACTAGCACCAAAAGGATGATAGAGAAAAACACTCCCACAATCTGGCATCAACAAGATGACAGACCCACCACAAAAAGGATGATGGAGCGAAATCGTACCGGATCCTACCTCCAAAAGGATGATAGTGCAAAACATTCCTACAATATGACATCAACAAGATGACAGACAAACCACCAAAAGGATGATAGAGCAAACTTACAGTGGCTACTACCACCAAAAGGATGATAGAGAAAACACTCGCACGAACTGACATCAAAAAGATGACAGACCCACCACCAAAAGGATGATGGAGCAAACTCACACCGCCTACTACCTCCAAAAGAATGATAGAGATAACACTCGCACAATCTGACATCAACAAGATGACAGACCCACCAGCAAACGGATGACAGAGCAAAACACTCCCACAATCTAACACCAACAAGATGCCAGACCCACCACCAAAATGATGATGGAGAAAACTCACACCGGCTACTACCACCAAAATGATGATAGAGCAAACACTCCCATGAACGGACATCAACAAGATGACAGACCTACCACCAAAAGGATGATGGAGCGAACTCATAGCGGCTCCTACCACCAAAATGATGATTAAGCAAATAGTCACACGAACAAACATCAACAAGATGACAGACCCTTCAACAAAGGATGATGGATCAAAGTCACACCGGCTACTACCTCCAAAAGGATGATAGTGCAAAACACTCCTATAATATGACATCACAAGATGACAGACATACCACCAAAAGGATGATGGAGAAAACTCACAACGACTACTACCACCCAAAGTGTTGATAGAGCAAACACTCGCACGGACTGACATCAACAAGATGACAGACCCACCACCAAAAGGATGATGGAGGAAAATCACACCGGCTACTACCACCAAAAGGATGATACAGTAAACACTCGCATGATCTGACATCAACAAGATGAGAGACCCACCATCAAAAGGATGATGGAGCGAACTCATACCGGCTACTACCACAAAAAGGATGGTAGAGTAAACACTCCTACAATCTGACATCAACAAGATGATAGACCCACCCCAAAAGAATGATCGAGCAAACTCACACCTGCTACTACCACCAAAGGAATGTTAGAGCAAACACTCGTACGATGTGACATTAACATGATGATAGACCCACCACCAATAGGATTATGGAACAAACTCACACCGGCTACTACCACCAAAAGGATGATAAAGGTAACACTCGCACAATCTGACATCAACAAGATGACAGACCCACCACCAAAAGGATGACAGAGCGAAACTCACGCCGACTACTACCACCCAAAGGATGATAGAGCAAAACACTCCTACAATATGATATCTACAAGATGACAGACCCACCACCAAAAGGTTGATGGAGGGAACTCACACCGGTAACTACCACCAAAAGGATGATAGAGCAAACACTCACACGAACTGACATCAACAAGATGAACGACCCTTCACCAAAAGGATGATCGAAGGAACTCACACCGCCTCCTACCACCAAAGGGATGATAGAGCAAACACTCGCACGATCTGACATCAACAAGATGACAGACCCACCACCAAAAGGATGATGGAGCCAACTCATACAGGCTACTACCACCAAAAGGATGATAGAGCAAACACTCCCACAATTTGACATCAACAAGATAACAAACCCACCACCAAAAGGATGATGGAGAAAACTCGCACTGGCTACTACCAGCAAAGGGATGATAGAGCAAACACTCGCATAATCTGACATCAACATAATGACAGAACCACCACCAAAAGAATGAAGGAGAAAACTCACACCGGCTACTACCACCAAAAGGATGATAGAGCAAAACACTCGCACAATCTGACATCAACAAGATGACAGACCCACTACTAAAAGGATGATGGACCGAACTCACACCAGCTACTACCACCAAAAGGATGATAGAGCAAACACTCGCACGAACTAACATCAACAAGATGACAGACCCACCACCAGAAGGATGATGGAGCTAACTCACACCGGCTACTACCACCAAAAGGATGATAGAGCTAACACTCGCATAATCTGACATCAACAAGATGACAGAACCACCACCAAAAGGATGATGGAGCGAACTCACACGGGCTCCTACAACCAAAATGCTGATAGAGCAAATAGTCGCACGAACAGACTCACCACCAAAAGGATTATGCAGCAAACTCACACTGGCTACTACCACCAAAATGATGATAGAGCAAAACACTCGAACAATCTGAGATCAACAAGATGATAGACCCACTACCAAAAGGATGATGGAGCGAACTCACACCGGCTACTACCACCAAAAGAATGATAGAGCAAACACTCGCACAATCTGAAATCAACAAGTTGATTGACCCACCACCAAAAGGATGGCGGAGTGAAACTTGTAACGCCCCGATTTTGATTATCGCATTTTGTGGAGTATTTTATTGGATTTGAGTAATATTTGTGTTATTCGTGGAATTAATTTGTGAATATAGTATGTTCTGATATTTTACCGTTTCGGAGAGTTTTCGGGTAAAATTTAGAATGGAGGGTATTTTGGTCATTTGACAACTAATGAATGAGAAAAAGAAATATAAAGGATAGAAATAGAAAGAAAAAGGAAAAAAAAGAGTGGTAAGGAAAAGAAAAAGGAAAGGAAAAGAGAAAGAAGGAAAAAGGAGGAGAAAAGAAGAAGAAGAAGAAGAAAAGTGTGGAAATCATCAAGAGCAACCCAAAGCTTCGATTGAATCAAGGTAAGGGTGAGAAACATTATCATCCAATCCATGTGTATGATTATGTAGGTGTGGTGTGGATTGTTCGGGTGTTTTCTATACTTTTCCATTCTAGGTCGAAAATGAATTAATCGGTAAAATGATGTTTTAATCGGTTAGAACTCGGATTAGACGATGTAGTTTAGTCGGGTGATGGTTGGGTTGTGCCACTGAGACTGGTTTGGATTTAATTGGTTGGTTGTGTGGAGTTTGGGCTTTGAGACAGCCATGGAAGTTCTGTCTTCGCAAATTCGCCAGGCGAATGGCAGCGAAGCTTCGCCAGGCGAAGCCCAGCGAGCTGTAGCGAAGCAAGTCAGAAGCTAATACCCTGTATTCGTTGGCAAGTTCGCCAGGCGAGGTTAGTTGGCGAAGGTTCGCCAGGCGAGTGGGTAGCGAGCCTCAGCGAGTAATTCCAGAATTACTCCCAGTGGACTTCGCTGGGAAGTTCGCCAGGCGAAGGCCAGCGAGCATTCGCTGCGTGGCTTCGCCAGGCGAAGGTTGGCGAACCTGGCAGTGTTATTTTGTTTTGCTGTTTGTTCATAGCATGATGTTTGGTTGATTCAATTATGATTAATGCCTATATGAATGATTGATGTGTGAGCTGTTTTGACATGTCGTGCTGTGGGTGGCCGAAAGGCGTGAATCCTAGATTGTAGAGTAAATGGTGAATCTTGAATATTTGATAATCTTGTGTATTTGCTCGAATTGAATAGAAACGCATTGATAGGCTGATATGTGTGTAAACCATGTGTGGAATGGTGCATAATGTGAATGCATGATAGATATATGCGATGTATGTGATAAATGCAATGAGTATGTTTGTGAACATAGTATGCATTTTTGTGTTGAATGATCCCTCAGAGGATTTGCATTGTGAAGCATCTTAGTATGCATTTGTGTGTTAATTGATCCCTCAGAGGATTTGCAGAACCTCGTATGATACGATGGTTATATTAGATTCCTTGGAGAATCGGTCGCATTGTGTGATTCCTTGGAGAATCGGCTGCATTGTGTGATTCCTTAGAGAATCGGTCATAACATGTAATCCCGTGGAGGATTGGCTAGAGTATTTGATTCCGTGGAGAATCTACTGAGTACTTGATCCCGTGGAGGATCTGCTGAATATTCGATTCCGTGGAGAATCTGATGAATATTTGATTCCGTGGAGAATCTGCTGAGTACTTGATCCCGTGGAGGATTTGCTGAATACTCGATTCCTTAGAGAATCTGTTGAAATGAGTCGGTACCGCATTTGCATCTGCATAGAGTCGTGAGTCGGTCTCTATGAGTTGCATTTATCATTATTGCCGTGGAGCATGGAAAATAAACATAATATGTGTATGTTTATGTGGATCGATATGAATTATGATGAATGGCATGGTTGAATATGCTAAACGATATATGTATATGTGTGGCTATATGTATATGTCGATGTTTATGTGAATCGGTGTTGAAATAAACATATTGTATGCATTGCTTGATAAATGTCGTAATGCAATGTTGTTTATGTGCAATTGTAAGTGAAGAATGCATGAAAATATATTATGTATATACATGTGCATTGCTTAGTGATTCATGTTGTTGATATTGAAATAATGAATGCGTGTAAGGCTCATGTACACTGGGGTAGAATGACTATGTGTTGTTCCTGGTAGGGCATGAGTGATATACCCACAATCCCGAACGGGAATTGGTGGAATTGATGGGCTTTACGTGAGCCATATGGCATAGATAGGATTGTTGATTAGAGTTGTGCTTATGTGTGTGTACATGACTTGCATAATTGGAAATGTTGTATGAAAGTATGCTATGTGCATGACTATAATGTTTTGGATAAGTTATGAAACATGTAATTGATGTATACAACGTGCTTATGTGTATGAAAATGTGGAATGATAAGAACCACAGATATGTGCATGATAATACGTTTGATGATTAATCATGTTAGTTTAAATCAATTTGTAAATGGGGAAGCATGCGAGAAGTGAATATGCAAAGTGGTGAGGAATGTGGCATTTATGTATTTTATGAATGTTTGTGTACATAATTATATGCATTGATTTTATGATAATATTTCTCACCCTTCTGCTGGAATGATGTCCTATATGACATCGTGCAGGTATCCAGAGTAGAGTTGCTGGTAGTGCAAGGTTGCTATCGGTCTAGCTGTTTAGTGATTTAATTAAGTTGGGTCGAGTCATGCTCTGGTCATGTAACACTGGGATCACTTGGTTATATTTTATAGAATGTGTTATGTTTTCATATTTATTGAAGTTACGAGTAATTGGCCTTAGTGCCCGATTGTTGTTGAATCATGTGATCAAAACGAATATTCCTTTTATGAAAATATCAGTTTGAATTGAATCCGCTGTTTCATGCAAAGTGAAAAATTGTAAAAACGTGATCTTTTATTGTTGTGTTAATGAGCATGGCAGGTGTTTTGAAATTAAAGTGTGACACCCTTGAATGAATGCATGTTAATCATACTCTGATTATTTTCATTAATTGCGGGGTTTAGAAATGGGTGTTACATTAGTGGTATCAGAGCAGGTCGGTCCGTCCGGCCAAGTTGTGTTGTTGGTTGTTCCATTGTATGCGACATGTGTGTGAAAACACTGTCGATACATGTCCGTTGTTAACCTTGTCTGTAGAAGTGGGAATGATCGAAGTGAGGGAGGAGCTTGTGATTCTCCAGGATGCTGCAAGTGCAGAGTTGTAGCTCAGTGCGTGGTTTGGAACGCTATTATAGTTTGGTAAAGACGGGTTTATACTCCATCATGATTTTCGGCTATCTATTGACAAATTGAGGAACTGATCACCCTTAATCTCTTGTTGATAGTAGTTGGGAAGTTGTGTTGGATGGAATAAACGTGTCTTGCGAGCTTAGATGGTGTGTGTGGTGAATTGTTCAGAGTGAAGCCAAATTCTTAAGGAGTGTTCTGAGAAGTCGACGCAGGACAATGTTAGAGTGTTAAACTTTGATGAGAATTTTGAATACTACTGAAAGTAAGGGGTTGGCAGTTTGCCGTTTTGTCATGGATGTCTGAAAGTTATCCTGAGAAGATAAGTGATACAGAGCTATGATGTGGAATAAAGTGGGGAATGACTTATTTGATGAGGACTGGTCTGATATTGAGAGCTCCATGTCATATGTGTGTTTGGATAGTCAAAGAATTAAATTGATTAAGTAGTTGAGACTCGCGTTTGGTGTGGGTGCTACGGCAACAGACTGTGAGGTCAAGTATATAAGAGTAGATGGCGACTTTTGGTAATTATCAAAGGGAATAAGATATGGGATACAAGATTGATATGGTTAGACCTTCAACAATTTCAAGAAGTTGAAGATGTATGGAATAACCTTCTAAGTGGAGGATGTTGTTTTCGTGATTTTGTAGTGACGGGAGAACCGTAATTCAGAATGACGCGAGGTTAGAAGCGTTGGGAGTCACTGCAGTGCTCTATATGATGAGAAAGTAGTGACGTGGAATTAAGTTATTCGTTAATGGAATATGTTGGATGTTGTAGAGGGTGCAGTTCGTATTTCCGCCATGACTTACGAAGTGAATGTCTGTGTGACATAAGATTTTCCATACTCAGATGAGTGAGTCGGTGGTTGTGTAACCAACGATGTTTTGGTGTATTAGAAGATTATAGGGGGTCATGTGGTATATTGGGAATTTGAGTTAACAGTGTTAGAGAGGAAGCGGTGATGTACTACTGTGAAGAAAGTTTAAAGAGTTTTGGTGAAGCTGTCAACAGCTTGTGGGTTGGTTTTGCCGAGTCCGACAGAACTGTTCATTGTGTTTCGTGATGCTTTGGTGATATGATGGGGAAATATGTTTAATGCAACGTCGGCAAGTTTTGGATATGCTTTAAGGCAATTAAAAGTGCAAAGAGGTATTTTCTGACAAGTGACTCAGAGTTGGTTGTTGTTGTGTGTTTGTACCGTAGTTAGGGAGACCTCAACTGTTAGTTGAGATTTGAGATGGTTAACGATCTTGAGAGCTTAAGGTATTTATTTTGTTTGAGAAAATTGAATATGATGTAGAGGAAATGATAGAAACTTCGTTTGGAGTTGAGCTTTGCATGATGAGACTGATGATTGGTACTCTCGATGAGATTCAAAGAGGTTGAAATTCTAATTGGAGTTGATAGATTGATTGAGTTCAATGAGTTAAAGTCGACAAGCTGAATTTCAGATTTATGGAAACGATGACACGAGATGTTGCGGTAGAGTTTATGTGTTCATATTGTGTGGGTTGGATAAGAGTACTTTAGAAAGAGGGTATTGAGATAAATGGAATATCCATTCAACTACCATGAAGACGTAACTGAATTGGGAGAAGTTGTTTTGGTGGCCACAGATGGAGCGAGAAGTGGTCGCGGTCGTATAAGCGGATTAGACTTGTTGAACGTCAAAGTGTGAACATCAGGGACTGTTAGCCTGATGCAACTGTTGCATATTTCGGAATAGTATGTGATACCGTCTAACATTGTGTCAGATAAGGTATCTGAATTCATCATTGAGATTTGGAAAAAGTTTGCGGACGTTTTGGGTGCCGTACTGAAATTGAACCTTATCTAGCATCCGTAGGTGGATGGGCAGACAAAGGGAACTGTCTAGTACGTAGAGGACTTGTTGATAACTTGTGTGTTGGATCAAAATGAATCGGAATGAGATGTATGACTCTTTTGTGTTGATGTGTATCTGGCAAGAGTGTGGTAATCGGACATGAGATTGTGCGAGAGGCGACTGAAAAGATTTAAAGAAGCCCCCTGGAAGATGTGATTTGGAGAGTTACGATGGTAATTGGTGTTGGGCGAGCTTGAGGTCTCGGAAGCACACTGTGTCTTATCGAATTTGTATCAGAGTGGTGCAGCGGGAGCGTGGAAAGATAGCATATTAGATTGTTGTACCGTTGTCACCTTGGGGAAATTGCATGATGTGTTCATGAGTCTAAGCTGAGGAGTTGCATCGATCCAGATGGATGGTGTATGAGTGAGAAAGTATTTGACTGCTAAGGCATTGCTGGTTCAGGTTGATGAACAAGAAGCAACTGTGAGGCAAAGGGATTGTCTTGGTAAAGGTGTTTGCAAGGATCAACTAGAAACAGTCAGATTTGAGAGATTGGGATGCGAGAATCACATCCCAAGTTGTTTGAGTCGGATAATATTTTCGAGGACGAAAATTTCTAAAGTGGGGGAGAGTTGTAACGCCCCGATTTTGATTATCGCATTTTGTGGAGTATTTTATTGGATTTGAGTAATATTTGTGTTATTCGTGGAATTAATTTGTGAATATAGTATGTTCTGATATTTTACCGTTTCGGAGATTTTTCGGGTAAAATTTAGAATGGAGGGTATTTTGGTCATTTGACAACTAATGAATGAGAAAAAGAAATATAAAGGATAGAAATAGAAAGAAAAGGGAAAAAAAGAGTGGTAAGGAAAAGAAAAAGGAAAGGAAAAGAGAAAGAAGGAAAAAGGAGGAGAAAAGAAGAAGAAGAAGAAGAAAAGTGTGGAAATCATCAAGAGCAACCCAAAGCTTCGATTGAATCAAGGTAAGGGTGAGAAACATTATTATCCAATCCATGTGTATGATTATGTAGGTGTGGTGTGGATTGTTCGGGTGTTTTCTATACTTTTCCATTCTAGGTCGAAAATGAATTAATCGGTAAAATGATGTTTTAATCGGTTAGAACTCGGATTAGACGATGTAGTTTAGTCGGGTGATGGTTGGGTTGTGCCACTGAGACTGGTTTGGATTTAATCGGTTGGTTGTGTGGAGTTTGGGCTTTGAGACAGCCATGGAAGTTCTGTCTTCGCAAGTTCGCCAGGCGAATGGCAGCGAAGCTTCGCCAGGCGAAGCCCAGCGAGCTGTAGCGAAGCAAGTCAGAAGCTAATACCCTGTATTCGCTGGCAAGTTCTCCAGGCGAGGTTAGTTGGCGAAGGTTCGCCAGGCGAGTGGGTAGCGAGCCTCAGCGAGTAATTCCAGAATTACTCCCAGTGGACTTCGCTGGGAAGTTCGCCAGGCGAAGGCCAGCGAGCATTCGCTGCGTGGCTTCGCCAGGCGAAGGTTGGCGAACCTGGCAGTGTTATTTTGTTTTGCTGTTTGTTCATAGCATGATGTTTGGTTGATTCAATTATGATTAATGCCTATATGAATGATTGATGTGTGAGCTGTTTTGACATGTCGTGCTGTGGGTGGCCGAAAGGTGTGAATCCTAGATTGTAGAGTAAATGGTGAATCTTGAATATTTGATAATCTTGTGTATTTGCTCGAATTGAATAGAAACGCATTGATAGGCTGATATGTGTGTAAACCATGTGTGGAATGGTGCATAATGTGAATGCATGATAGATATATGCGATGTATGTGATAAATGCAATGAGTATGTTTGTGAACATAGTATGCATTTTTGTGTTGAATGATCCCTCGGAGGATTTGCATTGTGAAGCATCTTAGTATGCATTTGTGTGTTAATTGATCCCTCAGAGGATTTGCAGAACCTCGTATGATACGATGGTTATATTAGATTCCTTGGAGAATCGGTTGCATTGTGTGATTCCTTGGAGAATCGGCTGCATTGTGTGATTCCTTGGAGAATCGGTCATAACATGTAATCCCGTGGAGGATTGGCTAGAGTATTTGATTCCGTGGAGAATCTGCTGAGTACTTGATCCCGTGGAGGATCTGCTGAATATTCGATTCCGTGGAGAATCTGATGAATATTTGATTCCGTGGATAATCTGCTGAGTACTTGATCCCGTGGAGGATCTGCTGAATACTCGATTCCTTAGAGAATCTGTTGAAATGAGTCGGTACCGCATTTGCATCTGCATAGAGTCGTGAGTCGGTCTCTATGAGTTGCATTTATCATTATTGCCGTGGAGCATGGAAAATAAACATAATATGTGTATGTTTATGTGGATCGATATGAATTATGATGAATGGCATGGTTGAATATGCTAAACGATATATGTATATGTGTGGCTATATGTATATGTCGACGTTTATGTGAATCGGTGTTGAAATAAACACATTGTATGCATTGCTTGATAAATGTCGTAATGCAATGTTGTTTATGTGCAATTGTAAGTGAAGAATGCATGAAAATATATTATGTATATACATGTGCATTGCTTAGTGATTCATGTTGTTGATATTGAAATAATGAATGCGTGTAAGGCTCATGTACACTGGGGTAGAATGACTATGTGTTGTTCCTGGTGGGGCATGAGTGATATACCCACAATCCCAAACGGGAATTGGTGGAATTGATGGGCTTTACGTGA
Source organism: Lathyrus sativus (assembly GCA_963859935.3). Taxonomy (NCBI): domain Eukaryota; kingdom Viridiplantae; phylum Streptophyta; class Magnoliopsida; order Fabales; family Fabaceae; genus Lathyrus; species Lathyrus sativus. The sequence goes on along the minus strand of OZ012740.1, from coordinate 249,887,367 downwards.
GCCATATGGCATAGATAGGATTGTTGATTAGAGTTGTGCTTATGTGTGTGTACATGACTTGCATAATTGGAAATGTTGTATGAAAGTATGCTATGTGCATGACTATAATGTTTTGGATAAGTTATGAAACATGTAATTGATGTATACAACGTGCTTATGTGTATGAAAATGTGGAATGATAAGAACCACGGATATGTGCATGATAATACGTTTGATGATTAATCATGTTAGTTTAAATCAATTTGTAAATGGGGAAGCATGCGAGAAGTGAATATGCAAAGTGGTGAGGAATGTGGCATTTATGTATTTTATGAATGTTTGTGTACATAATTATATGCATTGATTTTATGATAATATTTCTCACCCTTCTGCTGGAATGATGTCCTATATGACATCATGCAGGTATCCAGAGTAGAGTTGCTGGTAGTGCAAGGTTGCTATCGGTCTAGCTGTTTAGTGATTTAATTAAGTTGGGTCGAGTCATGCTCTGGTCATGTAACACTGGGATCACTTGGTTATATTTTATAGAATGTGTTATGTTTTCATATTTATTGAAGTTACGAGTAATTGGCCTTAGTGCCCGATTGTTGTTGAATCATGTGATCAAAACGAATATTCCTTTTATGAAAATATCTGTTTGAATTGAATCCGCTGTTTCATGCAAAGTGAAAAATTGTAAAAACGTGATCTTTTATTGTTGTGTTAATGAGCATGGCAGGTGTTTTGAAATTAAAGTGTGACACCCTTGAATGAATGCATGTTAATCATACTCTGATTATTTTCATTAATTGCGGGGTTTAGAAATGGGTGTTACAAAACTCACGCTGACTACTAACATGAAAAGGATGATAATGCAAAGCACTCCCACGATATGACATCAACAAGATGACAGGCCCACCATCAAAAGGATGACGGAGAAAACTCACTCCGGCTACTACCACTAAAACATTGATAGAGAAAACACTCGCACGAACTGACATCATCAAGATGACAGACCCACCACCAAAAGGATGTTGGAGCTAACTCACACTGATAACTACGACCAAAAGGATGATTGAGCAAAACACTCGCACAATCTGACATCAACAACATGACAGACCCACCACCATAAGGATGATGGAGCAAATATTCGCATGAACTGACATCAGCAAGATGACATAGCCACCACCAAAAGGATGGTGGAGCAAAAACTTGCACGAATTGACATCAACAAGATGAAAGACCCACCACCAAAAGGATGAAGGAGAAAAATGATGATAAAGCAAAACACTCGCACAATCTGAGATGAACAAGAGGATTGATCCACCACCAAAAGGATGATGGAGCGAACTCATACTGGTTACTACCACCAAAAGGATGATAAAGGAAAGCACTCCCACAATATGACATCAATAAGATGACAGTCCCACCACCAAAAGGATGACGGAGCGAAATCACTCTGACTACTACCACTAAAAGGATGATAAAGAAAACACTCGCATGAACTGACATCAACAAAATGATAGACCCTTCACCAAAAGGATGATGGAGCAAACTCACACCGGTTACTACATCCAACAGGATGATAGAGCTAACAATCGCACAATCTGACATCAATAAGATGACAAACCCACCACCATAAGGATGATAGAGCAAACACTCACACGAACTGACATCAGCAAGATCACAGAGCCACCACCAAAAGGATGATGGAGCAAACACTCGCACGAACTGACACCAACAAGATGACAGACCCACCACCAAAAGGATGACGGAGCGAAACTCACACCGGCTACAACCACCAAAATGATGATAGAGCAAAACACACGCACAATCTTACATCAACAAGATGACAGACCCACCACCAAAAGGATGATAGAGCGAACTCACACCGGCTACGACCACCAAAACGATGATAGAGCAAACACTCAAATGAACAGACATCAACAAGATAACAGAGCCACCACCAAAAGGATGATGGAGCTATCTCACAATGCCTACTACTACCAAAGGGATGATAGAGAAAACACTCGTACGATCTGCCATAAACAAGATGACAGACCCACCACCAAAAGGATGACGGAGAAAACTCACTCCGGATACTACCACCATAGGGATGATAGAGCAAACACTCACACGATCTGACATCAACAAGATGATAGACCCTTCACCAAATGGATGATAGTGCAAACTCACACCGGCTACTACCACCAAAGGGATGATATAGCAAACACTCACACGATATGACATCAACAAGATGATAGACCCACCACCAAAAGGATGATGGAACGAACTCACACCGGCTACTACCACCATAAGGATGATAGAGCTAACACTCGCACAATCTGACATGAAAAAGATGATTGACCCACCACCAAAAGGATGACAGAGTGAAAGTCACGACGACTACTACCACGAAAACATTGATAACGCAAAACACTCCCACAATATGATATCAACAAGATGACAGACGCACCACCAAAAGGATGATGAAGCAAACTCACACCGGATAATACCGCGAAAAGGATGATAGAGCAATCACTCGTACGAACTGACATCAACAAGATGACAGACCCACCACCAAAAGGATGATGGAGCTAACTCACACCGACAACTACCACCAAATGGATGATTGAGCAAAACACTAGCATAATCTGACATCAACAACATGACAGACCCACCACCATAAGGATGGTGGAGCAAACACTTGCACGAATTGACATCAACAAGATGACAGACCCACCACCAAAAGGATGAAGGAGAAAAATGATGATAGAGCAAAACACTCGCACAATCTGAGATGAACAAGAGGATTGATCCACCACCAAAAGGATGATTGAGCGAACTCACACCGGCTACTACCACTAAAACGATGATAGAGAAAACACTTGCACGAACTGACATCAACGAGATGACAAACCCTTCACCAAAAGGATGGTGGAGCAAACTCACACCGGCTACTACCACCAAAAGGATGATAGAGCTAACACTCACACAATATGACAGTAACAAGATAACAAAGCGAAACTCATGCCGGCTACTACCACCAAAAGGATGATAGAGCAAAACACTCGTACAATCTGACATCAACAAGATGATTGATCCACCACTTAAAGGATGATGGAGCGAACTCACACCGTCTACTACAATGAAAAGGATGATAAAGGAAAGCACTCCCACAATATGACATCAACAAAATGACAGACCCACCAGCAAAAGGATCACGGAGCAAACTCATCCGGCTACTACTACTAAAAGGATGATAGAGAAAACACTCGCACGAACTGACATCAACAAAATGATAGACCCTTCACCAAAAGGATGATGGAGCAAACTCACACCGGTTACTACCTCCAAAAGGATGATGGAGCTAACACTCGCACAATCTGACATCAACATGATGACAAACCCACCACCATAAGGATGATAGAGCAAACACTCACACGAACTGACATCAGCAAGATCAAAGAGCCAACACCAAAAAGATGATGGAGCAAATACTCGCACGAACTGACACCAACAAGATGACAGACCCACCACCAAAAGGATGACGGAGCGAAACTCACACCGGCTACTACCACAAAAACGATGATAGAGAAAAATACTCACACAATCTTACATAAACAAGATGACAGACCCACCACCAAAAGGATGATAGAGCGAACTCACACCGGCTACGACCACCAAAACGATGATAGAGCAAACACTCACATGAACAGACATCAACAAGATGACAGAGCCACCACCAAAAGGATGATGGAGCAAACTCACAATGGCTACTACTACCAAAGGGATGATAGAGAAAACACTCGTACGATCTGACATAAACAAGATGACAGACCCACCATCAAAAGGATGACGGAGAAAATTCACTCCGGATACTACCACCAAAGGGATGATAGAGCAAACACTCACACGATCTGATATCAACAAGATGACAGACCCGCCACTAAAAGGATGATGGAACAAACTTATACCGGCTACTACCACCAAAAGGATGATAAAGCTAACACTCGCACAATCTGACATCAAAAAGATGATTGACCCACCACCAAAAGGATGACGGAGTGAAAGTCACGCCGACTACTACCACGAAAACCTTGATAAAGCAAAACACTCCCACAATATGACATCAACAAGATGACAGACCCACCACCAAAAGGATGATGAAGCAAACTCACACCGGTTAATACCACCAAAAGGATGATAGAGCAATCACTCGCACGAACTGACATCAACAAGATGACAGACCCACCACCAAAAGGATGAGGGAGAAAAATGATGATAGAGCAAAACACTCGCACAATCTGAGATGAACAAGATGATTGATCCACCACCAAAAGGATGATTGAGCAAACTCACACCGGCTACTACCATTAAAACGATGATAGAGAAAACACTTGCACGAACTGACATCAAGGAGATGACAGACCCTTCACCAAAAGGATGAAGGAGCAAACTCACACCGGCTACTACCACCAAAAGGATGATAGAGCTAACACTCGCACAATCTGATATCAATAAGATGGGAGACCCACCACAAAAAGGATGACGAAGCAAAACTCACGCCGGCTACTACCAGCAAAAGGATGATAGAGCAAAACACTCGCACAATCTGACATCAACAAGATGATTGATCAACCACCAAAAGGATGATGGAGCGAACTCAAACCGGCTACTACCATGAAAAGGATGATAAAGCAAAGCACTCCCACAATATGACATCAACAAGATGACAGACCCACCACCAAAAGGATGACGGAGCAAACTCACTCCGGCTACTACCACTAAAAGGATGATAGAAAAAACAATCGCACGAACTGACATCAACAAAATGATATACCCTTCACTAAAAGGATGATGGAGCAAACTCACACTGGTTACTACCTCCAAAAGGATGATGGAGCTAACACTCGCACAATCTGACATGAACAAGATGACAAACCCACCACCATAAGGATGATAGAGCAAACACTCACACGAACTGACATCAGCAAGATCACAGAGCCAACACCAAAAAGATGATGGAGCTAACACTCGCATGACGGAGCGAAACTCACACCGGCTACTACCACAAAAATGATGATAGAGCAAAATACTCGCACAATCTTACATCAACAACATGACAGACCCACCACCAAAGGGATGATAGAGCGAACTCAAACTGGCTACGACCACCAAAATGATGATAGAGCAAACACTCACATGAACAGACATCAACAAGATGACAGAGCCACCATTAAAAGGATGATGGAGCAAACTCACAATGGCTACTACTACCAAAGGTATGATAGAGAAAACACTCGTACGATCTGAAATAAACAAGATGACAGACCCACCATCAAAAGGATGACGGAGAAAACTCACTCTGGATACTACCACCAAAGGGATGATAGAGCAAACACTCACACGATCTGACATCAACAAGATGACAGACCCTTCACCAAAAGGATGATGGAGCAAACTCACACCGGCTACTACCACCAAAGGGATGATAGAGCAAACACTCACACGATCTGACATCAACAAGATGATAGACCCACCACTAAAAGGATGATGGAACAAACTCACACCAGCTACTACCACCAAAAGGATGATAGAGCTAACACTCGCACAATATGACATCAAAAAAATGATTGACCCACCACCAAAAGGATGACGGAGTGAAAGTCACGCCGACTACTACCACGAAAACGTTGTTAAAGCAAAACACTCCCACAATATGACATCAACAAGATGACAGACCCACCACCAAAAGGATGATGAAGCAAACTCACAGAGGTTAATACCACCAAAAGGATGATAGAGTAATCACTCGCACGAACTGACATCAACAAGATGACAGACCCACCACCAAAAGGATGAAGGAGAAAAATGATGATAGAGCAAAACACTCGCACAATCTGAGATGAACAAGATGATTGATCCACCACCAAAAGGATGATTGAGCAAACTCACACCGGCTACTACCACTAAAACGATGATAGAGAAAACACTTGCACGAACTGACATCAAGGAGATGACAGACCCTTCACCAAAAGGATGAAGGAGAAAACTCACACCGGCTACTACCACCAAAAGGATGATAGAGCTAACACTCGCACAATCTGACATCAACAAGATGAGAGACCCACCACCCAAAGGATGACGAAGCAAAACTCACGCCGACTACTACCACCAAAAGGATGATAGAGCAAAACACTCGCACAATCTGACATCAACAATATGATTGATCAACCACCAAAAGGATGATGGAGCGAACTCACACCGGCTACTACCATGAAAAGGATGATAAAGCAAAGCACTCCCACAATATGACATCAACAAGATGACAGACCCACCACCAAAAGAATGACGGATCAAACTCACTCCGGCTACTACCACTAAAAGGATGATAGAGAAAACACTCGCACGAACTGACATTAACAAAATGATAGACCCTTCACCAAAAGGATGATGGAGCAAACTCACACCGGTTACTACCTCCAAAAGGATGATAGAGCCAACACTCGCACAATCTGACATCAACAAGATGACAAACCCACCACCATAAGGATGATAGAGCAAACACTCCCACGAACTGACATCAGCAAGATCACAGAGCCACCACCAAAGGATTACGAGGCAAACACTCGCATGAACCGACACCAACAAGATGACAGACCCACCACCAAAAGGATGATGGAGCGAAACTCACAAAGGCTACTACCACCAAAATGATGATAGAGAAAAACACTCGCACAATCTTATATCAACAAGATGACAGACCCACCACCAAAAGGTTGATGGAGTGAACTCACACTGGCTATGACCACCAAAACGATGATAGAGCAAACACTCACATGAACAGACATCAACAAGATGACATAGCCACCACCAAAACGATGATGGAGCAAAATCACAATGGCTACTACTACCAAAGGGATGATAGAGAAAACACTCGTGCGATCTGACATAAACAAGATGACAGACCCACCACCAAAACGTAACGGAGAAAACTCACTCCAGATACTACCATCAAAGGGATGATAGAGCAAACACTCACACGATCTGACATCAACAAGATGACAGACCCTTCACCAAAAGGAGGATGGAGCAAACTCACACTTGCTACTACCACCAAAGGGATGATAGAGCAAACACTCACATGATCTGACATCAACAAGATGATAGACCCACCACTAAAAGGATGATGGAACGAACTCACACCGGCTACTACCACCAAAAGGATGATAGAGCTAACACTCGCATAATCTGACATCAACAAGATGATTGACCAACCACCAAAAGGATGACGGAGTGAAAGTCACGCCGACTACTACCACGAAAACCTTGATAAAGCAAAACACTCCCACAATATGACATCAACAAGATGACAGACACACCACCAAAAGGATGATGAAGCAAACTCACACCGGCTACTACCACCAAAAGGATGATAGAGAAAAACACTCGCACGAATTGACATCAAAAGAATGACAGACTCGGCACCAAAAGGATGATAGAGCAAACACGCCCATAATCTGATATCAACAAGATGACAGATCCACCACCAAAATGATGATGAAGCGAACTCACACCGGCTACTACCACCAAAAGGATGTTAGAGCAATCACTCGCACGAACTGACATCAACAAGATGACAAACACTTCACCAACAGGATGATGGAGCAAACTCACACCGGCTACTACCACCAAAGGGATGATAGAGGAAACACTCGCACGATCTGACATAAACAAGATGACAGACCCACCACCAAAAGAATGACAGAGCAAACTCACAGCGACTACTACCACCAAAAGGATGATAGAACTAACACTCGCACAATCCGACATCAACAACATGACAGACCCACCACCAAAAGAATGATAGAGCAAACTCACAATGACTACTACCACCAAAAGGATGATAGAACTAACACTCGCACAATCTGACATCAACAAGATGACTGACCCACCATGAAAAGGATGATCGAGCGACTTCACGCTGATAACTACCACCAAAAGGGTGATAGAGCAAAACACTCGCCCGAACAGTCATCAGCAAGATGATAGAGCAACCACAAAAAGGATGATGGAGCAAACACTCGCACGAACTCACATCGACAAGATGACACTCCCACCACCAAAAGGATGACGGAGCGAAACTCACACCGGCCACTACCACCAAAATTATGATAGAGAAAAACCTCCGCACAATCTGAGATTAGCAAGATGAAAGACCCACAACCAAAAGGATGATGGAGCAAACTCACACCGGCTACTACCACCAAAAGGATGATAGAGCAAACACTCGCACAATTTGACATCAACATGATGATTGACCCACCACCAAAAGGATTACGGAGCGAAACTCACGCCGACTACTACCACGAAAAGGATGATAAAGCAAAGCACTCCCACAATATGGCATCAACAAGATGACACACCCACCACCAAAAGGATGACGGAGAGAACTCACTCCGGCTACTACAACTAAAAGGATGATAGAGAAAACACTCGCATGAACTTACATCAACAAGATGACAGACCCTTCACCGTAAAGGATGATGAAGAAAACTCACGCCGGCTACTACCACCAAAAGGATGATAGAGCTATCACTTGCACAATCTGACAGCAACAAGATGACAGACCTTCCACCAAAAGGATGACGGAGTGAAACTCACGCCGGCTACTACCACCAAAAGGATGATAGAGCAAAACACTCCCACAATCTGATATCAACAAGATGACAAATCCACCACCATAAGGATGATGTAGGAAACACTCGCACGAACTGACATCAGCAAGATGACAGAGCCACCACCAAAAGGATGACGGAGCAAACACTCGCACGATCTGACACCACAAGATGACAGACCCACCCCCAAAAGGATGATGGACCGAAACGCACACCGGCTACAGCCACCAAAATGATGATAGAGCAAAACACTCGCACAATCTGATATCAAAAAGATGACATACCGACCACCAAAAGGATGATGGAGAAAACTCACAATAGCTACTACCACCAAAAGGATGATAGAGCAAACACTGCCACAATCTGACATCAACAAGATGACATACCCACCACCAAAATCATGATGGAGCAAACTCAAACCGGATACTACCACCAAAAGGATGATAGAGCAATCACTAGCACGAACTGACATCAACAAGATGACAAATCCGTCACCAAAAGGATGATGGAGCAAACTCACACCAGCTACTACCACCAAAGGGATGATAGAGCAAACACTCGTATGATCTGACATAAACAAGATGACAGACCCACCACCAAAAGGATGATGGAGCAAACTTACACCGGCTACTACCACCAAAGGGATGATAGAGCAAACACTTGCATGATCTGACATCCACAAGATGACAGACCCACCACCAAAACGATGACGGAGCGAACTCACTCTGGCTACTACCACTAAAAGGATGATAGAGAAAACACTCGCACGAACTAACATCAACAAGATGACATACCCTTCACCAAAAGGATGATGGAGAAAACTCACACCGGCTACTACAACTAAAGGGATAATAGAGCAAACACTTGCACGATCTGACATCAACAAGATGACAGACCCACCACCAAAAGGATGACGGAGCGAACTCACACCGGCTAATAACATAAAAAATTTGATAGAGCAAAACACTCGCACAATCTGATATCAAAAAGATGACAGACCCACCACCAAAAGGATGATGGAGAAAACTCACAATAGCTACTACCAACAAAAGGATGATAGAGGAAACACTCCCACAATCTGACATCAACAAGATGACAGACCCACAAACAAAAGGATGATGGAGCAAACTCACACCGGCTACTACCAGCAAAAGGATGATAGAGTAATCACTCGCACGATTTGACATCAATAAGATGACAGAACCTTCACCAAAGGATGATGGAGCAAACTCACACCGGCTACTACTACCAAAGGGATGATAGAGCAAACACTCGTACGATCTGACATAAAAAAGATGACAGATCAACCACCAAAAGGATGATGGAGCAAACTCACACCGGCTACTACCACCAAAAGGATGATAGAGCTAACACTCACACAATCTAACATCAACAAGATGACTGACCCACCACCAAAAGGATGATGGAGCGAACTCACGTTGATAACTACCACCAAAAGGATGATAGAGCAAAACACTCGCACAATCTGACATTAACAAGATGAACGACCCACCACCATAAGGAGGATGCAGCAAACACTCGCACGAACTGACATCAGCAAGATGACAGAGCCACCACTGTCGCTACCGCAAAAATAAGGTGCCGGCAAAATAGAAGAGTCGCTACCTTTCGTTATTTATCCCTCAGAACGGGAAAGGAAACGATCGGAAAAACCTGACGAAAAGGTATAAGACAAGGTCATCGCAACCATTGTCTGGGTTCGGGAGTCGATTACGCAAGGGGAAGGTATTAGCACCCCTTACGTCCATCGTACTCGATGGGATCCACGCTTGTTGTGTTTATCTGATGGGTTTGTTTACTATCTACCTATCAAGGCTAGTCTGGAAAAAAAGAAAATGACTCGGCAAAGCGTCGCGCTTTATGCCTACGTATTCTCATCAGAGAATGAGAAATCAGAGTCAGCGTAGTTCGACTAACTACGGGTTATGGGATGGGGGAAGGTGGCTCGCCAATACGTCAGTATTGTGCCTACGTACTCTCAACAGGTATGAGAGATCAGAGCTTACGTAGTTCGGGATAATACGGATTACGGGGATTCAGATTCATCTATTTTATCGAGTAGGGTTAACAAACAGTTCTAGCAGTTTGGCGTACGCAGCTCGACCTTTGGAGACTTAGGAGTTACCGTTTGCGGTAGGACTGGGAGTTAACGACACTCTTTTCTTCAGAAAAGCTTCCTTTGAATTATGGGCCCACAGGGCAAAAAGGTTTGAAGTTTGTTTTCTGTCTTTTACGGAAGAACTGTTTTTTATGGATGTTTGCAACCAATATCGTACTAGAGACTATGACCTGAGAGTGAATGCGTCGCATGTCACCCAAAGGGTGCCATACTAAATATCCAAGCTGTCGAAAAGAAACTCTCCGACAACCCTTTCTCAGATAGCTTAAGGCTCGTAACGTACGACATCAGTTAACCTTTATTATTGTATTTTAATTCGGTTTGTGATGAGAAGAGAGAACGAACAGGTTCAACTAAGGGGAGACTATCAAGTCCTAATGTTGTCATGCCAAGGATCCATCCTATGGTTGAAGTTTGAAACAGGGATCTCCTAGAAGTTATCATGCATAGGTTTCAACCTAAAGTTCTAATCATCACTTCCTTATCAAAGGAAGTGAGATTCCTAGGGGATCATGTCAATGATAAACAGAAACAGATAAAGCATCAGCTTAAACAGTAAACAGTAAACAACTGTAAAATGCATGCAATGCAAGTGAGGGAGGAAATGTGTGTGGGGCATCAGCCTCCACAAGCTCATCTCAACCTCAAGCCAAATATGAATAACTATAATCATGCAGGAAGAAATAACATGCTATCAAGCAAACATACAATAACTGCAATCATATAGAAGAAGTAACATGCTATCAAGCAAACACAAACCACATAGGCAAGGGAGCTGGGCTCTACCGATCACCCGCAAGCAAAGCCATACAATAACAATACAAGCAGAGGGAGCAACTCAACCTCTAGTGCAATCATGCTCCTAGCTTAACAGAATCTAAACATGAACTTATTCTAATGCATCAAGCAAATCAAACAAGTCACATCAATACATTTGCACAGAAAGAAAACAGACAGGAAAGAAAGCAGATCAACAACTTCCACAACTCCACAACAAAGCAATTCTGACATCAGTTCAGTCCTCAGCCTTCAACTGCCCTCCAAGGCTACCATTTTCAATAGCAAGTGTCAACTTGCCTCTTCAAGCTTTCAATACCTCAAGCATAAGTATCAACTTATTCTTTCTTCTTCCTCAAGCTTTACCTCTTTGGTAAACTCCACCTTCAGGCTCCAATCCCCATTGCAAGTATCAACTTGTCTTTCAGGCTCTCAATGTATCAACATAAGTATCAACTTATTCTCTCCTCTTCAAGCCTTAACTCTTCACTCAATTTCAATTTGATCTCCTTCACAAGTGTCAACTTGTTCTTCTGGACCTTCAAGCTTCAGCTCTCTCCTCCTTACAAGTATTAACTTGCTCTTCCTGATCTACAAGCTCCAGCTTCAATGGTAGCCTTCAAACACAAAGAAGTATCAACTCCTATCCCTTAATCTCTTCAAGCAAGGAACTCCATCCTCTAGCAAGGGAGAAATATTCATCTAACAAGAGCAAAGTTTGGATGATTGGTAGCAGAGTGAGGACTAAAGGTCACCACTAAGCATCCTATCATCAGAGAAAGGGACCCTCAAAGGTTCTACCAACTTGTAAAGAGCAACACATCCTACCAAAGGAGGGATGAGGCCTCTACAAAGGGACCTTACATCATAGGGAATAATGGAAGTGATCAACATCTTCCATGTTTATGAAGGAAGGGAATCTATCTAGAAGCTCTGCCTACAAACCCTAATCTTAACACATAATCAACACTACACCAAAAGAAGGGGAAATCTCCACATCCAAACTTCTTCAAGCATTCCATGGTAGCCCAAGCTTGTCTTCAACACCATTCAAGAGCAAGAGAGGCAAAACCCTAATCTAAGGGAACTAAAGAAGTCAATCTAGTTGAATTAGTGCATTAGAATCATCCAAAATTAGCACCTAAACTAAAATCAAACAAAAATAGTAAACTACATTGTAAATTCCTACAAAAATTCCTAGGGGACCTTAATTCAATCATGAATCTACCATACAAAAATCAGAGGTTGAATCATCCACCAAGTTCTAGATATAAACCCTAAATCATAAGGTACTAACCATAAACCCTAAAAATAGAGCACCTAAAGTTTCAACCTAGAACTACTATTTACATTCATCATAAAAATGTGAGAAAAATCTAGGGGGAACATGCATATCTATTCTAGCTACACACAAAAAATCAAGGCAAAAATCATCATCACATGATCAGACCAAATTCAACAAAACCAAGCATCAACCATGGTCATTTTAATATCAATTAAAATTCAACAAATGCAAATAAAATCAAAAATAAATGAAATATTAATATGTTTTATCTAAAAAAACTAGATTCAATCATGAATCCATGGAAAAAAGAATGGAATCATTTGAGTTATTTTTCAATTTTTTAGGGATTATTCAATAACCATGTAAAATGAAGAAAATAAAATGAAAACAATGAGAAATTGACAAGCGCGTGGTGTGAATAGCATACTTTCTCAGTTCATTTCAGTGTTGGGCCCAAAAAGGGGGTGTTGGTAGCAATCTGTGTTTAAGCCCATGACCAACATTTAAATGAAACACATCGTTTCATATCAACTCAGAATCCTTCACAAAATTTAAATCACTCGTGGCCGTTGGATCCTTCCCAGGTCAAAGTCTTCAGCCCGTATCCAATGGCTACCTAGTCGTCTTCTTCCTTTTGAATGTTGGAGGGAAAGAAACCATGGAAGTTCAGAGCTTTAACTCCATCTTCCCCAAATCGTACTTCATCAATACTCCATCAAAACTCTCACATGAATACACTAATCCACTCCATTTTTCCCACTGAATCTAACCATTCTAATCAATAACATTGAGACTCATCCTAACTCAAATCACGATTAAAATCTCAGAAATCACTCAAGAATCAAATCTCACCAAACTTAAAATTATGGTGTCTAACATCATCACCATGCTTCACTGAGTTGATCTAGCTATCAAATTAAGATTAACTCTCAAGAATCACCAAGATACGATCAAGAACAGAATTTGTGTCATCTTACTAATTGTCTCCAAACCTAGCCAATTGCTACCAGAAAGCTTCTACTAACAACCTACATCACATCTAAACTAACAATTCCTATTGATTATGCTTAAATTAAGCTGCACGATAAAAAGTACATACCTGCAAATTCTTGATGAACAAAGTGGTTAAATTTTCAAATCAACCTTCAATAAGCTCTAGATTCCTTCACTAGCATCCAATCAACCTTCTGTATGCAAAGAAATGAGCTGAAACCTCGTGGATTCTTGAACTCGATTCTGAGTTGCAAGCTTCCAACTCCAATGGCCAACTCACGATTCTTCCACAGTTTTGCCTTGAATTTGATCTGGGATCAATCACTAACCCTAGAGCAAGCTATTGAGATCAATAACTTGGATTGAAATGGCTTCAATGGCTGTAACAGATTTTGATTTGCAATGTGCAAATTCAAAATGCAATGTCACTCTTCTCTCTCAATTCCCACTAACCATGGCTCTGAATCACTTCATAATCATATATAGGACATGAATGAATGATCTAGAAAGTTCTGGATCACTCTAATGAGAAGTTCAATATCTCATCTCACTTGAAATTCAATCTCATGCCATGGTCATATCAGTTTTTCTAGCAGCTTGCATTTGCCCTCATTCTCATCCCAATTCTCTCCACATGAGATTTTGAAGGTGTTTGGATGTGTTTGCACCTTGGTTTTGATCCTATGTGTAGTTTGGCATATGTACCTTAAGCCTTAAGCAAGCAAAAGCAACTCCATGATTTTGACCTCAAATGAGAAAAGTGCCATTTCCATTGTCTTTAAAATGCATTTTACAATCAAAATGACATATAGGTTTGTCTCATTTGGTCACCAAATGAAAAATCACAAATTTGGTCCTTTTAATGAACTTTAATTCTTCCTTTTTAAGTCAATTTTGCAATTTTGAGTTACAAGCAATTCCAACCTCTCATTATCACTTGGATAGCCTTAAAACATCATTTTGAACAAGTTTGATGTTGAACATTTTCCAATTTGAAGCTTGCAAATAGGAGTTATGGCCTTATGATTGAAATGACCTGTAATCTCCAAATACCCAAAATACCCTTGACTTGTCAAAGCCATAACTTGAGTTCTACAAATCCTATAAAGAACTTCTAGTACTCTCTAGAAAGATAAGAGGATAAGGAACAACATTCATGTTGACCAAAAGTTCATAGGAATCATCCTTCTAGGGCAAAAGTTTCATGCAAGTTGGGTAACTTTCAAGCTCCAAATTCACATTCATCTAATGACCTATAACTTGTCAAAGCCATAACTTGAGTTCTACAAATCCTATCAAGGACTTCTAGCACTCAAATTAAAGCTAAGATCATTCTCTACAACAATAATGTTAGGGGAAAGATGATATGACAATCACATCTTGAGCTAAATTGCCTTGAAGATAGGGGTCAAACTAGGGGATTTTACACTGTCAAGCCTTAGAAACCCTAGCATGAAATTTCTCAAGCTCTTCAATCATGATGAGTTAACCTTGGAATCATCCTTATATCATCTCAATGCATCAATCCATGATCACATGGCTCTTGAATTGGGTCTCAACCTTGTTCAAATCATCAGTTGACCTAGGGTTGACCCAGTCAAACCCTAGCTGCACCAATTCTGGCTGAGCCTTCTCAATCTTACACAATAACCTGTCTAGGCCTCAAAGTGATCTTCAACACTTCTCATGAGCTCTCTCAAGACCTCAATTCTAACTTCATGGCTTCAGAATCATCTGATGAATTTCCACAACTCTCAAGTTAGGAGACACACCCTCTTGGCATCAATCACTCTCTCTGAAGATCTTTCAACTTCTCTGACAAGGATATCAACCCCTGAACACTTGAATAACTTTCTCTAGCTAGCTTCATAGTCTTATATAGATCTTGATTGGTAATCATACCTCTTGATCTCCTGCATACATGTCATTGAAATGCAAATGATAATGCTAATGTGAATGAAATGAAACATAAGCTAGGTAAAGAAAAGTTGAACAAATTTTGGGATGCAACAACCACCAAAAGGATAATAGAGAAAACACTCGTACGATCTGACATCAACAAGATGACAAACCCACCACCAAAAGGATGACAGATTAAACTCACTCTGGCTACTACCACCAAAAGGATGATAGAGAAAACACTCGCACGAACTAACATCAACAAGATGACAGACCCTTCACCAAAAGGATGATGGAGCAAACTCAGACCGGCTACTACAACCAAAGGGATGATAGAGCAAACACTCGCACGATCTGACATCAACAAGATGACAGACCCACCACCAAACGGATGACGGAGCGAACTCACACTGGCTACTACCACCAAAAGGATGATAGAGCAAAACACTCGCACAATCTGATATCAAAAAGATGACAGACCCACAACCAAAAGGATGATGGAGAAAACTCATGATAGCTACTACCACCAAAATAATGATAGAACAAACACTCCCACAATCTGACATCAACAAGATGACATACCCACCACCAAAAGGATGATGGAGCAAACTCACACCGGCTACTACCACCAAAAGGATGATAGAGAAATCACTCACACGAACTGACATCAACAAGATGACAGACCCTTCACCAAAAGGATGATGGAGCAAACTCACACCGGCTACTACCACCAAAAGGATGATAGAGTAAACACTCCCACAATCTGACATCAACAAGATGACAGACCCACCACCAAAAGGATGATGGAGCAAACACTCGCACGAACTGACATCAACAAGATGACAGACCCACCACCGAAAGGATGACGGAGCAAAACTCACACCTGCCACTACCTCCAAAATTATGATAGAGGAAAACACTCCCACAATCTGACATCAACAAGATGACAGACCCACCACCAAAAGGATGATGGAGCAATCTCACACCGGCTACTACCACCAAAAGGATGATAAAGCAATCACTAGCACGAACTGACATCAACAAGATGACAAACCCTTCACCAAAAGGATGATGGAGCAAACTCACACTGGCTACTACCACCAAAGGGATGATAGAGCAAACACTCCCACAATCTGACATCAACAAGATGACAGACCCACCACCAAAAGGATGATGGAGCAAACACTCGCACGAACTGACATCAACAAGATGACAGACCCACCACCGAAAGGATGACGGAGCAAAACTCACACCGGCCACTACCACCAAAATTATGATAGAGAAAAACCTTTGCACAATCTGAGATTAGCAAGATGAAAGACCCACAACCAAAAGGATGATGGAGCAAACTCACACCGGCTACTACCACCAAAAGGATGATAAAGCAATCACTAGCACGAACTGACATCAACAAGATGACAAACCCTTCACCAAAAGGATGACGGAGCAAACTCACACCGGCTACTACCACCAAAAGGATGATAGAGCAAACACTCGCACAATTTGACATCAACATAATGATTGACCCACCACCAAAAGGATGACGGAGAGAAACTCACGCCGACTACTACCACGAAAAGGATGATAAAGCAAAGCACTCCCACAATATGGCATCAACAAGATGACACACCCACCACCAAAAGGATGACAGAGCGAACTCACTCCGGCTACTACAACTAAAAGGATGATAGAGAAAACACTCGCATGAACTTACATCAACAAGATGACAGGCCCTTCACCTTAAAGGATGATGGAGAAAACTCACGCCGGCTACTACCACCAAAAGGATGATAGAGCTATCACTTGCACAATCTGACAACAACAAGATGACAGACTTTCCACCAAAAGGATGATGGAGCGAAACTCACGCCGGCTACTACCACCAAAAGGATGATAGAGAAAAACACTCCCATAATCTGACATCAACAAGATGACAAATCCACCACCATAAGGATGATGTAGCAAACACTCGCACGAACTGACATCAGCAAGATGACAGAGCCACCACCAAAAGGATGATGGAGCAAACACTCGCACGATCTGACACCACAAGATGACAGACCCACCCCCAAAAGGATGATGGAGCAAAACTCACATCGGCTACTGCCACCAAAATGATGATAGAGCAAAACACTCGCACAATCTGATATCAAAAAGATGACATACCGACCACCAAAAGGATGATGGAGAAAACTCACAATAGCTACTACCACCAAAAGGATGATAGAGCAAACACTCCCACAATCTGACATCAACAAGATGACAGACCCACCACCAAAATGATGATGGAGCAAACTCACACTGGCTACTACCACCAAAAGGATGATAGAGCAATCACTAGCAAGAACTGACATTAACAAGATGACAAACCCTTCACCAAAAGGATGATGGAGCAAACTCACACCGGCTACTACCACCAAAGTGATGATAGAGCAAACACTCGCACGATCTGACATAAACAAGATGACAGACCCACCACCAAAAGGATGATGGAGCAAACTTACACCGGCTACTACCACCAAAGGGATGATAGAGCAAACACTTGCACGATCTGACATCAACAAGATGACAGACCCACCACCAAAAGGATGACGGAGCAAACTCACACCGGCTACTACCACCAAAAGGATGATAGAGAAAACACTCGCACGAACTGACATCAACAAGATGACAGACCCTTCACCAAAAGGATGATGGAGCAAACTCCCACCGGCTACTACAAACAAAGGGATGATAGAGCAAACACTCGCACGATCTGACATCAACAAGATGACATACCCACCACCAAACGAATGATGGAGCGAACTCACCCTGGCTACTACCACCAAAAGGATGATAGAGCAAAACACTCGCACAATCAGATATCAAAAAGATGACAGACCCACAACCAAAAGGATGATGGAGAAAACTCATGATAGCTACTACCACCAAAATAATGATAGAGCAAACAGTCCCACAATCTAACATCAGCAAGATGACAGACCCACCACCAAAAGGATGATGGAGCAAACTCACACCGGCTACTACCACCAAAAGGATGATAGAGCAATCACTCACACGAACTAACATGAACAAGATGACAGAGCCACCACCAATAGGATGACGAAGCAAAACTCACACCGGCTACTGCCACCAAAATGATGATAGAGCAAAACACTCGCACAATCTGATATCAAAAAGATGACAGACCCACCACCCAAAGGATGATGGAGAAATCTCACAATAGCTACTACCACCAAAAGGATTATAGAGCAAACACTCCCATAATCTGACATCAACAAGATGACAGATCCACCACCAAAAGGATGATGGAGCGAACTCACACCAGCTACTACCACCAAAAGGATCTTAGAGCAATCACTCGCACGAACTGACATCAACAAGATGATAAACCCTTCACCAACAGGATGATGGAGCAAACTCACACCGGCTACTACCACCAAAGGGATGATAGAGGAACCACTCGCACGATCTGACATAAACAAGATGACAGACCCACCACCAAAAGGATGACAGAGCAAACTCACAGCGACTACTACCACCAAAAGGATGGTAGAACTAACACTCGCACAATCCGACATCAACAACATGACAGACCCACCACCAAAAGAATGATGGAGAAAACTCACAACGACTACTACCACCAAAAGGATGACTGACCCACCACGAAAAGGACGATCGAGCGACTTCACGCTGATAACTACCACCAAAAGGGTGATAGAGCAAAACACTCGCCCGAACAGTCATCAGCAAGATGACAGAGCGACCACCAAAAGGATGATGGAGCAAACACTCGCACGAACTGACATCAACAAGATGACAGACCCACCACCGAAAGGATGATGGAGCAAAACTCATACCGGCCACTACCACCAAAATTATGATAGAGAAAAACCTCTGCACAATCTGAGATTAGCAAGATGAAAGACCCACAACCAAAAGGATGATGGAGCAAACTCACACCGGCTACTACCACCAAAAGGATGATAGAGCAAACACTCACACAATTTGACATCAACATGATGATTGACCCACCACCAAAAGGATGACGGAGCGAAACTCACGCCGACTACTACCACGAAAAGGAATGATGAAGCAAAGCACTCCCACAATATGGCATCAACAAGATGACACACCCACCACCAAAAGGATGACGGAGCGAACTCACTCCGGCTACTACAACTAAAAGGATGATAGAGAAACCACTCGCATGAACTTACATCAACAAGATGACAGACCCTTCACCTTAAAGGATGATGGAGAAAACTCACGCCGGCTACTAACACCAAAAGGATGATAGAGCTATCACTTGCACAATCTGACAGCAACAAGATGACAGACCTTCCACCAAAAGGATGACGGAGCGAAACTCACGCCGGCTACTACCACCAAAAGGATGATAGAGCAAAACACTCCCACAATCTGACATCAACAAGATGACAAATCGACCACCATAAGGATGATGTAGCAAACACTCGCACGAACTGACATCAGCAAGATGACAGAGCCACCACAAAAAGGATGATGGAGCCAACACTCGCACGATCTGACACCAGAAGATGACAGACCCACCCCCAAAAGGATGATGGAGCGAAACTCACACAGGCTACTGCCACCAAAATGATGATAGAGCAAAACACTCGCAGAATCTGATATCAAAAAGATGACATACCGACCACCAAAAGGATGGTAGAGCAAACACTCCCACAATCTGACATCAACAAGATGACAGACCCACCACCAAAATGATGATGGAGCAAACTCACACCGGCTACTACCACCAAAAGGATGATAGAGAAATCACTAGCACGAACTGACATCAACAAGATGACAAACCCTTCACCAAAAGGATGATAGAGCAAACTCACACCGGCTACTACCACCAAAGGGATGATAGAGCACACACTCGCACGATCTTACATAAACAAAATGACAGACCCACCACCAAAAGGATGATGGAGCAAACTTACACCGGCTACTACCACCAAAGGGATGATAGAGCAAACACTTGCATGATCTGACATCAACAAGATGACAAACCCACCACCAAAAGGATGACGGAGCAAACTCACTCTGGCTACTACCACTAAAAGGATGATAGAGAAAACACTCGCACGAACTAACATCAACAAGATGACAGACCCTTCACCAAAAGGATGATGGAGCAAACTCACACCGGCTACTACAACCAAAGGGATGATAGAGAAAACACTTGCACGATCTGAAATCAACAAGATGACAGACCCATCACCAAAAGGATGACGAAGCGAACTCACACCGGCTAATACCATAAAAAATTTGATAGAGCAAAACACTCGCACAATCTGATATCAAAAAGATGACAAACCCACCACCAAAAGGATGACGGAGAAAACTCACAATAGCTACTACCACCAAAAGGATGATAGAGCAAACACTCCCATAATCTGACATCAAGAAGATGACAGACCCACCAACAAAAGGATGATGGAGCAAACTCACACCAGCTACTACCACCAAAAGGATGATAGAGTAATCACTCGGACGATTTGACATCAACAAGATGACAGAACCTTCACCAAAGGATGATGGAGCAAACTCACACCGGCTACTACCACCAAAGGGATGATAAGCAAACACTCGCACGATCTGACATAAACAAGATGAAAGACCCACCACCAAAAGGATGATGGAGAAAACTCACACCGGCTACTGCCACCAAAAGGATGATAGAGCTAACATTCACACAATCTAACATCAACAAGATGACTGACCCACCACCAAAAGGATGATGGAGCGAACTCATGTTGATAACTACCACCAAAAGGATGATAGAGCAAAACACTCGCACAATCTGACATTAACAAGATGAACGACCCACCACCATAAGGATAATGCAGCAAACACTCGCACGAACTGACATCAGTAAGATGACAGAGCAACCACCAAAAGGATGATAGAGAAAACACTCGTACGATCTGACATCAACAAGATGATAAACCCACCACCAAGAGGATGACAGAGCAAACTCACTCTGGCTACTACCACCAAAAGGATGATAGAGAAAACACTCGCACGAACTGACATCAACAAGATGACAGACCCTTCACCAAAAGGATGATGGAGCAAACTCAGACCGGCTACTACAGCCAAAGGGATGATAGAGCAAACACTCGCACGATTTGACATCAACAAGATGATAGACCCACCACCAAACGGATGACGGAGCGAACTCACACTGGCTACTACCACCAAAAGGATAATAGAGCAAAACACTCGCACAATCTAATATCAAAAAGATGACAGACCCACCACCAAAAGGATGAAGGAGAAAACTCATGATAGCTACTACCACCAAAAGAATGATAGAGCAAACACTCCCATAATCTGACATCAACAAGATGACAGACCCAACGCCAAAAGGATGATGGAGGAAACTCACACCAGCTACTACCACCAAAAGGATGATGGAGCAATCACTCACACGAACTGACATCAACAAGATGACAGACCCTTCACCAAAAGGATGATGGAGCAAACTCACACCGACTGCTACCACCAAAAGGATGATAGAGCAAACACTTCCACAATCTGACATCAACCAGATGACAGACCCACCACCAAAAAGATGATGGAGCAAACTCACACCGGCTACTACCACCAAAGGGATGATAGAGCATACACTTGCACGATCTGACATCAACAAGATGACAGAACCCCCACCAAAAGGATGACGGAGCGAACTCACTCCGGGTACTACCACTAAAAGGATGATAGAGAAAACACTCGTACAAACTAATATCAACAAGATGACAAACCCTTCACCAAAAGGATGATGGAGCAAACTCACATCAGCTACTACAACCAAAGGGATGATAGAGCAAACACTTGCATGATCTGACATCAATAAGATGATAGACCGACCATCAAAAGGATGACGGAGCGAACTCACACCGCTACTACTACCTAAAGGATGATAGAGCAAAACACTCGCACAATCTGATATCAAAAAGATGACAGACCCACCACCAAAAGGATGATAGCGCAAATACTCCCACAATCTGACATCAACAAGATTACAAACCCACCACCAAAAGGATGATGGAGCAAACTCACACCGGCTACTACCACCAAATGGATGATAGAGCAATCACTCGCACTAACTGACATCAACAAGATGACAGAACCTTCACCAAAAGGATGATGGAGATAACTCACACCGGCTACTACCACCAAAGGGATGATAGAGCAAATACTCACAAGATCTGACATAAATAAGATGACAGACCCACCACCAAAAGGATGATGGAGCAAACTCACACCGGCTACTACGACCAAAAGGATGATAGAGCTAACACTCGCACAATCTAACATCAACAAGATGACTGACCCACCACCAAAAGGATGATGGAGCAAACTCACGCCGATAACTACCACCAAAAGGATAATAAAGCAAACCCACAATCTGACATCAACAAGATGAACGACCCACAAACATAAGGATGATGCAGCAAACACTCGCACGAACTGAAATCAGCAAGATGACAGAGCCACCACCAAAAGGATGATAGAGAAAACACTCGTACGATCTAACATCAACAAGATGACAGACCTACCACCAAAAGCATGACAGAGCAAACTCACTCCGGCTACTACCACCAAAAAGATGATAGAGAAAACACTCGCACGAACTGACATCAACAAGATGACAAACCCTTCACCAAAAGGATGATGGAGCAAACTCACACCGGCTACTACCACCAAAAGGATGATAGAGCAAAACACTCACACAATCTGATATCAAAAAGATGACAGACCCACCACCAAAAGGATGATGGAGAAAACTTACAATAGCTATTACCACCAAAAGGATGATAGAGCAAACACTCCCACAGTCTGACATCAACAAGAAGAATGACCCACCAACCAAAGGATGATGGAGCGAACTCACACCAGCTACTACCACCAAAAGGATGATAGAGGAATCACTCGTACGAAGTGACATCAACAAGATAACAGACCCTTCACCAAAAGGATGATGGAGCAAACTCACACCGGCTACTACAACCAAAGGGATGATAGAGCAAACACTCGCACGATCTGACATCAACAAGATGACAGAACCACCACCAAAAGGATGACGGAGCAAACTCACACCGGCTACTACCACCAAAAGGATGATAGAGGAAAACACCCGCATAATCTAATATCAAAAATATGACAGACCCACAACCAAAAGGATGATGGAGAAAACTCACAGTAGCTACTACCACCAAAAGGATGATAGAGCAAACACTCCTATAATCTGACATCAACAAGATGACAAACCCACTACAAAAAGGATGATGGAGTAAACTCACACCGGCTACTACCACCAAAAGGATGATAGAGCAATCACTCGCACGAACTGACATCAACAAGATGACATACCCTTCACCAAAAGGATGATGGAGCAAACTCACACCGGCTACTACAACCAAAGGGATGATAGAGCAAACACTCGCACGATCTGACATAAACAAGATGACAGACCCACCACCAAAAGGATGATGGAGCAAACTCACACCAGCTACTACCACCAAAGGGATGATAGAGCAAACACTCGCACGATCTGACATTAACAAGATGACAGACCCACCACCAAAAGGATGACGGAGCAAACTCACTCTGGCTACTACCACCAAAAGGATGATAGAGAAAACACTCGCACGAACTGACATCAACAAGATGACAGACCCTTCACCAAAAGGATGATGGAGCAAACTCAGATCGGCTACTACAACCAAAGGGATGATAGAGCAAACACTCGCACGATCTGACATCAACAAGATGATAGACCCACCACCAAACGGATGACGGAGCGAACTCACACTGGCTACTACCACCAAAAGGATGATAGAGCAAAACACTCGCACAATCCGATATCAAAAAGATGACAGACCCACCACAAAAAGGATGATGGAGAAAACTTACACTAGCTACTACCACCAAAAGGATGATAGAGCAAACACTCCCATAATCTGACATCAATAAGATGACAGATCCACCACCAAAAGGATGATGGAGTAAACTCACACCGGCTACTACCACCAAAAGGATGATGGAGGAATCACTCACACAATCTAACATCAACAAGATGACTGACCCACCACCAAAAGGATGATGGAGCGAACTCATGCCGATAACTACCACCAAAAGGATGATAGAGCAAAACAGTCGCACAATCTGACATCAACAAGATGAACGACAAACCACCATAAGGATGATGCACCAAACACTTGCACGAACTGAAATCAGCAAGATGACAGAGCCACCACCAAATGGATGATAGAGAAAACACTCGTTCGATCTGACATCAACAAGATGACAGACCCACCACCAAAAGGATGACAGAGAAAACTCACTCCGGCTACTACCACCAAAAAGACGATAGAGAAAACACTCGCACGAATTGACATCAACAAGGTGACAGACCCTTCACCAAAAGGATGATGGAGAAAACTCACACTGGCTACTACCACCAAAAGGATGATAGAGCAAAACACTCGCACAATCTGAAATCAAAAAGATGACAGACCCACCACCAAATAGATGATGGAGAAAACTTACAATAGCTATTACCACCAAAAGGATGATAGAGCAAACACTCCCACAGTCTGGCATCAATAAGATGACAGAACCACCACCAAAAGGATGATGGAGTGAACTCACACCGGCTACTACCACCAAAAGGATGATAAAGTAATCACTCACACGAACTGACAACAACAAGATGACAGACCCTTCACCAAAAGGATGATGGAGCAAACTCACACCGGCTACTACAACCAAAGGGATTATAGAGCAAACACTCGCACGATCTGACATCAACAAGATGACAGACCCACCACCAAAAGGATGACGGCGCGAACTCACACTGGCTACTACCACCAAAAGGATAAAAGAGAAAAACACTCGCACAATATGATATCAAAAATATGACAGACCCACAACCAACAGGATGATGGAGAAAACTCACAATAGCTACTACCACCAAAAGGATAATAGAGAAAAACTCCCACAATCTGACATCAACAAGATGAATGACCCACCACCAAAAGGATGAGGAAGGGAACTCACACCAGCTACTACCACCAAAACGATGATAGAGCAATCAATCGCACGATCTGACATCAACAAGATTTCAGACCCTTCACCAAAAGGATGATGGAGCAAACTCACACCGGCTACTACAACCAAAGGGATGATAGAGCAAACACTCGAACGATCTGACATCAACAAGATGGCAGACCCACCACCAAAAGGATGACGGAGCAAACTCACACCGGCTACTACCACCAAAAGGATGATAGAGAAAAACACACGCACAATCTGATATCAAAAATATGCCAAACCCACAACCAAAAGGATGATGGAGAAAACTCACAATAGCTACTACCACCAAAAGGATGATAGAGCAAACACTCCCATAATCTGACATCAACAAGATGACAGACCCACCACCAAAAGGATGATGGAACAAACTCACACCGGCTACTACCACCAAAAGGATGATAGAGCAATCACTCGCACGAACTGACATCAACAAGATGACATACCCTTCACCAAAATGATGATGGAGCAAACTCACACCGGCTACTACAACCAAAGGGATGATAGAGCAAATACTCGCACGATCTGACATAAACAAGATGACAGACCCCCCACCAAAATGATGACGGAGCAAACTCACACCGGCTACTACCACCAACGGGATGATAGAGCAAACACTTGCAAGATCTGACATCAACAAGATGACAGACCCACCATCAAAAGGGTAACGGAACAAACTCACTCCGGCTACTACCACTAAACGGATGATAGAGAAAACACTCGCACGAACTAATATCAACATGATGACAGACCCTACACCAAAAGGATGATGGAGCAAACTCACATCGGCTACTACAACCAAAGGGATGATAGAGCAAACACTCGCACGATCTGACATCAACAAGATGACATGCCCATCACCAAAAGGATGATGGAGCAAACTCACACCGGCTACTACCACCAAAAGGATGATAGAGCAAAACATTTGCACAATCCGATATCAAAAGATGACAGACCCACCACCAAAAGGATGATGGAGAAAACTCACGCCGGCTACTACCACCAAAAGGATGATAGGGCAATCACTCGCACGAACTGACATCAACAAAATGACAGAACCTTCACCAAAAGGATGATGGAGCAAACTCACACCGGCTACTACCACCAAAAGGATGATAGAGCAAAACACTTGCATAATCCGATATCAAAAAGATGACAGACCCACCACCAAAAGGATGATGGAGAAAACTCACAATAGCTACTACCACCAAAAGGATGATAGAGCAAACACTCCCATAATCCGACAACAATAAGATGACAGATCCACCACCAAAAGGATGATGGAGTAAACTCACACCGGCTACTACCACCAAAAGGATGATAGAGCAATCACTCGCACGAACTGACATCAACAAGATGACAGACCCACCACCAAAAGGATGATGGAGCAAACTCACACCAGCTACTACCACCAAAAGGATCATAGCGCAATCACTCGCACGAACTGACATCAACAAGATGACAGAACCTTCACCAGAAGGATGATGGAGCAAACTCACACCGGCTACTACCACCAAAGGGATGATAGAGCAAATACTCACACGATCTGACATAAACAAGATGACTGACCCACCACCAAAAGGATGATGAAGCAAACTCACACCGGCTACTACCACCAAAAGGATGATAGAGCTAACACTCGCACAATCTAACATCAACAAGGTGACTGACCCACCACCAAAAGGATGATGGAGCGAACTCATGCCGATAACTACCACCAAAAAGATGATAAAGCAAAATAGTCGCACAATCTGACATCAACAAGATGAACGACCCACCTTCATATGGATGAAGCAGCAAACACTCGCACGAACTGAAATCAGCAAGATGACAGAGCCACCGCCAAATGGATTATAGAGAAAACACTTGTACGATCAGACATCAACAAGATGACAGACCCACCACCAAAAGGATGACAGAGCAAACTCACTCCGGCTACTACCACCAAAAAGATGATAGAGAAAACACTCGCACGAATTGACATCAACAAGATGACAGACCCTTCACCAAAAGGTTGATGGAGAAAACTCACACCGGCTACTACCACCAAAAGGATGATAGAGCAAAACACTCGCACAATCTGATATCAAAAAGATGACAGACCCACCACCAAAAGGATGATGGAGAAAACTTACAATAGCTACTACCACCAAAAGGATGATAGAGCAAACACTCCCACAATCTAACATCAACAAGATGACAGAACCACCACCAAAAGGATGATGGAGTGAACTTACACCGGCTACTACCACCAAAAGGATGATAGATCAATCACTCAAACGAACTGACATCAACAAGATGACAGACCCTTCACTAAAAGGATGATGGAACAAACTTACACCGGCTACTACCACCAAAGGGATGATAGAGCAAACACTTGCAAGATCTGACATCAACAAGATGACAGACCCACCACCAAAAGGGTAACAAAGCAAACTCACTCCGGCTACTACCACTAAACGGATGATAGAGAAAACACTCGCACGAACTAATATCAACATGATGACAGACCCTACACCAAAAGGATGATGGAGCAAACTCACATCGGCTACTACAACCAAAGGGATGATAGAGCAAACACTCGCACGATCTGACATCAACAAGATGACAGACCCATCACCAAAAGGATGATGGAGCAAACTCACACCGGCTACTACCACCAAAAGGATGATAGAGCAAAACATTTGCATAATCCGATATCAAAAAGATGACAGACCCACCACCAAAAGGATGATGGAGAAAACTCACACCGGCTACTACCACCAAAAGTATGATAGGGCAATCACTCTCACGAACTGACATCAACAAAGTGACAGAACCTTCACCAAAAGGATGATGGAGAAAACTCACACCGGCTACTACCACCAAAAGGATGATAGAGCAAAACACTTGCACAATCCGATATCAAAAAGATGACAGACCCACCACCCAAAGGATGATGGAGAAAACTCACAATAGCTACTACCACCAAAAGGATGATAGAGCAAACACTCCCATAATCCGACATCAATAAGATGACAGATCCACCACCAAAAGGATGATGGAGTAAACTCACACCGGCTCCTACCACCAAAAGGATGATAGAGCAATCACTCGCACGAACTGAAATCAACAAGATGACAGACCAACCACCAAAAGGATGATGAAGCAAACTCACACCAGCTACTAGTACCAAAAGGATGATAGCGCAATCACTCGCACGAACTGACATCAACAAGATGATAGAACCTTCATCAAAAGGATGATGGAGCAAACTCACACCGGCTACTACCACCAAAGGGATGATAGAGCAAATACTCACACGATCTGACATAAACAAGATGACTGACCCACCACCAAAAGGATGATGGAGCAAACTCACACCGGCTACTACCACCAAAAGGATGATAGAGCTAACACTCGCACAATCTAACATCAACAAGATGACTGACCCACCACCAAAAGGATGACGGAGCAAACTCACACCGGCTACTACCACCAAAGGGATGATAGAGCAAACACTTGCAAGATCTGAGATCAACAAGATGACAGACCCACCAGCAAAAGGGTAACGGAGAAAACTCACTCCGGCTACTACCACTAAACGGATGATAGAGAAAACACTCGCACGAACTAATATCAACATGATGACAGACCCTACACCAAAAGGATGATGGAGCAAACTCTCATCGGCTACTAAAACCAAAGGGATGATAGAGCAAACACTCGCATGATCTGACATTAACAAGATGACAGACCCATCACCAAAAGGATGATGGAGCAAACTCACACCGGCTACTACCACCAAAAGGATGATAGAGCAAAATATTTGCACAATCCGATATCAAAAAGATGACAGACTTACCACCAAAAGGATGATGGAGAAAACTCACACCGGCTACTACCACCAAAAGGATGATAGGGAAATCACTTGCACGAACTGACATCAACAAAATGACAGGACCTTCA
This sequence comes from Lathyrus sativus, assembly GCA_963859935.3. NCBI lineage: Eukaryota > Viridiplantae > Streptophyta > Magnoliopsida > Fabales > Fabaceae > Lathyrus > Lathyrus sativus. The sequence goes on along the minus strand of OZ012740.1, from coordinate 249,857,534 downwards.
CCAAAAGGTTGCTGGAGAAAACTCACACCGGCTACTACCACCAAAAGGATGATAGAGCAAAACACTCGCACAATCTGATATCAAAAAGATGACAGACCCACCACCAAATAGATGATGGAGAAAACTTACAATAGCTATTACCACCAAAAGGATGATAGAGCAAACACTCCCACAGTCTGGCATCAATAAGATGACAGAACCACCACCAAAAGGATGATGGAGTGAACTCACACCGGCTACTACCACCAAAAGGATGATAAAGTAATCACTCACACGAACTGACATCAACAAGATGACAGACCCTTCACCAAAAGGATGATGGAGCAAACTCACACCGGCTACTACAACCAAAGGGATTATAGAGAAAACACTCGCACGATCTGACATCAACAAGATGACAGACCCACCACCAAAAGGATGACGGCGCGAACTCACACTGGCCACTACCACCAAAAGGATAAAAGAGAAAAACACTCGCACAATATGATATCAAAAATATGACAGACCCACAACCAACAGGATGATGGAGAAAACTCACAATAGCTACTACCACCAAAAGGATAATAGAGAAAACACTCCCACAATCTGACATCAACAAGATGAATGACCCACCACCAAAAGGATGATGGAGCGAACTCACACCAGCTACTACCACCAAAAGGATGATAGAGCAATCAATCGCACGATCTGACATCAACAAGATTTCAGACCCTTCACCAAAAGGATGATGGAGCAAACTCACACCGGCTTCTACAACCAAAGGGATGATAGAGCAAACACTCGCACGATCTGACATCAACAAGATGACAGACCCACCACAAAAAGGATGACGGAGCAAACTCACACCGGCTACTACCACCAAAAGGATGATAGAGAAAAACACACGCACAATCTGATATCAAAAATATGCCAAACCCACAACCAAAAGGATGATGGAGAAAACTCACAATAGCTACTACCACCAAAAGGATGATAGAGCAAACACTCCCATAATCTGACATCAACAAGATGACAGACCCACCACCAAAAGGATGATGGAGCAAACTCACACCAGCTACTACCACCAAAAGGATGATAGAGCAATCACTCGCACGAACTGACATCAACAAGATGACATACCCTTCACCAAAATGATGATGGAGCAAACTCACACCGGCTACTACAACCAAAGGGATGATAGAGCATATACTCGCACGATCTTACATAAACAAGATGACAGACCCCCACCAAAAGGATGACGGAGCAAACTCACATCGGCTACTACCACCAAAGGGATGATAGAGCAAACACTTGCAAGATCTGACATCAACAAGATGACAGACCCACCACCAAAAGGGTAACGGAACAAACTCACTCCGGCTACTACCACTAAACGGATGATAGAGAAAACACTCGCACGAACTAATATCAACATGATGACAGACCCTACACCAAAAGGATGATGGAGCAAACTCACATCGGCTACTACAACCAAAGGGATGATAGAGCAAACACTCGCACGATCTGACATCAACAAGATGACATGCCCATCACCAAAAGGATGATGGAGCAAACTCACACCGGCTACTACCACCAAAAGGATGATAGAGCAAAACATTTGCACAATCTGATATCAAAAGATGACAGACCCACCACCAAAAGAATGATGGAGAAAACTCACGCCGGCTACTACCAACAAAAGGATGATAGGGCAATCACTCGCACGAACTGACATCAACAAAATGACAGAACCTTCACCAAAAGGATGATGGAGCAAACTCACACCGGCTACTACCACCAAAAGGATGATAGAGCAAAACACTTGCACAATCCGATATCAAAAAGATGACAGACCCACCACCAAAAGGATGATGGAGAAAACTCACAATAGCTACTACCACCAAAAGGATGATAGAGCAAACACTCCCATAATCCGACATCAATAAGATGACAGATCCACCACCAAAAGGATGATGGAGTAAACTCACACCGGCTACTACCACCAAAAGGATGATAGAGCAATTACTCGCACGAACTGACATCAACAAGATGACAGACCCACCACCAAAAGGATGATGGAGAAAACTCACACCAGCTACTACCACCAAAAGGATCATAGCGCAATCACTCGCACGAACTGACATCAACAAGATGATAGAACCTTCACCAAAAGGATGATGGAGCAAACTCACACCGGCTACTACCACCAAAGGGATGATAGAGCAAATACTCATACGATCTGACATAAAAAGATGACTGACCCACCACCAAAAGGATGATGAAGCAAACTCACACCGGCTACTACCACCAAAAGGATGATAGAGCTAACACTCGCACAATCTAACATCAACAAGATGACTGACCCACCACCAAAATGATGATAAAGCAAAATAGTCGCACAATCTGACATCAACCAGATGAACGACCCACCTTCATAAGGATGAAGCAGCAAACACACGCACGAACTGAAATCAGCAAGATGACAGAGCCACCGCCAAATGGATGATAGAGAAAACACTTGTACGATCAGACATCAACAAGATGACAGGCCCACCACCAAAAGGATGACAGAGCAAACTCACTCCGGCTACTACCACCAAAAAGATGATAGAGAAAACACTCGCACGAATTGACATCAACAAGATGACAGACCCTTCACCAAAAGGTTGATGGAGAAAACTCATACCGGCTACTACCACCAAAAGGATGATAGAGCAAAACACTCGCACAATCTGATATCAAAAAGATGACAGACCCACCACCAAAAGGATGATGGAGAAAACATACAATAGCTACTACCAGCAAAAGGATGATAGAGCAAACACTCCCACAATCTGACATCAACAAGATGACAGAACCACCACCAAAAGGATGATGGAGTGAACTCACACCGGCTACTACCACCAAAAGGATGATAGAGCTAACACTCGCACAATCTAACATCAACAAGATGACTGACCCACCACCAAAAGGATGACGGAGCAAACTCACACCGGCTACTACCACCAAAGGGATGATAGAGCAAACACTTGCAAGATCTGACATCAACAAGATGACAGACCCACCACCAAAAGGGTAACGGAGCAAACTCACTCCGGCTACTACCACTAAACGGATGATACAGAAAACACTCGCACGAACTAATATCAACATGATGACAGACCCTACACTAAAAGGATGATGGAGCAAACTCACATCGGCTACTAAAACCAAAGGGATGATAGAGCAAACACTCGCACGATCTGACATCAACAAGATGACAGACCCATCACCAAAAGGATGATGGAGCAAACTCACACCGGCTACTACCACCAAAAGGATGATAGAGAAAAACATTTGCACAATCCGATATCAAAAAGATGACAGACTTACCACCAAAAGGATGATGGAGAAAACTCACACCGGCTACTACCACCAAAAGGATGATAGGGCAATCACTCGCACGAACTGACATCAACAAAATGACAGGACCTTCACCAAAATGATGATGGAGCAAACTCACACCGGCTACTACCACCAAAAGGATGATAGAGCAAAACACTTGCACCATCCGATATCAAAAAGATGACAGACCCACCACCAAAAGGATGATGGAGAAAACTCTCAATAGCTACTACCACCAAAAGGATGATAGAGCAAACACTCCCATAATCCGACATCAATAAGATGACAGATCCACCACCAAAAGGATGATGGAGTAAACTCACACCGGCTACTATCACCAAAAGGATGATAGAGAAATCACTCGCACGAACTGACATCAACAAGATGACAGACCCACCACCAAAAGGATGATGGAGCAAACTCACACCAGCTACTACCACCAAAAGGATGATAGCGCAATCACTCGCACGAAATGACATCAACAAGATGACAGAACCTTCACCAAAAGGATGATGGAGCAAACTCACACCGGCTACTACCACCAAAGGGATGATAGAGCAAATACTTACACGATCTGACATAAACATGATGACTGACCCACCACCAAAAGGATGATGGAGCAAACTCACACCGGCTACTACCACCAAAAGGATGATAGAGCTAACACTCGCACAATCTAACATCAACAAGATGACTGACCCACCACCAAAAGGATGATGGAGCGAACTCATGCCGATAACTACCACCAAAAAGATGATAAAGCAAAATAGTCGCACAATCTGACATCAACAAGATGAACGACCCACCTTCATAAGGATGAAGCAGCAAACACTCGCACGAACTGAAATCAGCAAGATGACAGAGCCCCCGCCAAATGGATGATAGAGAAAACACTTGTACGATCAGACATCAACAAGATGATAGACCCACCACCAAAAGGATGACAGAGCAAACTCACTCCGGCTACTACCACCAAAAAGATGATAGAGAAAACACTCGCACGAATTGACATCAACAAGATGACAGACCCTTCACCAAAAGGTTGATGGAGAAAACTCACACCGGCTACTACCACCAAAAGGATGATAGAGAAAAACACTCGCACAATCTGATATCAAAAAGATGACAGACCGACCACCAAAAGGATGATGGAGAAAACTTACAATAGCTAATACCACCAAAAGGATGATAGAGCAAACACTCCCACAATCTGACATCAACAAGATGACAGAACCACCACCAAAAGGATGATGGAGTGAACTTACACCGGCTACTACCACCAAAAGGATGATAGAGCAATCACTCACACGAACTGACATCAACAAGATGACAGACCCTTCACCAAAAGGATGATAGAGCAAATACTCACACGATCTGACATAAACAAGATGACTGACCCACCACCAAAAGGATGATGGAGCAAACTCACACCGGCTACTACCACCAAAAGGATGATAGAGCTAACACTCGTACAATCTAACATCAACAAGATGACTGACCCACCACCAAAAGGATGACGGAGCAAACTCACACCGGCTACTACCACCAAAGGGATGATAGAGCAAACATTTGCAAGATCTGACATCAACAAGATGACAGACCCACCACCAAAAGGGTAACGGAGCAAACTCACTCCGGCTACTACCACTAAACGGAAGATAGAAAAAACACTCGCACGAACTAATATCAACATGATGACAGACCCTACACCAAAAGGATGATGGAGCAAACTCACATCGGCTACTAAAACCAAAGGGATGATAGAGCAAACACTCGCACGATCTGACATCAACAAGATGACAGACCCATCACCAAAAGGATGATGGAGCAAACTCACACCGGCTACTACCACCAAAAGGATGATAGAGCAAAACATTTGCATAATCCGATATCAAAAAGATGATAGACTTACCACCAAAAGGATGATGGAGAAAACTCACACCGGCTACTACCACCAAAAGGATGATAGGGCAATCACTCGCACGAACTGACATCAACAAAATGACAGGACCTTCACCAAAAGGATGATGGAGCAAACTCACACCGGCTACTACCACCAAAAGGATGATAGAGCAAAACACTTGCACAATCCGATATCAAAAAGATGACAGACCCACCACCAAAAGGATGATGGAGAAAACTCTCAATAGCTACTACCACCAAAAGGATGATAGAGCAAACACTCCCATAATCCGACATCAATAAGATGACAGATCCACCACCAAAAGGATGATGGAGTAAACTCACACCGGCTACTACCACCAAAAGGATGATAGAGCAATCACTCGCACGAACTGACATCAACAAGATGACAGACCCACCACCAAAAGGATGATGGAGGAAACTCACACCAGCTACTACCACCAAAAGGATGATAGCGCAATCACTCGCACGAACTGACATCAACAAGATGACAGAACCTTCACCAAAAGGATGATGGAGGAAACTCACACCGGCTACTACCACCAAAGGGATGATAGAGCAAATACTCACACGATCTGACATAAACAAGATGACTGACCCACCACCAAAAGGATGATGGAGCAAACTCACACCGGCTACTACCACCAAAAGGATGATAGAGCTAACACTCGCACAATCTAACATCAACAAGATGACTGACCCACCACCAAAAGGATGATGGAGCGAACTCATGCCGATAACTACCACCAAAAAGATGATAAAGCAAAATAGTCGCACAATCTGACATCAACAAGATTAACGACCCACCTTCATAAGGATGAAGCAGCAAACACTCGCACGAACTGAAATCAGCAAGATGACAGAGCCACCGCCAAATGGATGATAGAGAAAACACTCGTACGATCTGACATCAACAAGATGACAGACCCACCACCAAAAGGATGACAGAGCAAACACACTCCGGTGACTACCACCAAAAAGATGATAGAGAAAACACTCGAACTAATTGACATCAACAAGATGACAGACCCTTCACCAAAAGGTTGCTGGAGAAAACTCACACCGGCTACTACCACCAAAAGGATGATAGAGCAAAACACTCGCACAATCTGATATAAAAAAGATGACAGACCCACCACCAAAAGGATGATGGAGAAAACTTACAATAGCTACTACCACCAAAAGGATGATAGAGCAAACACTCCCACAATCTGACATCAACAAGATGACAGAACCACCACCAAAAGGATGATGGAGTGAACTTACACCGGCTACTACCACCAAAAGGATGATAGAGCAATCACTCACACGAACTGACATCAACAAGATGACAGACCCTTCACCAAAAGGATGATGGAGCAAACTCACACCGGCTACTACAACCAAAGGGATTATAGAGCAAACACTCGCACGATCTGACATCAACAAGATGACAGACCCATCACCAAAAGGATGATGGAGCAAACTCACACCGGCTACTACCACCAAAAGGATGATAGAGCAAAACATTTTCACAATCCGATATCAAAAAGATGACAGACCCACCACCAAAAGGATGATGGAGAAAACTCACACCGGCTACTACCACCAAAAGGATGATAGGGCAATCACTCGCACGAACTAACATCAACAAAATGATTAAACCTTCACCAAAAGGATGATGGAGCAAACTCACACCGGCTACTACCACCAAAGGGATGATAGAGCAAATACTCACACGATCTGACATAAACAAGATGACAGACCCAGCACCAAAAGGATGATGGAGCAAACTCACACCGGCTACTACCACCAAAAGGATGATAGAGCTAACACTCGCACAATCTAACATCAACAAGATGACTGACCCACCACCAAAAGGATGATGGAGCGAACTCATGCCGATAACTACCATCAAAAAGATGATAAAGCAAAACAGTCGCACAATCTGTCATCAACAAGATGAACGACCCACCTTCATAAGGATGAAGCAGCAAACACTCGCACGAACTGAAATCAACAAGATGACAGAGCCACCGCCAAATGGATGATAGAGAAAACACTCGTACGATCTAACATCAACAAGATGACAGACCCACCACCAAAAGGATGACAGAGCAAACTCACTCTGGCTACTACCACCAAAAAGATGATAGAGAAAACACTCGCACGAATTGACATCAACAAGATGACAGACCCTTCACCAAAAGGTTGATGGAGAAAACTCACACCGGCTACTACCACCAAAAGGATGATAGAGCAAAACACTCGCACAATCTGATATCAAAAAGATGACAGACCCACCACCAAAAGGATGATGGAGAAAACTTACAATAGCCACTACCACCAAAAGGATGATAGAGCAAACACTCCCATAATCTGACATCAACAAGATGACAGAACCACCACCAAAAGGATGATGGAGTGACCTTACACCGGCTACTACCACCAAAAGGATGATAGAGCAATCACTCACACAAACTGACATCAACAAGATGAAAGACCCTTCACCAAAAGGATGATGGAGCAAACTCACACCGGCTACTACAACCAAAGGGATTATAGAGCAAACACTCGCACGATCTGACATCAACAAGATGACAGACCCATCACCAAAAGGATGATGGAGCAAACTCACACCGGCTACTACCACCAAAAGGATGATAGAGGAAAACATTTTCACAATCCGATATCAAAAAGATGACAGACCCACCACCAAAAGGATGATGGAGAAAACTCACACCGGCTACTACCACCAAAAGGATGATAGGGCAATCACTCGCACGAACTAACATCAACAAAATGATTGAACCTTCACCAAAAGGATGATGGAGCAAACTCACACCGGCTACTACCACTAAAAGGATGATAGAGCAAAACACTTGCACAATCCGATATCAAAAAGATGACAGACCCACCACCAAAAGGATGATGGAGAAAACTCACAATAGCTACTACCACCAAAAGGATGATAGAGAAAACACTCCCATAATCTGACATCAATAAGATGATAGATCCACCACCAAAAGGATGATGGAGTAAACTCACACCGGCTACTACCACCAAAAGGATGATAGAGCAATCACTCGCACGAACTGACATCAACAAGATGACAGACCCACCACCAAAAGGATGATGGAGCAAACTCACACCAGCTACTACCACCAAAAGGATGATAGCGCAATCACTCGCACGAACTGACATTAACAAGATGACAGAACCTTCACCAAAAGGATGATGGAGCAAACTCACACCGGCTACTACCACCAAAGGGATGATAGAGCAAATACTCACACGATCTGACATAAACAAGATGACTGACCCAGCACCAAAAGGATGATGGAGCAAACTCACACCGGCTACTACCACCAAAAGGATGATAGAGCTAACACTCGCACAATCTAACATCAACAAGATGACTGACCCACCACCAAAAGGATGATGGAGCGAACTCATGCCGATAACTACCATCAAAAAGATGATAAAGCAAAACAGTCGCACAATCTGTCATCAACAAGATGAACGACCCACCTTCATAAGGATGAAGCAGCAAACACTCGCACGAACTGAAATCAACAAGATGACAGAGCCACCGCCAAATGGATGATAGAGAAAACACTCGTACGATCTAACATCAACAAGATGACAGACCCACCACCAAAAGGATGACAGAGCAAACTCACTCTGGCTACTACCACCAAAAAAGATGATAGAGAAAACACTCGCACGAATTGACATCAACAAGATGACAGACCCTTCACCAAAAGGTTGATGGAGAAAACTCACACCGGCTACTACCACCAAAAGGATGATAGAGCAAAACACTCGCACAATCTGATATCAAAAAGATGACAGACCCACCACCAAAAGGATGATGGAGAAAACTTACAATAGCCACTACCACCAAAAGGATGATAGAGCAAACACTCCCATAATCTGACATCAACAAGATGACAAAACCACCACCAAAAGGATGATGGAGTGACCTTACACCGGCTACTACCACCAAAAGGATGATAGAGCAATCACTCACACGAACTGACATCAACAAGATGACAGACCCTTCACCAAAAGGATGATGGAGCAAACTCACACCGGCTACTACAACCAAAGGGATTATAGAGCAAACACTCGCACGATCTGACATCAACAAGATGACAGACCCATCACCAAAAGGATGATGTAGCAAACTCACACTGGCTACTACCACCAAAAGGATGATAGAGCAAAACATTTTCACAATCCGATATCAAAAAGATGACAGACCCACCACCAAAAGGATGATGGAGAAAACTCACACCGGCTACTACCACCAAAAGGATGATAGGGCAATCACTCGCACGAACTAACATCAACAAAATGATTGAACCTTCACCAAAAGGATGATGGAGCAAACTCACACCGGCTACTACCACTAAAAGGATGATAGAGCAAAACACTTGCACAATCCGATATCAAAAAGATGACAGACCCACCACCAAAAGGATGATGGAGAAAACTCACAATAGCTACTACCACCAAAAGGATGATAGAGAAAACACTCCCATAATCTGACATCAATAAGATGATAGATCCACCACCAAAAGGATGATGGAGTAAACTCACACCGGCTACTACCACCAAAAGGATGATAGAGCAATCACTCGCACGAACTGACATCAACAAGATGACAGACCCACCACCAAAAGGATGATGGAGCAAACTCACACCAGCTACTACCACCAAAAGGATGATAGCGCAATCACTCGCACGAACTGACATTAACAAGATGACAGAACCTTCACCAAAAGGATGATGGAGCAAACTCACACCGGCTACTACCACCAAAGGGATGATAGAGCAAATACTCATACGATCTGACATAAAAAGATGACTGACCCACCACCAAAAGGATGATGAAGCAAACTCACACCGGCTACTACCACCAAAAGGATGATAGAGCTAACACTCGCACAATCTAACATCAACAAGATGACTGACCCACCACCAAAAGGATGATGGAGCGAACTCATGCCGATAACTACCATCAAAAAGATGATAAAGCAAAACAGTCGCACAATCTGTCATCAACAAGATGAACGACCCACCTTCATAAGGATGAAGCAGCAAACACTCGCACGAACTGAAATCAACAAGATGACAGAGCCACCGCCAAATGGATGATAGAGAAAACACTCGTACGATCTAACATCAACAAGATGACAGACCCACCACCAAAAGGATGACAGAGCAAACTCACTCTGGCTACTACCACCAAAAAAGATGATAGAGAAAACACTCGCACGAATTGACATCAACAAGATGACAGACCCTTCACCAAAAGGTTGATGGAGAAAACTCACACCGGCTACTACCACCAAAAGGATGATAGAGCAAAACACTCGCACAATCTGATATCAAAAAGATGACAGACCCACCACCAAAAGGATGATGGAGAAAACTTACAATAGCCACTACCACCAAAAGGATGATAGAGCAAACACTCCCATAATCTGACATCAACAAGATGACAGAACCACCACCAAAAGGATGATGGAGTGACCTTACACCGGCTACTACCACCAAAAGGATGATAGAGCAATCACTCACACGAACTGACATCAACAAGATGACAGACCCTTCACCAAAAGGATGATGGAGCAAACTCACACCGGCTACTACAACCAAAGGGATTATAGAGCAAACACTCGCACGATCTGACATCAACAAGATGACAGACCCATCACCAAAAGGATGATGGAGCAAACTCACACCGGCTACTACCACCAAAAGGATGATAGAGCAAAACATTTTCACAATCCGATATCAAAAAGATGACAGACCCACCACCAAAAGGATGATGGAGAAAACTCACACCGACTACTACCACCAAAAGGATGATAGGGCAATCACTCGCACGAACTAACATCAACAAAATGATTGAACCTTCACCAAAAGGATGATGGAGCAAACTCACACCGGCTACTACCACTAAAAGGATGATAGAGCAAAACACTTGCACAATCCGATATTAAAAAGATGACAGACCCACCACCAAAAGGATGATGGAGAAAACTCACAATAGCTACTACCACCAAAAGGATGATAGAGAAAACACTCCCATAATCTGACATCAATAAGATGACAGATCCACCACCAAAAGGATGATGGAGTAAACTCACACCGGCTACTACCACCAAAAGGATGATAGAGCAATCACTCGCACGAACTGACATCAACAAGATGACAGACCCACCACCAAAAGGATGATGGAGCAAACTCACACCAGCTACTACCACAAAAAGGATGATAGCGCAATCACTCACACGAACTGACATTAACAAGATGACAGAACCTTCACCAAAAGGATGATGGAGCAAACTCACACCGGTTACTATCACCAAAGGGATGATAGAGCAAATACTCACATGATCTGACATAAACAAGATGACTGACCCAGCACCAAAAGGATGATGGAGCAAACTCACACCGGCTACTACCACCAAAAGGATGATAGAGCTAACACTCGCACAATCTAACATCAACAAGATGATTGACCCACCACCAAAAGGATGATGGAGCGAACTCATGCCGATAACTACCACCAAAAAGATGATAAAGCAAAACAGTCGCACAATCTGACATCAACAAGATGAACGACCCACCTTCATAAGGATGAAGCAGCAAACACTCGCACGAACTGAAATCAACAAGATGACAGAGCCACCGCCAAATGGATGATAGAGAAAACACTCGTACGATCTGACATCAACAAGATGACAGACCCGCCACCAAAAGGATGACAGAGCAAACTCACTCCGGCTACTACCACCAAAAAGATGATAGAGAAAACACTCGCACGAATTGACATCAACAAGATGACAGACCCTTCACCAAAAGGTTGATGGAGAAAACTCACACCGGCTACTACCACCAAAAGGATGATAGAGCAAAACACTCGCACAATCTGATATCAAAAAGATGACAGACCCACCACCAAAAGGATGATGGAGAAAACTTACAATAGCTACTACCACCAAAAGGATGATAGAGAAAACACTTCCACAATCTAACATCAACAAGATGACAGAACGACCACCAAAAGGATGATGGAGTGAACTCACACCGACTACTACCACCAAAAGGATGATAGAGCAATCACACATACGAACTGACATCAACAAGATGACAGACACTTCACCAAAAGGATGATGGCGCAAACTCACACCGGCTACTACAACCAAAGGGATTATAGAGCAAACACTCGCACGATCTGACATCAACAAGATGACAGACCCACCACCAAAAGGATGGCGACGCGAACTCACACCGGCTACTACCACCAAAATTATAAAAGAGCAAAACACTCGCACGATATGATATCAAAAATATGACAGACCCACAACCAACAGGATGATGGAGAAAACTCACAATAGCTACTACCACCAACAGGATGATAGAGAAAACACTCCCACAATCTGACATCAACAAGATGAGTGACCCACCACCAAAAGGATGATGGAGCGAACTCACACCAGTTACTACCACCAAAAGGATGATAGAGCAATCAATCGCACGAAGTGGCATCAACAAGATGACAGACCCTTCACCAAAAGGATGATGGAGCAAACTCACACCGGTTACTACAACCAAACGGATGATAGAGCAAACACTCGCACGATCTGACATCAACAAGATGACAGACCCACCACCAAAAGGATGACGGAGCAAACTCACACCGGCTACTACCACCAAAAGGATGATAGAGCAAAACACTCACACAATCCGATATTAAAAATATGAAAAACCCAAAACCAAAAGGATGATGGAGAAAACTCACAATAGCTACTACCACCAAAAGGATGATAGAGCAAACACTCCCATAATCTGACATCAACAAGATGACAGACCCACCACCAAAAGGATGATGGAGCAAACTCACACCGGCTACTACCAACAAAAGGATGATAGAGCAAAACATTTGCACAATCCGATATCAAAAAGATGATAGACCCACCACCAAAAGGATGATGGAGAAAACTCACACCGGCTACTACCACCAAAAGGATGATGGAGAAAACTCACACCGGCTACTACCACCAAAAGGATGATAGGGCAATCACTCGCACAAACTGACATCAACAAAATGACAGAACCTTCACCAAAAGGATGATGGAGCAAACTCACACCGACTACTACCACCAAAAGGGTGATAGAGAAAAACACTTGCACAATCCGATATTAAAAAGATGACAGACCCACCACCAAAAGGATGATGGAGAAAACTCACAATAGCTACTACCACCAAAAGGATGATAGAGAAAACACTCCCATAATCTGACATCAATAAGATGACAGATCCACCACCAAAAGGATGATGGAGTAAACTCACACCGGCTACTACCACCAAAAGGATGATAGAGCAATCACTCGCACGAACTGACATCAACAAGATGACAGACCCACCACCAAAAGGATGATGGAGCAAACTCACACCAGCTACTACCACCAAAAGAATGATAGCGCAATCACTCACACGAACTGACATTAACAAGATGACAGAACCTTTACCAAAAGGATGATGGAGCAAACTCACACCGGCTACTACCACCAAAGGGATGATAGAGCAAATACTCACACGATCTGACATAAACAAGATGACTGACCCAGCACCAAAAGGATGATGGAGCAAACTCACACCGGCTACTACCACCAAAAGGATGATAGAGCTAACACTCGCACAATCTAACATCAACAAGATGATTGACCCACCACCAAAAGGATGATGGAGCGAACTCATGCCGATAACTACCAGCAAAAAGATGATAAAGCAAAACAGTCGCACAATCTGACATCAACAAGATGAACGACCCACCTTCATAAGGATGAAGCAGCAAACACTCGCACGAACTGAAATCAACAAGATGACAGAGCCACCGCCAAATGGATGATAGAGAAAACACTCGTACGATCTGACATCAACAAGATGACAGACCCGCCACCAAAAGGATGACAGAGCAAACTCACTCCGGCTACTACCACCAAAAAGATGATAGAGAAAACACTCGCACGAATTGACATCAACAAGATGACAGACCCTTCACCAAAAGGTTGATGGAGAAAACTCACACCGGCTACTACCACCAAAAGGATGATAGAGCAAAACACTCGCACAATCTGATATCAAAAAGATGACAGACCCACCACCAAAAGGATGATGGAGAAAACTTACAATAGCTACTACCACCAAAAGGATGATAGAGAAAACACTTCCACAATCTGACATCAACAAGATGACAGAACGACCACCAAAAGGATGATGGAGTGAACTCACACCGACTACTACCACCAAAAGGATGATAGAGCAATCACACACACGAACTGACATCAACAAGATGACAGACACTTCACCAAAAGGATGATGGCGCAAACTCACACCGGCTACTACAACCAAAGGGATTATAGAGCAAACACTCGCACGATCTGAAATCAACAAGATGACAGACCCACCACCAAAAGGATGGCGACGCGAATTCACACCGGCTACTACCACCAAAATTATAAAAGAGCAAAACACTCGCACAATATGATATCAAAAATATGACAGACCCACAACCAACAGGATGATGGAGAAAAATCACAATAGCTACTACCACCAATAGGATGATAGAGAAAACACTCCCACAATCTGACATCAACAAGATGAGTGACCCACCACCAAAAGGATGATGGAGCGAACTCACACCAGTTACTACCACCAAAAGGATGATAGAGCAATCAATCGCACGAAGTGACATCAACAAGATGACAGACCCTTCACCAAAAGGATGATGGAGCAAACTCACACCGGTTACTACAACCAAACGGATGATAGAGCAAACACTCGCACGATCTGACATCAACAAGATGACAGACCCACCACCAAAAGGATGACGGAGCAAACTCACACCGGCTACTACCACCAAAAGGATGATAGAGCAAAACACTCACACAATCCGATATTAAAAATATGAAAAACCCAAAACCAAAAGGATGATGGAGAAAACTCACAATAGCTACTACCACCAAAAGGATGATAGAGCAAACACTCCCATAATCTGACATCAACAAGATGACAGACCCACCACCAAAAGGATGATGTAGCAAACTCACACCGGCTACTACCAACAAAAGGATGATAGAGCAAAACATTTGCACAATCCGATATCAAAAAGATGATAGACCCACCACCAAAAGGATGATGGAGAAAACTCACACCGGCTACTACCACCAAAAGGATGATGGAGAAAACTCACACCGGCTACTACCACCAAAAGGATGATAGGGCAATCACTCGCACAAACTGACATCAACAAAATGACAGAACCTTCTCCAAAAGGATGATGGAGCAAACTCACACCGACTACTACCACCAAAAGGGTGATAGAGAAAAACACTTGCACAATCCGATATTAAAAAGATGACAGACCCACCACCAAAAGGATGATGGAGAAAACTCACAATAGCTACTACCACCAAAAGGATGATAGAGAAAACACTCCCATAATCTGACATCAATAAGATGACAGATCCACCACCAAAAGGATGATGGAGTAAACTCACACCGGCTACTACCACCAAAAGGATGATAGAGCAATCACTCGCACGAACTGACATCAACAAGATGTCAGACCCACCACCAAAAGGATGATGGAGCAAACTCACACCAGCTACTACCACCAAAAGGATGATAGCGCAATCACTCACACGAACTGACATTAACAAGATGACAGAACCTTCACCAAAAGGATGATGGAGCAAACTCACACCGGCTACTACCACCAAAGGAATGATAGAGCAAATACTCACACGATCTGACATAAACAAGATGACTGACCCAGCACCAAAAGGATGATAGAGCAAACTCACACCGGCTACTACCACCAAAAGGATGATAGAGCTAACACTCGCACAATCTAACATCAACAAGATGATTGACCCACCACCAAAAGGATGATGGAGCGAACTCATGCCGATAACTACCACCAAAAAGATGATAAAGCAAAACAGTCGCACAATCTGACATCAACAAGATGAACGACCCACCTTCATAAGGATGAAGCAGCAAACACTCGCACGAACTGAAATCAACAAGATGACAGAGCCACCGCCAAATGGATGATAGAGAAAACACTCGTACGATCTGACATCAACAAGATGACAGACCCGCCACCAAAAGGATGACAGAGCAAACTCACTCTGGCTACTACCACCAAAAAGATGATAGAGAAAACACTCGCACGAATTGACATCAACAAGATGACAGACCCTTCACCAAAAGGCTGATGGAGAAAACTCACACCGGCTACTACCACCAAAAGGATGATAGAGCAAAACACTCGCACAATCTGATATCAAAAAGATGACAGACCCACCACCAAAAGGATGATGGAGAAAACTTACAATAGCTACTACCACCAAAAGGATGATAGAGAAAACACTTCCACAATCTGACATCAACAAGATGACAGAACGACCACCAAAAGGATGATGGAGTGAACTCACACCGACTACTACCACCAAAAGGATGATAGAGCAATCACACACACGAACTGACATCAACAAGATGACAGACACTTCATCAAAAGGATGATGGCGCAAACTCACACCGGCTACTACAACCAAAGGGATTATAGAGCAAACACTCGCACGATCTGAAATCAACAAGATGACAGACCCACCACCAAAAGGATGGCGACGCGAATTCACACCGGCTACTACCACCAAAATTATAAAAGAGCAAAACACTCGCACGATATGATATCAAAAATATGACAGACCCACAACCAACAGGATGATGGAGAAAACTCACAATAGCTAATACCACCAACAGGATGATAGAGAAAACACTCCCACAATCTGACATCAACAAGATGAGTGACCCACCACCAAAAGGATGATGGAGCGAACTCACACCAGTTACTACCACCAAAAGGATGATAGAGCAATCAATCGCACGAAGTGGCATCAACAAGATGACAGACCCTTCACCAAAAGGATGATGGAGCAAACTCACACCGGTTACTACAACCAAACGGATGATAGAGCAAACACTCGCACGATCTGACATCAACAAGATGACAGACCCACCACCAAAAGGATGACGGAGCAAACTCACACCGGCTACTACCACCAAAAGGATGATAGAGCAAAACACTCACACAATCCGATATTAAAAATATGAAAAACCCAAAACCAAAAGGATGATGGAGAAAACTCACAATAGCTACTACCACCAAAAGGATGATAGAGCAAACACTCCCATAATCTGACATCAACAAGATGACAGACCCACCACCAAAAGGATGATGGAGCAAACTCACACCGGCTACTACCAACAAAAGGATGATAGAGCAAAACATTTGCACAATCCGATATCAAAAAGATGATAGACCCACCACCAAAAGGATGATGGAGAAAACTCACACCGGCTACTACCACCAAAAGGATGATGGAGAAAACTCACACCGGCTACTACCACCAAAAGGATGATAGGGCAATCACTCGCACAAACTGACATCAACAAAATGACAGAACCTTCACCAAAAGGATGATGGAGCAAACTCACACCGACTACTACCACCAAAAGGGTGATAGAGAAAAACACTTGCACAATCCGATATTAAAAAGATGACAGACCCACCACCAAAAGGATGATGGAGAAAACTCACAATAGCTACTACCACCAAAAGGATGATAGAGAAAACACTCCCATAATCTGACATCAATAAGATGACAGATCCACCACCAAAAGGATGATGGAGTAAACTCACACCGGCTACTACCACCAAAAGGATGATAGAGCAATCACTCGCACGAACTGACATCAACAAGATGACAGACCCACCACCAAAAGGATGATGGAGCAAACTCACACCAGCTACTACCACCAAAAGAATGATAGCGCAATCACTCACACGAACTGACATTAACAAGATGACAGAACCTTTACCAAAAGGATGATGGAGCAAACTCACACCGGCTACTACCACCAAAGGGATGATAGAGCAAATACTCACACGATCTGACATAAACAAGATGACTGACCCAGCACCAAAAGGATGATGGAGCAAACTCACACCGGCTACTACCACCAAAAGGATGATAGAGCTAACACTCGCACAATCTAACATCAACAAGATGATTGACCCACCACCAAAAGGATGATGGAGCGAACTCATGCCGATAACTACCAGCAAAAAGATGATAAAGCAAAACAGTCGCACAATCTGACATCAACAAGATGAACGACCCACCTTCATAAGGATGAAGTAGCAAACACTCGCACGAACTGAAATCAACAAGATGACAGAGCCACCGCCAAATGGATGATAGAGAAAACACTCGTACGATCTGACATCAACAAGATGACAGACCCGCCACCAAAAGGATGACAGAGCAAACTCACTCCGGCTACTACCACCAAAAAGATGATAGAGAAAACACTCGCACGAATTGACATCAACAAGATGACAGACCCTTCACCAAAAGGTTGATGGAGAAAACTCACACCGGCTACTACCACCAAAAGGATGATAGAGCAAAACACTCGCACAATCTGATATCAAAAAGATGACAGACCCACCACCAAAAGGATGATGGAGAAAACTTACAATAGCTACTACCACCAAAAGGATGATAGAGAAAACACTTCCACAATCTGACATCAACAAGATGACAGAACGACCACCAAAAGGATGATGGAGTGAACTCACACCGACTACTACCACCAAAAGGATGATAGAGCAATCACACACACGAACTGACATCAACAAGATGACAGACACTTCACCAAAAGGATGATGGCGCAAACTCACACCGGCTACTACAACCAAAGGGATTATAGAGCAAACACTCGCACGATCTGAAATCAACAAGATGACAGACCCACCACCAAAAGGATGGCGACGCGAATTCACACCGGCTACTACCACCAAAATTATAAAAGAGCAAAACACTCGCACAATATGATATCAAAAATATGACAGACCCACAACCAACAGGATGATGGAGAAAACTCACAATAGCTACTACCACCAATAGGATGATAGAGAAAACACTCCCACAATCTGACATCAACAAGATGAGTGACCCACCACCAAAAGGATGATGGAGCGAACTCACACCAGTTACTACCACCAAAAGGATGATAGAGCAATCAATCGCACGAAGTGACATCAACAAGATGACAGACCCTTCACCAAAAGGATGATGGAGCAAACTCACACCGGTTACTACAACCAAACGGATGATAGAGCAAACACTCGCACGATCTGACATCAACAAGATGACAGACCCACCACCAAAAGGATGACGGAGCAAACTCACACCGGCTACTACCACCAAAAGGATGATAGAGCAAAACACTCACACAATCCGATATTAAAAATATGAAAAACCCAAAACCAAAAGGATGATGGAGAAAACTCACAATAGCTACTACCACCAAAAGGATGATAGAGCAAACACTCCCATAATCTGACATCAACAAGATGACAGACCCACCACCAAAAGGATGATGTAGCAAACTCACACCGGCTACTACCAACAAAAGGATGATAGAGCAAAACATTTGCACAATCCGATATCAAAAAGATGATAGACCCACCACCAAAAGGATGATGGAGAAAACTCACACCGGCTACTACCACCAAAAGGATGATGGAGAAAACTCACACCGGCTACTACCACCAAAAGGATGATAGGGCAATCACTCGCACAAACTGACATCAACAAAATGACAGAACCTTCACCAAAAGGATGATGGAGCAAACTCACACCGACTACTACCACCAAAAGGGTGATAGAGAAAAACACTTGCACAATCCGATATTAAAAAGATGACAGACCCACCACCAAAAGGATGATGGAGAAAACTCACAATAGCCACTACCACCAAAAGGATGTTAGAGAAAACACTCCCATAATCTGACATCAATAAGATGACAGATCCACCACCAAAAGGATGATGGAGTAAACTCACACCGGCTACTACCACCAAAAGGATGATAGAGCAATCACTCGCACGAACTGACATCAACAAGATGTCAGACCCACCACCAAAAGGATGATGGAGCAAACTCACACCAGCTACTACCACCAAAAGGATGATAGCGCAATCACTCACACGAACTGACATTAACAAGATGACAGAACCTTCACCAAAAGGATGATGGAGCAAACTCACACCGGCTACTACCACCAAAGGAATGATAGAGCAAATACTCACACGATCTGACATAAACAAGATGACTGACCCAACACAAAAAGGATGATAGAGCAAACTCACACCGGCTACTACCACCAAAAGGATGATAGAGCTAACACTCGCACAATCTAACATCAACAAGATGATTGACCCACCACCAAAAGGATGATGGAGCGAACTCATGCCGATAACTACCACCAAAAAGATGATAAAGCAAAACAGTCGCACAATCTGACATCAACAAGATGAACGACCCACCTTCATAAGGATGAAGCAGCAAACACTCGCACGAACTGAAATCAACAAGATGACAGAGCCACCGCCAAATGGATGATAGAGAAAACACTCGTACGATCTGACATCAACAAGATGACAGACCCGCCACCAAAAGGATGACAGAGCAAACTCACTCTGGCTACTACCACCAAAAAGATGATAGAGAAAACACTCGCACGAATTGACATCAACAAGATGACAGACCCTTCACCAAAAGGCTGATGGAGAAAACTCACACCGGCTACTACCACCAAAAGGATGATAGAGCAAAACACTCGCACAATCTGATATCAAAAAGATGACAGACCCACCACCAAAAGGATGATGGAGAAAACTTACAATAGCTACTACCACCAAAAGGATGATAGAGAAAACACTTCCACAATCTGACATCAACAAGATGACAGAACGACCACCAAAAGGATGATGGAGTGAACTCACACCGACTACTACCACCAAAAGGATGATAGAGCAATCACACACACGAACTGACATCAACAAGATGACAGACACTTCATCAAAAGGATGATGGCGCAAACTCACACCGGCTACTACAACCAAAGGGATTATAGAGCAAACACTCGCACGATCTGAAATCAACAAGATGACAGACCCACCACCAAAAGGATGGCGACGCGAACTCACACCGGCTACTACCACCAAAATTATAAAAGAGCAAAACACTCGCACAATATGATATCAAAAATATGACAGACCCACAACCAACAGGATGATGGAGAAAACTCACAATAGCTACTACCACCAACAGGATGATAGAGAAAACACTCCCACAATCTGACATCAACAAGATGAGTGACCCACCACCAAAAGGATGATGGAGCGAACTCACACCAGTTACTACCACCAAAAGGATGATAGAGCAATCAATCGCACGAAGTGACATCAACAAGATGACAGACCCTTCACCAAAAGGATGATGGAGCAAACTCACACCGGTTACTACAACCAAACGGATGATAGAGCAAACACTCGCACGATCTGACATCAACAAGATGACAGACCCACCACCAAAAGGATGACGGAGCAAACTCACACCGGCTACTACCACCAAAAGGATGATAGAGCAAAACACTCACACAATCCGATATTAAAAATATGAAAAACCCAAAACCAAAAGGATGATGGAGAAAACTCACAATAGCTACTACCACCAAAAGGATGGTAGAGCAAACACTCCCATAATCTGACATCAACAAGATGACAGACCCACCACCAAAAGGATGATAGAGCAAACTCACACCGGCTACTACCAACAAAAGGATGATAGAGCAAAACATTTGCACAATCCGATATCAAAAAGATGATAGACCCACCACCAAAAGGATGATGGAGAAAACTCACACCGGCTACTACCACCAAAAGGATGATGGAGAAAACTCACACCGGCTACTACCACCAAAAGGATGATAAGGCAATCACACGCACAAACTGACATCGACAAAATGACAGAACCTTCACCAAAAGGATGATGGAGCAAACTCACACCGACTACTACCACCAAAAGGATGATAGAGAAAAACACTTGCACAATCCGATATCAAAAAGATGACATACCCACCACCAAAAGGATGATGGAGAAAACTCACACCGGCTACTACCACCAAAAGGATGATAGGGCAATCACTCCCATAATCTGACATCAATAAGATGACAGATCCACCACCAAAAGGATGATGGAGTAAACTCACACCGGCTACTACCACCAAAAGGATGATAGAGCAATCACTCGCACATACTGACATCAACAAGATGACAGACCCACCACCAAAAGCATGATGGGGCAAACTCACACCAGCTACTACCACCAAAAGGATGATAGCGCAATCACTCGCACGAACTGACATAAACAAGATGACAGAACCTTCACCAAAAGGATGATGGAGCAAACTCACACCGGCTACTACCACCAAAGGGATGATAGAGCAAATACTCACACGATCTGACATAAACAAGATGACAGACCCACCACCAAAAGGATGATGGAGCAAACTCACACCGGCTACTACCACCAAAAGGATGATAGAGCTAACACTCGCACAATCTAACATCAACAAGATGACTGACCCACCACCAAAAGGATGATGGAGCGAACTCATGCCGATAACTACCACCAAAAAGATGATAAAGCAAAACAGTCGCACAATCTGACATCAACAAGATGAATGACCCACCTTCATAAGGATGAAGCAGCAAACACTCGCACGAACTGAAATCAACAAGATGACAGAGCCACCGCCAAATGGATGATAGAGAAAACACTCGTACGATCTGACATCAACAAGATGACAGACCCACCACCAAAAGGATGACAGAGCAAACTCACTCCGGCTACTACCACCTAAAAGATGATAGAGAAAACACTCGCACGAATTGACGTCAACAAGATGACAGACCCTTCACCAAAAGGTTGATGGAGAAAACTCACACCGGCTACTACCACCAAAAGGATGATAGAGCAAAACAATCACACAATCTGATATCAAAAAGATGACAGACCCACCACCAAAAGGATGATGGAGAAAACTTACAATAGCTACTACCACCAAAAGGATGATAGAACAAACACTCCCACAATATGACATCAACAAGATGACAGAACCACCACCAAAAGGTTGATGGAGTGAACTCACACCGGCTACTACCACCAAAAGGATGATAGAGCAATCACTCACACGAACTGACATCAACAAGATGACAGACCCTTCACCAAAATGATGATGGAGCAAACTCACACCGGCTACTACAACCAAAGGGATTATAGAGCAAACACTCGCACGATCTGAAATCAATAAGATGACAGACCCACCACCAAAAGGATGACGGCGCAAACTCACACTGGCTACTACCACCAAAAGGATAAAAGAGCAAAACACTCTCACAATATGATATCAAAAATATGACAGACCCACAACCAACAGGATGATGGAGAAAACTCACAATAGCTACTACCACCAAAAGGATGATAGAGAAAACACTCCCACAATCTGACATCAACAAGATGACAGACCCGCCACCAAAAGGATGACAGAGCAAACTCACTCCGGCTACTACCACCAAAAAGATGATAGAGAAAACACTCGCACGAATTGACATCAACAAGATGACAGACCCTTCACCAAAAGGCTGATGGAGAAAACTCACACCGGCTACTACCACCAAAAGGATGATAGAGCAAAACACTCGCACAATCTGATATCAAAAAGATGACAGACCCACCACCAAAAGGATGATGGAGAAAACTTACAATAGCTACTACCACCAAAAGGATGATAGAGAAAACACTTCCACAATCTGACATCAACAAGATGACAGAACGACCACCAAAAGGATGATGGAGTGAACTCACACCGACTACTACCACCAAAAGGATGATAGAGCAATCACACACACGAACTGACATCAACAAGATGACAGGCACTTCATCAAAAGGATGATGGCGCAAACTCACACCGGCTACTACAACCAAAGGGATTATAGAGCAAACACTCGCACGATCTGAAATCAACAAGATGACAAACCCACCACCAAAAGGATGGCGACGCGAACTCACACCGGCTACTACCACCAAAATTATAAAAGAGCAAAACACTCGCACAATATGATATCAAAAATATGACAGACCCACAACCAACAGGATGATGGAGAAAACTCACAATAGCTACTACCACCAACAGGATGATAGAGAAAACACTCCCACAATCTGATATCAACAAGATGAGTGACCCACCACCAAAAGGATGATGGAGCGAACTCACACCAGTTACTACCACCAAAAGGATGATAGAGCAATCAATCGCACGAAGTGACATCAACAAGATGACAGACCCTTCACCAAAAGGATGATGGAGCAAACTCACACCGGTTACTACAACCAAACGGATGATAGAGCAAACACTCGCACGATCTGACATCAACAAGATGACAGACCCACCACCAAAAGGATGACGGAGCAAACTCACACCGGCTACTACCACCAAAAGGATGATAGAGCAAAACACTCACACAATCCGATATTAAAAATATGAAAAACCCAAAACCAAAAGGATGATGGAGAAAACTCACAATAGCTACTACCACCAAAAGGATGGTAGAGCAAACACTCCCATAATCTGACATCAACAAGATGACAGACCCACCACCAAAAGGATGATAGAGCAAACTCACACCGGCTACTACCAACAAAAGGATGATAGAGCAAAACATTTGCATAATCCGATATCAAAAAGATGATAGACCCACCACCAAAAGGATGATGGAGAAAACTCACACCGGCTACTACCACCAAAAGGATGATAGAGAAAACTCACACCGGCTACTACCACCAAAAGGATGATAGGGCAATCACACGCACAAACTGACATCAACAAAATGACAGAACCTTCACCAAAAGGATGATGGAGCAAACTCACACCGACTACTACCACCAAAAGGATGATAGAGAAAAACACTTGCACAATCCGATATCAAAAAGATGACAGACCCACCACCAAAAGGATGATGGAGAAAACTCACACCGGCTACTACCACCAAAAGGATGATAGGGCAATCACTCCCATAATCTGACATCAATAAGATGACAGATCCACCACCAAAAGGATGATGGAGTAAACTCACACCGGCTACTACCACCAAAAGGATGATAGAGCAATCACTCGCACATACTGACATCAACAAGATGACAGACCCACCACTAAAAGCATGATGGGGCAAACTCACACCAGCTACTACCACCAAAAGGATGATAGCGCAATCACTCGCACGAACTGACATAAACAAGATGACAGAACCTTCACCAAAAGGATGATGGAGCAAACTCACACCGGCTACTACCACCAAAGGGATGATAGAGCAAATACTCACACGATCTGACATAAACAAGATGACAGACCCACCACCAAAAGGATGATGGAGCAAACTCACACCGGCTACTACCACCAAAAGGATGATAGAGCTAACACTCGCACAATCTAACATCAACAAGATGACTGACCCACCACCAAAAGGATGATGGAGCGAACTCATGCCGATAACTACCACCAAAAAGATGATAAAGCAAAACAGTCGCACAATCTGACATCAACAAGATGAATGACCCACCTTCATAAGGATGAAGCAGCAAACACTCGCACGAACTGAAATCAACAAGATGACAGAGCCACCGCCAAATGGATGATAGAGAAAACACTCGTACGATCTGACATCAACAAGATGACAGACCCACCACCAAAAGGATGACAGAGCAAACTCACTCCGGCTACTACCACCTAAAAGATGATAGAGAAAACACTCGCACGAATTGACGTCAACAAGATGACAGACCCTTCACCAAAAGGTTGATGGAGAAAACTCACACCGGCTACTACCACCAAAAGGATTATAGAGCAAAACAATCACACAATCTGATATCAAAAAGATGACAGACCCACCACCAAAAGGATGATGGAGAAAACTTACAATAGCTACTACCACCAAAAGGATGATAGAACAAACACTCCCACAATATGACATCAACAAGATGACAGAACCACCACCAAAAGGTTGATGGAGTGAACTCACACCGGCTACTACCACCAAAAGGATGATAGAGCAATCACTCACACGAACTGACATCAACAAGATGACAGACCCTTCACCAAAATGATGATGGAGCAAACTCACACCGGCTACTACAACCAAAGGGATTATAGAGCAAACACTCGCACGATCTGAAATCAATAAGATGACAGACCCACCACCAAAAGGATGACGGCGTAAACTCACACTGGCTACTACCACCAAAAGGATAAAAGAGCAAAACACTCGCACAATATGATATCAAAAATATGACAGACCCACAACCAACAGGATGATGGAGAAAACTCACAATAGCTACTACCACCAAAAGGATGATAGAGAAAACACTCCCACAATCTGACATCAACAAGATGAGTGACCCACCACCAAAAGGATGATGGAGCGAAGTCACATCAGCTACTACCACCAAAAGGATGACAGAGCAATAAATCGCTTGAAGTGACATCAACAAGATGACAGACCCTTCACCAAAAGGATGATGGAGCAAACTCACACCGGCTACTACAACCAAAGGGATGAAAGAGCAAACACTCGCATGATCTGACATCAATAAGATGATAGACCCACCACCAAAAGGATAACGGAGCAAACTCACACCGGCTACTACCACCTAAAGGATGATAGAGCAAAACACTTGCACAATCCGATATCAAAAATATGACAAACCCAAAACCAAAAGGATGATGGAGAAAACTCACAATAGCTACTACCACCAAAAGGATGATAGAGCAAACACTCCCATAATCTGACATCAACAAGATGACAGACCCACCACCAAAAGGATGATGGAGCAAACTCACACCGGCTACTACCACCAAAAGGATGATAGAGCAATCACTCGCACGAACTGACATCAACAAGATGACATACCCTTCACCAAAAGGATGATGGAGCAAAATCACACCGGCTACTACAACCAAAGGGATGATAGAGCAAACACTCGCACGATCTGACATAAACAAGATGACAGACCCCCCACCAAAAGGATGACGGAGCAAACTCACACCGGCTACTACCACCAAAGGGATGATAGAGCAAACACTTCCATAATCCGACATCAACAAGATGACAGACCCACCACCAAAAGGGTAACGGAGCAAACTCACTCCGGCTACTCCCACTAAACGGATGATAGAGAAAACACTCGCACGAACTAATATCAACAAGATGACAGACCCTACACCAAAAGGATGATGGAGCAAACTCGCATCGGCTACTACAACCAAAGGGATGATAGAGCAAACACTCGCACGATCTGACATCAACAAGATGACAGACCCATCACCAAAAGGATGATGGAGCAAACTCACACCGGCTACTACCACCAAAAGGATGATAGAGCAAACACTCCCATAATCCGACATCAATAAGATGACAGATCCACCACCAAAAGGATGATGGAGTAAACTCACACCGGCTACTACCACCAAAAGGATGATAGAGCAATCACTCGCACGAACTGACATCAACAAGCTGACAGACCCACCACAAAAAGGATGATGGAGCAAACTCGCACCGGCTACTACCACCAAAAGGATGATAGGGCAATCACTCGCACGTACCGACATCAACAAAATGACAGAACCTTCACCAAAAGGATGATGGAGCAAACTCACACCGGCTACTACCACCAAAGGGATGATAGATCAAATACTCACACGATCTGACATAAACAAGATGACTGACCCACCACCAAAAGGATGATGGAGCAAACTAACACTGGCTACTACCACCAAAAGGATGATAGAGCTAACACTCGCACAATCTAACATCAACAAGATGACTGACCCACCACCAAAAGGATGATAGAGTGAACTCATGCCGATAACTACCACCAAAAGGATGATAGAGCAAAACAGTCGCACAATCTGACATCAACAAGATGAACGACCCACCACCATAGGGATGATGCAGCAAACACTCGCACGAACTGAAATCAGCAAGATGACAGAGCCACCGCCAAATGAATGATAGAGAAAGCACTCGTATGATCTGACATCATCAAGATGACAGACCCACCACGAAAAGGATGACAGAGCAAACTCACTCTGGCTACTACCACCAAAAAGATGATAGAGAAAAAACTCGCACGCATTGACATCAACAAGATGACAGACCCTTCACCAAAAGGATGATGGAGAAAACTCACACCGGCTACTACCACCAAAAGGATGATAGAGCAAAACACTCGCACAATCTGATATCAAAAAGATGACAGACCCACCACCAAAAGGATGATGGAGAAAACTTACAATAGCTACTACCGCCAAAAGGATGATAGAGCAAACACTCCCACAATCTGACATCAACAAGATGACAAAACACCCACTATAAGGATGATGGAGGGAACTCACACCGGCTACTACCACCAAAAGGATGATAGAGCAATCACTCACACGAACTGACATCAACAAGATGACAGACCCTTCACCAAAAGGATGATGGAGCAAGCTCACACCGGCTACTACAACCAAAGGGATTATAGAGCAAACACTCGCACGATCTGACATCAACAAGATGACAGACCCACCACCAAATTGGTAACGGAGCAAACTCACTGTGGCTACTACCACCAAAAGGATGGAAGAGCAAAACACTCGCACAATATGATATCAAAAATATGACAGACCCACAACCAAAAGGATGATGGAGAAAACTCACAATAGCAACTACCACCAAAAGGATGATAGAGAAAACACTCCCACAATCTGACATCAACAAGATGAATGACCCACCACGAAAAGGATATGGAGCAAACTCACACCAGCTACTACCACCAAAAGGATGATAGAGCAATCAATCGCACGAACTGACATCAACAAGATGACAGACCCTTCACCAAAAGTATGATGGAGTAAACTCACACCGGCTACTACAACCAAAGGGATGATAGAGCAAACACTCGCACGATCTGACATCAACAAGATGACAGACCCACCACCAAAAGGATGATGGAGCAAACTCACACCGGCTACTACCACCAAAAGGATGATAGAGCAAAACACTCGCACAATCTGATATCAAAAATATGACAGACCCACAACCAAATGGATGATGGACAAAACTCACAATAACTACTACCACCAAAAGGATGATAGAGCAAACAATCCCATAATCTGACATCAACAAAATGACAGACCCACCACCAAAAGGATGATGGAGCAAACTCACACCGGCTACTACCACCAAAAGGATGATAGAGCAATCACTTGCACGAATTGACATCAACAAGATGACATACCCTTCACCAAAAGGATGATGGAGCAAACTCACACCGGCTACTACAACCAAAGGGATGAATGAGAAAACACTCGCACGATCTGACATAAATAAAATGACAGACCCACCACCAAAAGGATGACGGAGCAAACTCACACCGGCTACTACCACCAAAGGGATGATAGAGCAAACACTTGTAAGATCTGACATCAACAAGATGACAGACCCACCACCAAATAGGTAACGGAGCAAACTCACTCCGGCTACTACCACTAATAGGATGATAGAGAAAACACTCGCACGAACAAAAATCATTAAGATGACAGACCCTTCACCAAAAGGATGATGGAGCAAACTCACATCGGCTACTATAACCAAAGGGATGATAGAGCAAACACTCAAACGATCTGAAATCAACAAGATGACAGACCCACCACCAAAAGGATGATGGAGCAAACTCACACCGGCTACTACCACCAAAAGGATGAAAGAGCAAAACACTTACACAATCTGATATAAAAAACGATGACAGACCCACCACCAAAAGGATGATGGAGAAAACTTACAATAGCTACTACCACCAAAAGGATGATAGAGCAAACACTCCCACAATCTGACATCAACAAGATGACAGACCCGCCAGCAAAAGGATTATGGAGTGAACTCACACCGGCTACTACCACCAAAAGGATGATAGAGCAATCACTCGCATGAAATGACATCAACAAGATGACAGACCCTTCACCAAAAGGATGATGGAGCAAACTCACACCTACTACTACAACCAAAGAGATGATAGAGCAAACACTCGCACGATCTGACATCAACAAGATGACAGACCCACCACCAAAAGGATGATGGAGCAAACTCACACCGGCTACTACCACCAAAAGGATCATAGAGCAAAACACTCGTACAATCTGATATCAAAAAGATGACAGACCCACCACCAAAAGGATGATGGAGAAAACTTACAATAGCTACTACCACCAAAAGGATGATAGAGCAAACACTCCCACAATTTGAAATCAACAAGATGACAGACCCACCAGCAAAAGGATTATGGAGTGACCTCACACCGGCTACTACCACCAAAAGGATGATAGAGCAATCACTCGCACGAAATGACATCAACAAGATGACAGACCCTTCACCAAAAGAATGATGGAGCAAACTCACACCGACTACTACAACCAAAGGGATGATAGAGCAAACACTCGCACGATCTGACATCAACAAGATGACAGACCCACCACCAAAAGGATGATGGAGCAAACTCACACCGGCTACTACCACCAAAAGGATCATAGAGCAAAACACTCGCACAATCTGATATCAAAACGATGACAGACCTACCACCAAAAGGATGATGGAGAAAACTTACAATAGCTACTACCACCAAAAGGATGATAGAGCAAACACTCCCATAATTTGACATCAACAAGATGACAGACCCACCACTAAAAGGATGATGGAGCGAACTCACACCGGCTACTACCACCAAAATGATGATAGAGCAATCACTCGCACGAACTGACATCAATAAAATGACAGACCCTTCACCAAAAGGATGACGGAGCAAACTCACACCGGCTACTACCGCTAAAAGGATGATAGAGCAAAAACTCCCACAATCTGACATCAACAAGATGACAGACCCACCACCAAAAGGATGATGGAGCAAACTCACACTGGCTACTACCACCAAAAGGATGACAGAGGAAAGACTTGCACGATCTGACATCAACAAGATGACAGACCCACCACCATAAGGGTGACGGAGCAAACTTACTCCGGCTACTACCACTAAAAGGGTGAAGAGAAAACACTAGCACGAACTAATATCAACAAGATGACAGACCCTTCACCAAAAGGATGATGGAGCAAAATCACATTGACTACTACAACAAAAGGGATGATAAAGCAAACACTCGCACGATCTGACATCAACAAGATGACAGACCCACCACCAAAAGGATGATGGAGCAAACTCACACCGGCAACTACCACCAAAAGGATGATAGAGAAAAACACTCGCACAATATGATATCAAAAAGAAGACAGACCCACTACCAAAAGGATGGTGGAGAAAACTTACAATAGCTACTACCGCCAATAGGATGATAGAGCAAACACTCCCACAATCTGACATCAACAAGATGACAGAACACCCACTAAAAGGATGATGGAGTGAACTCACACTGGCTACTACCACCAAAAGGATGATAGAGCAATCACTCACACGAACTGACATCAACAAGATGACAGACCCTTCACCAAAAGGATGATGGAGCAAACTCACACCGGCTACTACAACCAAAGGGATTATAGAGCAAACACTCGCACGATCTGACATCAACAAGATGACAGACCCACCACCAAATGGGTAACAGAGCAAACTCACTCCGGCTACTGCCACCAAAAGGATGGAAGAGCAAAACACTCGCACAATATGATATCAAAAATATGACAGACCCACAACCAAAAGGATGATGGAGAAAACTCACAATAGCAACTACCACCAAAAGGGTGATAGAGAAAACACTCCCACAATCTGACATCAACAAGATGAATGACCCACCACCAAAAGGATATGGAGCAAACTCACACCAGCTACTACCACCAAAAGGATGATAGAGCAATCAATCGCACGAACTGACATCAACAAGATGACAGACCCTTCACCAAAAGGATGATGGAGTAAACTCACACCGGCTACTACAACCAAAGGGATGATAGAGCAAACACTCGCACGATCTGACATCAACAAGATGACAGACCCACCACCAAAAGGATGACGGAGCAAACTCACACCGGCTACTACCACCAAAAGGATGATAGAGCAAAACACTCGCACAATCTGATATCAAAAATATGACAGACCCACAACCAAAAGGATGATGGACAAAACTCACAATAACTACTACCACCAAAAGGATGATAGAGAAAACAATCCTATAATCTGACATCAACAAGATGACAGACCCACCACCAAAAGGATGATGGAGCAAAGTCACACCGGCTACTACCACCAAAAGGATGATAGAGCAATCACTTGCACGAACTGACATCAACAAGATGACATACCCTTCACCAAAAGGATGATGGAGCAAACTCACACCGGCTACTACAACCAAAGGGATGAATGAGAAAACACTCGCACGATCTGACATAAATAAGATGACAGACCCACCACCAAAAGGATGACGGAGCAAACTCACACCGGCTACTACCACCAAAGGGATGATAGAGCAAACACTTGCAAGATCTGACATCAACAATATGAAAGACCCACCACCAAATGGGTAACGGAGCAAACTCACTCCGGCTACTACCACTAATAGGATGATAGAGAAAACACTCGCACTAACTAAAATCATTAAGATGACAGGCCCTTCACCAAAAGGATGATGTAGCAAACTCACAACGGCTACTACAACCAAAGGGATGATAGAGCAAACACTCAAACGATCTGAAATCAACAAGATGACAGACCCACCACCAAAAGGATGATGGAGCAAACTCACACCGGCTACTACCACCAAAAGGATGATAAAGCAAAACACTTACACAATCTGATATAAAAAACGATGACAGACCCACCACCAAAAGGATGATGGAGAAAACTTACAATAGCTACTACCACCAAAAGGATGATAGAGCAAACACTCCCACAATCTGACATCAACAAGATGACAGACCCGCCAGCAAAAGGATTATGGAGTGAACTCACACCGGCTACTACCACCAAAAGGATGATAGAGCAATCACTCGCATGAAATGACATCAACAAGATGACAGACCCTTCACCAAAAGGATGATGGAGCAAACTCACACCTACTACTACAACCAAAGAGATGATAGAGCAAACACTAGCACGATCTGACATCAACAAGATGACAGACCCACCACCAAAAGGATGATGGAGCAAACTCACACCGGCTACTACCACCAAAAGGATCATAGAGCAAAACACTCGCACAATCTGATATCAAAAAGATGACAGATCCACCACCAAAAGGATGATGGAGAAAACTACTAATAGCTACTACCACCAAAAGGATGATAGAGCAAACACTCCCACAATCTGACATCAACAAGATGACAGACCCACCAGCAAAAGGATTATGGAGTGACCTCACACCGGCTACTACCACCAAAAGGATGATAGAGCAATCACTCGCACGAAATGACATCAACAAGATGACAGACCCTTCACCAAAAGGATGATGGAGCAAACTCACACCGACTACTACAACCAAAGGGATGATAGAGCAAACACTCGCACGATCTGACATCAACAAGATGACAGACCCACCACCAAAAGGATGATGGAGCAAACTCACACCGGCTACTACCACCAAAAGGATCATAGAGCAAAACACTCGCACAATCTGATATCAAAACGATGACAGACCTACCACCAAAAGGATGATGGAGAAAACTTACAATAGCTACTACCACCAAAAGGATGATAGAGCAAACACTCCGACAATTTGACATCAACAAGATGACAGACCCACCACTAAAAGGATGATGGAGCGAACTCACACCGGCTACTACCACCAAAATGATGATAGAGCAATCACTCGCACGAACTGACATCAATAAAATGACAGACCCTTCACCAAAAGGATGACGGAGCAAACTCACACCGGCTACTACCACTAAAAGGATGATAGAGCAAACATTCCCACAATCTGACATCAACAAGATGACAGACCCACCACCAAAAGGATGATGGAGCGAACTCACACCGGCTACTACCACCAAAAGGATGACAGAGGAAAGACTTGCACGATCTGACATCAACAAGATGACAGACCCACCACCATAAGGGTGACGGAGCAAACTTACTCCGGCTACTACCACTAAAAGGGTGATAGAGAAAACACTCGCACGAACTAATATCAACAAGATGAAAGACCCTTCACCAAAAGGATGATGGAGCAAACTCACATCGACTACTACAACAAAAGGGATGATAAAGCAAACACTCACACGATCTGACATCAACAAGAAGACAGACCCACCACCAAAAGGATGATGGAGCAAACTCACACCGGCTACTACCACCAAAAGGATGATAGAGAAAAACACTCGCACAATATGATATCAAAAAGATGACAGACCCACCACCAAAAGGATGATGGAGAAAACATACAATAGCTACTACCACCAAAAGGATGACAGAGCAAACACTCCCACAATCTGACATCAACAAGATGACAGACCCACCAGCAAAAGGATTATGGAGGAAACTCACACCGGCTACTACCACCAAAAGGATGATAGAGCAATCACTCGCACGAAACGACATCAACAAGATGACAGACCCTTCACCAAAAGGATGATGGAGCAAACTCACACCGACTACTACAACCAAAGGGATGATAGAGCAAACACTCGCACGATCTGACATCAACAAGATGACAGACCCACCACCAAAAGGATGATGGAGCAAACTCACACCGGCTACTACCACCAAAAGGATCATAAAGCAAAACACTCGCACAATCTGATATCAAAACGATGACAGACCCACCACCAAAAGGATGATGGAGAAAACTTACAATAGCAACTACCACCAAAAGGATGATACAGAAAACACTCGCACGAACTGACATCAACAAGATGACAGACCCACCACTAAAAGGATGACGGAGCAAACTCACACCGGCTACTACCACCAAAGGGATGATAGAGCTAACACTTGCACGATCTGACATAAAAAAGATGACAGACCCACCACCAAAAGGATGACGGAGCGAACTCATTCTGGCTACTACCACTAAAAGGATGATAGAGAAAACACTCGCACGAACTAATATCAATAAGATGACACACCCTTCACAAAAAGGATGATGGAGCAAACTCACACCGGCTACTACAACCAAAGGGATGATAGAGCAAACACGTGCAAGATCTGACATCAACAAGATGACAGACCCTTCACCAAAAGGATGACGGAGCAAACTCACAACGGCTACTACCACCTAAAGGATGATAGAGCAAAACACTCGCACAATCTTACATCAAAAAGATGACAGACCCACCACCAAAAGGATGATGGAGAAAACTCACAATAGCTACTACCACTAAAAGGATGATAGAGCTAACACTTCCATAATCTGACATCAACAAGATGACAGACCCACCACCAAAAGGATGATGGAGCAAACTCACACCGACTACTACAACCAAAAGGATGATAGAGCAATCACTCGTACGAACTGACATCAACAAGATGACATAACCTTCAACAAAAGGATGATGGAGCAAACTCACACCGGCTACTACCACCAAAGGGATGATAGAGCAAATACTCGCACGATCTGACATAAACAAGATGAAAGACGGACCACCAAAACGATGATGGAGCAAACTCACACCGGCTACTACCACCAAAAGGATGATAGAGCTAACACTCGCACAATCTAACATCAACAAGACGACTGACCCACCACCAAAAGGATGATGGAGCAAACTCACACCGATAACTACCACCAAAAGGATGATAGAGCAAAACACTCGCATAATCTGAGATCAACAAGATGAACGACCCACCACCATAGGGAAGATGCAGCAAACACTCGCACGAATGGAGATCAGCAAGATGACAGAGCCACCACCAAAAGGATGATAGAGAAAACACTCATACGATCTGACATCAACAAGATGACAGACCCACCACCAAAAGGATGACAGAGCAAACTCACTCCGGCTACTACCACCAAAAGGACGATAGAGCAAACACTCCCACGATCTGACATAAACAAGATGACAGACCCACCACCAAAAGGATGATGGGCAAACTCACACCGGCTACTACCACCAAAGGGATGATAGAGCAAACAATTGCACGATCTGACATCAACAAGATGACAGACCCACCACCAAAAGGATGACGGAGCAAACTCACTCCGGCTACTACCACTAAAAGGATAATAGAGAAAACACTCGCACGAACTAATATCAACATGATGAAAGACCCTTCACCAAAAGGATGATGGAGCAAACTCACACCGGCTACTACAACCAAAGGGATGATAGAGCAAACACTTGCACGATGTGACATCAACAAGATGACAGACACACCACCAAAAGGATGACAGAGCAAACTCACACCGGCTACTACCACCTAAAGGATGATAGAGCAAAACACTCGCATAATCTGATATCAAAAAGATGACAGACCCACCACCAAAAGGATGATGAAGCAAACTCACACCGGCTACTACCACCAAAAGGATGATAGAGCAATCACTCGCACGAGTTGACATCAACAAGATTACAGAACCTTCACCAAAAGGATGATGGAGCAATGTCACACCGGCTACTACCACTAAAAGGATGATAGAGAAAACACTCGCACGAACTAATATCAACAAGATGAAAGACCCTTCACCAAAAGGATGATGGAGAAATCTTACACTGGATACTACAACCAAAGGGATGATAGAGCAAACACTTGAACGATCTGACATCAACAAGATGACAGACCCACCACCAAAATGATGACGGAGCGAACTCACACCGGCTACTACCACCAAAAGGATTATAGAGCTAACACTCGCACAATCTAACATCATCCAGATGACTGACCCACCACCAAAAGGATGATGGAGCGAACTCACGCTGATAACTACCACCAAAAGGATGATAGAGCAAAACACTCGCACAATCTAACATCACCAAGATGAACGACCCACCACCATAACGATGATGCAGCAAACACTCGCACAAACTGACATTAGCAAGATTACAGAGCCACCACCAAAAGGATGATAGAGAAAACACTCATACGAAATGACATCAACAAGATGACAGACCCACCACCAAAAGGATGACAGAGCAAACTCACTCCGGTTACTACCACCAAAAGGATGATACAGAAAACACTCGCACGAACTGACATCAACAAGATGACAGACCGACCACCAAAAGGATGACGGAGCAAACTCACACCGGCTACTACCACCAAAGGGATGATAGAGCTAACACTTGCACTATCTGACATAAACAAGATGACAGACCCACCACCAAAAGGATGACAGAGCAAACTCACTCCGGCTACTACCACCAAAAGGACGATAGAGCAAACACTCCCACGACGTGACATAAACAAGATGACAGACCCACCACCAAAAGGATGATGGGGCAAACTCACACCGGCTACTACCACCAAAGGGATGATAGAGCAAACAATTGCACGATCTGACATCAACAAGATGACAGACCCACCACCAAAAGGATGACAGAGTGAACTCACTCCGGCTACTACCACTAAAATGATAATAGAGAAAACACTCGCACGAACTAATATCAACATGATGAAAGACCCTTCACCAAAAGGATGGTGGAGCAAACTCACACCAGCTACTACAACCAAAGGGATGATAGAGCAAACACTTGCACGATCTGACATCAACAAGATGACAGACACACCACCAAAAGGATGACAGAGCAAACTCACACCGGCTACTACCACCTAAAGGATGATAGAGCAAAACACTCGCCTAATGTGATATCAAAAAGATGACAGACCCACCACCAAAAGGATGATGAAGCAAACTCACACCGGCTACTACCACCAAAAGGATGATAGAGCAATCACTCGCACGAGATGACAACAACAAGATTACAGAACCTTCACCAAAAGGATGATGGAGCAAAGTCACACCGGCTACTACCACTAAAAGGATGATAGAGAAAACACTCGCACGAACTAATATCAACAAGATGAAAGACCCTTCACCAAAAGGATGATGGAGCAATCTTACACCGGATACTACAACCAAAGGGATGATAGAGCAAACACTTGAACGATCTGACATCAACAAGATGACAGACCCACCACTAAAATGATGACGGAGCGAACTCACATCGGCTACTACCACCAAAAGGATGATAGAGCTAACACTCGCACAATCTAACATCAACAAGATGACTGGCCCACCACCAAAAGGATGATGGAGCGAACTCACGCCGATAACTACCACCAAAAGGATGATAGAGCAAAACACTCGCACAATCTGATATCACCAAGATGAACGACCCACCACCATAACGATGATGCAGCAAACACTCGCACGAACTGACATTAGCAAGATTACAGAGCCACCACCAAAAGGATGATAGAGAAAACACTCGTACGAAATGACATCAACAAGATGACAGACCCACCACCAAAAGGATGACAGAGCAAACTCACTCCGGTTACTACCACCAAAAGGATGATACACAAAACACTCGCACGAACTGACATCAACAAGATGACAGACCGACCACTAAAAGGATGATGAAGCAAACTCACACCGGCTACTACCACCAAAGGGATGATAGAGCTAACACTTGCACGATCTGACATAAACAAGATGACAGACCCACCACCAAAAGGATGACGGAGCGAACTCATTCCAGCTACTACCACTAAAAGGATGATAGAGAAAACACTCGCACAAACTAATATCAACAAGATGACAGACCCTTCACAAAAAGGATGATGGAGCAAACTCACACCGGCTACTACAACCAAAGGGATGATAGAGCAAACACTTGCATGATCTGACATCAACAAGATGACAGACCCACCACCAAAAGGATGACGGAGCAAACTCACACCGGCTACTACCACCTAAAGGATGATAGAGCAAAACACTCGCACAATATTACATCAAAAAGATGACAAACCCACCACCAAAAGGATGATGGAGAAAACTCACAATAGCTACTACCACTAAAAGGATGATAGAGCTAACATTCCCACAATCTGACATCAACAAGATGACAGACCCACCACCAAAAGGATGATGAAGCAAACTCACACCGACTACTACCACCAAAAGGATGATAGAGCAATCACTCGCACGAACTGACATCAACAAGATGACAGAACCTTCACCAAAAGGATGATGGAGAAAACTCACACCGTCTACTACCACCAAAGGGATGATAGAGCAAATACTCGCACGATCTGACATAAACAAGATGACAGACCCACCACCAAAACGATGATGGAGTAAACTCACACCGGCTACTACCACCAAAAGGTTGATAGAGCTAACACTCGCACAATCTAACATCAACAAGACGACTGACCCACCACCAAAAGGATGATGGAGCAAACTCATGCCGATAACTACCACCAAAAGGATGATAGAGCAAAACACTCGCACAATCTGACATCAACAAGATGAA
The DNA here is from genome assembly GCA_963859935.3 of Lathyrus sativus. Lineage (NCBI taxonomy): Eukaryota > Viridiplantae > Streptophyta > Magnoliopsida > Fabales > Fabaceae > Lathyrus > Lathyrus sativus. The sequence goes on along the minus strand of OZ012740.1, from coordinate 249,817,753 downwards.
CGACCCACCACCATAAAGAAGATGTAGCAAACACTCGCACGAACTGACATCAGCAAGATGACAGAGCCACCACCAAAAGGATGATAGAGAAAACACTCATACGATCTGACATCAACAAGATGACGGACCCACCACCAAAAGGATGACAGAGCAAACTCACTCCGGCTACTACCACCAAAAGGATGATAGAGAAAACACTCGCACGAACTGACATCAATAAGATGACAGACCATTCACCAAAAGGATGATGGAGCAAACTCACACCGGCTACTACCACCAAAGGGACGATAGAGCTAACACTCGCACGATCTGACATCAACAAGATGACAGACCCACCACTAAAAGGATGATGGAGCGAACTCACACCGGCTACTACCACCAAAAGGATGATAGAGTAAAACACTCGCACAATCTGATATCAAAAAGATGACAGACCCACCACCAAAAGGATGATGGAGCAAACTCACACCGGCTACTACAACCAAACGGATGATAGAGCAAACACTCGCACAATGTGACATAAACAAGATGACAGACCCACCACCAAAAGGATGATGGAGCAAACTCACACCGGCTACTACCACCAAAGGGATGATAGAGCAAGCACTTGCACGATTTGACATCAACAAGATGACAGACCCACCACCAAAAGGATGACGGAGCGAACTCCCTCCGGCTACTACCAGTAAAAGGATGATAGAGAAAAAACACTCGCACGAACTAATATCAACAAGATTAGAGACCATTCACCAAAAGGATGATGGAGCAAACTCACACCGGCTACTACAACCAAAGGGATGATAGAGAAAACACTTGCACGATCTGACATCAATAAGATGACAGACCCACTACAAAAATAATGACGGAAGGAACTCACACTGACTACTACCACCTAAAGGATGATAGAGCAAAAAGATGATAGACCCACCACCAAAAGGATGATAGAGCAAACACTTCCACAATCTGACATCAACAAGATGACAGACCCACCACCAAAAGGATGATGGAGCAAACTCACATCGGCTACTACCACCAAAAGAATGATAGAGCAATCACTCGCACGAAATGACATCAACAAGATGACAGACCCACCACCAAAAGGATGACAGAGCAAACTCACTCCGGCTACTACCACCAAAAGGATGATAGAGAAAACACTCGCACGAACTGACATCAACAAGATGACATACCGACCACCAAAAAGATGACGGAGCAAACTCACATCGGCTACTACCACCAAAGGGATGATAGAGCTAACACTTACACGATCTGACATCAACAAGATGACAGACCCACCACCAAAAGGATGACGGAGCAAACTCACTCCAGCTACTACCACTCAAAAGGATGATAGAGAAAACACTCGCACAAACTAATATCAACAAGATGACAGACCCTTCACAAAAAGGATGATGGAGCAAACTCACACCGGCTACTACAACCAAAGGGATGATAGAGCAAACACTTGCATGATCTGACATCAACAAGATGACAGACCCACCACCAAAAGGATGATGGAGCGAACTCACACCGGCTACTACCACCAAAAGGATGATAGAGTAAAACACTCGCACAATCTGATATCAAAAAGATGACAGACCCACCACCAAAAGGATGATGGAGCAAACTCACACCGGCTACTACAACCAAACGGATGATAGAGCAAACACTCGCACAATCTGACATAAACAAGATGACATACCCACCACCAAAAGGATGATGGAGCAAACTCACACCGGCTACCACCACCAAAGGGATGATAGATCAAACACTTGTACGATTTGACATCAACAAGATGACAGACCCACCACCAAAAGGATGACGGAGAGAACTCCCTCCGGCTACTACCAGTAAAAGGATGATAGAGCTAACATCAACAAGATGACAGACCCTTAACCAAAAGGATGATGGAGCAAACTCACACTGGCTACTACCACCAAAAGGATGATAGAGCAATCACTCGCACGAACTAACATCAACAAGATGACAGAACCTTCACCAAAAGGATGATGGAGCAAACTCACACCGGCTACTACCACCAAAGGGATGATAGAGCAAATGCTCGCACGATCTGACATAAACAAGATGACAGACCCACCACCAAAACGATGATGGAGCTGACTCAGACCGACTACTACCACCAAAAGGATGATAGAGCTAACACTCGCACAATCTAACATCAACAAGACGACTGACCCACCACCAAAAGGATGATGGAGCAAACTCACGCCGATAACTACCACCAAAAGGATGATAGAGCAAAACACTCGCACAATCTGACATCAACAAGATGAACGACCCACCACCATAAGGAAGATGCAGCAAACACTCGCACGAAATGACATCAGCAAGATGACAGAGCCACCACCAAAAGGATGATAGAGAAAACTATCATACGATCTGACATCAATAAGATGACAGACCCACCACCAAAAGAATGACAGAGCAAACTCACTCCGGCTACTACCACCAAAAGGACGATAGAGCAAACACTCCCATGATCTGACATAAACAAGATGACAGACCCACCACCAATAGGATGATGGGGCAAACTCACACCGGCTACTACCACCAAAGGGATGATAGAGCAAACATTTGCACGATCTGACATCAACAAGATGACAGACCCACCACCAAAAGGATGACGGAGCGAACTCACTCCGGCTACTACCACTAAAAGGATAATAGAGAAAACACTCGCACGAGCTAATATCAACATGATGAAAGACCCTTCAGCAAAAGGATGATGAAGCAAACTCACACCGGCTACTACCACCAAAAGGATGATAGAGCAATCACTCGCACGAGCTGACATCAACAAGATTACAGAACCTTCACCAAAAGGATGATGGAGCAAAGTCACACCGGCTACTACCACTAAAAGGATGATAGAGAAAACACTCGCACGAACTAATATCAACAAGATGAAAGACCCTTCACCAAAAGGATGATGGAGCAATCTTACACCGGCTACTACAACCAAAGGGATGATAGAGCAAACACTTGAACGATCTGACATCAACAAGATGACAGACCCACCACCAAAATGATGACGGAGCAAACTCACACCGGCTACTACCACCAAAAGGATGATAGAGCTAACACTCGCACAATCTAGCATCAACAAGATGACTGACCCACCACCAAAAGGATGATGGAGCGAACTCACGCCGATAACTACCACCAAAAGGATGATAGAAAAACACTCGCACAATCTGACATCACCAAGATGAACGACCCACCACAATAACAATGATGCAGCAAACACTCGCACGAACTGACATTAGCAAGATTACAGAACCACCACCAGAATGATGATTGAGAAAACACTCATACTAAAAGACATCAACAAGATGACAGACCCACCACCAAAAGGATGACAGAGCAAACTCACTCCGGCTATTACCACCAAAAGGATGATACAGAAAACACTCGCACGAACTGACATCAACAAGATGACAGACCGACCACCAAAAGGATGACGGAGCAAACTCACACCGACAACTACCACCAAAGGGATGATAGAGCTAACACTTGCACGATCTGACATAAACAAGATGACAGACCCACCACCAAAAGGATGACGAAGCGAAATCACTCCGGCTACTACCACTAAAAGGATGATAGAGCAAACACTCGCACGAACTAATATCAACAAGATGACAGACCCTTCACAAAAAGGATGATGGAGCAAACTCACACCGGCTACTACAACCAAAGGGATGATAGAACAAACACTTGCATAATCTGACATCAACAAGATGACATACCCACCACCAAAAGGATGATGGAGCAAACTCACACCGACTACTACCACCAAAAGGATGATAGAGCAATCACTCGCACGAACTGACATCAACAAGACGACAGAACCTTCACCAAAAGGATGATGGAGTGAACTCACACCGACTACTACCACCAAAGGGATGATAGAGCTAACACTCGCACAATCTAACATCAACAAGACGACTGACCCACAACCAAAAGGATGATGGAGCAAACTCACGCCGATAACTACCACCAAAAGGATGATAGAGCAAAATACTCGCACAATCTGACATCAACAAGATGAACGACCCACCACCATAAAGAAGATGCAGCAAACACTCGCACGAACTGACATCAGCAAGATGACAGAGCCACCACCAAAAGGATGATAGAGAAAACACTCATACGATCTGACATCAACAAGATGACAGACCCACCACCAAAAGGATGACAGAGCAAACTCACTCCGGCTACTACCACCAAAAGGATGATAGAGAAAACACTTGCACGAACTGACATCAATAAGATGACAGACCCTTCACCAAAAGGATGATGGAGCAAAGTCACACCGGCTACTACAACCAAAGGGATGATAGAGCAAACACTCGCACGATCTGACATCAACAGGATGACAGACCCACCACCAAAAGGATGATGGAGCGATCTCACACCGGCTAATACCACCAAAAGGATGATAGAGTAAAACACTCGCACAATCTGATATCAAAAAGATGACAGACCCACCACCAAAAGGATGATGGAGCAAACTCACACCGGCTACTACAACCAAACGAATGATAGAGCAAACACTCGCACAATCTGACATAAACAAGATGACAGACCCACCACCAAAAGGATGATGGAGCAAACTCACACCGGCTACTACAACCAAAGGGATGATAAAGCAAACACTTGCACGATCTGACATCAACAAGATGACAGACCCACCACAAAAATAATGACGGAGGGAACTCACACTGACTACTACCACCTAAAGGATGATAGAGCAAAACACTCACACAATCTGATATCAAAAAGATGACAGACCCACCACCAAAAGGATGATGTAGAAAACTCACAATAGCTACTACCACCAAAAGGATGATAGAGCAAACACTCCCACAATCTGACATCAAGAAGATGACAGACCCACCACCAAAAGGATGATGGAGCAAACTCACACCGGCTACTACCACCAAAAGAATGATAGAGCAATCACTCGCACGAAATGACATCAACAAGATAACAGACCCACCACCAAAAGGATGACAGAGCGAACTCACTCCGGCTATTACCACTAAAAGGATGATAGATAAAACACTCGCACGAACTAATATCAACAAGATGACAAACCCTTCACAAAAAGTATGATGGAGCAAACTCACACCGGCTACTACAACCAAAGGGATGATAGAGCAAACACTTGCGTGATCTGACATCAACAAGATGACAGACCCACCACCAAAAGGATGATGGAGCGAACTCACACCGGCTACTACCACCAAAAGGATGATAGAGTAAAACACTCGCACAATCTGATATCAAAAAGATGACAGACCCACCACCAAAAGGATGATGGAGCAAACTCACACCGGCTACTACAACCAAACGGATGATAGAGCAAACACTTGCACAATCTGACATAAACAAGATGACAGACCCACCACCAAAAGGATGATGGAGAAAACTCACACCGGCTACTACCACCAAAGGGATGAAAGAGCAAACACTTGCATGATTTGACATCAACAAGATGACAGACCCACTGTAACACCCCACTTCACAAATTAAATAAAATATAAACATTATAAATAAACATCAGAGTTTTCACCAAAATAGTGGGATATCACATCACCAAATTTTTATAAAAATACTTTATTAATTATTCTCAAAAACAATACAGCGGAAAACATTATTCCAACATTCTCGGCCATCCGCCAAATTTCATAAAATCTTTATTATTATAATTCACAAAAAAAGTGATACGTCACAGGATTACAACAAGTTTGACATAAAACAATTAAAACACCCATATCCCATGTTACGTATCAGAGCATCCTAGACTCGACTGGCACACCACCATCCAAGCTATCTAAGTACCTGGATTATATGTACTTCCGGAGAAGCACAGACACAACAACAACCAAGGGGTGAGAAAACATGATCAAAAGTATATTGGTAATGTAATACATGTAAACAAGGTAGTAAAACACACCAACACACCAATATTCACCCCAACAACTCCATATAACGAACCTACTGTTCAAATTACAATATAACATATTATAATGCAAATATGCAACTCAACACCATGCATGCGGTACCGACTCATTGGTTCATTCAATCGAACCTGGATAGATCACTTACGCTCCTCCTGAGACATGATATATCCCCCACCATTCTCCACAAAGGAGTACGGATGAATCACTTACGCTCCTCCTGAGACATGATTCATCCCACCAAAACACCATGATATGCACACACCAATGCATAACTATCATATTTAGGCACACTAAGTGCACACGATCCTCCTGATCATATCATCATACATCAATGCATATATGTGTAGATATATTACACCAACACCATATAAATCAATCAGATAGTAAATAAATTCATACTATAACACCATATATAACCACATCCCAACACCCGGGAACACACGATCCTACTGATCACTACATACATATACGTTAACTAATTGTCCACCAACAATATTAAGGGAAATGAGTACTATCACCCAGTACACAGGTTAGATCCCACACTCATCATCCTTACAATGCATCAAGGCCAGAAAGATTACCCCAGACCAATGCTCAAGGCCAAACATCACCAAAGTCACATTCTGGTTCTGCTACGCTCGCTGGAATTCGCTAGGCGAAGCTTCGCCAATGTAACGCCCCGATTCTGAATTCCCATTAATTGTTGAGTCTTTTGATTTATTTAATTGATGTTTGTTTTAAATTGAGAAATTATATATTATTATGTGGTGTTTGCTTATTTTATCTATTTTTACCGATTCGGAGAGTTCTCGGGGAATTAGAGTAAAAAGGGCATTTTAGACATTTAGCAATTTAGTGTGAGAATTGATTGGTAAGTGTTAGAAAGAATTTGAGAGGAAAGAAATAGAGATAAAAATAGAATAAGAGAGGAAAAGAAAGAAAGATAGTAACATAAGAGGAAAAACAAGAGAAAGAAAAGAGGAGAAGAGAAAGAGAAGAGAAAGTGGAGAGGAAAACCTAGAATCATCAAGGGATCATCACCAAAGCCTTCAATCCATCGGTAAGGGTGTGAAACTCCATCATCTCTTTAATGTGTATGATTGTATGTGTATGGGTTTGGATTTTGTAGAGTTTCTACTCTTTTTCCACTTAGGTTAGAAGTTGGTTTTGTGAGTAGAATGAGGTTTTAATCGGTTAGAACTCAGATTAGACGATGTAGTTTAGTCGGGTGATGGTTGGGTTGTGCCACTGAGACTGGTTTGGATTTAATCGGTTGGTTGTGTGGAGTTTGGGCTTTGAGACAGCCATGGAAGTTCTGTCTTCGCAAGTTCGCCAGGCGAATGGTAGCGAAGCTTCGCCAGGCGAAGCCCAGCGAGCTGTGGCGAAGCAAGTCAGAAGCTAATACCCTGTGTTCGCTGGCAAGTTCACCAGGCGAAGTGAGTTGGCGAAGGTTCGCCAGGCGAGTGTGTAGCGAGCCTCAGCGAGTAATTCCATAATTACTCCCAGTGGACTTCGCTGGGAAGTTCGCTAGGCGAAGGCCAGCGAGCATTCGCTGCGTGGCTTCGCCAGGCGAAGGTTGGCGAACCTGGCAGTGTTATTTTGTTTTGCTGTTTGTTCATAGCATGATATTTGGTTGATTCAATTATGATTAATGCCTATATGAATGATTGATGTGTGAACTGTTTTGACATGTCGTGCTGTGGGTGGCCGAAAGGCGTGAATCCTAGATTGTAGAGTAAATGGTGAATCTTGAATATTTGATAATCTTGTGTATTTGCTCGAATTGAATAGAAACGCATTGATAGGCTGATATGTGTGTAAACCATGTGTGAAATGGTGCATAATGTGAATGCATGATAGATATATGTGATGTATGTGATAAATGCAATGAGTATGTTTGTGAGCATAGTATGCATTTTGTGTTGAATGATCCCTCGGAGGATTTGCAGAACCTCGTATGATACGATGGTTATATTAGATTCCTTGGAGAATCGGTTGCATTGTGTGATTCCTCGGAGAATCGATCATAACATGTAATCCCGTGGAGGATTGGCTAGAGTATTTGATTCCGTGGAGAATCTGCTGAGTACTTGATCCCGTGGAGGATCTGCTGAATATTCGATTCCGTGGAGAATCTGATGAATATTTGATTCCGTGGAGAATCTGCTGAGTTTTTGATCCCGTGGAGGATCTGCTGAATACTCGATTCCTTAGAGAATCTGTTGAATGAGTCGGTACCGCATTTGCATCTGCATAGAGTCTTGTGTCGGTCTCTATGAGTTGCATGAGTCATCTGTGTATGATGCATTAGTTGTGTGAATATAACTGTGTATGTTATATATGATTGTTTGGAGGAAAATATAGTGAATGTTCATGTGTATGTGTAGAGACATGATTACTTGTATATGCTTAACGTGGTGAGAACATAATTTGAGTATAACTTGTACCAATATGAGTATATGTATATATACAATTTTATGCATTAACTGTTATGATGTTGTTTCTCACCCTTCTGCTGTTTTATAATGCTCTATGAGGCATTGCAGAGTAGGAAGCTGGAGGTTCTTTTTGTGAAGCGATGTCTTCATTCTTTTTGGTCAATGGCTCTGATATGTAACATCGGGGTAGTTAGGAAGCCTTTGACTCTTTTGGAGTTACATTTGTTTTGATTCTTTTGTGATACATATGTGTATGTATCTGCTGTGGATATGTTGTAAAGCATGAATTAACTGATGGTTGTATATACTTTTATGAATGAGATCGATTCAATATTTGGATGTTTCCGCTTTATTCTAAATATTGAGATGTGGGTTACCCATTGTTGCATATCTATTTTGAGCAGGTATCATGTGTGTTTAATTTCATGATAATGTGATGCGCCTCTTTTATACCATGTTTTAATTAAACTCTGATGAAATAAATTTTCTAAGTGCCTAATTGATTTATTTAATTTATTTGGGGGTATAGAAAGGGGGTGTTACATTAAGTGGTATCAGAGCCAGTGTTGAGTCAGTCGTGTCTGTCTTGTTGTTGTGTTGGTTGAACGGTTGTTTAACCTTGTTGTTATTTTTGGGAATCCTCAGAATATGGCAGGTCGTAATGACAATGCTATGGCAGCGGCGTTAGAGGCTATGGCCAGAGCTGTGCAGGGTGCACCTAACGTGAATGCGAATGATGAGTTCAGGAAGAACCAACCACCGGTGTTCAAAGGGAGATTTGATCCGGATGGTGCTCAGATATGGTTAAAGGAAATTGAGAGGATCTTTAGGGTGATGGATTGTGCTGAGGGGAACAAGGTGAGACTAGGGACTCACATGCTGAGAGAAGAGGCTGATGACTGGTGGGTCAGCATGAGGCAAGTTCTTGAGGTCGACGATGAGGAGATTACGTGGGATTTATTTCGTAATGAGTTTCTAAGGAAGTATTATCCCGAAAGTGTTAAAGGGAAGAGATAAATGGAATTTCTGGAGTTGAAACAAGGTAATATGTCGGTGGTGGACTACACCGCTAAGTTTACTGAGTTAGTGAAGTTTCACCCTCACTACGATGCGGTTACGGCGGAATTTTCCAAATGTATCAAGTATGAGAATGGCTTGCGTCCTGAGATAAAGCAAGCGGTGGGTTATCAAAGGATACGAAGATTTTCGGATTTGACCGAGTGCTGTAGGATTTATGAAGAAGACAGTAGAGCTCGTTCTACTCATTATAAGGGTTTGAGCGAGAGGAGAGGGAAGCAGCAAGTACAAAGCGGACCTTATGTGACGCCTGCTGAGAAGGGTAAACATAGGGGAAACTTTGATAGGAGACCCGGAGGAGGTTCCGGTGCGATCAAATGTTTTAAGTGTGGCGTGATGGGCCACAAGTCTTATGATTGTGGAAAGTTCAAGGCGAAGTGTTCCAACTGTGGGCTCCTTGGACATGATGCAGCAGAGTGTAGAAAGAATGCTGTGAAGTGTTTCAATTGTGGCGAGGTGGGTCACATTAGCTCGAATTGTACCAAACCGAAGCAAGCTCAGGCGGGCGGAAAAGTTTTCGCATTAGCAGGTTCAGATGCTACTAATGCGGCGGATCGTTTGATTAAAGGTACATGCTTTATTAATGATATGCCTTTAGTTGCTATTATTGATACTGGAGCGACTCACTCGTTTATTTCTCTTGCGTGTGCTAAGCGGTTGGATTTGTGTATGGTTTCTTTGAGTAGTTGTATGGTTATTGGGACTCCCGCTTCGGGGTCGGTAACTACTTCTTGGGTGTGTGCAAGTTGTCCCTTGACCATGTATGGTAAGGACTTCGTTATGGATTTAGTGTGTTTGCTGTTGGAAGGTTTGGACGTAATCTTGGGTATGAACTGGTTGCAATTTAATAGAGTTCATCTGGATTGCTATCACAAGTTAGTAAGGTTTCCTTCTTGGGAAGATGGTGAAAACGAGAGTTTTCTTTCCACTAATGAGTTGAAGAAACTTTTAGCGGACGAAGCTCAGTTGTTTGGTTTGTTTGCATCGTTGTCGGTGGAGAGCAAAGTTGAGCTCGACGTGTTTCCTGTGGTTTGTGAATTTCCTGAAGTGTTTCCGGAAGATGTTGCGGATGTGCCGCCAAAGAGAGAGGTTGAATTTTCTATTGATCTAGTTCCGGGTACTAGACCGATTTCGATGGCCCCGTATCGGATGTCGGCATCGGAGTTGGTGGAATTGAAGAAGCAGTTGAATGATTTGTTGGATAAGAGATTTGTAAGACCAAGTGTTTCTCCTTGGGGTGCGCCGGTATTGTTGGTAAAGAAGAAGGATGGTAGTATGCGATTGTGTATTGATTATCGGCAGTTGAATAAGGTGACAATTAAGAACAAGTATCCGCTTCCAAGAATTGATGATTTGATGGATCAATTAGTTGGAGCCCGTGTTTTTAGTAAGATTAATTTGAGATCCGGTTATCACCAGATTCGGGTTAAGGAAGAAGATATTTCGAAGACGGCTTTTAGAACGCGATATGGTCACTACGAGTATACGGTGATGCCATTCGGAGTTTCTAATGCGCCGGGTGTTTTCATGGAATATATGAACCGTATCTTCCACGAGCAGTTGGATCGTTTTGTGGTAGTGTTTATCGATGACATTTTGATTTATTCTAAGTCTCGAGAGGAACACGAAGAACATTTAAGGATTGTGTTGCGGATTTTGAAAGAGAAGAAGTTGTACGCAAAGTTGTCTAAGTGTGAGTTTTGGTTATCGAAGGTGAGTTTTCTTGGACATATTATTTCCGGCAATGGAATTAGTGTGGATCCATCCAAGATCGATGCGGTAATGCAATGGGAGACTCCAAGATCAGTTACGGAAATTCGAAGCTTTTTGGGCTTGGCCGGTTACTACCGGAGGTTTATTGAAGGATTTTCAAAGTTAGCACTTCCGTTAACGCAGTTGACTTGTAAAGGAAAGGCTTTTATTTGGGATATTAATTGTGAAGAGAGTTTCATGGAATTAAAGAGAAGGTTAACGATAGCGCCAGTTTTGATTTTGCCGAATCCTACGGAACCTTTTGTGGTTTATTGCGATGCTTCTTTGTCAGGATTGGGTGGTGTATTGATGCAAGATGGGAAGGTCGTGGCCTATGCTTCTAGACAGTTGAGAGTGCATGAAAAGAATTATCCTACTCATGATTTGGAGTTAGCGGCCGTAGTGTTCGTTTTGAAAATTTGGAGGCACTATCTTTATGGTGCAAGATTTGAGGTTTTTAGCGATCACAAGAGTTTGAAGTATTTGTTTGATCAGAAAGAATTGAATATGAGGCAAAGGAGATGGCTAGAACTTTTGAAAGACTATGACTTTGGTTTAAATTATCATCCGGGTAAGGTGAATGTGGTAGCCGATGCTTTAAGTCAGAAGTCGTTGCACGTGTCTACTTTGATGGTTAGAGAGTGGGAACTCTTGGAGAACTTTAGAGATTTGAGTTTGGTTTGCGAGTTAACGCCGAGTAGTGTGAAGCTTGGTATGTTGCATGTCATGAATGATTTCCTTGCCACGGTATGTGAAAAGCAAAAGTTGGATTTGAAATTTGTGGATTTGATGATGAATGGAAATGAAGATTTCAGAGTTGATGAATTAGGAGTTTTGAGGTTTCGAGGTCGTATTTGTATTCCCGATGATACGGATTTGAAAGAGATGATATTGGAAGAGGGACATCGGAGTAACTTAAGTATTCATCCGGGAGCGAATAAGATGTATCAGGATTTGAAGAAGATCTTTTGGTGGTCTGGATTGAAAAGCGATGTTGCTCGTTTTGTGTACTCGTGTTTGACTTGCCAGAAGTCTAAGGTGGAACATCAGAAGCCTAGTGGATTGATGCAACCGTTGGATATTCCGGAATGGAAATGGGATAGTATATCGATGGATTTTGTTACGGGATTGCCGAATACGCAAAAAGGACATAATGCTATTTGGGTGATTGTTGATAAGCTTACTAAGTTGGCTCACTTTATTCCGATTGATATTACTTATTCTTTGGAAAGGTTGGCCGAGATTTATGTTGGCACTATTGTGAGGCTTCATGGAGTTCCTAAGAGTATTGTGTCGGATAGAGATCCTAGATTTAATTCAAGATTTTGGGAGAGTTTGCAAGGTGCCTTGGGTTCTAAGTTGAGATTGAGTTCGGCATATCATCCGCAAACAGATGGTCAAACCGAGAGGACGATTCAATCGTTAGAAGACTTGTTGCGCGCTTGTGTACTTGAACAAGGTGGTGCGTGGGACGGTTATTTAGTGTTGATTGAGTTCACCTATAATAACAGTTTCCATTCGAGTATTGGTATGGCGCCATTTGAGGCTTTATATGGTCGGAGATGTCGAACACCTCTGTGTTGGCATGAAACAGGTGAAAAGTCGGTAGTTGGTCCGGAAATGGTACAGCAAACGACGGAAAAGGTGAAATTTATTCGGGAAAAGATGAGAGCTTCTCAGAGTAGACAGAAAAGTTATCATGATAAAAGGAGAAAGGATCTCGAGTTTCAAGAGGGCGACCATGTGTTTTTGAGAGTTACACCAGTTACGGGTGTGGGTCGTGCTTTGAAGTCGAGAAAGTTAACGTCTCGTTTTATTGGTCCGTATCAGATTGTCGCACGAGTTGGTGCTGTGGCTTATCGTGTGGCGTTACCTCCGAATCTTTCGAATTTGCATGATGTATTCCATGTCTCGCAACTTCGGAAGTATGTTTCGGATCCGTCACATGTTATTCCAATGGATGAAGTGGAAGTAAGAGATAACCTTACAGTTGAAGTTTTACGGGTTAGTATTTTGGACCGTGAAGTTAAGAAACTAAGAGGCAAGGATATTGCGCTTGTGAAAGTGTCCTGGGGAGGTGCCGCGGAAGGCAACATGACTTGGGAATTGGAGAGCAAGATGCGAGAATCGCATCCAGAGTTGTTTGAATCAGGTGATATTTTCGAGGACGAAAATTTCTAAAGTAGGGGAGAGTTGTAACGCCCCGATTCTGAATTCCCATTAATTGTTGAGTCTTTTGATTTATTTAATTGATGTTTGTTTTAAATTGAGAAATTATATATTATTATGTGGTGTTTGCTTATTTTATCTATTTTTACCGATTCGGAGAGTTCTCGGGGAATTAGAGTAAAAAGGGCATTTTAGACATTTAGCAATTTAGTGTGAGAATTGATTGGTAAGTGTTAGAAAGAATTTGAGAGGAAAGAAATAGAGATAAAAATAGAATAAGAGAGGAAAAGAAAGAAAGATAGTAACATAAGAGGAAAAACAAGAGAAAGAAAAGAGGAGAAGAGAAAGAGAAGAGAAAGTGGAGAGGAAAACCTAGAATCATCAAGGGATCATCACCAAAGCTTGCAATCGATCGGTAAGGGTGTGAAACTCCATCATCTCTTTAATGTGTATGATTGTATGTGTATGGGTTTGGATTTTGTAGAGTTTCTACTCTTTTTCCACTTAGGTTAGAAGTTGGTTTTGTGAGTAGAATGAGGTTTTAATCGGTTAGAACTCAGATTAGACGATCTAGTTTAGTCGGGTGATGGTTGGGTTGTGCCACTGAGACTGGTTTGGATTTAATCGGTTGGTTGTGTGGAGTTTGGGCTTTGAGACAACCATGGAAGTTTTGTCTTCGCAAGTTCTCCAGGCGAATGGTAGCGAAGCTTCGCCAGGCGAAGCCCAGCGAGCTGTGGCGAAGCAAGTCAGAAGCTAATACCCTGTGTTCGCTGGCAAGTTCGCCAGGCGAAGTGAGTTGGCGAAGGTTCGCCAGGAGAGTGTGTAGCGAGCCTCAGCGAGTAATTCCAGAATTACTCCCAGTGGACTTCGCTGGGAAGTTCGCTAGGCGAAGGCCAGCGAGCATTCGCTGCGTGGCTTCGCCAGGCGAAGGTTGGCGAACCTGGCAGTGTTATTTTGTTTTGCTGTTTGTTCATAGCATGATGTTTGGTTGATTCAATTATGATTAATGCCTATATGAATGATTGATGTGTGAACTGTTTTGACATGTCGTGCTGTGGGTGGCCGAAAGGCGTGAATCCTAGATTGTAGAGTAAATGGTGAATCTTGAATATTTGATAATCTTGTGTATTTGCTCGAATTGAATAGAAACGCATTGATAGGCTGATATGTGTGTAAACCATGTGTGAAATGGTGCATAATGTGAATGCATGATAGATATATGCGATGTATGTGATAAATGCAATGAGTATGTTTGTGAGCATAGTATGCATTTTGTGTTGAATGATCCCTCGGAGGATTTGCAGAACCTCGTATGATACGATGGTTATATTAGATTCCTTGGAGAATCGGTTGCATTGTGTGATTCCTCGGAGAATCGGTCATAACATGTAATCCCGTGGAGGATTGGCTAGAGTATTTGATTCCGTGGAGAATCTGCTGAGTACTTGATCCCGTGGAGGATCTGCTGAATATTCGATTCCGTGGAGAATCTGATGAATATTTGATTCCGTGGAGAATCTGCTGAGTACTTGATCCCGTGGAGGATCTGCTGAATACTCGATTCCTTAGAGAATCTGTTGAATGAGTCGGTACCGCATTTGCATCTGCATAGAGTCGTGTGTCGGTCTCTATGAGTTGCATGAGTCATCTGTGTATGATGCATTAGTTGTGTGAATATAATTGTGTATGTTATATATGATTGTTTGGAGGAAAATATAGTGAATGTTCATGTGTATGTGTAGAGACATGATTACTTGTATATGCTTAACGTGGTGAGAACATAATTTGAGTATAACTTGTACCAATATGAGTATATGTATATATACAATTTTATGCATTAACTGTTATGATGTTGTTTCTCACCCTTCTGCTGTTTTATAATGCTCTATGAGGCATTGCAGAGTAGGAAGCTGGAGGTTCTTTTTGTGAAGCGATGTCTTCATTCTTTTTGGTCAATGGCTCTGATATGTAACATCGGGGTAGTTAGGAAGCCTTTGACTCTTTTGGAGTTACATTTGTTTTGATTCTTTTGTGATACATATGTGTATGTATCTGTTGTGGATATGTTGTAAAGCATGAATTAACTGATGGTTGTATATACTTTTATGAATGAGATCGATTCAATATTTGGATGTTTCCGCTTTATTCTAAATATTGAGATGTGGGTTACCCATTGTTGCATATCTATTTTGAGCAGGTATCGTGTGTGTTTAATTTCATGATAATATGATGCGCCTCTTTTATACCATGTTTTAATTAAACTCTGATGAAATAAATTTTCTAAGTGCCTAATTGATTTATTTAATTTATTTGGGGGTATAGAAAGGGGGTGTTACAGCCAACACTCGCCAGGCGAAACCCAGCGAATGCTGCGATTCACCAACTTCCCCACAGTTCTGCAATACTATTCTAGGCCAAATCAAACTTATCATCTCAACTCAAATTCTCATCCTACTCTAGTACCAACCTTGTACATTACCGTAACTAAATCGGTTCCTAAATCTTATTCCCAAAGTCATCGCTTAAACATTCTACCGATGCCTTAAAAGGTCACACAGAATCTCCCTAAAAACCTTAAACCCAGCCTATACGCCAAATTAACGAAAAACAACAATTCATCAACATTGACCTATACTCCATCGCTATCGATTACTAGTTATCATCAAACACAAACACACCATTATACTTACCAATTATCATATACTTCCTACTCTAGAACCAACATTACGGTACATTACCTACACTTTAGAGTTACTCTGAATCTCACCAAGGTCCTAACCAGAGTCACTAACAACATCACAGGGAACAACACATAATTTTCCCAAATTTATAATCATGGTCATTACCAATGCTACAATAACAACACAAAATCTCACCAAAAATCTATTCATAGTTACTATCAACACTGCAGTAACAACATATAATCTCACTAATATCACCATAATATATATATACCAAATTCACCAATACCAATCAACAATTCATCAATATCAAGCATCAATTTATCATTAGCAACAACAATAACAAGCATGCCAATATAAAACTTCATAGATCGACATTTTCCTACGGGGTTAAGGAATCCCCTCTATCCTATACATGTATATATATCATCCCAATCAAGTTTCTCCCCCCTTACCTGGATAATTATTCTGATCGGTGATAAATTCCTCCAAGATTCTTCATCCATAACCTTTTCCCTTTCTCTTTGTTCTTCGCTCTTCTCTATTCTCCCAATTTCCCTTCTCACGGTTTCTATCGTGCCTTTTCATATTTCCATTCTAACTTCCCCATAACCCTTTCACTTCTTATTTTACTTATTCCAACCACTAATATTTCCAATAATAATTCTAATAATAATAATTATAATAATCATTATAATAATAATAATAATAATAATAATAATAATAATAATAATAATACTATTGTAATATTATAGTAATATTCAACATAATAATAATGATAGTAATACACCCAACAATAATTATAATTATAATTATAATTATAATTATAATGATAATAATAACAATTATATTAATACTAATAATAAAATAATATTAATAATAATAATCTTAATATTAATAATACTAATATAATATTACTAATATTAATAATACTAATCATAATAATACTATTAATAATAATAATAATAATAATAATAATAATAATATCTCACCAAAATAATAATAATATTAATAATACTAATAAATATAATAATATATAATAATAATAATAATACCCCCACCAATATTACTATTATTCATTATATTATCATATTCACACCAAAAATCATAATAATATAATAACTATATTAATAATAATATTATATTCTCCATATTAATAATATTACTACAAATATTAATAATAATCATAAATATAATAATAATAATAATAACAATAATAATAATAATAATAATATTATTATTATCTCACCAAAATAATAATAATATTAATAATACTAATAAATATAATAATATAATAATAATAATAATAATAATACCCCCACCAATATTACTATTATTCATTATATTATCATATTCACAGCAAAAATCATAATAATATAATAACTATATTAATAATAATATTATATTCTCCATATTAATAATATTACTACAAATATTAATAATAATCATAAATATAATAATAATAATAATAATAATAATAATAATAATAATAATAATAATAATAATAATAATAATAATAATAATAATAATAATAATAATACCACCACCAATATTACTATTATTTCTTATATTATTATAAACTCACCAAATTACCACCAATGATCCTCCCATCTCAGGGACACCCACCAAACATCATCAAATACACCCTACCAAAGGGCACATCAACATATAATATTTAAAATAATAATAAAATGACTAAATAATTAAAATGGGTGTTACAACTTGTTGCACCCTAAAATTTGCTCAACCTTATTCACTTGGTTTATGTTTCAATATCATTAGCATTTGCATATAGAGTTATGTACATAGTCTAATCATCTGCATAGCATAGCATAACAAGTCATCCAACAGGGGACCAAGCATTATTCTCATCTCTAGGATCCTATCAAGAGGTTATCATTCTAATTGAATCTCATTCAAGTCATCAGAGAAGATTTGAAAGCTGGGAAGTCAGTGGATCAAGCATTGAGTCTATCTCCTATACTGAGGGTATCTGAGGATCCACAAAGAAATTGTGAGTTGTGGATTGAGCATGAAGAGTATGTGGGCATCATGGAGGACTTAGAAAGTCATTTGAAGAAGGAGACAAGTCATTGATGTGATCACCAGAGTTGCAGTTGAAGACAGTCAACTAGGGTTTCATCTGGGTCAACCCTGGGTCAACTCTAGGTCAATTGATTGATTGAAAGGCATTGAGGTATATTGGAGAGATGTGGGGTTCATCATTTGACATATAGAGAAGGATATGGTAATGTGCCAAGAAGAAATCAAGAGAAATCAAGGAGAAGAGGAGTTTCTAAATTAGGGTTTCTGTGTAAAATCCCCTAATTTAGGTCAAATTTCCAAACAAGATAAGTCAAAATGCAAGCTTCAAATGGATCCTTGGCCAACATGAAACTTGTATAGGATCTCAAGACCTTTAATTTTAGTGGTGGAAGACATCTAGGAGATTTATAGAACTCAAGTTATGGTCCTTGCAAGTTACAGGTCATCTGAGGTATCTGAAATTTTGTCTGTGAAAGTTGCTTGTCTTCCAAGTAATTTTTACCCCTCAAGGAGATTTCAAATGAATTTCTGGTCAACATAAGAGTTGTTCCTCATTGTATTAGATTTCTATAATGGTATGGTATGCCTTCATATGATTTGTGGAACTCTACTTATGGTCTTGGCAAGCAAAGGGTATTTTGGTCATCTGAGAATTACAGGTCATTTCAAGCCTATGCCCAAAACTCATATAAGGAAGCTTCAAATGAAAAACTTCACAACATCAAACTTGCTCCAAATGACATTTTGAGTCTAGAAAAGTGACCATGAAAGATTGGAAAGGCTCATAGATCAAGGTTTCAAAATTGGGTGATTTAATGAATAAAAAATGACCTAAAATTGAGATTTTTCATAGTTTGGCCAAATGAGGTGAAATTATAGGTCATTTTGATTGGAAAAATCATTTTGAGAACATTGGCAAAAGTATAATTTTGAGTTTGGTTCAAGATTTAGGAGTTATGCATGGTTACTTACAAGTGAAGTTACATAATCCAAATCCAAGGGAAATTGTGCATGGGAAGTTTCTCCAAGCTTCTAGGAGTTTCTAACCTCATCTATATATTGCATTGAGTAACTCCATGCCATGGTTGGTGAATCATATTGATCAAAACACAAGTTATGCACCAATCTTCCATTTTTGCAAAATCAATTCAAACTCTCTCAAATCTCCATCAATCTCCATTTTTCTTGATCTGATCTTCATCACCATCATTCATAGATCACATTTCACCCAAGCATTTGGTTGATTGGAGGAGAACTCGTGCCATACAAGTGAATCATCCAACAAGCAAGAACTTTTCAACCACAAGATCCAAGAGGTTTGAGTCAGAATTTCTGCATACAGAATCAAGAATTGGTAGTGTGGATCAAGTTCCAATCATTGCAAGCATTGGATCAAGAGGATTCAGCACCTGTTTTCACCATCACACCAGGTTGGTATCTTCCTTCGAACTGCATGATTTAGTTAGAATTATAGGGAATTGTTAGCATAGAAATGTTAGGATAGGTTAGATGACTGATTTTGGTGAGTTTGAAGAAGTTTCATGAAGATTGATCATGGTGTGCACAAACTGTTGGAGCTTGTAACTCATAGGTTATGGCACGATAATCTTGAATGATTAGCTCATAATGATCAGCATAAGATGTGGATTAGTTTAGGCCAAGAATTAGAGAGAATTGGAAGAAGTGATATCAGGTGATCATGGTGGATTCAGAATGTTATACGTATCGGGTTCCATTGTTGAGTGAGTTTCAGAAGAAGATATTGACATGGCCTTATAGAGGGAAGAATTTAGAGCAACTTTGCTCTTTGCATCGAGGGAATTCATGGAAAGGCAAGGGAGAACGAAGGACTGGAAAATCCATGCATGGAGGTGGAATTTCAGAAACCCTAGAAGTCATTTGGGGACGATGATGGACATCCGTTGGATCATACAATTAACCTTGACTCTGAGCCCAATCGTGTGGCTGTGTTTTAACATGAAAACGGAGGGAGATTTAAATGCCTATACGCACTGTTTCACTAATAGTTTCTGACTGGGCTCAAACAATTGTTGCTAATGACACCCCCCAATCAGGCCCAAACCTAAAATGAACTATAATTCTCGCTATTTGCACCGTTTACAGTTTTTTAATTTTTGTCATACTTTCTGATGGTGTTGGGCCGAGACGCGCTTGCTATGCGCGCCCCCCAGTCTGGGCCCAGTTTGTTGTTTTAACTGATTCCAATTGCTTGCTGCACCCCTTTCTCAATTAATTCATTTTATTTTTTCTTAATTCATTCCATTTCTTTGAAAAATCATAAAAAATAGAAAAATGCATGATTTTAATTGGTTCTTTTTGCATATTATTCATAATTTTGTCAAGAAAAATATCACACAAAAAAATTAATATTTCATTTTATTTTCATATTTTTGGCATATTTTTCTTTTAAATAGGTGTAAATAACATTTAGTTTAATGCATGAATTTGTTAATTTTGGTTTGATTAATTGCTTTAACATTTTTAATCCATTCTTTTTAGGTTGGTTAGTTTAGACTTCTATCTTGTATATACAATTTAGTTCATATTTTTAGGACTTAATTTTAGGTGATTTGTTTAGGTGTGAATAACATGATCAAAACTAGGGTTTAGGTGATAACATAGGTGAATTAGTTCATTTCCCTTAGGAGTTAGAGATTGAATTTTTGGGGTATGGGACTATAGGGATTATGGGTAGTTATTAGATCCCTTAGAAAATATTAGGATTCCCCTACTGCTATTATTATGCTGTCTATATTTGCTTGACTGGTGTGGTGTGCCCTTTTTGGGGATTATGATTTGTCTGTGTGGGTATTGGGTTTGCTTGGGGATTGGGAGAGCTGAAGACTTGTGATGATGAAGCCATTAGAGATCAAGAGACTGAAGTCCAACTTCCAGAGTTGATGAGGAGATTCTTGCTAGCAGCTGTTGAGGAGTATAGGACTTAGGAGTTAGGCAGAGCCCAAGAGTAGAAAGCTTGTTTCCCAAACATGGAATGCCTTGTCTGCATCCATTCTTTCTCTATGATTCAAAGTCTCTTTCAAATATCCACCTCCTTCCTTTGGAAGGATCAGTGAATGTATTTGAAAGATAGAACTTTTGAGAGAAACCTATCTGTATAATGTTGACAGTTAATGAGCCACCCTTGGTAGGCAGTTTACTGTTTAACATTCACTTTTATCTTGTTGACTGATGTTCATCCTGAAGATTGAGACTTGAAGAAAAGCCATTGATGATGGAAGACTGATAATCAAGACCTTGCTTGAAGGCTGTGGAAATTGAGATTGATGCTTGCTGAAGCTTGTAGCTGTTTGGAGATGACTTGAAGACAGATGTTGATGCAGAGCTGCTGTGGCTGTTTATTTTTGTTGTTTTTGATATCTGATGTATTGATTGGTTTTCCCTGACTGTATTGTTTGCTGTTTAACCTGTTGGGTTGAAAGTGAATCCTGTTCACTTTTGCCTATTTTTTTCTAGGTTCGAGGTTGAGTGGGACTCCCTTGCCTCGCTTGTATTGCTGCATCCATGCATTTGACTGCTTTACCGTATATATCTGCTATTGTTTCTGTTTCCGTCTATTCCCTTAGGATCTCTGTTTCTCTTTGCGCAAGAGAGGAGCATGATAGACACTAGGTCTTAACCCATGCATGATAACATTAGGGTAGTTTGATTCCCTTCGCAACCGTAGGTTAGAGTTCTGTCTCTTCTTTCTCAAAACAAACAGAAAAACACAATAAATATTTCAGACACAATAAAAAACACTTCTTCCGTAAAAGAATGTGAACTCATCAAAACGTCATTTTTGTCCGCTTGGACCAGTAATCAGAAAAACCCTTTTTCAGAAGGAATAAAAACAATCAAGACAGACTTGTATCGTACGTGGCCCGAACTACGTTTGCTCTGATCTTTCATGCTGTATGAAAGTACGTAGGCATAGGATGCGATATCCTAGCGAGCAACCTTCCCCTCCTTTCCCGTAGGTAGGCGAACTACGTTGACTCTGATTTCTCGTTCCAGACGGGAATACGTAGGCATAAAGTGCGATGCTTTGCCGAGTCATTTTCTTTTCTTTTTAACCCTTGACCCTTAGTTTAGATAGAATAACAATCCATACCCGAAAACAAGCGTGGATCCCGTCGAGTACGACGGACGTGAGGGGTGCTAATACCTTCCCCTTGCGTAACCGACTCCCGAATCCAGGATTTGGTTGCGATGACCATTCCTTTCCCCGTTTTGCGGTAGGTTTACCTCGAGCATTTCCTTTCCCTCCGTTGGGATAAATAACGCACGGTGGCGACTCTTCTGTTCAGCCGGCACCGATTTTCGCAGTAGCGACACAACTCTCCCCCACTTTAATTATTTTCGTCCTCGAAAATTACCTGATGAAAATAGTTCCGGATACGCTCCCTGCATCCTTTATTCCAATTCTCAGGTCACACTGCCTTCTGCAGCACCTCCCCATACTACTTTCACCAAAGATATCTCCTCCCTTCGGAGTTGTTCCTCGCTCGCCAAAACGAACTAGCAATGCCTCAACAATCGGAATATTTTTCACTTGTACATCATCCACCTGGTTCAATGTACTTTCTCGACTAAGACACATGAAACATATCATGCCAATTCACAGCGACAATGGAAAAACAGTCTAACATGTTACTCCTCCCATGCCTCCGCTGCGCCACTCTGATACAACTACAGAACACGGTGCGAACTTCTGAGATTTCGAAGCTCGACCAACACCAGTCACCTGCGTGACTCTCAAAACACATATTGCCTCGGATCCTCTCGATCTTCTCAGCCATCTCAAGCATAATTTTCAAGTCTGAGTACGACACTCTCACTCGATTTATTTCAACACAGGAGAGTCCTACACTCCCTATCTCACCAAGCCACATATAGTGCCATTCTGACACTAGGATGGTAACCGTTATTATAGGTAACTCAATCAATGATAATTAATCATCCCACGCTCCACCTTGATCCGACACCCAAGCTCTCACCAATTCTCTACAGACTCAATAGTCCTCTCTGACTGACCATCAGTTTGCGGATGGTAGGTCGAACTCAGCTTCAACTTAGTACTCGAAGCTTCCTGTAAGCCCCTCCAAAATCTCAATATAAACCTCAAATTTCCATCTGACATAATATTCGTCAGTATCTCATCCAACTTCACCGCTTTCTCAATATGCATCTCGTATATCCTCAACACGGAATAGTTAATCCACTCCTAACAATTCAAATTAAAATTATGTCTTTACAAATTCTTTGGAAATCTCAACACCAATTTCGTGAAAATACTACCTGATTTCCACTCTGGAATATTTAACGACTGCATCAGGCTCAACAGTCTCTGATGTTCACTCTTCGAATTCCTACAATTCTAACCAGCATATTCCACCTCAACTACTCCTCCCCTTATCCATGGTCTCCAAAACAATCTACTCAAATTCGGTTACTTCTTCATAGCACCGGGATGGATACTCCATCTACCTCAATGTATTTCTTCACGAGTACTCCTACTCCCCTCAACAACATCTGGTACACATACCCTATCATAACACATCATGGTACTATTTCCACAAACCCGACCATCCACTCTTCGACTCTAATTTATCAATTTCAACTAATTCACTACTCAACCCAGGTTTCTGACTTTCTCGATTCTGCTCAAGGATATCACTAGTCAGATCTTAATAATAAAAGCTTAACTCCATAAGAAGTCTCTTTACTCACAAAACTCATATTATGAAATTGCTCAATTAGTTCTAACTCTTTTCACCATCATCTTCGTTATATGCAAATATTTCTAACTCACTGCATCATCTACCATGTCCGCTTTACCCGAATGGTAATTCAACTCGAAGTCGTACTCTTTTCGAAGTCCCAATTATTTCCTATGCCTCATATTCGTCTTATTCAAATTAAACAAACACCTTAAACTCTTAAGATCACCAAACATCTCCGATCTCAGTCTGAACTTTTGAAGACTCCGACTCCGGTACAATCACAATAGTAACCAACTCTAAATCACTGGTCGGATGATTTCTCTTATACACTTCAAGTTGCCTTTTGCATAATTGAAACTCGCTGAAGTTGTCTTTAGCAAATCTCCTAATTATATCAACAAGAATCACAAACACCACAATTAGTTCTATCGGATTCGGCAGAACTTTCCTTACGGAAGTATATCACCGCTCTTTTTCCAACACTGATAACTCCAGTTCCTTATGCTCAACATAATCCTCTATACTCTTCGAATACCTTAAAATATCATTTATTAACACAACCATTGCCTTATATAAATAATTAAAGAAGATCCCATGCCAAGTGGACAAACAAGTTGTGAGTTATAGCGGGAACACATACCGTACCGCCCGTCCTTACCACAACATTCAAACACACTTCATCAATAAATAGCTTAAATCTATGTCAATATTTCACCATCTCATAGATAATTTGAATAGATTTCCAATGCTTCGAACCGCGCGTCATTCCAAGTTACGGTTCTCCCGTTACGGCAAAAACACCAGAATAACATTTTCTGCCCAGGACCCCTTCGCCAGGCGAACACCGCAGCGAATATGGACGTTCGCCAGTATGCTCGCCAGGCGAACATGACAGTCCCAAAATCCTCTTTTCGACCGTTACCCGACTTCCGAGTGTCCGATTTCGATTCCGTAAAAAGCTGCGATCTCAGAATTTAACGTACAACAACAATTTTATACTTAGGAAGCCATCCAACACATTTTAAATCTATGAATAATTTAAAACTCAATTACTTCCAATCTCAACAGCAGATCTTTGAGCCTCCTAATACGATAGAACTTTTGACCTTCGTCCCATCCACCACAAGAACTCTACTCGAGATCACATGACCAAGGGACTCACATCCCTCGATCAATTGTTCCATCAAATCATTAACTCTTGGAAGCAAACACCTATCCTTGATAATCACCCTGTTCACTTATCTATAGTTCACCCAAAGCTTCACAAAACCTTCTATCTGTCTAACCAATAAAATTGGTGCACATTACGGTAGCACACTCAAACAAAAGAACCTCTCTCCTAGAAGGTCTTCAAGTTGACTCTTCAACTTCTCCAATCCCAACGAAAACACACCATATGGAGTCACTAATATCGGACTCGTTCCAACAACAAAGTAAACGTGTGAGCTTTACTTCACACTCCGATAGTAAATAACCTACCTCATCCGGAAACCTCCGACAATCACAAATAATTGACAAATCCCAATTTTTCTCACTTTCCTTCTCATTCCAAGTTTCAGTCAAAATAGACACTTCAACACCGTCTTACGCCAAATTCCTCAAAATAATCCCTTAAGCACTTAGCTTAACTCAAGACTATTCACTGCTCATGCCACCCAAGCTTGCAAGACGCGTCTATCCCATCCAACACAATCTCGTCCAGTATTAACAAGAGATTAAGGGTGATCAGTTCCTCAATTTGTTAATAGACAGCCGAAATCATGATGGGGTACAAACCATCTTTACCAACTATTATATCATTCCTCAACACCATAAGCCACCAAATTGTAGCTTTCCGGAGAAATACAACTTCTCCCCCACTGGAATCATTCCACTTCTACCGACAAACTTAACCAACAACATGTATCGACAGTGTTTTTACGCACATGTCGCATACCAGGGAACAACAACACTAGACAACATTGGCCGGACGGACCGACCTGCTCTGATACCAATTGTAACACCCCACTTCCCAAATTAAATAAAATATAAACATTATAAATAAACATCAGAGTTTTCACCAAAATAGTGGAATATCACATCACCAAATTTTTATAAAAATACTTTATTAATTATTTTCAAAAACAATACAGCGGAAAACATTATTCCAACATTCTCGGCCATCCGCCAAATTTCATAAAATCTTTATTATTATAATTCACAAAAAAAGTGATACGTCACAGGATTATAACAAGTTTGACATAAAACAATTAAAACACCCATATCCCGTGTTACGTATCAGAGCATCCTAGACTCGACTGGCACACCACCATCCAAGCTATCTAAGTACCTGGATTATCTGTACTTCCGGAGAAGCACAGACACAACAACAACCAAGGGGTGAGAAAACATGATCAAAAATATATTGGTAATGTAATACATGTAAACAAGGTAGTAAAACACACCAACACACCAATATTCAGCCCAACAACTCCATATAACGAACCTACTGTTCAAATTACAATATAACATATTATAATGCAAATATGCAACTCAACACCATGCATGCGGTACCGACTCATTGGTTCATTCAATCGAACCTGGATAGATCACTTACGCTCCTCCTGAGACATGATCTATCCCCCACCATTCTCCACAAAGGAGTACGGATGAATCACTTACGCTCCTCCTGAGACATGATTCATCCCACCAAAACACCATGATATGCACACACCAATGCATAACTATCATATTTAGGCACACTAAGTGCACACGATCCTCCTGATCATATCATCATACATCAATGCATATATGTGTAGATATATTACACCAACACCATATAAATCAATCAGATAGTAAACAAATTCCTACTATAAAACCATATATAACCACATCCCAACACCCGAGAACACACGATCCTACTGATCACTACATACATATACGTTAACTAATTGTCCACCAACAATATTAAGGGAAATGAGTACTATCACCCAGTACACAGGTTAGATCCCACACTCATCATCCTTACAATGCATCAAGGCCAGAAAGATCACCCCAGACCAATGCTCAAGGCCAAACATCACCAAAGTCACATTCTGGTTCTGTTACGCTCGCTGGCATTCGCTAGGCGAAGCTTCGCCAACACTCGCCAGGCGAAGCCCAGCGAATGCTGCGATTCACCAACTTCCCCACAGTTCTGCAGTACTATTCTAGGCCAAATCAAACTTATCATCTCAACTCAAATTCTCAGCCTACTCTAGTACCAACCTTGTACATTACCGTAACTAAATCGGTTCCTAAATCTTATTCCCAAAGTCATCGCTTAAACATTCTACCGATGCCTTAAAAGGTGACACAGAATCTCCCTAAAAACCTTAAACCCAGCCTATATGCCAAATTAACCAAAAACAACAATTCATCAACATTGACTTATACTCCATCGCTATCGATTACTAGTTATCATCAAACACAAACACACCATTATACTTACCAATTATCATATACTTCCTACTCTAGAACCAACATTACGGTACATTACCTACACTTTAGAGTTACTCTGAATCTCACCAAGGTCCTAACCAGAGTCACTAACAACATCACAGGGAACAACACATAATTTTCCCAAATTTATAATCATGGTCATTACCAATGCTACAATAACAACAAAAAATCTCACAAAAACTCTATTCATAGTTACTATCAACACTGCAGTAACAACATATAATCTCACTAATATCACCATAATATATATATACCAAATTCACCAATACCAATCAACAATTCATCAATATCAAGCATCAATTTATCATTAGCAACAACAATAACAAGCATGCCAATATAAAACTTCATAGATCGACATTTTCCTATGGGGTTAAGGAATCCCCTCTACCCTATACATGTATATATACCATCCCAATCAAGTTTCTTCCCCCTTACCTGGATAATTATTCTGATCGGTGATAAATTCCTCCAAGATTCTTCATCTCTAGCCTTTTCCCTTTCTCTTTGTTCTTCTCTCTTCTCTATTCTCCCAATTTCCCTTCTCACGGTTTCTATCGTGCCTTTTCATATTTCCATTCTAACTTCCCCATAACCCTTCCACTTCTTATTTTACTTATTCCAACCACTAATATTCCCAATAATAATTCTAATAATAATAATTATAATAATCATTATAATAATAATAATAATAATAATAATAATAATATAATACTATTGTAATATTATAGTAATATTCAACATAATAATAATGATAGTAATACACCCAACAATAATTATAATTATAATAATAATAATAATAATAATGATAATAATAACAATTATATTAATACTAATAATAAAATAATATTAATAATAATAATCTTAATATTAATAATACTAATATAATATTACTAATATTAATAATACTAATCATAATAATACTATTAATAATAATAATAATAATAATAATAATATTATTATTATCTCACCAAAATAATAATAATATTAATAATACTAATAAATATAATAATATATAATAATAAGAATAATACCCCCACCAATATTACTATTATTCATTATATTATCATATTCACAGCAAAAATCAAAATAATATAATAACTATATTAATAATAATATTATATTCTCCATATTAATAATATTACTACAAATATTAATAATAATCATAAATATAATAATAATAATAATAATAATAATAATAATAATATTATTATTATTATCTCACCAAAATAATAATAATATTAATAATACTAATAAATATAATAATATATAATAATAATAATAATAATAATACCCCACCAATATTACTATTATTCATTATATTATCATATTCACAGCAAAAATCATAATAATATAATAACTATATTAATAATAATATTATATTCTCCATATTAATAATATTACTACAAATATTAATAATACTCATAAATATAATAATAATAATAATAATAATAATAATAATAATAATAATAATAATAATAATACCACCACCAATAATACTATTATTTCTTATATTATTATAAACTCACCAAATTACCACCAATGATCCTCCCATCTCACGGACACCCACCAAACATCATCAAATACACCCTGCCAAAGGGCACATCAACATATAATATTTAAAATAATAATAAAATGACTAAATAATTAAAATGGGTGTTACACCCACCACCAAAAGGATGACGGAGCGAACTCCCTCCGGCAACTACTAGTAAAAGGATGATAGAGAAAAAACACTCGCACGAACTAATATCAACAAGATGACAGACCCTTCACTAAAAGGATGATGGAGCAAACTCACACCGGCTACTACCACCAAAAGGACGATAGAGCAATCACTCGCACGAACTGACATCAACAAGATGACAGAACCTTCACCAAAAGGATGACGGAGCAAACTCACACCGGCTACTACCACCAAAGGGATGATATAGCAAATACTCCCACAATCTGACATAAACAAGATGACAGATCCACCACCAAAACGATGATGGAGCAAACTCACACCGGCTACTACCACCAAAAGGATGATAGAGCTAACACTCGATCAATCTAACATCAACAAGACTACTGACCCACCACCAAAAGGATGATGGAGCAAACTCACGCCGATAAATACCAACAAAAGGATGATAGAGCAAAACACTCGCACGAACTGACATCAGCAAGATGACAGAGCCACCACAAAAAGGATGATAGAGAAAACACTCATACGATCTGACATCAACAAGATGACAGACCCACCACCAAAAGGATGACAGAGCAAACTCACTCCGGCTACTACCACCAAAAGGATGATAGAGAAAACACTCGCACGAACTGACATCAACAAGATGACAGACAGACCACCAAAAGGATGACGGAGCAAACTCACATCGGCTACTACCACCAAAGGGATGATAGAGCTATCACTTGCATGATCTGACATCAACAAGATGACAGACCCACCACCAAAAGGATGACAGAGCAAACTCACTCCGGCTACTACCACCAAAAGGATGATAGAGAAAACACTCGCACGAACTGACATCAATAAGATGACAGACCCTTCACCAAAAGGATGATGGAGCAAACTCACACTGGCTACTACAACCAAAGGGATGATAGAGCAAACACTCGCACGATCTGACATCAACAAGATGACAGACCCACCACCAAAAGGATGATGGAGCAAACTCACACCGGCTACTACCACCAAAAGGATGATAGAGTAAAACACTCGCACAATCTGATATCAAAAAGATGACAGACCTACCACCAAAAGGATGATGGAGCAAACTCACACCGGCTACTACAACCAAACGGATGATAGAGCAAACACTCGCACAATCTCACATAAACAAGATGACAGACCCACCACCAAAAGGATGATGGAGCAAACTCACACCGGCTACTACCACCAAAGGGATGATAGAGCAAACACTTGCACGATTTGACATCAACAAGATGACAGACCCACCACCAAAAGGATGACGGAGCAAACTCCCTCCGGCTACTACCAGTAAAAGGATGATAGAGAAAAAACACTCGTACGAACTAATATCAACAAGATGACAGACCCTTCACGAAAAGGATGATGGAGCAAACTCACACCGTCTACTACAACCAAAGGGATGATAGAGCAAACACTTGCACGATCTGACATCAACAAGATGACAGACCCACCACAAAAATAATGACGGAGGGAACTCACACTGACTACTACCACCTAAAGGAAGATAGAGTAAAACACTCACACAATCTGGTATCAAAAAGATGACAGACCCACCACCAAAAGGATGATATAGAAAACTCACAATAGCTACTACCACCAAAAGGATGATAGAGCAAACACTCCCATAATCTGACATCAACAAGATGACAGACCCACCACCAAAAGGATGATGGAGCAAACTCACACCGGCTACTACCACCAAAACAATGATAGACCAATCACTCGCATGAAATGACATCAACAAGATGACAGACCCACCACCAAAAAGATGACAGAGCAAACTCACTCCGGCTACTACCACCAAAAGGATGATAGAGAAAACACTCGCACGAACTGACATCAACAAGATGAAAAACCGACCACCAAAAGGATGAAGGAGGAAACTCACATCGGCTACTACCACCAAAGGGATGATAGAGCTAACACTTGCACGATCTGACATCAACAAGATGACAGACCCACCACCAAAAGGATGACGGAGCGAACTCACTCCGGCTACTACCACTAAAAGGATGATAGAGAAAACACTCGCACGAACTAATATCAACAAGATGACAGACACTTCACAAAAAGGATGATGGAGCAAACTCACACCGGCTAATACAACCAAAGGGATGATAGAGCAAACACTTGCATGATCTGACATCAACAAGATGACAGACCCACCACCAAAAGGATGATGGAGCGAACTCACACCGGCTACTACCACCAAAAGGATGATAGAGTAAAACACTCGCACAATCTGATATAAAAAGATGACAGACCCACCACCAAAAGGATGATGGAGAAACTCACACCGGCTACTACAACCAAACAGATAATAGAGCAAACACTCGCACAATCTGACATAAGCAAGATGACAGACCCACCACTAAAAGGATGATGGAGCAAACTCACACCGGCTACTACCACCAAAGGGATGATAGAGCAAACACTTGCACGATTTGACATCAACAAGATGACAGACCCACCACCAAAAGGATGACGGAGCGAACTCCCTCCGGCTACTACCAATAAAAGGATGATAGAGAAAAAACACTCGCACGAACTAATATCAACAAGATGACAGACCTTTCACCAAAAGGATGATGGAGCAAACTTACACCAGCTACTACCACCAAGAGGATGATAGAGTCATCACTCGCACGAACTGACATCAACAAGATGACAGAACCTTCACCAAAAGGATGATGGAGAAAACTCACACCGGCTACTACCACCAAAGGGATGATAGAGCAAATACTCGCACGATCTGACATAAACAAGATGACAGACCCACCACCAAAACGATGATGGAGCAAACTTACACCGGCTACTACCACCAAAAGGATGATAGAGCTAACACTCGCACAATCTAACATCAACAAGATGACTGACCCACCACCAAAAGGATGATGGAGCAAACTCACGCTGATAACTACCACCAAAAGGATGATAGAGCAAAACACTCGCACAATCTGACATCAACAAAATGAACGACCCCCCACCATAAGGAAGATGCAGCAAACACTCGCACGAATTGACATCAGCAACATGACAGAGCCACCACCAAAAGGATGATAGAGAAAACACTCATACAATCTGACATCAACATGATGACAGACCCACCACCAAAAGGATGACAGAGAAAACTCACTCCGGCTACTACCACCA
The DNA here is from genome assembly GCA_963859935.3 of Lathyrus sativus. Taxonomy (NCBI): domain Eukaryota; kingdom Viridiplantae; phylum Streptophyta; class Magnoliopsida; order Fabales; family Fabaceae; genus Lathyrus; species Lathyrus sativus. Next base: position 249,785,512 of record OZ012740.1, on the reverse strand, counting down.
AAAGAATGATAGAGAAAACACTCGCACGAACTGACATCAATAAGATGACAGACCCTTCACCAAAAGGATGATGGAGCAAACTCACACCGGCTACTATAACCAAAGGGATGATAGAGCAAACACTCGCACGATCTGACATCAACAAGATGACAGACCCACCACCAAAAGGATGATGGAGCAATCTCACACCGGCTACTACAACCAAACGGATGATAGAGCAAACACTCGCATAATCTGACATAAACAAGATGACAGACCCACCACCAAAAGGATAGTGGAGCAAACTCACACCGGCTACTACCACCAAAGGGATGATAGAGCAAACACTTGCATGATTTGACATCAACAAGATGACAGCCCCACCACCAAAAGGATGACGGAGCGAACTCCCTCCGGCTACTACCAGTAAAAGGATGACAGAGAAAAAACACTTGCACGTACTAATATCAACAAGATGACAGACCCTTCACCAAAAGGATGATGGAGCAAACTCACACCGGCTACTACAACCAAAGGGATGATAGAGAAAACACTTGCACGATCTGACATCAACAAGATGACAGACCCACCACAAAAATAATGACGGAGGGAACTCACACTGACTACTACCACCTAAGGGATGATAGAGCAAAACACTCACACAATCTGATATCAAAAAGATGACAGACCCACCACCAAAAGGATGATGTAGAAAACTCACAATAGCTACTACCACCAAAAGGATGATAGAGCAAACACTCCCACAATCTGACATCAACAAGATGACAAACCCACCACCAAAAGGATGATGGAGCAAACTCACACTGGCTACTACCACCAAAAGAATGATAGAGCAATCACTCGCACGAAATGACATCAACAAGATGACAGACCCACCACCAAAAGGATGACAGAGAAAACTCACTCCGGCTACTACCACCAAAAGGATGATAGAGAAAACACTCGCACGAACTGACATCAACGAGATGAAAGACCGACCACCAAAAGGATGACGGAGCAAACTCACATCGGCTACTACCACTAAAGGGATGATAGAGCTAACACTAGCACGATCTGACATCAACAAGATGACAGACCCACCACCAAAAGAATGACGGAGCGAACTCACTCCGGCTACTACCACTAAAAGGATGATAGAGAAAACACTCGCACGAACTAATATCAACAAGATGACAGACCCTTCACAAAAAGGATGATGGAGCAAACTCACACCGGCTACTACAACAAAGGGATGATAGAGCAAACACTTGCATGATCTGACATCAACAAGATGACAGACCCACCACCAAAAGGATGATGGAGCGAACTCACACCGGCTACTACCACCAAAAGGATGATAGAGTAAAACACTCGCACAATCTGATATCAAAAAGATGACAGACCCACCACCAAAAGGATGATGGAGCAAACTCACACCGGCTACTACAACCAAACAGATAATAGAGCAAACACTCGCACAATCTGACATAAGCAAGATGACAGACCCACCACCAAAAGGATGGTGGAGCAAACTCACACCGGCTACTACCACCAAAGGGATGATAGAGCAAACACTTGCATGATTTGACATCAACAAGATGACAGCCCCACCACCAAAAGGATGACGCAGCGAACTCCCTCCGGCTACTACCAGTAAAAGGATGACAGAGAAAAAACACTTGCACGTACTAATATCAACAAGATGACAGACCCTTCACCAAAAGGATGATGGAGCAAACTCACACCGGCTACTACAACCAAAGGGATGATAGAGAAAACACTTGCACGATCTGACATCAACAAGATAACAGACCCACCACAAAAATAATGACGGAGGGAACTCACACTGACTACTACCACCTAAGGGATGATAGAGCAAAACACTCACACAATCTGATATCAAAAAGATGACAGACCCACCACCAAAAGGATGATGTAGAAAACTCACAATAGCTACTACCACCAAAAGGATGATAGAGCAAACACTCCCACAATCTGACATCAACAAGATGACAAACCCACCACCAAAAGGATGATGGAGCAAACTCACACCGGCTACTACCACCAAAAGAATGATAGAGCAATCACTCGCACGAAATGACATCAACAAGATGACAGACCCACCACCAAAAGGATGACAGGGAAAACTCACTCCGGCTACTACCACCAAAAGGATGATAGAGAAAACACTCGCACGGACTGACATCAACAAGATGACAGACCGACCACCAAAAGGATGACGGAGCAAACTCACATCGGCTACTACCACCAAAGGGATGATAGAGCTAACACTTGCACGATCTTACATCAACAAGATGACAGACCCACCACCAAAAGGATGACGGAGCGAACTCACTCTGGCTACTACCACTAAAAGGATGATAGAGAAAACACTCGCACGAACTAATATCAACAAGATGACAGACCCTTCACAAAAAGGATGATGGAGCAAACTCACACCGGCTACTACAACAAAGGGATGATAGAGAAAACACTTGCATGATCTGAGATCAACAAGATGACAGACCCACCACCAAAAGGATGATGGAGCGAACTCACACCGGCTACTACCACCAAAAGGATGATAGAGTAAAACACTCGCACAATCTGATATCAAAAAGATGACAGACCCACCACCAAAAGGATGATGGAGCAAACTCACACCGGCTACTACAACCAAACAGATAATAGAGCAAACACTCGCACAATCTGACATAAGCAAGATGACAGACCCACAACCAAAAGGATAGTGGAGCAAACTCACACCGGCTACTACCACCAAAGGGATGATAGAGCAAACACTTGCATGATTTGACATCAACAAGATGACAGCCCCACCACCAAAAGGATGACGCAGCGAACTCCCTCCGGCTACTACCAGTAAAAGGATGACAGAGAAAAAACACTTGCACGTACTAATATCAACAAGATGACAGACCCTTCACCAAAAGGATGATGGAGCAAACTCACACCGGCTACTACAACCAAAGGGATGATAGAGAAAACACTTGCACGATCTGACATCAACAAGATGACAGACCCACCACAAAAATAATGACGGAGGGAATTCACACTGACTACTACCACCTAAGGGATGATAGAGCAAAACACTCACACAATCTGATATCAAAAAGATGACAGACCCACCACCAAAAGGATGATGTAGAAAACTCACAATAGCTACTACCACCAAAAGGATGATAGAGCAAACACTCCCACAATCTGACATCAACAAGATGACAAACCCACCACCAAAAGGATGATGGAGCAAACTCACACCGGCTACTACCACCAAAAGAATGAAAGAGCAATCACTCGCACGAAATGACATCAACAAGATGACAGACCCACCACCAAAAGGATGACAGAGAAAACTCACTCCGGCTACTACCACCAAAAGGATGATAGAGAAAACACTCGCACGAACTGACATCAACAAGATGACAGACCGACCACCAAAAGGATGACGGAGCAAACTCACATCGGCTACTACCACCAAAGGGATGATAGAGCTAACACTTGCACGATCTGACATCCACAAGATGACAGACCCACCACCAAAAGGATGACGGAGCGAACTCACTCCGGCTACTACCACTAAAAGGATGATAGAGAAAACACTCGCACGAACTAATATCAACAAGATGACAGACCCTTCACAAAAAGGATGATGGAGCAAACTCACACCGGCTACTACAACAAAGGGATGATAGAGAAAACACTTGCATGATCTGACATCAACAAGATGACAGACCCACCACCAAAAGGATGATGGAGCGAACTCACACCGGCTACTACCACCAAAAGGATGATAGAGTAAAACACTCGCACAATCTGATATCAAAAAGATGACAGACCCACCACCAAAAGGATGATGGAGCAAACTCACACCAGCTACTACAACCAAACAGATAATAGAGCAAACACTCGCACAATCTGACATAAGCAAGATGACAGACCCACCACCAAAAGGATGGTGGAGCAAACTCACACCGGCTACTACCACCAAAGGGATGATAGAGCAAACACTTGCATGATTTGACATCAACAAGATGACAGCCCCACCACCAAAAGGATGACGGAGCGAACTCCCTTCGGCTACTACCAGTAAAAGGATGACAGAGAAAAAACACTTGCCCGTACTAATATCAACAAGATGACAGACCCTTCACCAAAAGGATGATGGAGCAAACTCACACCGGCTACTACAACCAAAGGGATGATAGAGAAAACACTTGCACGATCTGACATCAACAAGATGACAGACCCACCACAAAAATAACGACGGAGGGAACTCAGACTGACTACTACCACCTAAGGGATGATAGAGCAAAACACTCACACAATCTGATATCAAAAAGATGACAGACCCACCACCAAAAGGATGATGTAGAAAACTCACAATAGCTACTACCACCAAAAGGATGATAGAGCAAACACTCCCACAATCTGACATCAACAAGATGACAAACCCACCAGCAAAAGGATGATGGAGCAAACTCACACCGGCTACTACCACCAAAAGAATGATAGAGCAATCACTCGCACGAAATGACATCAACAAGATGACAGACCCACCACCAAAAGGATGACAGAGAAAACTCACTCCGGCTACTACCACCAAAAGGATGATAGAGAAAACACTCGCACGAACTGACATCAACAAGATGACAGACCGACCACCAAAAGGAAGACGGAGCAAACTCACATCGGCTACTACCACCAAAGGGATGATAGAGCTAACACTTGCACGATCTGACATCAACAAGATGACAGACCCACCACCAAAAGGATGACGGAGCGAACTCACTCCGGCTACTACCACTAAAAGGATGATAGAGAAAACACTCGCACGAACTAATATCAACAAGATGACAGACCCTTCACAAAAAGGATGATGGAGCAAACTCACACCGGCTACTACAACAAAGGGATGATAGAGCAAACACTTGCATGATCTGAGATCAACAAGATGACAGACCCACCACCAAAAGGATGATGGAGCGAACTCACACCGGCTACTACCACCAAAAGGATGATAGAGTAAAACACTCGCACAATCTGATATCAAAAAGATGACAGACCCACCACCAAAAGGATGATGGAGCAAACTCACACCGGCTACTACAACCAAACAGATAATAGAGCAAACACTCGCACAATCTGACATAAGCAAGATGACAGACCCACAACCAAAAGGATAGTGGAGCAAACTCACACCGGCTACTACCACCAAAGGGATGATAGAGCAAACACTTGCATGATTTGACATCAACAAGATGACAGCCCCAACACCAAAAGGATGACGGAGCGAACTCCCTCCGGCTACTACCAGTAAAAGGATGACAGAGAAAAAACACTTGCATGTACTAATATCAACAAGATGACAGACCCTTCACCAAAAGGATGATGGAGCAAACTCACACCGGCTACTACAACCAAAGGGATGATAGAGAAAACACTTGCACGATCTGACATCAACAAGATGACAGACCCACCACAAAAATAATGACGGAGGGAACTCACACTGACTACTACCACCTAAGGGATGATAGAGCAAAACACTCACACAATCTGATATCAAAAAGATGACAGACCCACCACCAAAAGGATGATGTAGAAAACTCACAATAGCTACTACCACCAAAAGGATGATAGAGAAAACACTCCCACAATCTAACATCAACAAGATGACAAACCCACCACCAAAAGGATGATGGAGCAAACTCACACCGGCTACTACCACCAAAAGAATGATAGAGCAATCACTCGCACGAAATGACATCAACAAGATGACAGACCCAACACCAAAAGGATGACAGAGAAAACTCACTCCGGCTACTACCACCAAAAGGATGATAAAGAAAACACTCGCACGAACTGACATCAACAAGATGACAGACCGACCACCAAAAGGATGACGGAGCAAACTCACATCGGCTACTACCACCAAAGGGATGATAGAGCTAACACTTGCACGATCTGACATCAACAAGATGACAGACCCACCACCAAAAGGATGACAGAGCGAACTCACTCTGGCTACTACCACTAAAAGGACGATAGAGAAAACACTCGCACGAACTAATATCAACAAGATGACAGACCCTTCACAAAAAGGATGATGGAGCAAACTCACACCGGCTACTACAACAAAGGGATGATAGAGCAAACACTTGCATGATCTGACATCAACAAGATGACAGACCCACCACCAAAAGGATGATGGAGCGAACTCACACCGGCTACTACCACCAAAAGGATGATAGAGTAAAACACTCGCACAATCTGATACCAAAAAGATGACAGACCCACCACCAAAAGGATGATGGAGCAAACTCACACCGGCTACTACAACCAAACAGATAATAGAGCAAACACTCGCACAATCTGACATAAGCAAGATGACAGACCCACCACCAAAAGGATGGTGGAGCAAACTCACACCGGCTACTACCACCAAAGGGATGATAGAGCAAACACTTGCATGATTTGACATCAACAAGATGACAGCCCCACCACCAAAAGGATGACAGAGCGAACTCCCTCCGGCTACTACCAGTAAAAGGATGACAGAGAAAAAACACTTGCACGTACTAATATCAACAAGATGACAGACCCTTCACCAAAAGGATGATGGAGCAAACTCACACCGGCTACTACAACTAAAGGGATGATAGAGAAAACACTTGCACGATCTGACATCAACAAGATGACAGACCCACCACAAAAATAATGACGGAGGGAACTCACACTGACTACTACCACCTAAGGGATGATAGAGCAAAACACTCACACAATCTGATATCAAAAAGATGACAGACCCACCACCAAAAGGATGATGTAGAAAACTCACAATAGCTACTACCACCAAAAGGATGATAGAGCAAACACTCCCACAATCTGACATCAACAAGATGACAAACCCACCACCAAAAGGATGATGGAGCAAACTCACACCGGCTACTACCACCAAAAGAATGATAGAGCAATCACTCGCACGAAATGACATCAACAAGATGACAGACCCACCACCAAAAGGATGACATAGAAAACTCACTCTGGCTACTACCACCAAAAGGATGATAGAGAAAACACTCGCACGAACTGACATCAACAAGATGACAGACCGACCACCAAAAGGATGACGGAGCAAACTCACATCGGCTACTACCACCAAAGGGATGATAGAGCTAACACTTGCATGATCTGACATCAACAAGATGACAGACCCACCACCAAAAGGATGACGGAGCGAACTCACTCCGGCTACTACCACTAAAAGGATGATAGAGAAAACACTGCACGAACTAATATCAACAAGATGACAGACCCTTCACAAAAAGGACGATGGAGCAAACTCACACCGGCTACTACAACAAAGGGATGATAGAGCAAACACTTGCATGATCTGACATCAACAAGATGACAGACCCACCACCAAAAGGATGATGGAGCGAACTCACACCGGCTACTACCACCAAAAGGATGATAGAGTAAAACACTCGCACAATCTGATATCAAAAAGATGACAGACCTACCACCAAAAGGATGATGGAGCAAACTCACACCGGCTACTACAACCAAACAGATAATAGAGCAAACACTCGCACAATCTGACATAAGCAAGATGACAGACCCACCACCAAAAGGATGATGGAGCAAACTCACACCGGCTACTACCACCAAAGGGATGATAGAGCAAACACTTGCACGATTTGACATCAACAAGATGACAGACCCACCACCAAAAGGATGACGGAGCGAACTCCCTCCGGCTACTACCAGTAAAAGGATGATAGAGAAAAAACACTCGCACGAACTAATATCAACAAGATGATAGACCTTTCACCAAAAGGATGATGGAGCAAACTCACACCGGCTACTACCACCAAAAGGATGATAGAGCCATCACTCGCACGAACTGACATCAACAAGATGACAGAACCTTCACCAAAAGGATGATGGAGAAAACTCACACCGGCCACTACCACCAAAGGGATGATAGAGCAAATACTCGCACGATCTGACATAAACAAGATGACAGACCCACCACCAAAACGATGATGGAGCAAACTTACACCGGCTACTACCACCAAAAGGATGATAGAGCTAACACTCGCACAATCTAACATCAACAAGACGACTGACCCACCACCAAAAGGATGATGGAGCAAACTCACGCTGATAACTACCACCAAAAGGATGATAGAGCAAAACACTCGCACAATCTGACATCAACAAGATGAACGACCCACCACCATAAGGAAGATGCAGCAAACACTCGCACGAATTGACATCAGCAACATGACAGAGCCACCACCAAAAGGATGATAGAGAAAACACTCATACAATCTAACATCAACAAGATGACAGACCCACCACCAAAAGGATGACAGAGCAAACTCACTCCGGCTACTACCACCAAAAGGATGATAGAGAAAACACTCGCATGAACTGACATCAATAAGATGACAGACCCTTCACCAAAAGGATGATGGAGCAAACTCACACCGGCTACTACAACCAAAGGGATGATAGAGCAAACACTCGCACGATCTGACATCAACAAGATGACAGACCCACCACCAAAAGGATGATGGAGCAATCTCACACCGGCTACTACAACCAAACGGATGATAGAGCAAACACTCGCATAATCTGACATAAACAAGATGACAGACCCACCACCAAAAGGATGATGGAGCAAACTCACACCGGCGACTACCACCAAAGGGATGATAGAGCAAACACTTGCACGATTTGACATCAACAAGATGACAGCCCCACCACCAAAAGGATGACGGAGCGAACTCCCTCCGGCTACTACCAGTAAAAGGATGACAGAGAAAAAACACTCGCACGAACTAATATCAACCAGATGACAGACCCTTCACCAAAAGGATGATGGAGCAAACTCACACCGGCTACTACAACCAAAGGGATGATAGAGAAAACACTTGCACGATCTGACATCAACAAGATGACAGACACACCACAAAAATAATGACGGAGGGAACTCACACTGACTACTACCACCTAAGGGATGATAGACCAAAACACTCACACAATCTGATATCAAAAAGATGACAGACCCACCACCAAAAGGATGATGTAGAAAACTCACAATAGCTACTACCACCAAAAGGATGATAGAGCAAACACTCCCACAATCTGACATCAACAAGATGACAAACCCACCACCAAAAGGATGATGGAGCAAACTCACACCGGCTACTACCACCAAAAGAATGATAGAGCAATCACTCGCACGAAATGACATCAACAAGATGACAGACCCACCACCAACAGGATGACAGAGCAAACTCACTCTGGCTACTACCACCAAAAGGATGATAGAGAAAACACTCGCACGAACTGACATCAACAAGATGACAGACCGACCACCAAAAGGATGACGGAGCAAACTCACATCGGCTACTACCACCAAAGGGATGATAGAGCTAACACTTGCATGATCTGACATCAACAAGATGACAGACCCACCACCAAAAGGATGACGGAGCGAACTCACTCCGGCTACTACCACTAAAAGGATGATAGAGAAAACACTGCACGAACTAATATCAACAAGATGACAGACCCTTCACAAAAAGGACGATGGAGCAAACTCACACCGGCTACTACAACAAAGGGATGATAGAGCAAACACTTGCATGATCTGACATCAACAAGATGACAGACCCACCACCAAAAGGATGATGGAGCGAACTCACACCGGCTACTACCACCAAAAGGATGATAGAGTAAAACACTCGCACAATCTGATATCAAAAAGATGACAGACCCACCACCAAAGGGATGATGGAGCAAACTCACACCGGCTACTACAACCAAACGGATGATAGAGCAATCACTCGTACAATCTGACATACGCAAGATGACAGACCCACCACCAAAAGGATGATGGAGCAAACTCACACAGGCTACTACCACCAAAGGGATGATAGAGCAAACACTTGCACGATTTGACATCAACAAGATGACATACCCACCACCAAAAGGATGACGGAGCGAACTCCCTCCGGCTACTACCAGTAAAAGTATGATAGAGAAAAAACACTCGCACGAACTAATATCAACAAGATGACAGACCCTTCACCAAAAAGATGATGGAGCAAACTTACACCGGCTACTACCACCAAAAGGATGATAGAGAAATCACTCGCACGAACTGACATCAACAAGATGACAGAACCTTCACCAAAAGGATGATGTAGCAAACTCACACCGGCTACTACCACCAAAGGGATGATAGAGAAAATACTCGCACGATCTGACATAAACAAGATGACAGACCCACCACCAAAACGATGATGGAGCAAAATCACACCGGCTACTACCACCAAAAGGATGATAGAGCTAACACTCGCACAATCTAACATCAACAAGACGACTGACCCACCACCAAAAGGATGATGGAGTAAACTCACGCCGATAACTACCACCAAAAGGATGATAGAGCAAAACACTCGCACAATCTGACATCAACAAGATGAACGACCCACCACCATAAGGAAGATGCAGCAAACACTCGCACAAATTGACATCAGCAACATGACAGAGCCACCACCAAAAGGATGATAGAGAAAACACTCATACAATCTGACATCAACAAGATGACAGACCCACCACCAAAAGGATGACAGAGCAAACTCACTCCGGCTACTACCACCAAAAGGATGATAGAGAAAACACTCGCATGAACTGACATCAATAAGATGACAGACCCTTCACCAAAAGGATGATGGAGCAAACTCACACCGGCTACTACAACCAAAGGGATGATAGAGCAAACACTCGCACGATCTGACATCAACAAGATGACAGACCCACCACCAAAAGGATGATGGAGCAATCTCACACCGGCTACTACAACCAAACGGATGATAGAGCAAACACTCGCATAATCTGACATAAACAAGATGACAGACCCACCACCAAAAGGATGATGGAGCAAACTCACACCGGCGACTACCACCAAAGGGATGATAGAGCAAACACTTGCACGATTTGACATCAACAAGATGACAGCCCCACCACCAAAAGGATGACGGAGCGAACTCCCTCCGGCTACTACCAGTAAAAGGATGACAGAGAAAAAACACTCGCACGAACTAATATCAACCAGATGACAGACCCTTCACCAAAAGGATGATGGAGCAAACTCACACCGGCTACTACAACCAAAGGGATGATAGAGAAAACACTTGCACGATCTGACATCAACAAGATGACAGACCCACCACAAAAATAATGACGGAGGGAACTCACACTGACTACTACCACCTAAGGGATGATAGACCAAAACACTCACACAATCTGATATCAAAAAGATGACAGACCCACCACCAAAAGGATGATGTAGAAAACTCACAATAGCTACTACCACCAAAAGGATGATAGAGCAAACACTCCCACAATCTGACATCAACAAGATGACAAACCCACCACCAAAAGGATGATGGAGCAATCTCACACCGGCTACTACAACCAAACGGATGATAGAGCAAACACTCGCATAATCTGACATAAACAAGATGACAGACCCACCACCAAAAGGATGATGGAGCAAACTCACACCGGCGACTACCACCAAAGGGATGATAGAGCAAACACTTGCACGATTTGACATCAACAAGATGACAGCCCCACCACCAAAAGGATGACGGAGCGAACTCCCTCCGGCTACTACCAGTAAAAGGATGACAGAGAAAAAACACTCGCACGAACTAATATCAACCAGATGACAGACCCTTCACCAAAAGGATGATGGAGCAAACTCACACCGGCTACTACAACCAAAGGGATGATAGAGAAAACACTTGCACGATCTGACATCAACAAGATGACAGACACACCACAAAAATAATGACGGAGGGAACTCACACTGACTACTACCACCTAAGGGATGATAGACCAAAACACTCACACAATCTGATATCAAAAAGATGACAGACCCACCACCAAAAGGATGATGTAGAAAACTCACAATAGCTACTACCACCAAAAGGATGATAGAGCAAACACTCCCACAATCTGACATCAACAAGATGACAAACCCACCACCAAAAGGATGATGGAGCAAACTCACACCGGCTACTACCACCAAAAGAATGATAGAGCAATCACTCGCACGAAATGACATCAACAAGATGACAGACCCACCACCAACAGGATGACAGAGCAAACTCACTCTGGCTACTACCACCAAAAGGATGATAGAGAAAACACTCGCACGAACTGACATCAACAAGATGACAGACCGACCACCAAAAGGATGACGGAGCAAACTCACATCGGCTACTACCACCAAAGGGATGATAGAGCTAACACTTGCATGATCTGACATCAACAAGATGACAGACCCACCACCAAAAGGATGACGGAGCGAACTCACTCCGGCTACTACCACTAAAAGGATGATAGAGAAAACACTGCACGAACTAATATCAACAAGATGACAGACCCTTCACAAAAAGGACGATGGAGCAAACTCACACCGGCTACTACAACAAAGGGATGATAGAGCAAACACTTGCATGATCTGACATCAACAAGATGACAGACCCACCACCAAAAGGATGATGGAGCGAACTCACACCGGCTACTACCACCAAAAGGATGATAGAGTAAAACACTCGCACAATCTGATATCAAAAAGATGACAGACCCACCACCAAAGGGATGATGGAGCAAACTCACACCGGCTACTACAACCAAACGGATGATAGAGCAATCACTCGTACAATCTGACATACGCAAGATGACAGACCCACCACCAAAAGGATGATGGAGCAAACTCACACAGGCTACTACCACCAAAGGGATGATAGAGCAAACACTTGCACGATTTGACATCAACAAGATGACATACCCACCACCAAAAGGATGACGGAGCGAACTCCCTCCGGCTACTACCAGTAAAAGTATGATAGAGAAAAAACACTCGCACGAACTAATATCAACAAGATGACAGACCCTTCACCAAAAAGATGATGGAGCAAACTTACACCGGCTACTACCACCAAAAGGATGATAGAGAAATCACTCGCACGAACTGACATCAACAAGATGACAGAACCTTCACCAAAAGGATGATGTAGCAAACTCACACCGGCTACTACCACCAAAGGGATGATAGAGAAAATACTCGCACGATCTGACATAAACAAGATGACAGACCCACCACCAAAACGATGATGGAGCAAAATCACACCGGCTACTACCACCAAAAGGATGATAGAGCTAACACTCGCACAATCTAACATCAACAAGACGACTGACCCACCACCAAAAGGATGATGGAGTAAACTCACGCCGATAACTACCACCAAAAGGATGATAGAGCAAAACACTCGCACAATCTGACATCAACAAGATGAACGACCCACCACCATAAGGAAGATGCAGCAAACACTCGCACAAATTGACATCAGCAACATGACAGAGCCACCACCAAAAGGATGATAGAGAAAACACTCATACAATCTGACATCAACAAGATGACAGACCCACCACCAAAAGGATGACAGAGCAAACTCACTCCGGCTACTACCACCAAAAGGATGATAGAGAAAACACTCGCATGAACTGACATCAATAAGATGACAGACCCTTCACCAAAAGGATGATGGAGCAAACTCACACCGGCTACTACAACCAAAGGGATGATAGAGCAAACACTCGCACGATCTGACATCAACAAGATGACAGACCCACCACCAAAAGGATGATGGAGCAATCTCACACCGGCTACTACAACCAAACGGATGATAGAGCAAACACTCGCATAATCTGACATAAACAAGATGACAGACCCACCACCAAAAGGATGATGGAGCAAACTCACACCGGCGACTACCACCAAAGGGATGATAGAGCAAACACTTGCACGATTTGACATCAACAAGATGACAGCCCCACCACCAAAAGGATGACGGAGCGAACTCCCTCCGGCTACTACCAGTAAAAGGATGACAGAGAAAAAACACTCGCACGAACTAATATCAACCAGATGACAGACCCTTCACCAAAAGGATGATGGAGCAAACTCACACCGGCTACTACAACCAAAGGGATGATAGAGAAAACACTTGCACGATCTGACATCAACAAGATGACAGACCCACCACAAAAATAATGACGGAGGGAACTCACACTGACTACTACCACCTAAGGGATGATAGACCAAAACACTCACACAATCTGATATCAAAAAGATGACAGACCCACCACCAAAAGGATGATGTAGAAAACTCACAATAGCTACTACCACCAAAAGGATGATAGAGCAAACACTCCCACAATCTGACATCAACAAGATGACAAACCCACCACCAAAAGGATGATGGAGCAAACTCACACCGGCTACTACCACCAAAAGAATGATAGAGCAATCACTCGCACGAAATGACATCAACAAGATGACAGACCCACCACCAACAGGATGACAGAGCAAACTCACTCCGGCTACTACCACCAAAAGGATGATAGAGAAAACACTCGCACGAACTGACATCAACAAGATGACAGACCGACCACCAAAAGGATGACGGAGCAAACTCACATCGGCTACTACCACCAAAGGGATGATAGAGCTAACACTTGCATGATCTGACATCAACAAGATGACAGACCCACCACCAAAAGGATGAAGGAGCAAACTCACTCCGGCTACTACCACTAAAAGGATGATAGAGAAAACACTCGCACGAACTAATATCAACAAGATGACAGACCCTTCACAAAAAGGATGATGGAGAAAACTCACACCGGCTACTACAACCAAAGGGATGATAGAGCAAACACTTGCATGATCTGACATCAACAAGATGACAGACCCACCACCAAAAGGATGATGGAGCGAACTCACACCGGCTACTACCACCAAAAGGATGATAGAGTAAAACACTCGCACAATCTGATATCAAAAAGATGACAGACCCACCACCAAAGGGATGATGGAGCAAACTCACACCGGCTACTACAACCGAACGGATGATAGAGCAATCACTCGTACAATCTGACATACGCAAGATGACAGACCCACCACCAAAAGGATGATGGAGCAAACTCACACAGGCTACTACCACCAAAGGGATGATAGAGCAAACACTTGCACGATTTGACATCAACAAGATGACATACCCACCACCAAAAGGATGACGGAGCGAACTCCCTCCGGCTACTACCAGTAAAAGTATGATAGAGAAAAAACACTCGCACGAACTAATATCAACAAGATGACAGACCCTTCACCAAAAAGATGATGGAGCAAACTTACACCGGCTACTACCACCAAAAGGATGATAGAGAAATCACTCGCACGAACTGACATCAACAAGATGACAGAACCTTCACCAAAAGGATGATGTAGCAAACTCACACCGGCTACTACCACCAAAGGGATGATAGAGAAAATACTCGCACGATCTGACATAAACAAGATGACAGACCCACCACCAAAACGATGATGGAGCAAAATCACACCGGCTACTACCACCAAAAGGATGATAGAGCTAACACTCGCACAATCTAACATCAACAAGACGACTGACCCACCACCAAAAGGATGATGGAGTAAACTCACGCCGATAACTACCACCAAAAGGATGATAGAGCAAAACACTCGCACAATCTGACATCAACAAGATGAACGACCCACCACCATAAGGAAGATGCAGCAAACACTCGCACAAATTGACATCAGCAACATGACAGAGCCACCACCAAAAGGATGATAGAGAAAACACTCATACAATCTGACATCAACAAGATGACAGACCCACCACCAAAAGGATGACAGAGCAAACTCACTCCGGCTACTACCACCAAAAGGATGATAGAGAAAACACTCGCATGAACTGACATCAATAAGATGACAGACCCTTCACCAAAAGGATGATGGAGCAAACTCACACCGGCTACTACAACCAAAGGGATGATAGAGCAAACACTCGCACGATCTGACATCAACAAGATGACAGACCCACCACCAAAAGGATGATGGAGCAATCTCACACCGGCTACTACAACCAAACGGATGATAGAGCAAACACTCGCATAATCTGACATAAACAAGATGACAGACCCACCACCAAAAGGATGATGGAGCAAACTCACACCGGCGACTACCACCAAAGGGATGATAGAGCAAACACTTGCACGATTTGACATCAACAAGATGACAGCCCCACCACCAAAAGGATGACGGAGCGAACTCCCTCCGGCTACTACCAGTAAAAGGATGACAGAGAAAAAACACTCGCACGAACTAATATCAACCAGATGACAGACCCTTCACCAAAAGGATGATGGAGCAAACTCACACCGGCTACTACAACCAAAGGGATGATAGAGAAAACACTTGCACGATCTGACATCAACAAGATGACAGACCCACCACAAAAATAATGACGGAGGGAACTCACACTGACTACTACCACCTAAGGGATGATAGAGCAAAACACTCACACAATCTGATATCAAAAAGATGACAGACCCACCACCAAAAGGATGATGTAGAAAACTCACAATAGCTACTACCACCAAAAGGATGATAGAGCAAACACTCCCACAATCTGACATCAACAAGATGACAAACCCACCACCAAAAGGATGATGGAGCAAACTCACACCGGCTACTACCACCAAAAGAATGATAGAGCAATCACTCGCACGAAATGACATCAACAAGATGACAGACCCACCACCAAAAGGATGACAGAGCAAACTCACTCCGGCTACTACCACCAAAAGGATGATAGAGAAAACACTCGCACGAACTGACATCAATAAGATGACAGACCGACCACCAAAAGGATGACGGAGCAAACTCACATCGGCTACTACCACCAAAGGGATGATAGAGCTAACACTTGCATGATCTGACATCAACAAGATGACAGACCCACCACCAAAAGGATGATGGAGCAAACTCACTCCGGCTACTACCACTAAAAGGATGATAGAGAAAACACTCGCACGAACTAATATCAACAAGATGACAGACCCTTCACAAAAAGGATGATGGAGAAAACTCACACCGGCTACTACAACCAAAGGGATGATAGAGCAAACACTTGCATGATCTGACATCAACAAGATGACAGACCCACCACCAAAAGGATGATGGAGCGAACTCACACCGGCTACTACCACCAAAAGGATGATAGAGTAAAACACTCGCACAATCTGATATCAAAAAGATGACAGACCCACCACCAAAGGGATGATGGAGCAAACTCACACCGGCTACTACAACCAAACGGATGATAGAGCAATCACTCGCACAATCTGACATACGCAAGATGACAGACCCACCACCAAAAGGATGATGGAGCAAACTCACACAGGCTACTACCACCAAAGGGATGATAGAGCAAACACTTGCACGATTTGACATCAACAAGATGACAGACCCACCACCAAAAGGATGACGGAGCGAACTCCCTCCGGCTACTACCAGTAAAAGGATGATAGAGAAAAAACACTCGCACGAACTAATATCAACAAGATGACAGACCCTTCACCAAAAAGATGATGGAGCAAACTTACACCGGCTACTACCACCAAAAGGATGATAGAGAAATCACTCGCACGAACTGACATCAACAAGATGACAGAACCTTCACCAAAAGGATGATGGAGCAAACTCACACCGGCTACTACCACCAAAGGGATGATAGAGAAAATACTCGCACGATCTGACATAAACAAGATGACAGACCCACCACCAAAACGATGATGGAGCAAACTCACACCGGCTACTACCACCAAAAGGATGATAGAGCTAACACTCGCACAATCTAACATCAACAAGACGACTGACCCACCACCAAAAGGATGATGGAGTAAACTCACGCCGATAACTACCACCAAAAGGATGATAGAGGAAAACACTCGCACAATCTGACATCAACAAGATGAACGACCCACCACCATAAGGAAGATGCAGCAAACACTCGCACGAACTGACATCAGCAAGATGACAGAGCCACCACAAAAAGGATGATAGAGAAAACACTCATACGATCTGACATCAACAAGATGACAGACCCACCACCAAATGGATGACAGAGCAAACTCACTCTGGCTACTACCACCAAAAGGATGATAGAGAAAACACTCGCACGAACTGACATCAATAAGAATACAGACCCTTCACCAAAAGGATGATGGAGCAAACTCACACCGACTACTACAACCAAAGGGATGATAGAGCAAACACTTGCATGATCTGACATCAACAAGATGACAAACCCACCACCAAAAGGATGATGGAGCGAACTCACACCGGCTACTACCACCAAAAGGTTGATAGAGTAAAACACTCGGACAATCTGATATCAAAAAGATGACAGACCTACCACCAAAAGGATGATGGAGAAAACTCACAATAGCTACTACCACCAAAAGGATGATAAAGAAAACACTCCCACAATCTAACATCAACAAGATGACAGACCCACCACCAAAAGGATGATGGAGCATCCTCACACCGGCTACTACCACCAAAAGGATGATAGAGCAATCACTCGCACGATCTGACATCAACAAGATGACAGAACCTTCACCAAAAGGATAATGGAGAAAACTCACACTGGCTACTACCACCAAATGGATGATAGAGCAAATACTCGCAGGATCTGACATAAACAAGAGGACAGACCCACCACCAAAACGATGATGGAGCAAACTCACACCGGCTACTACCACCAAAAGGATGATAGAGCTAACACTCACACTATCTAACATCAACAAGACGACTGACCCACCACCAAAAGGATGATGGAGCAAACTCACGCCGATAACTACCACCAAAAGGATGATAGAGCAAAACACTCGCACAATCTGACATCAACAAGATGAACGACCCACCACCATAAGGATGATGCAGCAAACACTCGCACGAACTGACATCAGCAAGATGACAGAGCCACCACAAAAAGGATGATAGAGAAAACACTCATACGATCTGACATCAACAAGATGACAGACCCACCACCAAATGGATGACAGAGCAAACTCACTCCGACTACTACCACCAAAAGGATGATAGAGAAAACACTCGCACGAACTGACATCAATAAGATGACAGACCCTTCACCAAAAGGATGATGGAGCAAACTCACACCGGCTACTACAACCAAAGGGATGATAGAGCAAACACTCGCACGATCTGACATCAACAAGATGACAGACCCACCACCAAAAGGATGATTGAGCAAACTCACACTGACTACTACCACCAAAAGGATGATAGAGTAAAACACTCGCACAATCTGATATCAAAAAGATGACAGACCCACTACCAAAAGGATGATGGAGCAAACTCACACCGGCTACTACAACCAACCGGATGATAGACCAAACACTCGCACAATTTGACATAAACAAGGTGACAGACCCACCACCAAAAGGATGATGGAGCAAACTCACACCGGCTACTACCACCAAAGGGATGATAGAGCAAACACTTGCACGATTTGACATCAACAAGATGACAGCCCCACCACCAAAAGGATGACGGAGGGAACTCCCTCCGGCTACTACCAGTAAAAGGATGATAGAGAAAAAACACTCGCACGAACTAATATCAACAAGATGACAGACCCTTCACCAAAAGGATGATGGAGCAAACTCACACCGACTACTACAACCAAAGGGATGATAGAGCAAACACTTGCACGATCTGACATCAACAAGATGACAGACCCACCACAAAAATAATGACGGAGGGAACTCACACTGACTACTACCACCTAAAGGATGATAGAGAAAAACACTCACACAATCTGATATCAAAAAGATGACAAACCCACCACCAAAAGGATGATGTAGAAAACTCACAATAGCTACTACCACCAAAAGGATGATAGAGCAAACACTCCCACAATCTGACATCAACAAGATGACAGACCCACCACCAAAAGGATGATGGAGCAAACTCACACCGGCTACTACCACCAAAAGAATGATAGAGCAATCACTCGCACGAAATGAAATCAACAAGATGACAGACCCACCACCAAAAGGATGACAGAGCAAACTCACTCCGGCTACTACCACCAAAAGGATGATAGAGAAAACACTCGCACGAACTGACATCAACAAGATGACAGACCGACCACAAAAAGGATGACGGAGCAAACTCACATCGACAACTACCACGAAAGGGATGATAGAGCTCACACTTGCACGATCTGACATCAACAAGATGACAGACCCACCACCAAAAGGATGACGGAGCGAACTCACTCCGGCTACTACCACTAAAAGGATGATAGAGAAAACACTCGCACGAACTAATATCAACAAGATGATAGACCCTTCAAAAAAAGGATGATGGAGCAAACTCACACCGGCTACTACAACTAAAGGGATGATAGAGCAAACACTTGCATGATCTGACATCAACAAGATGACAAACCCACCACCAAAAGGATGATGGAGCGAACTCACACCGGCTACTACCACCAAAAGGTTGATAGAGTAAAACACTCGGACAATCTGATATCAAAAAGATGACAGACCCACCACCAAAAGGATGATGGAGAAAACTCACAATAGCTACTACCACCAAAAGGATGATAGAGCAAACACTCCCATAATCTAACATCAACAAGATGACAGACCCACCACCAAAAGGATGATGGAGCATCCTCACACCGGCTACTACCACCAAAAGGATGATAGAGAAATCACTCGCACGATCTAACATCAACAAGATGACAGAACCTTCACCAAAAGGATAATGGAGAAAACTCCCACTGGCTACTACCACCAAAGGGATGATAGAGCAAATACTCGCAGGATCTGACATAAACAAGAGGACAGACCCACCACCAAAACGATGATGGAGCAAACTCACACCGACTACTACCACCAAAAGGATGATAGAGCTAACACTCACACTATCTAACATCAACAAGACGACTGACCCACCACCAAAAGGATGATGGAGCAAACTCACGCCGATAACTACCACCAAAAGGATGATAGAGCAAAACACTCGCACAATCTGACATCAACAAGATGAACGACCCACCACCATAAGGATGATGCAGCAAACACTCGCACGAACTGACATCAGCAAGATGACAGAGCCACCACAAAAAGGATGATAGAGAAAACACTCATACGATCTGACATCAACAAGATGACAGACCCACCACCAAATGGATGACAGAGCAAACTCACTCCGGCTACTACCACTAAAAGGATGATAGAGAAAACACTCGCACGAACTAATATCAACAAGATGATAGACCCTTCAAAAAAAGGATGATGGAGCAAACTCACACCGGCTACTACAACTAAAGGGATGATAGAGCAAACACTTGCATGATCTGACATCAACAAGATGACAAACCCACCACCAAAAGGATGATGGAGCGAACTCACACCGGCTACTACCACCAAAAGGTTGATAGAGTAAAACACTCGGACAATCTGATATCAAAAAGATGACAGACCCACCACCAAAAGGATGATGGAGAAAACTCACAATAGCTACTACCACCAAAAGGATGATAGAGCAAACACTCCCATAATCTAACATCAACAAGATGACAGACCCACCACCAAAAGGATGATGGAGCATCCTCACACCGGCTACTACCACCAAAAGGATGATAGAGAAATCACTCGCACGATCTAACATCAACAAGATGACAGAACCTTCACCAAAAGGATAATGGAGAAAACTCCCACTGGCTACTACCACCAAAGGGATGATAGAGCAAATACTCGCAGGATCTGACATAAACAAGAGGACAGACCCACCACCAAAACGATGATGGAGCAAACTCACACCGACTACTACCACCAAAAGGATGATAGAGCTAACACTCACACTATCTAACATCAACAAGACGACTGACCCACCACCAAAAGGATGATGGAGCAAACTCACGCCGATAACTACCACCAAAAGGATGATAGAGCAAAACACTCGCACAATCTGACATCAACAAGATGAACGACCCACCACCATAAGGATGATGCAGCAAACACTCGCACGAACTGACATCAGCAAGATGACAGAGCCACCACAAAAAGGATGATAGAGAAAACACTCATACGATCTGACATCAACAAGATGACAGACCCACCACCAAATGGATGACAGAGCAAACTCACTCCGGCTACTACCACCAAAAGGATGATAGAGAAAACACTCGCACGAACTGACATCAATAAGATGACAGACCCTTCACCAAAAGGATGATGGAGCAAACTCACACCGGCTACTACAACCAAAGGGATGATAGAGCAAACACTTGCAGGATCTGACATCAACAAGATGACAGACCCACCACCAAAAGGATGATGGAGCAAACTCACACCGGCTACTACCACCAAAAGGATGATAGAGTAAAACACTCGCACAATCTGATATCAAAAAGATGACAGACCCACCACCAAAAGGATGATGGAGCAAACTCACACCGGCTACTACAACCAAACGGATGATAGAGCAAACACTCGCACAATCTGACATAAACAAGATGACAGACCCACCTGTCGCTACTGCGAAAATCGGCGCCGGCTGAACAGAAGAGTCGCCACCGTGCGTTATTTATCTCAACGGAGGGAAAGGAAACGCTCGATGTAAACCTACCGCAAAGACGGGAAAGGAATGGTCATCGCAACCAAATCCTGGATTCGGGAGTCGGTTACGCAAGGGGAAGGTATTAGCACCCCTCACGTCCGTCGTACTCGACGGGATCCACGCTTGTTTTCTAGTACGGATTGTTATTCTATCTATTGTACAGGTCTGGGGTAAAAAAAAATAAACTGACTCGGCAAAGTATCGCACTTTATGCCTACGTATTCCCGTCTGGAACGAGAAATCAGAGTCAACGTAGTTCGCCTACCTACGGGAAAGGAGGGGAAGGTTTCTCGCTAGGATATCGCATCCTATGCCTACGTACTTTCATACAGCATGAAAGATCAGAGCAAACGTAGTTCGGGCCACGAAAGACACAAGCTTGTCTGACTGTTTTTATCTCCTTATGAGAGGGTTTTTCCTGATTAAGAGTCCAAGCGGACAAAAATGACGTTTTTTGATTGGTTTACAGTCTTTTACGCAAGAACCGTCTTTTATGGTGTTTGAAATGTTTATTGTGTTTTTCTGATTGTTTTGAGAAAGAAGAGACAGAACTCTAGAACCTATGGTTGAAAAGGGAATCAAAATCTACCCTAATGTTGTCATGCATGGATGAGAACCTAATGCCTGTCATATTTCTCTCCTGCGCAGAGAGAAACAGAGGTCCTAAGGGGATAAACGGAAAAGCAACAACATATATACAGTAAAGCGGTAAAATGCATGAATGCAGCAGTACAAGCGAGGCAAGGGAGTCCCACTCAACCTCGAACCTAGAAAACAATGGGCAAAGTGAAACAACTTCACTTCAACCCTATGGGGAAAATTAACAAACAATACAATCAACAGCTCTAAACAGCACCACCAGCTCTAAACAGCAAAACCTGACAGCACAAGCTCCTTCATATATCAGTCTTCAAAGTGATGAACTTTATCCTCAACCTTCAAAGGCTTCTTCAAAGCAAGCTCCCCAGCAGAGAAATGATGACAAGAGGATTTGGAATGTTAAATAGTCTGCTGAGCACCAAAGGTGGCATGCAGAAAGTTAACATAATACAGACTGTTTCTCTCAAAGTTCTATCTCCTAGATACAGTCACTAATCCTTCCAAAGGAGGGATGTGAGTATTAAGGAGAGAATTTTAATCAGAGAGAAGAATGGAGGCAAAAGAAACCATCCATGTTTATGAAGAAAATTTCTACTCTAAGGCTCTACCTATACCCTATATCCTATGGTCTTCAGACAACTTCAAGCAAGCCAAGCATCTTCATCAAGCTTTGATCTTCAGCTTCAACTTTGTCTTCAATATGCTCCATCATCATGCTCTTCAAACCAAGCCCACACCCCAAGCAAAGCCCAATAAGCCCACACAAACAATATAAACCCCAAAAGGGCACACCATACAATCAAACAAAATACAAAATATACTAAAAATATTAATATAGTAGGGAAAATTCTAATATTATTCCTAGGGGATCTACTATACCTACCCTTAATACCCTATATGCCCCAGGTCCTAATTCAATCTAAAAAGCCCCAAAAGAAATTGTTGTAATGCACCTATGTTATGTATAAACCCTAATCTAACCATCCCAATATCATCTAATCAAAATTACCTAAAAAATTATGGAATAAAATCCAGGGGTACCTAATATGTATATCTAATTGTCCTAAAAAGATTGGCCTAAAAAAGTAATGGGAACTACCTAAACAAAAATATACAAAATCATGTACAAACTATATTCAATAAAAAACAACTAAAATGTAAAATATTCACAAAAATATAAAAAATATCTAAACTAATATTTTATTTATTCACAATATTCTTGAAACCATTATCAACATGTAGCAAAAATTCCCACATTAAAAAGATCATTTTCTAATTTTTTATGATTTTTCAAAGTTGTCAAATAAAATGAATAAAATGAATTAAAAGAAACATGATCAGGGGTGCAGAAAGTAACTACGCCTAGTTCAAAAACCTATGAGCCATTAATCAGGGGGGTGCGCGTATCACTTAGTGCTAAGCCCAATACCCAACAAAATCAAAAATGAAAATAGTAAGAAAAATAAATAAATCCACGGTGCCAATAGCACACAAACGCAGTGTAAATCCAACTTGGGCCTGGGAGTGAGGTGTACTTATCAATTGCCAGCTTAAGCCCACATCACAAATTAAATGAAACGACCGTGTATTGCTTCTCAGTAGAAACCTTCACAAATTGGGACATGATCTGAACCACACGATCCATTTTGGAGTCAAAAGTCAGCACTGATCCAAGGGAGGAGAACTTGTCTTCTTCATTTTGAAAAGAAAATGGAGCCAACTCCATTCATGAGTGCTCATGAACTCTTCTTCTGCAGCAACTCGTGTATCCTCAATTTCCAACCAAAACTTAATTTGTAAAACACTATCATGCTCGGAATTCTTCCCTGGTTCCAACTATGGTATTGAATTGAATTGATATGAACCCTAACCTCAAACACGATCCTCACTCCAAATATAGCTCAAAAATCAATCAACACCAATCTTCAAATTATTGTTCTCAATCTCTTCCTTGCTCATCACTAATCAATTCTAAATAAAAAACTAAGTCTATAACTCCATATTCACTGAGTTCTTGATCTCAACAGAATCTATGTCAACACATCAATCATCTCCAAATTGGCTCAAACTTTCCAGAAAGCAACACCTAGCCACATACTATACTTCTAACCTAATGATTCTTGCTAATTCTAACCAATTCGAGCCATAGTTTGAAAGTTACTAACCTGTAAAGATGAGTGAAACAGATGATGGAAAGCTTCAAATCAAGGCTTTCAAATCTCCAGATTCCTTCAGGATGATCTTTGCTTGCTTCTGTATGCACTAGATCTTCCTCAAATGGCCTGAATCAGTGTAACAGAATTCCAATTGCAGATGAAGAAGTAAGAACTCAAGAACACGAATCAGGCTTGGATTCTCTCAGATTTTGATTGAAACACTCTCGGTGATGATTATAGAATTGATTTGGATCAAGAAATTGAAGAAATGATGAAGAATTGTGTGAATTCGATTGCGAATTGCAATTGAGCAAGATGAATCTCAATCTCTCTTCTCTACACCAAATGAAGTCCAACCTTGATCTTGATCAACTCTAACAGTTATATAGGTGATGTAGGAAAGATCTAGAAAGTGCTGGAATGATCCCATGAGATTTTGCAATTCTCATGTCATGAGATGTTGAAAATGGCCAATGCAAAAACCAGTCCCATCTTGCCTTGTTACAGCCTATCAAAGTAGCTTGAATTTCTCCTCTAATGAGAATTAGAAGGTGTTAGAGTGGTTCTTTGCCTTGCAATTCACTCCTAGCTTGGTTTGGCAAGTGTTAATTAAATGACAAGCAATTGAACATGACTTCATAATTCTGGCCTTAACTCAAAAAAGTAATAATACCATTGATCTCAAAATGTAATTTCCATTCAGTTTGATAGGTCACATGATGTATTTAGGCTTTGGATCAAAAAATCCCAAATTTGGTCACTTGAAAATGGACTTTTACCTTCCATATTTGGTCAATTTTATCATTTTGAGTTCCATACATTTCCAAGCCATCATGTCCTTTTTCCTAAACTCAAAACATCATTTTGAGCAAGTTTGATGTTGAACATTTTTCCATTTGAAGCTTGCAAGTAGGAGTTTTAGGCATATGCTTGAAATGACCAATAATCTTACTTTCCCAAAATACCCCTGGCTGGTCAAGATCATAAGTAGAGCTCCACAAATCAGATTGAGGCATACCATACCTTTATAAAAATCTAAGATCATGAGGAACAACTTTCATGTTGTCCAAAAATCCATTTGAAAACTCCTTATGGGTTAAAAGTTGCTTGGAAGTCAAGTAACTTTCACAGATAAATTTCAGTGTCCTCAGATGACCTGTAACTTGCAAGAACCATAACTTGAGTTCTATAAATCTCCTTGATGTCTTCCACCACTCAAATTAAAGGTCTTGAGATTCTCTACAAGTTTCATGCTGGCCAAGGATCCATTTGAGACTTTCATTTT
Source organism: Lathyrus sativus (assembly GCA_963859935.3). Classification (NCBI taxonomy): domain Eukaryota; kingdom Viridiplantae; phylum Streptophyta; class Magnoliopsida; order Fabales; family Fabaceae; genus Lathyrus; species Lathyrus sativus. The sequence goes on along the minus strand of OZ012740.1, from coordinate 249,758,853 downwards.
GAATTACTTTGCTTGGAAGTTTGACCTAAATCAGGGAATTTTACACAGAAACCCTAATTTAGAAACTTCTCTTCTTCTTGATTTTTCTTGATTTCTCTTTGGCTCAACACCACATCCATATCCACATATCAAATGATGAATCCCACATCCTTCCAATAGGCCTTGATGCCTTTCAATCAATCATTAGACCTAGGGTTGACCTAGGGTTGACCTAGGTGAGACCCTAGTTGACTGTCTTCAACTGTAGCTCTTGCAACCACACCAATGACTTGTCTTACTTTAAAAATGACCCTCTAGGTCTTCCAAGATGTCTACACACATTCCATGCCTCAGTCCATATCTCACAACCTCTATGATGATCTTCAAATACTCCCCAGATAGGCTGTAAATCCACTGCTTGATCTATTAATTTCTCAAAGCTTCAAGTTCTTTCTTGGTGACTTGAATAGGCTTGAATCTTGATAAGAACCTTTTGAATATACTCCTGGATATGAAAAATAGCACTTGATCCCTTGTTGGATGACTTGCCCATGCTATGCTATGCAGATGAATGAACTATGTGTATGATCTACTATGCAAATGATAAAGCTATGAAAACACAAATCAGGTAAAACAAGTTGGTCAAATTTTAGGGTGCAACACCACCACCAAAAGGATGATGGAGCAAACTCACACCGGCTACTACCACCAAAGGGATGATAGATCAAACACTTGCACGATCTGACATCAACAAGATGACAGACCCACCACCAAAAGGATGACGGAGCGAACTCCCTCCGGCTACTACCAATAAAAGGATGATAGAGAAAAACACTCGCACGAACTAATATCAACAAGATGACAGACCCTTCCCCAAAAGGATGATGGAGCAAACTCACACCAGCTACTACAACCAAAGGGATGATAGAGCAAACACTTGCACGATCTGACATTAACAAGATGACAGACCCACCACAAAAATAATGACGGAGGGAACTCACACTAACTACTACCACCTAAAGGATGATAGAGCAAAACACTCGCACAATCTGATATCAAAAAGATGACAGACCCACCACCAATAGGATGATGGAGAAAAATCACAATAGCTACTACCACCAAAAGGATGATAGAGCAAACACTCCCACAATCTGACATCAACAAGATGACAGACCCACCACCAAAAGGATGATGGAGCAAACTCACACCGGCTACTAACACCAAAAGGATGATAGAGCTAACACTCGCACAATCTAACATCAACAAGATGACAGACCCACCACCAAAAGGATGATGGAGCGAACTCACACCGATAACTACCACCAAAAGGATGATAGAGCATAACACTCGCACAATCTTACATCAACAAGATGAACGACCCACCACCATAAGGATGATGCAGGATGACAAAGCCACCACACAAAGGATGAAAGAGAAAATACTCGTATGATCTGACATCAAAAAGATGACAGGCCCACCACCAAAAGGATGACAGAGCAAACTCACTACAGCTACTACCACCAAAAGGATGATAGAGCAAACACTCGCACGAACTGACATCAACCAGATGACAGACCCTTCACCAAAAGGATGATGGAGCAAACTCACACCGGCTACTACCACCAAAGGGATGATAGAGCAAACACTTGCACGATCTGACATCAACAAGTTGACAAACCCACCACCAAAAGGATGACGGAGCGAACTCACTCTAGCTACTACCACTAAAAGGATGATAGAGAAAACACTCGCACGAACTGGCATCAATAAGATGACATACCCTTCACCAAAAGGATGATGGAGCAAACTCACACCGGCTACTACAACCAAAGCGATGATAGAGCAAACACTCGCACGATCTGACATCAACAAGATGACAGACCCACCACCAAAAGGATGACGGAGCGAACTCACACCGGCTACTACAATCAAAAGGATGATAGAGCAAAACACTCGCACAATCTGATATAAAAAAGATGACAGACCCACCACCAAAAAGATGATAGAGCAAAACACTCGCACAATCTGATATCAAAATGATGACAGACCCACCACCAAATGGATGATGGAGATAACTCACAATAGCTACTACCACCAAAAGGATGATAGAGCAAACAATCCCACAATCTGACATCAACAAGATGACAGACCCACCACCAAAAGGAGGATGGAGCAAACTCACACTGGCTACTACCACCAAAAGGATGATAGAGTAATCACTCGCACGATCTGACATCAACAAGATGACAGAACCTTCATCAAAAGGATGATGGAGCAAACTCACACCGGCTACTAACACCAAAGGGATGATTGAGCAAATTCTCGCACGATCTAACATAAACAAGTGGACAGACCCACCACCAAAACGATGATGGAGCAAACTTACACCGGCTACTAGCACCAAAAGGATGATAGAGCTAACACTCGCACAATCTAACATCAACAAGACGACTGACCCACCACCAAAAGGATGATGGAGCAAACTCACGTTGATAACTACCACCAAAAGGATGATAGAGCAAAACACTCGCACAATCTGACATCAACAAGATGAACGACCCACCACCATAAGGATGATGCAGCAAACACTCGCACGAACTGACATCAGCAAGATGACAGAGCCACCACCAAAAGGATGATAGAGAAAACAATCATACCATCTGACATCAACAAGATGACAGACCCACCAGCAAAAGGATGACAGAGCAAACTCACTTCGGCAACTACCACCAAATAGATGATAGAGAAAACACTCGCACGAACTAACATCAATAAGATGACAGACCCTTCACCAAAAGGATGATGGAGCAAACTCACACCAGCTACTACAACCAAAGGGATGATAGAGCAAACACTCGCACGATATGAGATCAACAAGATGACAGACCCACCACCAAAAGGATGATGGAGCAAACTCACACTGGCTACTACCACCAAAAGGATGATAGAGTAAATCACTCGCACAATCTGATATCAAAAAGGTGATAGACCCACCACCAAAAGGATGATGGAGCAAACTCACACCGGCTACTATAACCAAACGGATGATAGAGCAAACACTCGCATAATCTGACATAAACAAGATGACAGACCCACCACCAAAAGGATGATGGAGCAAACTCACACCGGCTACTACCACCAAAGGGATGATAGAGCAAACACTTGCACGATCTGACATCAACAAGATGACAGACCCACCACCAAAAGGATGACAGAGCGAACTCCCTCCGGATACTACCAGTAAAAGGATGATAGAGAAAAACACTCGCACGAACTAATATCAACAAGATGACAGACCCTTCACAAAAGGATGATGAAGCAAACTCACACCGGCTACTACAACCAAAGGGATGATAGAGCAAACACTTGCACGATCTGACATCAACAAGATGACAGACCCACCACAAAAATATTGACGGAGGGAACTCACACGAACTACTACCACCTAAAGGATGATAGAGCAAAACACTCGCACAATCTGATATCAAAAAGATGACAGACCCACCACCAAAAGGATGATGGAGAAAACTCACAATATCTACTACCACCAAAAGGATGATAGAGCAAACAATCCCACAATCTGACATCAACAAGATGACAGACCCACCACCAAAAGGATGATGGAGCAAACTCACACCGGCTACTACCACCAAAAGGATGATAGAGCTAACACTCGCACAATCTAACATCAACAAGGTGACAGACCCAACACCAAAAGGATGATGGAGCAAACTCATGCTGATAACTACCATCAAAAGGATGATAGAGCATAACACTCGCACAATCTGACATCAACAAGATGAACGACCCACCACCATAAGGATGATGCAGCAAACACTCGCACGAACTGACATCAGCAGGATGACAGAGCCACCACACAAAGGATGATAGAGACAACACTCGTACGATCTGACATCAAAAAGATGATAGGCCCACCACCAAAAGGATGACAGAGCAAACTCACTACGGCTACTACCACCAAAAGGATGATAGAGCAAACACTCGCACGAACTGACATCAACCAGATGACAGACCCTTCACCAAAAGGATGATGGAGCAAACTCACACCGGCTACTACCACCAAAGGGATGATAAAGCAAACACTTGCACGATCTGACATCAACAAGTTGACAGACCCACCACTAAAAGGATGACGGAGCGAACTCACTTTAGCTACTACCACTAAAAGGATGATAGAGAAAACACTCGCACGAACTGGCATCAATAAAAGGAACGCGCTTATACTAACTTGCCTTTATTACATTTTTTATTGTTGTTTCAAGATGAGAAGAGAGAGGGGGACAACTACGGGGAGACTATCAAGTCCTAATGTTGTCATGCCAAGGATTCATCCTATGGTTGAGGTTTGAAACAGGGAACTCCTAGAAGTTTTCATACATAGGTTTCAAACTAAAGTTCTAATCATCACTTCCTTAGCAAAGGAAGTGAGATTCCTAGGGGATCATGTCAATGATAAACAGAAACAGATAAAGCATCAGCTTAAATAGTAAACAATAAACGACTGTAAAATGCATGCAATGCAAGTGAGGGAGGAAATGTGTGTGGGGCATCAGCCTCCACAAGCTCATCTCAACCTCAAGCCAGATATGAATAACTGCAATCATACAGAAGAAATAAAATGCCATCAAGCAAATTACAAACCACATAGGCAAGGGAGCTGGGCTCTACCGAATACCCGCAAGCAAAGCCATACAGTAAAAATACAAGCAGAGGGAGCAACTCAACCTCTAGTGCAATCATGCTCCTAGCTTAACACAATATAAACATGAACTTATTCTAATGCATCAAGAAAATCACACAAGTCACATCAATACAGTTGCACATAAAGAAAACAGACAGTCAAGAAAGCAGATCAACAGCTTCCACAGCTTCACAGCAAAGCAATCCTCTGACAGCAGTTCAGTCGTTAGTCTGTAACTGTTCTTCAAGTCTATCCTCCTAAATAGAATGAAAGGTACTCCATCTTCAAGCTTCAATCTTAAATAGGCTCCCCCAAGAATGAAGAGAATCAATAAGATGATTGTTTGATAATGGGAAGCAAATAGTAAACCAAAGGAATTCTGTCTGACACTCAACCAGTCATCAGAGAAAGGCATCCTCAAAAGTTCTACTCATTGTAAATGTCACACATCCCTCCAAAGGAGAGATGAGACTTTAACATGAGGACTTTGAATCATAGGATGAGAATGGAATGGGAACAAAACCAACCATTACTTGAAGAAATATCTATTTCTAAAGCTCTCTCCTAAAGCCCTAATTTCCTAAGCTACACAAAGCTAACAAAAAGGAAGGGAAAACTCCAATCCAAGCTCCACCAGCCGCTTCACACAAGTCTTCATCATCATCCAAGAGCAAGAGAAGCAAAACCCTATTCTAGTTGAGTTAGCAAGTTAGGATCACCTAAAACCTAGTACTAAAGTTAATTCTTACTAAAATACTAAAATCAATTATAAAATCCTACAAAAATAACTATGGGAACCTATGTCAATCATGACTCTACCATGTTAGTTCCAGAGATCAAATCCTAAAATAATACCTAGAAAAAAATTCGACACTACAAGGTACTAAATTTAAACCCTAAAAGGAAGCACCTAAAGTTTCAACCTAAAAACCACACCTAATTTCATCACAAAAATGTGAGAAAAATACTATGGGAGCATACATGTCTAAGCTAATCACACACAAAAAATCAAGCCAAAACTCATCACCAAGTGATCACACTAAAATCATCAAACAGAGGTATCAACCATGGCCATTTTATTATCAAATAAAATGTAAAAAATGCACAAAAATTGAAAATGCATGATTTTCCTACTATTTTTATTCAATAAAATTCTAGATTCAATCATGAATCAGGGGGAAAAAACCTGGAATTAATTGACCTATTTTTCTTTTTTTCATGAATTATTATCAAACTAATATGAAATGAAGAAATTAAAAGAAAAACAAAAGAATTAATAAAAGTGGCGTGCCAAATAGCAAAGAACATCAATTCAATAAGTGGATTGGGCCAGATGGGGGTGTGGATATCAATCCATTCATTAAGCCCAGGCGCTTCAATTAAATGAAACAATGCGTATTGATAAAGGAGTCCAAGGCTGAGTTTCAAACTCAATCGTGGCCATTCATTCCATGGACTTGGTCAAGTCTTCAGCAAGATCCAACGCTTGCAGTGCATCGTCCCCAATTTGAATTCAGATGGAGGGAGAGTTCAGACGGTGGCCTGAACAGTGGCACCACCGTCTTCTCCGGTGAAGACAAATATACAGGTCATCAAAAATAGCAAAACGATACATCATCTTGTCCAGTTTTTCATGCTGATCATGAATCCAGCCTTAGAATCATCTAAATCTCCATGGATTTCCAAACCCGATAGCCATTCCAAAATACACCTCAATCTTGAATTTCCTCAGAACTTCAATTAAATGCACATAAATGATCCTTATCTCATGGTGATCAATTTCCTCTATCTAATCTTGATTATCAATCCAAGAATTGCAAGAATTCAGCTTCAACAGAAAATGATCCACATCCTAACTTGTCTCTAATGCTCAAATTAATCATCTCAAATCCATCTATACATCATCTGGATCCTAACCACCTATAGATTTCTATCTATCTCCTCCTAGATTATGCACAAAAACGAAATGTACCAACCTGTGTTCAGAGGTGTAACAGAAGGTGTTCTTGATCACTTCAGCCTCCAAGATGATGCAGATTCACTCCAAAACTCCTTCCAAAGCTAATGCAATCTTCAATTTCTCTTGAATTGGCCTTGAACTCAGAATACGATTTCAACTTGCAGCTATGAAATTTCAACTTCACTCTATGCTTCAGGCTCCAATCTCTTCCAAAAAAAATGGCTAAACACACTCAACCACTTATATAGAACTCATTAGAATCATCTAGAACTTTCTCAAAGCTTCAGAATGAGATTTTCAATTTTCAAATTCTCTCCAAAATCTCACTTACACCAGTCACGATTCCCACTCTGTTTTGGCCTTAGCAAGCTTGCTTTCAACTTCTCATGAGATTTTGAACATGAATGGTGATGTTTCCCTCCTTGTTTTCATCCAATGGCTTGTGTATGACATGTTGCTTCATCATGAAGAAACAAAGAAAAAGGGCATGATATGAGACTCAAACCAAACTTCTAACATTTCCAAAGTTTCTAAAATGCTTTTTCCATTCAAAAAATGATGTTACTTTGCTTCATTTGCACACAAAATGATTTATTTGAATTTTTGGTCATTTAATCCATTTTAATCCTTCCTTTTTCACCACTTCTTGAACCAAGTCTTTCCTTGAGCCATTTCAATGTCTCCTTGATACATGGTCAAGGTTAAAACCCCATTTTGAGCAACTTTCAAGTTGAACAAAATTTCATTTGAGGTGTCTAAGCTGGTGAAAATGACGTATAACCAAAAATGACCTATAATCATAACTTCCCAAAATACCCTTGACTTGTCAAAGCCATAACTTGAGTTCTACAAATCCTATCAAGGACTTCTAGTACTCTCTAGAACGCTAAGAGAATAAGGAACAACATTCATGTTGACCAAAAGTTGATAGGAATCATCCTTCTTGGGCAAAGGTTTCATGCAAGTTGGGTAACTTTCAAGCTCCAAATTCACATACCTCAGATGACTTGTAACTTGTTTGGCTCATAACTTGAGTTCTATAAACCCTATCAAGGACTTCTAGTACTCAAATTAAATCTAAGCTCATGCCCTATAATAATCATGTTGGGGTCAAGATGAGATGACAGTCATATCTTGAGCTAAATTGCCTTGAAGATAGGGGTCAAACTAGGGGATTTTACACTGTCAAGTCTTAGAAACCCTAGCCTGAAACTTCTCAAACTCTTCAATCATGATGAGTTAACCTTTAAATCATTCTTAGAACATCTCAATGTATTCATACATGATCACATGGCTCTTGAATTAGGTCTCAACCTCCTTCAAATCCTCAGTTGACTTAGGGTTGACCCAGTCAAACCCTAGCTGCACCACTCATGGCTGAGGCTTCTTATTCTTGCATAATGACCTGTCTAGGCCTCAAAGTGATCTTCAACACTTCTCATGAGCTCTTTCAAGACCTCAAGTCTAACTTCATGGCTTCAGAATCATCTGATGACTTGCCACAACTCTCAAGTTAGGAGACACACCCTCTTGGCTTCAATCACTCTCTCTGAGGATCTTTTAACTTCTCTGACAAGGATATCAACCCTTGAACACTTGAATAACCTTCTTAGCTAGCTTCAAAGTCTTGTGTATCCCTTGATTGGTAATCATACCTCTTGATCTTCTGCACACATGTCAATGAAATGTAAATGATAATGCTAATGTGAATGAAATGAAACATAAGCTAGGTGAAGAAATGTTGGGCAAATTTTGGGGTGCAACATAACCCACCACCAAAAGGATGAAGAAGCGAACTCACGCTGATAACTACCACCAAAAGGATGATAGAGCATAACACTCGCACAATCTGACATCAACAAGATGAACGATCCACCACCATAAGGATGATGCAGCAAACACTCGTACGATCTGACTTCAACAAGATGACAGGCCCACCACCAAAAGGATGACAGAGCAAACTCACTCCGGCTATTACCACCAAAAGGATGATAGAGCAAACACTCGCACGAACTGACATTAACCAGATCACAGACCCTTCACCAAAAGGATGATGGAACAAACTCACACCGGCTACTACCACCAAAGGGATGATAGAGCAAACACTTGCACGATCTGACATCAACAAGTTGACAGACCCACCACCAAAAGGATGACGGAGCAAACTCACTCCAGCTACTACCACTAAAAGGTTGATAGAGAAAACATTCGCACGAACTAGCATCAATAAGATGACAGACCCTTCACCAAAAGGATGATGGAGCAAACTCACACCGGCTACTACAACCAAAGCGATGATAGAGCAAACACTCGCACGATCTGACATCAACAAGATGACAGACCCACCACCAAAAGGATGACGGAGCAAACTCACACCGGCTACTACCACCAAAAGGATGATAGAGCAAAACACTCGCACAATCTGATATAAAAAAGATGACAGACCCACCACCAAAAGGATGATAGAGCAAAACACTCGCACAATCTGATATCAAAAAGATTACAGACCCACCACCAAAAGGATGATGGAGAAAACTTACAATAGCTACTACCACCAAAAGGATGATAGAGCAAACACTCCCACAACAACAAGATGACAGTCTCACCACCAAAAGGATGATGGAGTGAACTCACACCGGCTACTAACACCAAAAGGATGATAGAGCAATCACTCGCACGATATGACATCAACAATATGATACACCCTTTACCAAAAGGATGATGGAGCAAACTCACACCGGCTACTACCACCAAAGGGATGATAGAGCAAACACTAGCACGATCTGACATCAACAAGCTGACAGACCCACCACCAAAAGGATGACGGAGCGAACTCACTTCGGCTACTAACACTAACTGGATGATAGAGAAAACACTCGCACGAACTAACATCATCAAGATGACAGACCCTTCACCAAAAGGATGATGGAGAAATTCACACCAGATACTACAACCAAAGGGATGATAGAGCAAACACTTGCACGATCTAACATCAACAATATGACAGACCCACCACCAAAAGGATGACGGAGCAAACTCACACCGGCTACTACCACCAAAAGGATGACAGAGTAAAATACTCGCACAATCTAATATGAAAAAGATGACAGAGCCACCACCAAAAGGATGATAAAGCAAACTCACAATAGCTACTACCACCAAAAGGATGATAGAGAAAACACTCCCACAATCTGACATAACCAAGATGACAGACCCACCACCAAAAGGATGATGGAGCAAACTCACACCGGCTACTACCACCAAAAGAATGATAGAGCAAACTCGCACCGGCTACTACCACCAAAAGAATGATAGAGCAATCAGTCCCACGAACTGACATCAACAAGATGACAGAACCTTCACCAAAAGGATGATGCAACAAACTCACACCGGCTACTACCACCAAATGGATGATAGAGCAAACACACGCACGATCTGACATAAACAAGATGACAGACCCACCACCAAAAGGATGATGAAGCAAACTCACACCGGCTACTACCACCAAAAAGGATGATAGAGCTAACACTCGCACAATCTAACATCAACAAGATGACTGACCCACCACCAAAAGGATGATGGAGCGAACTCACGCCGATAACTACCACCAAAAGGATGATATAGCAAAAGACTCGCACAATCTGACATCAACAAGATGAACGACCCGCCACCATAAGGATGATGCAGCAAACAGTCGCACGTACTGACATCAACAGGATGACAGAGCCACCACCAAAAGGATGATAGAGAAAACACTCGTACGATCTAACATCAACAAGATGAGAGACCCGCCACCAAAAGGATGACAGAGCAAACTCACTCTGGCTACTACCACCAATAGGATGAAAGAGAAAACACTCGCACGAACTGACATCAACAAGATGACAGACCCTTCACCAAAAGGATGATGTAGCAAACTCACACCGGCTACTACCACCTAAAAGATGATAGAGCAATCACTTGTACGAACTGACATCAACAAGATAACAGACCCTTCACCAAAAGGATGATGGAGCAAACTCACACCGGTTACTACCACCAACGGGATGATAGAGCAAACACTTGCACGATCTGATATCAACAAGATGACAGACCCACCACCAAAAGGATGACAAAGCGAACTCACTTCGGCTACTACCACTAAAAGGATGATAGAGAAAACACTCGCACGAACTAACATCAACAAGATGATAGACCCTTCACCAAAAGGATGATCTAGCAAACTCACACCGGCTACTACAACCAAAGGGATGATAGAGCAAACACTCGCACGATCTGACATCAACAAGATGATAGACCCACCACCAGAAGGATGACGGAGCAAACTCACACCGGCTACTACCACCAAAAGGATGATAGCGTAAAATACTCGCACAATCTAATATGAAAAAGATGACAGAGCCACCACCAAAAGGATGATGAAGAAAACTCACAATAGCTACTACCACCAAAAGGATGATAGAGAAAACACTCCCACAATCTGACATAAGCAAGATGACAGACCCACCACCAAAAGGATGATGGAGCAAACTCACACCGGCTACTACCACCAAAAGAATGATAGAGCAAACTCGCACCGGCTACTACCACCAAAAGAATGATAGAGCAATCACTCCCACGAACTGACATCAACAAGATGACAGAACCTTCACACAAAGGATGATGCAACAAACTCACACCGGCTACTACCACCAAATGGATGATAGAGCAAACACACGCACGATCTGACATAAACAAGATGACAGACCCACCACCAAAAGGACGATAAAGCAAACTCACGCCGATAGAGAAAACACTCGCACAAACTACCACTAAAAGGATGATAGAGAAAACACTAGCACAAACTAATATCAACAAGATGGCAGACCCTTCACAAAAAGGATGATGGAGTAAACTCACACTGGCTACTACAACCAAAGGGATGATAGAGCAAACACTTGCATGATCTGACATCAACAAGATGACTGACCCACCAAAAAAAGGATGATGGAGAAAACTCACGCCGATAACTACCACTCAAAGGATGATATTGCAAAAGACTCGCACAATCTGACATCAACAAGATGAACGACCAACCACCATAAGGATGATGCAGCAAACAGTCGCACGTACTGACATCAACAGGATGACAGAGCCACCACCAAAAGGATGATAGAGAAAACACTCGTACGATCTAACATCAACAAGATGAGAGACCCACCACCAAAAGGATGACAGAGCAAACTCACTCTGGCTACTACCACCAAAAGGATGACAGAGAAAACACTCGCACGAACTTACATCACGAAGATGACAGACCCTTCACCAAAAGGATGATGTAGCAAACTCACACCGGCTACTACCACTAAAAGGATGATAGAGAAAACTCACAATAGCTAGTACCACCAAAAGGATGATAGAGCAAACACTCCCACAATCCCACATCAACAAGATGACACACCCACCACCAAAAGAATGACGGAGCGAACTCACACCGGCTACTACCACCAAAAGGATGATAGAGGAATCACTCACACAAACTAGCATCAACAAGATGACAGACCATTCACCAAAAGGATGATGGAGCAAACTCATAGCAGCTACTAACACCAAAGGGATGATAGAGCAAACACTCGTACGATCTGACATAAACAAGATGATAGCCCCACCACCAAAAGGATGATGGAGAAAACTCACACCGGCTAGTACCTTCAAAAGGATGATAGAGCTAACACTCGTAGAATATAACATCAACAAGATGACTGACCGACCACCAAAAAGTTGATGCAGCGAACCCACGCTGATAACTACCACCAAAAGGATTATAGAGCAAAACACTCGCAAAATATGACATCAACAAGATGAACGACCCACCACCATAAGGATGATGCAGCAGACAGTCGCACGAACTGACATCATCAAGATGACAGAGCCACCACCAAAAGGATGACAGAGCAAACTCACTCTGGCTACTACCACCAAAAGGAGGATAGAGAAAACACTCGCACAATCTGAGATCAACCAGATGACTAACTCACCACCAAAAGAATGATGGAGCAAACTAACACCGGCTACTACAACCAAAGGGATGATAGAGCAAACACTCGCACGATCTGACGTCAACAAGATGACAGACCCACCACCAAAAGGATGACGGAGCGAACTTACACCGGCTACTACCACCAAAAGGATGATAGAGCAAAACACTCGCACAATCTGATATGAAAAGGATGATAGACCCACCACCAAATGGATGATAGAGAAAACTCATAATAGCTACTACAACCAAAAGGATGATAGAGCAAACACTCCCACAATCTAAGATCAACAAGATGATAGACCCACCACCAAAAGGATGATGGAGCAAACTCACGCTGCTAACTACCACCAAAAGGATGTTATAACAAAACACTCGCACAATTTGACATCAACAAGTTGAACGACCCACCACCATAAGGAGGATGCAGCAAACACTCGCACGAACTGATATCAACAGGATGACAGAGCCACCACCAAAAGGATGATAGCGAAAACACTCGTATGATCTAACATCAACAAGATGACAGACCGACCACCAAAAGCATGACAGAGCAAACTCACTCTGGCTACTACCACCAAAAGGATAATATAGTAAACACTCGCACGATCTAACATCAACAAGATGACAGACCAACCACCAAAGGATGACGGAGCAAACTCACACCGTCTACTACCACCAAAAGGATGATAGAGCAATACACTTGCACAATCTGATTTAAAAAAGATGACAGACCCACCAACAAAAGGATGATGGAGAAAACTCACAATAGCTACAACCACCAAAAGGATGATAGAGAAAACACTCCCACAATCTGACATCAACAAGATGATAGACCCACCACTAAAAGGATGATGGAGCGAACTCACACCGGCTACTACCACCAAAAGGATGATAGAGAAATCACTCGCGCGGACTGACATCAACAAGATGAAAGACCCTTCACCAAAAGGATGATGGAGCAAACTCACATCGGCTACTACCTTCAAAGGGATGATAGAGCAAAGACTTGCACAACTGACATCAACAAGATGACAGACCCACCACCAAAAGGATGTCAAAGCGAACTCACTCCGGCTACTACCACTAAAACGATGATAGAGAAAACACTCGCACGAACTAACATCAACAAGATGACAGACCCTTCACCAAAAGGATGATGGAGCAAACTCTCACCACCTACTACAACCAAAGGGATCATAGAGCAAACACTTGCACGATCTGACATCAACAAGATGACAGACCCACCACCAAAAGGATGACGGAGCAAACTCACAATAGCTACTACCACAAAAAGGATGATAGAGCAAACACTCCCACAATCTGACATCAACAAGATGACAGATCCACCACCAAAAGAATGATAGAGAAAACTCACACCGGCTACTACCACGAAAAGAATGATACAGCAATCACTCGTACGAACTGACATCAACAAGATGACAGAACCATCACCAAAAGGATGATGGAATAAACACACACCGGCTACTACCACCAAATGGATGATAGAGTAAACACTCGCACGATATGCATTAAAAAGGATGACAGACCCACCACCAAAAAGGATGATGGAGCAAAGTCACACAGGCTAATACCACCAAAAGGATGATAGAGCTAACACTCGCACAATCTAATATCAACAAGATGACTGACCCACCACCAAAAGGATGATGGAGCGAACTCACGCTGATAACTAACACCAAAAGGATGATAGAGCAAAACACTCGCACAATCTGACATCAACAAGATGAACGACCCACAACCATAAGGATGATGCAGCAAACACTCGCACGTACTGACATCAACAAGATGACAGAGCCACCACCAAAAGGATGATAGAGAAAGCACTCGTACGATCTAACATCAACAAGATGACAGACCTACCACAAAAAGGATGATAGAGCAAACTCACTCCGGCTACTTCCACCAAAAGTATGATAGAGAAAACACTCGCACGAACTGACATCAACAAGATGACAGACCCTTCACCAAAAGGATGTTGGAGCAAACTCACACCGACTACTACAACCAAAGGGATGATAGAGCAAACACTCGCACGATCTGAAATCAACAAGATGACAGACCCACCATGAAAAGGATGACGGAGCAAACTCACACCGTCTACTACCACCAAAAGGATGATAGGGCAAAACACTCGCACAATCTGATTCCAAAAAGATGACAGACCCACCAACAAAAGGATGATGGAGAAAACTCAAAATAGCTACGACCACCAAAAGGATGATAGAACAAACACTCTCATAATCTGACATCTTCAAGATGACAGACCCACAACCAAAAGGATGATGGAGCGAACTCACACCGGCTATTACCACCTAAAGGATGATAGAGCAATCGTTTGCATGATCTGACATCAACAAGATGACAGACCCACCACCAAAAGGATGACAAAGCGAACAAACTCCGGCTACTACCACTAAAAGGCTGATAGAGAAAACACTCGCACGAACTAACATCAACAAGATGACAGACCCTTCACTAAGAGGATGATGTAGCAAACTCACCTCGGCTACTACAACCAAAGGAATGATAGAGCAAACACTCGCGCGATCTGAAATTAACAAGATGATAGACCCACCACCAAAAGGATGACAGAGCAAACTCACACTGGCTACTACCACCAAAACGACGATAGAGCAAAACACTCGCACCATCTGATATCAAAAAGATGACAGACCCACCACCAAAAGGATGATGGAGAAAACTCACAATAGCTATTACCACCAAAAGGATGATAGAGCAAACACTCCCACAATCCCACATCAACAAGATGACAGACCCACCACCAAAAGGATGATAGAGCAAACACTCGTACGATCTGACATAAACAAGATGACAGCCCCACCACCAAAAAGATGATGGAGAAAACTCACACCGGCTAGTACCACCAACAGGATGATAAAGCTAACACTCGCACAATCTAACATCAACATGATGACTGAGCCACCACCAAAAGGATGATGGAGCGAACTCACGCTGATAACTACCACCAAAAGTATTATAGAGCAAAACACTCACAAAATCTGACATCAACAAGTTGAACGACCCACCACCATAAGGATGATGCAGCAAACAGTCGCACGAACTGACATCAACAAGATGACAGAGCCACCACCAAAAGGATGACAGAGCAAACTCACTCTGGCTACTACCATCAAATGGAGGATAGAGAAAACACTCGCACAATCTGAGATCAACTAGATGACAGACTCACCACCAAAAGCATGATGGAGCAAACTCACACCGGCTACTACAACCAAAGGGATGATAGAGCAAACACTCGCATGATTTGACGTCAACAAGATGACAGGCCCACCACGAAAAGGATGACGGAGCGAACTTACACCGGCTACTACCACCAAAAGTGATGGAAAATTGCGATCTAAACGCAGCGGAAAACAAAACAATTTCCTTTAGTGATCCTTACGAATGAGCATGGTCAGTGATAGAATCGTTACCTCTTTGTGGCGATTCAGATCTTTGATGTAGCGATCACAAGCGTTGATGAAGTGCAACGCCTCTACTCAGTCCACACGAACAGCTTCCGGTCACAGTGCTAGCTGCTTAGAACGGAATTATTTGAGTGAGAAAAGAGAATCAAAAACGAAATTGCTTCAAGTGAAAGCTTCATCACAAGGGTTCCTTTTATAGACTCTCTTGTGGGCTGCGGGCTAAAAACCCAATTCACATGATCGATAATAATATTATATATTATTATAATAACTATTATTATAATAAATATATTTATTTTATTATTATTTTATAACCATTATAAAATAACAATAATTTATATTATCCGAATTTCTATTTTTCACTTAAGTGCACCGTACCTTACGGTGTTCCTTTGATTTCTCTATCTCTCATCAAACTGTCCTTATGTGTGTGACCCTGTAGGATTTCGTAACGTTGGTAATTATATTAAATTATATATTTAACATAATAAACAGTAAGCGGTATCTAGCAACACATCACTGCTACCCAAGTCACGAAAATGTCATGTGATCTGACAAAACCTTTTTCGTGATAATATATGTTTGTACAATTACCCTTTTTGCCCCTATGTCTATATTGAACACAAGGCATACACTGTGTCATCCTTGTCCAGTTCAATATTGGGCCCTTAGACATTTCTCCTGTTATGCAGGATTGGCAAATTCCATCTAGGACACTCATGTCCCTCAGCATGCTTCGTGGAGTGCCCATCAACTGTCTTTATGATCATCAAGTTACGGATAATGTTTAATCAGCAATAAAGCACCCGACTCTACATCTAGGGTCCATAGTGGTTTCAGGTCGAAGGGTGGTAATACACCATTATCACCATGAGAATAACTTATGACACTTTGCATAACATACTATGTAGTATTCTCATAGCGGGTCAATCCGGTATAAATATTACTCCTAATATTTATACCTATGTCAAGACTTGATAACTCTTTATCCATGATCCATGAGATGTGATCATCAGTCTATCTTCATAATAGTCTCAATGCTTTTAATGTTATCCCACTTTGCAATAAAGCTTGACTACGGATATTTTAAGAATAATGTCTTTATGTTTAATGGGATCTCATGATTAAGTCACACTTAACATTTCATCAAACAGACTAACTATTCTAGGGACTTTATTATTCTGAAAGACAAACATAATAAAGAAATGCCTTTTATTATTAAACGAATAATCCGATACAAGTACCAAAAAGTATTGGCCTCTAGGGCTTACACCAACAAAGGATGATAGAGTAAAAGACTCGCACAATCTGATTTCAAAAAGATGACAGACCCACCACCAAAAGGATGATAGAGAAAACTCACAATAGCTACTACAACCAAAAGGATGATAGAGCAAACACTCCCACAATCCCACATCAACAAGATGACAGACCCACCACCAAAAGGATGATGGAGCAAACTCACACCGGCTACTACCACCAAAAGGATGATTGAGCAATCACTTGCACGAACTGACATCAACAAGATGACAAACCCTTCACCAAAAGGATGATGGAGCAAACTCATACCGGCTACTACCACCAAAGGGATGATAGAGCAAACACTCGTACGATCTAACATAAACAAGATGACAGCCCCCCCACCAAAAGGGTGATGGAGAAAACTCACACGGGCTAGTACCACCAAAAGGATGATAGAGCTAACACTCGCACAATCTAACATCAACAAGATGACTGACCGACGACCAAAGGGACGATGGAGCAAACTCACGCTGATAACTACCACCAAAAGGATTATAGAGCAAAACACTCGCACAATCTGACATCAACAAGATGAACGACCCACCACCATAAGGATGATGCAGCAAACAGTCGCACAAACTGACATCAGCAAGATGACAGAGCCACCACCAAAAGGATGACAAAGCAAACTCACTCTGGCTACTACCACCAAAAGGAGGATAGAGAAAACACTCGCACAATCTAAGATAAACAAGATGACAGACTCACCACCAAAAGCATGATGGAGAAAACTCACACTAGCTACTACAACCAAAGGGATGATAGAGCAAACACATGCACGATCTGACGTCAACAAGATGACAGACCCACCACCAAAAGGATGACGGAGCGAACTTACACCGGCTACTACCACCAAAAGGATGATAGAGCAAAACACTCGCACAATCTGATATCAAAAAGATGATAGACCCACCACCAAAAGGATGATGGAGAAAACTCATAATAGCTACCACAACCAAAAGGATGATAGAGCAAACACTCCCAATATCTGACATCAACAAGATGACAGACCCACCACCAAAAGGATGATGGAGCGAATTCACGCCGATAACTACCACCAAAAGGATGATAGAACATAACACTCGCACAATCTGACATCAACAAGATGAACAACCCACCACAATAAGGATGATGCAACAAATACTCGCACGAACTGACATCAACAGGATGACAAAGCCACCACCAAAAGGATGACAGAGAAAACACTCGTACGATCTAACATCAACAAGATGACAGACCCACCGCCAAAAGGATGACAGAGCAAACTCACTCCGGCTACTACCACCAAAGGGATGATAGAGAAAACACTCGCACAAACTGACATCAACAAGATGACAGACCCTTCACCAAAAGGATGATGGAGCAAACTCACACCGGCTACTCCAACCAAAGGGATGATAGAGCAAACACTCGCACGATCTGACATCAACAAGATGACAGACCCACCACCAAAAGGATGACGGAGGAGACTCACACCGTCTACTACCACCAAGAGGATGATAGAGCAAATCACTCGCACAATCTGATATCAAAAAGATGATAGACCCAACACCAAAAGGATGATGGAGAAAACTCATAATAGCTACTACAACCAAAAGGATGATAAAGCAAACACTCCCACAATCTGACATCAACAAGATGACAGACCCACCACCAAAAGGATGATGGAGAGAACTCACGCCGATAACTACCACCAAAAGGATGATAGACCAAAACACTCGCACAATCTGACATGAACAAGATGAACGACCCACCACCATAAGGATGATGTAGCAAACACTCGCACGAACTGACATCAACAGGATGACAGAGGCCCCACCAAGAGGATGACAAAGCAACTCACTCCGGCTACTACCACTAAAAGGATGATAGAGAAAACACTCGCACGAACTAACATCAACAATATGATTGACCCTTGACCAAAATGATGATGTAGCAAACTCACACCGGCTACTACAACCAAAGGGATGATAGAGCAAACACACGCACGATCTAACATCATCAAGATGATAGAGCGAACTTACACCGGCTACTACCACCAAAAGGATGATAGAGCAAAACACTCACACAATCTGATATCTAAAAGATGATAGACCCACCACCAAAAGGATGATGGAGAAAACTCATAATAGCTACCACAACCAAATGGATGATAGAGAAAACACTCCCACAATCTTACATCAACAAGATGACAGAGCCACCACCAAAAGGATGATGGAGCGAACTCACGCCGATAACTACCACCAAAAGGATGATAGAACATAACATTAGCACAATCTAACATCAACAAGATGAATGACCCACCACCATAAGGATGATGCAACAAACACTCGCACGAACTGACATCAACAGGATGACAGAGCCACCACCAAAAGGATGATAGAGAAAACACTCGTACGATCTAACATCAACAAGATGACAGACCCACCGCCAAAAGGATGATAGAGCAAACTCACTACGGCTACTACCACCAAAAGGATGATAGAGAAAACACTCGCACAAACTGACATCAATAAGATGACAGACCCTTTACCAAAAGGATGATGGAGCAAACTCACACTGGCTACTACAACCAAAGGGATGATAGACCAAACACTCGCACGATCTGACATCAACAAGATGACAAACCCATCACCAAAAGGATGACGGAACAAACTCACACCGTTTAATACCACCAAAAGGATGATAGAGCAAAACACTCGCACAATCTGATTTCAAAAAGATGACAGACCCACCAACAAACGGATGATGGAGAAAACTCACAATAGTTATGACCACCAAAAGGATGATAGAGCAAACACTCTCACAATATGACATCAACAAGATGACAGACCCACCACCAAAAGGATGATGGTGTTAACTCACACCGGCTACTACCACCTAAAGGATGATAGAGCAATCACTTGCACAGACTGACATCAACAAGATGACAGACCCATCACCAAAAGGATGATGGAGCAAACTCACACCGGCTACTACCACCAAAGGGATGATAGATCAAACACTTGCACGATCTGACATCAACAAGATGACAGACCCACCACCAAAAGAATGATGGAGAAAACTCATAATAGCTACTACCACCAAAAGGTTGACAGAGCAAACACTCCCACAATCCCACATCAACAAGATGACATACCCACCACCAAAAGGATGATACAGCAAACACTCTTACGATCTGACAGAAACAAGATGACAGCCCCACCACCAAAAGGATGATGGAGAAAACTCACACCGGGTAGTACCACCAATAGGATGATAGAGCTAACACTCGTACAATCTAACATCAACATGATGACTGACCCACCACCAAAAGGATGATGGAGCGAACTCACGCTGATAACTAACACCAAAAGAATTATAGAGCAACACACTCGCAAAATCTGACATCAGCAAGATGATAGAGCCACCCCCAGAAGGATGACAGAGCAAACTCACTCTGGCTATTACCACCAAAAGGAGGATAGAGAAAACTCTCGCACAATCTGAGATCAACAAGCTGACAGACTCACCACCAAAAGCATGATGGAGCAAACTGACACCGGCTACTACAACAAAAGGGATGATAGAGTAAACACTCGCACAATCTGACGTCAACAAGATTACAGACCCACCACCAAAAGGATGACGGAGCGAACTTACACTGGCTACTTCCACCAAAAGGATGATAGAGCAAAACACTCGCACAATCTGATATCAAAAAAATGATAGACCCACCACCAAAAAGATGATGGAGAAAACTCATAATATCTACTACAACCAAAAGGATGATAGAGCAAACACTCCCACAATCTGACATCAGCAAGATGACAGACCCACCACCAAAAGGATGATGGAGCGAACTCACGCCAATAATTACCACCAAAAGGATGATAGAACAAAACACTCGCACAATCAGACATCAACAAGATGAACGACCCACCACCAAAAGGATGATAGAGAAAACACTCGTACCATCTAACATCAACAAGATGAAAGACCCACCACCAAAAGGATGACAAAGCAAACTCATACCGGCTACTACAACCAAAGGGATGATAGAGCAAACACTCGCACGATCTGACATCAACAAGATGACAGACCCTTCACCAAAAGGATGATGGAGCAAACTCACACCAGCTACTACAACGAAAGGGATGATAGCGCAAACACTTGCAAGATCTGACATTAACAAGATGACAGACCCACCACCAAAAGGATGACCTAGCGAACTCACAATAGCTACTACCACCAAAAGGATGATAGAGCAAACACTCCCATAATCTGACATCAACAAGATGACAAACCTACCACCAAAAGATTGATAGCGCAATCACTCGCACGAACTGACATCAACATGATGACAGAACCTTCACCATAAAGATGATGGAGCAAACACACACCGGCTACTACCACCAAAGGGATGATAGAGCAAACACTCGTACGATCTAACATAAACAAGATGACAGCCCCCCCACCAAAAGGGTGATGGAGAAAACTCACACGGGCTAGTACCACCAAAAGGATGATAGAGCTAACACTCGCACAATCTAACATCAACAAGATGACTGACCGACGACCAAAAGGACGATGGAGCAAACTCACGCTGATAACTACCATTAAAAGGATTATAGAGCAAAACACTCGCACAATCTGACATCAACAAGATGAACGACCCACCACCATAAGGATGATGCAGCAAACAGTCGCACAAACTAACATCAGCAAGATGACAGAGCCACCACCAAAAGGATGACAGAGCAAACTCACTCTGGCTACTACCACCAAAAGGAGGATAGAGAAAACACTCGCACAATCTGAGATAAACAAGATGACAGACTCAACACCAAAAGCATGATGGAGAAAACTCACACTGGCTACTACAACCAAAGGGATGATAGAGCAAACACATGCACGATCTGACGTCAACAAGATGACAGACCCACCACCAAAAGGATGACGGAGCGAACTTACACCGGCTACTACCACCAAAAGGATGATAGAGCAAAACACTCGCACAATCTGATATCAAAAAGATGATAGACCCACCACCAAAAGGATGATGGAGAAAACTCATAATAGCTACCACAACCAAAAGGATGATAGAGCAAACACTCCCAATATCTGACATCAACAAGATGACAGACCCACCACCAAAAGGATGATGGAGCGAATTCACGCCGATAACTACCACCAAAAGGATGATAGAACATAACACTCGCACAATCTGACATCAACAAGATGAACGACCCACCACAATAAGGATGATGTAACAAATACTCGCACGAACTGACATCAACAGGATGACAGAGCCACCACCAAAAGGATGACAGAGAAAACACTCGTACGATCTAACATCAACAAGATGACAGACCCACCGCCAAAAGGATGACAGAGCAAACTCACTCCGGCTACTACCACCAAAGGGATGATAGAAAAAACACTCGCACAAACTGACATCAACAAGATGACAGACCCTTCACCAAAAGGATGATGGAGCAAACTCACACCGGCTACTACAACCAAAGGGATGATAGAGCAAACACTCGCACGATCTGACATCAAAAAGATGACAGACCCACCACCAAAAGGATGACGGAGGAAACTCACACCGTCTACTACCACCAAGAGGATGATAGAGCAAATCACTCGCACAATCTGATATCAAAAAGATGATAGACCCAACACCAAAAGGATGATGGAGAAAACTCATAATAGCAACTACAACCAAAAGGATGATAAAGCAAACACTCCCACAATCTGACATCAACAAGATGACAGACCCACCACCAAAAGGATGATGGAGAGAACTCACGCCGATAACTACCACCAAAAGGATGATAGACCAAAACAATCGCACAATCTGACATGAACAAGATGAACGAACCACCACCATAAGGATGATGTAGCAAACACTCGCACGAACTGACATCAACAGGATGACAGAGGCCCCACCAAAAGGATGACAAAGCAACTCACTCCGGCTACTACCACTAAAAGGATGATAGAGAAAACACTCGCACGAACTAACATCAACAAGATGATAGACCCTTGACCAAAATGATGATGTAGCAAACTCACACCGGCTACTACAACCAAAGGGATAATAGAGCAAACACACGCACGATCTAACATCATCAAGATGACAGACCCACCACCAATAGGATGATAGAGCGAACTTACACCGGCTACTACCACCGAAAAGATGATAGAGCAAAACACTCACACAATCTGATATCTAAAAGATGATAGACCCACCACCAAAAGGATGATGGATAAAACTCATAATAGCTACCACAACCAAATGGATGATAGAGCAAACACTCCCACAATCTGACATCAACAAGATGACAGAGCCACCACCAAAAGGATGATGGAGGGAACTCACGCCGATAACTACCACCAAAAGGATGATAGAACATAACACTAGCACAATCTAACATCAACAAGATGAATGACCCACCACCATAAGGATGATGCAACAAACACTCGCACGAACTGACATCAACAGGATGACAGAGCCACCACCAAAAGGATGATAGAGAAAACACTCGTACGATCTAACATCAACAAGATGACAGACCCACCGCCAAAAGGATGATAGAGCAAACTCACTACGGCTACTACCACCAAAAGGATGATAGAGAAAACACTCGCACAAACTGACATCAACAAGATGACAGACCCTTCACCAAAAGGATGATGGAGCAAACTCACACCGGCTACTACAACCAAAGGGATGATAGAGCAAACACTCGCACGATCTGACATCAACAAGATGACAAACCCATCACCAAAAGGATGACGGAGCAAACTCACACCTTTTAATACCACCAAAAGGATGATAGAGCAAAACACTCGCACTATCTGATTTCAAAAAGATGACAGACCCACCAACAAACAGATGATGGAGAAAACTCACAATAGCTATGACCACCAAAAGGATGATAGAGCAAACACTCTCACAATATGACATCAACAAGATGACAGACCCACCACCAAAAGGATGATGGTGTGAACTCACACCGGCTACTACCACCTAAAGGATGATAGAGCAATCACTTGCACAGACTGACATCAACAAGATGACAGACCCATCACCAAAAGGATGATGGAGCAAACTCACACCGGCTACTACCACCAAAGGGATGATAGATCAAACACTTGCACGATCTGACATCAACAAGATGACAGACCCACCACCAAAAGAATGATGGAGAAAACTCATAATAGCTACTACCACCAAAAGGTTGACAGAGCAAACACTCCCACAATCCCTCATCAACAAGATGACATACCCACCACCAAAAGGATGATACAGCAAACACTCTTACGATCTGACAGAAACAAGATGACAGCCCCACCACCAAAAGGATGATGGAGAAAACTCACACCGGGTAGTACCACCAACAGGATGATAGAGCTAACACTCGTACAATCTAACATCAACATGATGACTGACCCACCACCAAAAGGATGATGGAGCGAACTTACGCTGATAACTAACACCAAAAGAATTATAGAGCAACACACTCGCAAAATCTGACATCAGCAAGATGATAGAGCCACCACCAAAAGGATGACAGAGCAAACTCACTCTGGCTACTACCACCAAAAGGAGGATAGAGAAAACTCTCGCACAATCTGAGATCAACAAGCTGACAGACTCACCACCAAAAGCATGATGGAGCAAACTGACACCGGCTACTACAACAAAAGGGATGATAGAGTAAACACTCGCACGATCTGACGTCAACAAGATTACAGACCCACCACCAAAAGGATGACGGAGCGAACTTACACTGGCTACTTCCACCAAAAGGATGATAGAGCAAAACACTCGCACAATCTGATATCAAAAAAATGATAGACCCACCACCAAAAAGATGATGGAGAAAACTCATAATAGCTACTACAACCAAAAGGATGATAGAGCAAACACTCCCACAATCTGACATCAACAAGATGACAGACCCACCACCAAAAGGATGATGGAGCGAACTCACGCCAATAATTACCACCAAAAGGATGATAGAACAAAACACTCGCACAATCAGACATCAACAAGATGAACGACCCACCACCAAAAGGATGATAGAGAAAACACTCGTACCATCTAACATCAACAAGATGAAAGACCCACCACCAAAAGGATGACAAAGCAAACTCATACCGGCTACTACAACCAAAGGGATGATAGAGCAAACACTCGCACAATCTGACATCAACAAGATGACAGACCCTTCACCAAAAGGATGATGGAGCAAACTCACACCAGCTACTACAACGAAAGGGATGATAGCGCAAACACTTGCAAGATCTGACATCAACAAGATGACAGACCCACCACCAAAAGGATGACCTAGCGAACTCACAATAGCTACTACCACCAAAAGGATGATAGAGCAAACACTCCCACAATCTGACATCAATAAGATGACAGACCTACCACCAAAAGATTGATAGCGCAATCACTCGCACGAACTGACATCAACATGATGACAGAACCTTCACCATAAAGATGATGGAGCAAACACAGACCGGCTACTACCACCAAATGGATGATAGAGCAAACACTCAGACGATCTGACATAAATAAGATGACAGACCCACCACCAAAAGGATGATGGAGCAAACTCACACCTGCTACTACCACCAAAAGGATGATAGAGCTAACACTCGCACAATCTAACATCAACAAGATGACTGGTCCACAACCAAAAGGATGATAGAGCAAACTCACGTCTATAACTACCACCAAAGGGATGATAGAGAAAAACACTGGCACAATCTAACATCAACAAGATGAACAACCCACCACCATAAGGATGATGCAGCAAACACTCGCTCGAACTGACATCAGCAGGATAGTAGAGCCACCACCAAAAGGATGATAGAGAAAACACTCGTACGATCTGACATCAACAAGATGACAGACCCACACCAAAACGATGATAGAGCAAACTCACTCTGGCTACTACCACCAAAAGGATGATAGAGAAAACAATCGCACGAACTGACATCAACAAGATGACAGACCCTTCACCAAAAGGATGATGGAGCAAACTCACATCGGCTACTACAACCAAAGGGATGATAGAACAAACACTGGCACGATCTGACATCAACAAGATGACAGACCCACTACTAAAAGGATGACGGAGCAAACTCACACCGGCTACTACCATCAAAAGGATGATAGAGCAAAACACTCGCACAATCTGATTTCAAAAAGATGATAGACCCACCACCAAGAGGATGATGGAGAAAAATCACAATAGCTAATACCACCAAAAGGATGATAGAGCAAACACTCCCACAATCCCAAATCAACAAGATGACAGACCCACCACCAAAAGGATGATGGAGCGAACTCACACCGGCTACAACCACCAAAAGGATGATAGAGCAATCACTCGCACGAACTGGCATCAACAAGATGACATACCCTTCACCAAAAGGATGATGGAGCAAACTCACACCGGCTACTACCACCAAAGGGATGATAGAGCAAACACTCGTACGATCTGACATAAACAAGATGACAGCCCCACCACCAAAAGGATGATGGAGAAAACTTACACCGGCTACTACCACCAAAAGGATGATAGACCCACCACTAAAAGGACGATGGAGAAAACTCATAATAGCTACTACAACCAAAAGGATGATTGAGCAAACACTCCCACAATCTGACATCAACAAGATGACAGACCCACCACCAAAAGGATGATGGAGCGAACTCACACCGATAACTACCACCAAAAGGATGATAGAACAAAACACTCACATAATCTGACATCAACAAGATGAATGACCCACCACCATAAGGATGATGCAGCAAACACTCGCACAAACTGACATTAACAGGATGACAGAGCCACCCCCAAAAGGACGATAGTGAAAACACTCGTACGATCTAACATCAACAAGATGATAGACCCACCACCAAAAGGATGACAGAGCAAACTCAATCCGTCTACTACCACCAAAAGGATGATAGAGAAAACACTCGCACGAAATGACATCAACAAGATGACAGACCCTTCACCAAAAGGATGATGGAGCAAACTGACACCGGCTACAACAACCAAAGGGATGATAGAGCAAACACTAGCACAATCTGACATCAACAAGATGACAGACCCACCACCAAAAGGATAACGGAGCGAACTCACAATAGCTACTACCACCAAAAGGATGATAGAGCAAACACTCCCACAATCTGACATCAACAAGATTACTGACCCACCACCAAAAGAATGATAGAGAAAACTTACACCGGCTACTACCACCAAAAGAATGATAGAGCAATCACTCGCACGAACTGACATCGACAAGATGACAGAACCTTCACCATAAGGATGATGGAGCAAACACACACCGGCTACTACCACCAAATTGATGATAGAGCAAACACTTGCACGATATGACATAAACAAGATGACAGACCCACCACCAAAAGGATGATGGAGCAAACTCACACCGGCTACTACCACCAAAAGGATGATAGAGCTAACATTTGCACAATCTAACATCAACAAGATGACTGGCCCACCACCAAAACGATGATGGAGCAAACTCACGCTGATAACTACCACCAAAGGGATGATAGAGCAAAACACTCGCACAATCTGACATCAACAAGATGAACGACCCACCACCATAAGGACGATGCAGCAAACACTCGCACGAACTGACATCAGCAGGATGATAGAGCCACCACCAAAAGGATGATAGAGAAAACACTCGTACGATCTTACATCAACAAGATGACATACCCACCATCAAAACGATGATAGAGCAAACTCACTCTGGCTACTACCACCAAAAGGATGATAGAGAAAACACTCGCAGGAACTGACATCAACAACATGACAGGCACTTCACCAAAAGGATGATGGAGCAAATTCACACCGGCTACTACAACCAAAGGGATGATAGAGAAAACACTCGCACGATCTGACATCAACAAGATGACAGACCCACCACCAAAAGGATGACGGAGCAAACTCACACTGGCTACTACCACCAAAAGGGTGATAGAGCAAAACACTCGTACAATCTTATTTCAAAAAGATGACAGATCCACCACCAAGAGGATGATGGAGAAAACTCACAATAGCTACTACCACCAAAAGGATGATAGATCAAACACTCCCACAATCCCACATCAACAAGATGACAGACCCACCACCAAAAGGATGATGGAGCAAACTCACACCGGCTACTACAACCAAAGGGATGATAGAGCAAACACTCGCACGATCTGACATCAACAAGATGACAGACCCACCACTAAAAGGATGACGGAGCAAACTCACACCGGCTACTACCACCAAAAGGATGATAGAGCAAAACACTCACACAATCTGATTTCAAAAAGATGATAGACCCACCACCAAGAGGATGATGGAGAAAAATCACAATAGCTAATACCACAAAAAGGATGATAGAGCAAACACTCCCACAATCCCACATCAACAAGATGACAGACCCACCACCAAAAGGATGATGGAGCGAACTCACACTGGCTACAACCACCAAAAGGATGATAGAGCAATCACTCGCACGAACTGGCATCAACAAGATGACATACCCTTCACCAAAAGGATGATGGAGCAAACTCACACCGGCTACTACCACCAAAGGGATGATAGAGCAAACACTCGTACGATCTGACATAAACAAGATGACAGCCCCACCACCAAAAGGATGATGGAGAAAACTCACACCGGATAGTACCACCAAAAGGATGATAGAGCTAACACTCGCACAATCTGACATCAACAAGATGACTGACCCACCACCAAAAGGATGATTGAGCGAACTCACGCCGATAACTACCACCAAAAGGATTATAGCACAAACACTCGCACAATCAAACATCAACAAGATGAACGACCCACCACCATAAGGATGATGCAGCAAACAGTCGCACCAACAGACATCAGCAAGATGACAGAGCCACCACCATAAGGATGACAGAGCAAACTCACTCCGGCTACTACCACCAAAAGGATGATAGAGAAAACACTCGCACAATCTGAGATCAACAAGATGACAGACTCACCACCAAAAGCATGATGGAGCAAACTCACACCGGCTACTACAACCAAAGGGATGATAGAGCAAACACTCGCACGATCTAACATCAACAAGATGACAGACCCACCACCAAAAGGATGACGGAGCGAACTTACACCGGCTACTACCACCAAAAGGATGATAGACCCACCACTAAAAGGACGATCGAGAAAACTCATAATAGCTACTACAACCAAAAGGATGATTGAGCAAACACTCCCACAATCTGACATCAACAAGATGACAGACCCACCACCAAAAGGATGATGAAGCGAACTCACACCGATAACTACCACCAAAAGGATGATAGAACAAAACACTCACATAATCTGACATCAACAAGATGAATGACCCACCACCATAAGGATGATGCAGCAAACACTCGCACAAACTGACATTAACAGGATGACAGAGCCACCCCCAAAAGGACGATAGTGAAAACACTCGTACGATCTAACATCAACAAGATGATAGACCCACCACCAAAAGGATGACAGAGCAAACTCAATCCGTCTACTACCACCAATAGGATGATAGAGAAAACACTCGCACGAAATGACATCAACAAGATGACAGACCCTTCACCAAAAGGATGATGGAGCAAACTGACACCGGCTACAACAACCAAAGGGATGATAGAGCAAACACTAGCACAATCTGACATCAACAAGGTGACAGACCCACCACCAAAAGGATAACGGAGCGAACTCACAATAGCTACTACCACCAAAAGGATGATAGAGCAAACACTCCCACAATCTGACATCAACAAGATTACTGACCCACCACCAAAAGAATGATAGAGAAAACTCACACCGGCTACTACCACCAAAAGAATGATAGAGCAAACACTCGCACGAACTGACATCGACAAGATGACAGAACCTTCACCATAAGGATGATGGAGCAAACACACACCGGCTAATACCACCAAATTGATGATAGAGCAAACACTTGCACGATATGACATAAACAAGATGATAGACCCACCACCAAAAGGATGATGGAGCAAACTCACACCGGCTACTACCACCAAAAGGATGATAGAGCTAACATTTGCACAATCTAACATCAACAAGATGACTGGCCCACCACCAAAACGATGATGGACAAACTCACGCTGATAACTACCACCAAAGGGATGATAGAGCAAAACACTCGCACAATCTGACATCAACAAGATGAACGACCCACCACCATAAGGATGATGCAGCAAACACTCGCACGAACTGACATCAGCAGGATGATAGAGCCACCACCAAAAGGATGATAGAGAAAACACTCGTACGATCTTACATCAACAAGATGACATACCCACCACCAAAACGATGATAGAGCAAACTCACTCTGGCTACTACCACCAAAAGGATGATAGAGAAAACACTCGCAGGAACTGACATCAACAAGATGACAGGCACTTCACCAAAAGGATGATGGAGCAAATTCACACCGGCTACTACAACCAAAGGGATGATAGAGAAAACACTCGCACGATCTGACATCAACAAGATGACAGACCCACCACCAAAAGGATGACGGAGCAAACTCACACCGGCTACTACCACCAAAAGGGTGATAGAGCAAAACACTCGCACAATCTTATTTCAAAAAGATGACAGATCCACCACCAAGAGGATGATGGAGAAAACTCACAATAGCTACTACCACCAAAAGGATGATAGATTAAACACTCTCACAATCCCACATCAACAAGATGACAGACCCACCACCAAAAGGATGATGGAGCAAACTCACACCGGCTACTACAACCAAAGGGATGATAGAGCAAACACTCGCACGATCTGACGTCAACAAGATGACAGACCCACCACCAAAAGGATGACGGAGCGAACTTACACCGGCTACTACCACCAAAAGGATGATAGACCCACCACTAAAAGGACGATAGAGAAAACTCATAATAGCTACTACAACCAAAAGGATGATTGAGCAAACACTCCCACAATCTGACATCAACAAGATGACAGACCCACCACCAAAAAGATGATGGAGCGAACTCACGCCGATAAATACCACCAAAAGGATGATAGAAAAAAACACTCGCATAATCTGACATCAACAAGATGAACGACCCACCACCATAAGGATGATGCAGCAAACACTCGCACAAACTGACATTAACAGAATGACAGAGCCACCACCAAAAGGACGATAGTGAAAACACTCGTACGATCTAACATCAACAAGATGATAGACCCACCACCAAAAGGATGACAGAGCAAACTCAATCCGTCTACTACCACCAAAAGGATGATAAAGAAAACACTCGCACGAAATGACATCAACAAGATGGCAGACCCTTCACCAAAAGGATGATGGAGAAAACTCACACCGGCTACTACAACCAAAGGGATGATAGAGCAAACACTCGCACGATTTGACATCAACAAGATGACAGACCCACCACCAAAAGGATGACGGAGCAAACTCACACCGTCTACTACCACCAAAAGGATGATAGAGCAAAACACTCGCACAATCTAATTTCAAAAAGATGACAGACCCACCATCAAAAGGATGATGGAGAAAACTCACAATAGCCACGACCACGACAAGGATGATAGAGAAAACACTCCCACAATCTAACATCAACAAGATGACAGACCCACCACAAAAGGATGATGGAGCAAACTCATACCGGCTACTACCACCAAAAGGATGATAGAGAAATCACTCGCACGAACTGACATCAACAAGATGACAGACCCTTCACCAAAAGGATGATGGAGCAAACTCACATCGGCTACTACCACCAAAGGGATGATAGAGCAAACACTTCCACAATCTGACATCAACAAGATGAAAGACCCACCACCAAAAGGATGGCAAAGCAAACTCACTCCGGCTACTACCACTAAAAGGATGATAGAGAAAACACTTGCACGAACTAACACCAACAAGATGACAGACCCTTCACCAAAAGGATGATGGAGCAAACTGACACCGGCTATAACAACCAAAGGGATGATAGAGCAAACACTAGCAGGATCTGACATCAACAAGATGACAGACCCACCACAAAAAGGATAACAGAGCGAACTCACAATAGCTACTACCACCAAAAGGATGATAGAGCAAACACTCCCACAATCTGACATCAACAAGATTACTGACCCACCACCAAAAGAATGATAGAGAAAACTCACACCGGCTACTACCACCAAAAGAATGATAGAGCAATCACTCGCACGAACTGACATCAACAAGATGACAGAACCTTCACCATAAGGATGATGGAGCAAACACACAACGACTACTACCACCAAATTGATGATAGAGCAAACACTTGCACGATATGACATAAACAAGATGACAGACCCACCACCAAAAGGATGATGGAGCAAACTCACACCGGCTACTACCAACAAAAGGATGATAGAGCTAACACTCGCACAATCTAACAACAACAAGATGACTGGCCCACCACCAAAAGGATGATGGAGCGAACTCACGCTGATAACTACCACCAAAGGGATGATGGAGCAAAACACTCGCACAATCTGACATCAACAAGATGAACGACCCACCACCATAAGGATGATGCAGCAA
Source organism: Lathyrus sativus (assembly GCA_963859935.3). Classification (NCBI taxonomy): domain Eukaryota; kingdom Viridiplantae; phylum Streptophyta; class Magnoliopsida; order Fabales; family Fabaceae; genus Lathyrus; species Lathyrus sativus. The sequence continues at coordinate 249,725,785 of OZ012740.1, read as the reverse complement.
ACACTCGCACGAACTGACATCAGCAGGATGATAGAGCCACCACCAAAAGGATGATAGAGAAAACACCCGTACGATCTGACATCAACAAGATGACATACCCACCACCAAAACGATGATAGAGCAAACTCACTCTGGCTACTACCACCAAAAGGATGATAGAGAAAACACTCGCACGAACTGACATCAACAAGATGACATGCCCTTCACCAAAAGGATGATAGAGCAAATTCACACCGGCATCCACCACCAAAGGGATGATAGAGAAAACACTCGCACGATACGACATCAACAAGATCACAGACCCACCACAAAAAGGATGACGGAGCAAACTCACACCGGCTACTACCACCAAAAGGGTGATTGAGCACAATCTTATTTCAAAAAGATGACAGATCCACCACCAAGAGGATGATGGAGAAAACTCACAATAGCTACAACCACCAAAAGGATGATAGATCAAACACTCCCACAATCCCACATCAACAAGATGACAGACCCACCACCAAAAGGATGATGGAGCAAACTCACACCGGCTACTATCACCAAAATGATGATAGAGCAATCACTCGCACGAACTGACATCAACAAGATGACAGACCCTTCACCAAAAGGATGATGGAGCAAACTCACACCGGCTACTACCACCAAAGGGATGATAGAGCAAACACTCGTACGATCTGATATAAACAAGATAATAGCCCCACCACCAAAAGGATGATGGAGAAAACTCACACCGGCTAGTACCACCAAAAGGATGATAGAACTAACACTCGCACAATCTGACATCAACAAGATGACTGACCCACCAACAAAAGGATGATGGAGCGAACTCACCCCGATAACTACCACCAAAAGGATTATAGAGCAAAACACTTGCACAATCTGACATCAACAAGATGAACGACCCACCACCATAAGGATGATGCATCAAACAGTCGCACGAACAGATATCAGCAAGATGACAGAGCCACCACCAAAAGCATGACAGAGCAAACTCACTCCGGCTACTACCACCAAAAGGATGATAGAGAAAACACTCGCACAATCTGAGATCAACAAGATGACAGACTCACCCCCAAACGCATGATGGAGCAAACTCACACCGGCTATTACAACCAAAGGGATGATAGAGCAAACACTTGCACGATCTGACATCAACAAGATGACAGACCCACCACCAAAAGGATGACGGAGCAAACTCACACCGGCTACTACCACCAAAAGGATGATAGAGCAAAACACTCGCACAATCTGATATCAAAAAGATGACAGACCCACCACCAAAAGGATGATGGAGGAAACTCACAATACCTACTACCACCAAAAGGATGATTGACCAAACACTCCCACCATCTGACATCAACAAGATGACAGACCCCCCACCAAAAGGATGATGGAGCGAACTCATGGCGATAACTATCACCAAAAGGATGATAGAGCAAAACACTCGCACAATCTGACATCAGCAAGATGAACGACCTACCACCATAAGGATGATGCAGCAAACACTCACGCAAATTGACATCAACAGGAGGATAGAGCCTCCACCAAAATGATGATAGAGCAAACTCACTCGGGCTACTACCACCAAAAGGATGATAGAAAAAAATACTCGCACGAACTGACATCAACAAGATGACAGACCGTTCACCAAAAGGATGATGGAGCAAACTCACACCGGCTACTACAACCAAAGGGATGATAGAGAAAACACTCGCACGATCTGACATCAACAAGATGACAGACCCACCACCAAAAGGATGACGGAGCAAACTCACACCGGCTACTACCACCAAAAGAATGATAGAGCAAAACACTCGCACAATCTAATATCAAAAAGATGACAGACCCACCACCAAAAGGATGATGGAGAAAACTCACAATAGCTATTACCACCAAAAGGATGATATAGCAAACACTCGCAGGAACTGACATCAACAAGATGATAGACCCCTCACCAAAAGGATGATGGAGCAAAGTCACACCGGCTACTACCACCAAAGGGATGATAGAGCAAACACTCGGACGATCTGACATAAACAAGATGACAGACCCACCACCAATAGGATGATGGAGCAAACTCACCCCGGCTACTACCACCAAAAGAATGATAGAGCTAACACTCGCATAATCTGACATCAACAAGATGACTGACCCACCACCAAAAGGATGATGGAGCGAAGTCATGCCGATAACTACCACCAAAATGATGATAGAGCAAAACACTCGCACAATCTGACATCAACAAGATGAATGACCCACCACCATAAGGATGATGCAGCAAACACTCGCACAAACTGACATTAACAGGATGACAGAGCCACCCCCAAAAGGACGATAGTGAAAACACTCGTACGATCTAACATCAACAAGATGATAGACCCACCACCAAAAGGATGACAGAGCAAACTCAATCCGTCTACTACCACCAATAGGATGATAGAGAAAACACTCGCACGAAATGACATCAACAAGATGACAGACCCTTCACCAAAAGGATGATGGAGCAAACTGACACCGGCTACAACAACCAAAGGGATGATAGAGCAAACACTAGCACAATCTGACATCAACAAGGTGACAGACCCACCACCAAAAGGATAACGGAGCGAACTCACAATAGCTACTACCACCAAAAGGATGATAGAGCAACCACTCCCACAATCTGACATCAACAAGATTATTGACCCACCACCAAAAGAATGATAGAGAAAACTCACACCGGCTACTACCACCAAAAGAATGATAGAGCAAACACTCGCACGAACTGACATCGACAAGATGACAGAACCTTCACCATAAGGATGATGGAGCAAACACACACCGGCTACTACCACCAAATTGATGATAGAGCAAACACTTGCACGATATGACATAAACAAGATGACAGACCCACCACCAAAAGGATAATGGAGCAAACTCACACCGGCTACTACCACCAAAAGGATGATAGAGCTAACATTTGCACAATCTAACATCAACAAGATGACTGGCCCACCACCAAAACGATGATGGAGCAAACTCACGCTGATAACTACCACCAAAGGGATGATAGAGCAAAACACTCGCACAATCTGACATCAACAAGATGAACGACCCACCACCATAAGGACGATGCAGCAAACACTCGCACGAACTGACATCAGCAGGATGATAGAGCCACCACCAAAAGGATGATAGAGAAAACACTCGTACGATCTTACATCAACAAGATGACATACCCACCACCAAAACGATGATAGAGCAAACTCACTCTGGCTACTACCACCAAAAGGATGATAGAGAAAACACTCGCAGGAACTGACATCAACAAGATGACAGGCACTTCACCAAAAGGATGATGGAGCAAATTCACACCGGCTACTACCACCAAAGGGATGATAGAGAAAACACTCGCACGATCTGACATCAACAAGATGACAGACCCACCACCAAAAGGATGACGGAGCAAACTCACACCGGCTACTACCACCAAAAGGGTGATAGAGCAAAACACTCGCACAATCTTATTTCAAAAAGATGACAGATCCACCACCAAGAGGATGATGGAGAAAACTCACAATAGCTACTACCACCAAAAGGATGATAGATCAAACACTCCCACAATCCCACATCAACAAGATGACAGACCCACCACCAAAAGGATGATGGAGCAAACTCACACCGGCTACTACAACCAAAGGGATGATAGAGCAAACACTCGCATGATCTGACGTCAACAAGATGACAGACCCACCACCAAAAGGATGACGGAGCGAACTTACACCGGCTACTACCACCAAAAGGTTGATAGACCCACCACTAAAAGGACGATAGAGAAAACTCATAATAGCTACTACAACCAAAAGGATGATTGAGCAAACACTCCCACAATCTGACATCAACAAGATGACAGACCCACCACCAAAAGGATGATGGAGCGAACTCACGCCGATAAATACCACCAAAAGGATGATAGAAAAAAACACTCGCATAATCTGACATCAACAAGATGAACGACCCACCACCATAAGGATGATGCAGCAAACACTCGCACAAACTGACATTAACAGAATGACAGAGCCACCACCAAAAGGACGATAGTGAAAACACTCGTACGATCTAACATCAACAAGATGATAGACCCACCACCAAAAGGATGACAGAGCAAACTCAATCCGTCTACTACCACCAAAAGGATGATCAAGAAAACACTCGCACGAAATGACATCAACAAGATGGCAGACCCTTCACCAAAAGGATGATGGAGAAAACTCACACCGGCTACTACAACCAAAGGGATGATAGAGCAAACACTCGCACGATTTGACATCAACAAGATGACAGACCCACCACCAAAAGGATGACGGAGCAAACTCACACCGTCTACTACCACCAAAAGGATGATAGAGCAAAACACTCGCACAATCTAATTTCAAAAAGATGACAGACCCACCAACAAAAGGATGATGGAGAAAACTCACAATAGCCACGACCACGACAAGGATGATAGAGAAAACACTCCCACAATCTAACATCAACAAGATGACAGACCCACCACAAAAGGATGATGGAGCAAACTCATACCGGCTACTACCACCAAAAGGATGATAGAGAAATCACTCGCACGAACTGACATCAACAAGATGACAGACCCTTCACCAAAAGGATGATGGAGCAAACTCACATCGGCTACTACCACCAAAGGGATGATAGAGCAAACACTTCCACAATCTGACATCAACAAGATGAAAGACCCACCACCAAAAGGATGGCAAAGCAAACTCACTCCGGCTACTACCACTAAAAGGATGATAGAGAAAACACTTGCACGAACTAACACCAACAAGATGACAGACCCTTCACCAAAAGGATGATGGAGCAAACTGACACCGGCTATAACAACCAAAGGGATGATAGAGCAAACACTAGCAGGATCTGACATCAACAAGATGACAGACCCACCACAAAAAGGATAACAGAGCGAACTCACAATAGCTACTACCACCAAAAGGATGATAGAGCAAACACTCCCACAATCTGACATCAACAAGATTACTGACCCACCACCAAAAGAATGATAGAGAAAACTCACACCGGCTACTACCACCAAAAGAATGATAGAGCAATCACTCGCACGAACTGACATCAACAAGATGACAGAACCTTCACCATAAGGATGATGGAGCAAACACACAACGACTACTACCACCAAATTGATGATAGAGCAAACACTTGCACGATATGACATAAACAAGATGACAGACCCACCACCAAAAGGATGATGGAGCAAACTCACACCGGCTACTACCAACAAAAGGATGATAGAGCTAACACTCGCACAATCTAACAACAACAAGATGACTGGCCCACCACCAAAAGGATGATGGAGCGAACTCACGCTGATAACTACCACCAAAGGGATGATGGAGCAAAACACTCGCACAATCTGACATCAACAAGATGAACGACCCACCACCATAAGGATGATGCAGCAAACACTCGCACGAACTGACATCAGCAGGATGATAGAGCCACCACCAAAAGGATGATAGAGAAAACACCCGTACGATCTGACATCAACAAGATGACATACCCACCACCAAAACGATGATAGAGCAAACTCACTCTGGCTACTACCACCAAAAGGATGATAGAGAAAACACTCGCACGAACTGACATCAACAAGATGACATGCCCTTCACCAAAAGGATGATAGAGCAAATTCACACCGGCTACTACAACCAAAGGGATGATAGAGAAAACACTCGCACGATACGACATCAACAAGATCACAGACCCACCACAAAAAGGATGACGGAGCAAACTCACACCGGCTACTACCACCAAAAGGGTGATTGAGCAAAACACTCGCACAATCTTATTTCAAAAAGATGACAGATCCACCACCAAGAGGATGATGGAGAAAACTCACAATAGCTACAACCGCCAAAAGGATGATAGATCAAACACTCCCACAATCCCACATCAACAAGATGACAGACCCACCACCAAAAGGATGATGGAGCAAACTCACACCGGCTACTATCACCAAAATGATGATAGAGCAATCACTCGCACAAACTGACATCAACAAGATGACAGACCCTTCACCAAAAGGATGATGGAGCAAACTCACACCGGCTACTACCACCAAAGGGATGATAGAGCAAACACTCGTACGATCTGATATAAACAAGATAATAGCCCCACCACCAAAAGGATGATGGAGAAAACTCACACCGGCTAGTACCACCAAAAGGATGATAGAACTAACACTCGCACAATCTGACATCAACAAGATGACTGACCCACCACCAAAAGGATGATGGAGCGAACTCACCCCGATAACTACCACCAAAAGGATTATAGAGCAAAACACTTGCACAATCTGACATCAACAAGATGAACGACCCACCACCATAAGGATGATGCATCAAACAGTCGCACGAACAGATATCAGCAAGATGACAGAGCCACCACCAAAAGCATGACAGAGCAAACTCACTCCGGCTACTACCACCAAAAGGATGATAGAGAAAACACTCGCACAATCTGAGATCAACAAGATGACAGACTCACCCCCAAACGCATGATGGAGCAAACTCACACCGGCTATTACAACCAAAGGGATGATAGAGCAAACACTTGCACGATCTGACATCAACAAGATGACAGACCCACCACCAAAAGGATGACGGAGCAAACTCACACCGGCTACTACCACCAAAAGGATGATAGAGCAAAACACTCGCACAATCTGATATCAAAAAGATGACAGACCCACCACCAAAAGGATGATGGAGGAAACTCACAATACCTACTACCACCAAAAGGATGATTGACCAAACACTCCCACCATCTGACATCAACAAGAAGACAGACCCCCCACCAAAAGGATGATGGAGCGAACTCATGGCGATAACTATCACCAAAAGGATGATAGAGCAAAACACTCGCACAATCTAACATCAGCAAGATGAACGACCTACCACCATAAGGATGATGCAGCAAACACTCACGCAAATTGACATCAACAGGAGGATAGAGCCTCCACCAAAAGGATGATAGAGCAAACTCACTCGGGCTACTACCACCAAAAGGATGATAGAAAAAAATACTCGCACGAACTGACATCAACAAGATGACAGACCGTTCACCAAAAGGATGATGGAGCAAACTCACACCGGCTACTACAACCAAAGGGATGATAGAGAAAACACTCGCACAATCTGACATCAACAAGATGACAGACCCACCACCAAAAGGATGACGGAGCAAACTCACACCGGCTACTACCACCAAAAGAATGATAGAGCAAAACACTCGCACAATCTAATATCAAAAAGATGACAGACCCACCACCAAAAGGATGATGGAGAAAACTCAAAATAGCTATTACCACCAAAAGGATGATAGAGCAAACACTCGCAGGAACTGACATCAACAAGATGATAGACCCCTCACCAAAAGGATGATGGAGCAAAGTCACACCGGCTACTACCACCAAAGGGATGATAGAGCAAACACTCGGACGATCTGACATAAACAAGATGACAGACCCACCACCAATAGGATGATGGAGCAAACTCACCCCGGCTACTACCACCAAAAGAATGATAGAGCTAACACTCGCATAATCTGACATCAACAAGATGACTGACCCACCACCAAAAGGATGATGGAGCGAAGTCATGCCGATAACTACCACCAAAATGATGATAGAGCAAAACACTCGCACAATCTGACATCAACAAGATGAATGACCCACCATCATAAGGATGATGCAGCAAACAGTCGCACGAACTGACATCAGCAAGATGACAGACCCACCACAAAAGGACTTTGAAGAGGACTCTACTGGGGATAGTAACACGAGGAAATCACGGCTTGGACCCGACTGGGTGAAGAGCGAATGGCCTTCAAACATTCGAGGTACGAGACGGTTGAATACCAAAGAAACACTAAAATTTGCCAACCGATGAGATAAACTGTAAAACTGCTTGAGAAGCAACGTCCAATGAACTGAATCTGGTTGTTACGGCAACAACTGGTCAATTATCGGATACAATTTTGATTTCAACCTCAACCCCCTGTGGGACACCACGGGCACTGAGCTATTTTCGCAAAACACCTCCGTCCACCGTTGGGCTAACCTTGTCAACACCAGGAAAGAAACCAATTCGTCAACATGAATAGAGATTATGTCGTCACAGGAGTAACCTTGTCCACATCTGGACCCAAATTTCGTCAAATCACGAATAAATGCAAATCTGTCCACGTCAGGACTTCACATTTTGACAACACAGGAATAGAACCTTGTCCATGTTAGGACCCTCATTTCGCTAATACGAAGGAAGATATCTGCTGGGGATAAATGGTCCTTGAAGAGTAACCAATCTTGTCCATGTCAGGACTTCACATTACGGAAAACTCCCGGCGCTTTCGCTGGGGAAACATTTCTGTTTAATCACAGGGAACTCATCTGCCTATCCCTACAAGCACATCATCTGTCTAAACACGGGAAACCCGATCCGTCTACTTCATACGGGAAAAGTCATCTGCCTGATTACAGGAAACTCCATCCGCCTGCTTCATATGAGAAAAGCATCTGAATACCGTTTCTCTGCCTACCTCTACAGTAGCCAACTCCGTTGGTCCCAACCCACAAACGACTTTGAAGAGGACTCTACTGGGGACAGTAACACGAGGAAATCACGGCGAATTCCTTGGGGAAAATACTTTTGTCAAATATCGGAACACAATTCACATACTCTGTCTATCACGGGAGAATTATCTATCTGGATACCGGAAGATTCATCCGCCTGCTTCATACGGGAAAATTCATCTGCCTGATTCTTACAGGAAAGTTCATCCGCCTGTTTCATACGGGAAAATACGTCTTCCTGATTCATACAGGAAAGTTCATCCGCCTGTTTCATACGGGAAAATACGTCTGCCTGATTCGTACAGGAAAGTTCATCCGCCTATTTCATACGGGAAAATACATCTGCCTGATTCATACAGGAAAGTTCATTCGCCTGTTTCATACGGGAAAATACGTCTGCCTGATTCATACAGGAAAGTTCATCCGCCTGGTTCATACGGGAAAATACATCTGCCTGATTCATACAGGAAAGTTCATTCGCCTGCTTCTTACGGGAAAACATAACACATATGCCTGGTTCATACAGGAAAGTTCATCCGCCTGCTTATTACGGGAAAACATAACACATCTGCCTGATACTTACAGGAAAGTTCATCCGCCTGCTTCTTACGGGAAAACATAACACATCTGCCTGGTTCATACAGGAAAGTTCATCCGCCTGATTCTTACGGGAAAACATAACACATCTACCTGGTTCATACAGGAAAGTTCATCCGCCTGATTCTTACGGGAAAACAACATCTTGGATATAGCTTCCTTGCCTATTCTTGGTAGTAGCTAACTCCACTGGGGATATTCTGAAAATAACTGCCCGACACCCGTTTCGAAAACAAGTGACCTCTTCTGAAATTTTGATTCATGAAACCCTGAAATGCTGCCGCGACAGCAAACCTAAAGAAAACACTCCGCTGGTCGAATAAGAGAAACTTCAACTAATAACTCTGTGGGGAATAACAACAAGGACTGCATCATCACATGTCTCACGGCGAGACTTCGAATATCTGGAAATAGATCTAAGATAGAACTCCACACTCCTGTTGAGAAACACACCTGAAAAGCAAAAGGTTAACCAACCTGATTTATGTTTCAAAATGCATATGTCTGATAATGGCGTAATGTTCCATACGGCATGGAAATGCTACGCGTTTTTTGGGTAGATGCAAATATGATAATGCATGCAAATGCAGGTTCAGGCTGCTGGGGAAGCTCTGACAAGCTTGCTTCAACACGGCTGTTGAGGACAAATACCACCCTGGTAGGGATGAACGGGTATCGCGCAGTATTCTGGCAAAATAAATGCCGGGAATACAGCCAACTCTGCCGGGGAGAGATTACACATCGATTTCCACTGGGAGGAAAGAACAACACCTGCTGGGAAGATTAACTCAGCTGGGGGGAAAAGCAACCCTTCTGGGGGACAACTGTCTGGGTACAGTTTACAAACTCGGAACTACCACCCCGTTAGGGATAATCATCCTGACGAAAGCATGACGACCTGCGGGGAGAAAGAAAACCATCCTCGTTGGGGATAAACCTTCTAAACCTACTATGACTTGGTTATGTGTCGCGGAAATCCTCCCAGCTCGGGGTTAAACGTGCACCTACTCGACTCTCTGGGGAGTATAACCTCTGCATGGGACACTGATTCTGTCTAGCCGGGGATATCCTGTGGCCAACTTCTACGAGGATACTCTTCTGGGGAAACTAATCCTTTCCTTCGGTAAGGGATAACATCGTTTCAACCTCTGGGGATGAGGTACGACCTGCTGGGAAATAAGGTCAAGTCCTTCTTCCAGGGCCTCTGGTTGGGGCCACCATTTTCTGATTGTCCGCTTCAAGGGCGAGAACCCTGCAAAACACAAACGAGACAAAACAAATCTATACAACCAAATCTATTCGGGTTAGCATTCGCGACATTACTTCAGTCAATTCGAAGTTTTATCAATCATTGGCAAGGGCCAACAAGATTATGCAAGTGCAAGTTTATCAAAAACATCGGCGTTTTCCACATACAAAACAGTAAAGCACAAACATCAAATACTGAATAACATGTCTTATTGATTGAGCCTGTAAATAGGCGAAGCTTTGTACATCAGATGCAACTCCTGAAAAGAGGAAGTTACACACACACATACATATATGCACAAAAAGCATAAAATACAAAACAATATTTGTATACATGTCGGCAACGTGGTGCAGACAAACATCATGAGCTGATCCTCCTATGACTCGCCTGACTCTGGCGCTTTCCCGGTATTCACTTTTCGGAAGAGATTCTGTTGGATAAACGAACCCTCAGGTACTCCCAAACCACTAAGAAATGTAGTATCAAATCCGGACCGTAATCATTTGCTTTTTCAATCCCTAACTTTTGCGTGAATCGCCCTTTGCGGGTTTTCAATTCACCAGGATACCCTTTTTTGCCGAAGTCGCCCTTTGCAGGTTTTCGACTTCGCGGGTGTACATCTTTTCAATTTTATCCCTAACTTTTGCTTGAACCTTTTATTCATTTTTTTTCAGTTCGCCAGGATGCCCCATTTTTGCCTGGACTCTCTTTTTACTGTCCAGTGGGTCACTTTCAAGCAAAGTATTTTTTAACTGCGTCCGAATTCACAGGAGACGTAAAGTCTTCACCATCCATGGTAGATAGTAGCAAGGCTCCTCCAGAGAAGACTTTCCTGAAAACGTAGGGACCTTCGTAATTAGGGGTCCACTTGCCCCTGTGATCTGTTTGTGGCGGGAGAATCCTCTTCAGCACAAGGTCGCCCGTCTGAAAGCTTCATGGACATATCTTCTTATCATACGCTTTCTTCATCCGACTCTGGTACAATCGACCGTATGCTAGAGAAGCTAGCCTCTTCTCATCCATTAAACTCAGCTGATTCAACCTGTCTTTTACCCATTCTGCCTCGTCAAGTTGGACATCTCATAAAACCCTCAAGGAAGGAATCTCAACCTCCAATGGTAACACTGCCTCCATTCCGTATACCAATGAAAAAGGGGTTGCCCTGATTGATGTGCGTACCGTCGTACGATAACCGTGCAAAGCGAAAGGTAGCATCTCGTGCCAGTCCTTATACGTCACAACCATCTTCTGGACGATCTTCTTTATGTTCTTATTGGCCGCTTCAACAGCGCCATTCATCTTGGGTCGGTAAGGAGAAGAGTTGTGATGCTCAATCTTGAAATTCTGACACAGCTCTTTCATCATCTTGTTATTCAGATTCGAACCGTTGTCGGTGATAATCCGCTCAGGGATTCCATATCTGCAGATAATATCTCGTTTGATAAATCTGGCGACCACTTGTTTGGTGACATTGGCATATAAATTCCGTAGGCTCAATCTTCCCGATCATATCGATTCCCCACATCGAGAACGGCCACGGTGATGACATCACATTCAGAGGACTTGGGGGTACATGGACCTTGTCCGCATAAATTTGGCATTTATGACACCTTTTTGCAAACTTGAAACAGTCTGTTTCCATAGTTAGCCAGTAATAACCTGCCCGCGGCACTTTTCTCGTCATAGCATGCCCACCAGCATGTGTACCAAACGTACCCTCATGTATCTCTTCCATGAGCAACTTTGCTTCTTTCTCATCTACACAGCATAGCAACACCAAGTCGTGATTTCTTTTGTATAGGACACCGTCAGGATTCAAATAGAAATTGCCAACCAATCTCCTGAGAGTTTTCTGATCTCGACTGGATGCCCCAGCCGTATACTCCTTGTTCTTCAGGAAATTCTGGATGTCAAAGTACCAGGGTTGACCATCGTGAGCCTCATCAATGGCAAATATGAATGCAGGCCTATCGAGCCGAGAGATAACAATCCGGGGAGCCTCGTTCCAGAAGTTAACTTTATACATGGAAGACAATGTCGCCAGGGCGTCAGCCATTTGATTTTCCGCTCGCGGCACGTGATGCAATTCCACCTTGTCAAAGAAAGACAACAATCTCCTTGCATAATTCATATATGGTATCAAATTGGGATGACGTGTCTCCCATTCTCCTTTAATCTGATTCACCACTAGAGCCGAGTCTCCGTATACATCTAGATGCTTGATTCGCAAATCGATAGCTTCTTCCAGACCCATGATGCAAGCCTCATATTCAGCCTCATTATTGGTAACGGGAAAGGTCAATCGGGCAGTAAAGGGGATGTGCGACCCCTGAGGAGTAGTGATAATCGCGCCTATTTCGCTACCATAAGAGTTTACAGCTCCGTCAAATATCAACTGCCATTTGGAACCCAACTCTGGTCCTTCCTCCGGCAACGGTTCTTCACAATCTTTCATCTTCAGGTGCATGATATCCTCGTCAGGAAAATCAAACCTCATCGATTGGTAGTCCTCAACAGGCTGCTCTGCAAGGTACTCTGACAAAACGCTACCTTTAATAGCCTTTTGCGAGACATACTGAATATCATATTCGGTTAACACCATCTGCCATTGGGCAATTCTTCCGGAGAGTGCTTGCTTTTCAAACACGTATTTGATTGGATCCATCTTTGAAATTAGTAGGGTTGTATGATTCAGCATGTACTGCCTCAAACGTTTGGCGGCCCAGGCTAGCGCGCAACACGTTTTCTCGAGCATTGAGTATCTGGACTCACAGTCAGTAAACTTCTTACTCAAATAGTAGATCGCATGCTCTTTATGTCCGGTCTCGTCGTGTTGACCGAGAACACAACCCATACTTTCCTCAAGAACCGTCAAATACATAATCAACGGTCTCCCGGCCACTAGGGGTATCAAAACAGGAGGTTCCTGCAAGTATTCTTTTATCTTGTCGAACACCTTTTGACAATTTTCATTCCAGGTCACAACCTGGTCCTTTTTCAACAACTTGAATAACGACTCGCTTGTCGCAGTTAGGTGAGATATGAACCGGGCAATATAGTTCAACCTCCCTAAAAACCCACGCACTTCTTTTTCTGTTTTAGGCATTGACATTTCTTATATTGCTTTTATTTTTGCAGGATCCACCTCTATTCCTTTTTCGGTCACGATAAACCCCAGTAGTTTACCCGATCTCACCCCGAAGGTGCACTTGTTAGGGTACAGTCTCAACCTGGACTTCCTAAGCCTCTTGAACAGTTTCAGCAAATTAACCAAATGCTCCTCCTCCGTCTGGGATTTGGAAATCATATCATCAACATAAACCTCGATCTCTTTGTGCATCATGTCATGAAAGAGAGTCGTCATAACACGTTGATATGTTGCCCCAACATTCTTCAATCCGAAGGGCATCACTTTGTAGCAAAATGTTCCCCAGGGAGTAATAAAGGTAGTCTTCTCTATGTCTTCTAGAGCCATTTTGATCTGATTGTAACCGGAGAAGCCGTCCATGAAGGAGAATACGGAGAACTGAGCAGTATTATCAACCAGCACATCAATGTGAGGAAGTGGAAAGTCATCTTTCGGGCTCGCTTTGTTCAAATCACGGTAGTCTACACACATTTGCACTTTACCGTCTTTCTTCGGCACTGGAACAATATTAGCGACCCATGAGGGATATTTCGTAACAGCTAGGAACCCAGCATCCCACTGTTTTTGAACTTCCTCCTTGATCTTTACAGCCATGTCCGGTCTAGTTCTTCGGAGTTTCTGCTTAATAGGCGGACATTCCTCTCGTAGTGGCAGACGGTGAACAACCATATCCGTATCCAACCCAGGCATATCCTCGTATGACCAAGCAAATATATCGCTGTACTCTTTGAGCATCTCAACCAACCTTTGCTTGATGTCGCTCTGCAGTGCAGCCCCTATACGGATGTTTCTCACAACCTCTTCCGACCCCAAATCGATAATCTCAACGACTTCCTCATGAGGCAGAATGATTCTTTCTTCTTGTTTCAATAACCAGGTCAACTCTACTGGTACGTCGCCATCTTCACCAATCTCTTCCTCAGCCTGAAATACCGGGTGCTCGAAGTCGAACTGAGTCATAGGCAGTTCATGGATATCATTTGAAATAGTAATCCTGCAAAGGAAATGGTTAAATGCTTCAAAATGCATACAAAGCAAATAACCACATTGCCATTTTATTGTAAAAGATAAAAACAGGAAAAACAGGGATCACAACATTTGTATATGAAAAACGCCTTTATTTCATGATTAAACAATGTAATGTACATAACCGAATGGCCCTAAGCAAAATCACTATGCCCCGGGTAGGATACAAGATTATTCAACAATTAAGAAAACAAATCATTACTGTTTAGTTGTCACAGGAACAGTTTCTCGGATAGACCAATTGCAGAGACTTTGTCCTGGCACGCTTGGCTTGATCCACGCGTCCATATCACAGTCGCTATCTCCATCTTCAGCATCGGAAATAGCATTGACGGTCTCGAAGCTCACCCCGCTTGGCGTAATCGTGACAGGTCCCTTGAACCTGGGCGCTCCTGAAGAGGATGCTGATGACGAAGGATGATATCCAAGCCCGAACCTGTCATTCTTCACAGGAATCTCCAATACCTGCCCCCAGCCCTTGGTTTGGCCCGCCTGCACTAGAGCCTGAGCTTCTTTGTAGGATGACACCGCCACATCTGATATTTTGTTGGAACCCTGAGCTCTGTCTTTAATTCGCAACCCCTCGAAGGCTTGACAGGGTGTTTCGTGTCTTTCGCCGTCGACCTCAACATATTTGAACAAAGACAAATGGCTAACCAGAATATCTTCCTCTCCACAAACAGTGACGACACTATCCCCAACCATATACTTCAGCTTCTGGTGTAACGTGGATGTGACTGCCCCGGCAGCATGGATCCATGGGCGCCCAAGAAGGCAACTATACGCTGGCTGGATGTCCATTATGTAGAATTCAGTTTCTAATATTTCAGGCCCCACCTGTAACGGTAATGTTATTGATCCGAAAACCGACCTCCTTGTTCCATCGAACGCTCTCACCACTAAGCCACTGGGCGTGCAGATAATCCCCCTGATATCTAACTTCATCATGGCTTTCTTCGGTATCACATTCAGGGAAGATCCAGTGTCTACTAAAACATGGGACATGACCGCGCCCCGACATTCTACTGACACATGCAATGCCATATTATGCTCTCGCCCTCTCGGAGTCAAATCAAAGTCTGTGAAGCCCAAACTGTGCCCCGCATTGACATGCGCCATCACCCCTTCTAACTGATTAACAGAAACTTCTTGAGGAACGAACGTCGTGTCAGGAATCTTCAGCAGAGCGTTTCGGTGGGCCTCGGAACATAACAGCAATGATAGGATGGAAATCTTTGACGGCGTTTGCTGGAGGTGCTCAACGATTTTGTAATCACTTTTACGAATGAGCCTCATAAACTCCTCCACATCCTTAAGTGACGTTTCCTTTTCATTCGACTGAGAAGGACCACCCTCAGTTACCTTGGCTTTGCCCTTAGCTAATCTTTCTGCCTCTACCTCGGGTGACGTGAAGATTCTTCCGCTTCTGGTCATACCCCCTGTTCCGACAACATTATCTACAATCCCCGCTGGTTGTCCATTGACTTCAATTTTCTCACCGTCGCAATATACCTCCAACCCGTAAGTCCACGGCACTGCTTTAGTACTCTCAAAAGGAACTGG
The DNA here is from genome assembly GCA_963859935.3 of Lathyrus sativus. NCBI lineage: Eukaryota > Viridiplantae > Streptophyta > Magnoliopsida > Fabales > Fabaceae > Lathyrus > Lathyrus sativus. Next base: position 249,709,555 of record OZ012740.1, on the reverse strand, counting down.
TCCTACCTTGGTAATTGTGATCGTGGGCCGCCTGGCAGGTGCCGTTATCGTTATTGTTTTCCTCGGAATCGTCACTGTCGCAACATCGTTCTGCTCATCACACAACGCCTCTACAGGCTTTTCAATCGCGGTTCTATCAAATTGCAAGGTACCTTCATCCATCATAGCCTGAATACCCTGCTTCAACTCATTACAACCCTCTGGCTGGGTCCAACAGTCCAAGCAAAAATCATCACAACCCTGGAATACCCCCCCTTTTAACAGCGTGCTTTTAATCTCACCCAACGGTGTCTTCAACTCATTGACATCCATCAATAGATTCAGATCTTCTTCTATGGCATTTGCCCCATGATTGGGCATAGGCTGTTGTACTATATTTGGACCCACCTGTCCAAAGTTGATAGCTTTGCTATCCAATAAATCCCGAACTTTATGTTTAAATGCCTGACAAGCTTCTATATCATGCCCGGGTGCCCCGGAATGAAATTCGCAATGCTTGCTGGCATCATACCCATAAGGGAGTACCGCCCTTGTAGGCGGTGCCAAAGTCCTCTTTTCAACCAAGTTCAACCCTAGCAGGGTCTGGAGGAGCTCTGCATACGTGGAAGGAGGTGCGTCGAACACTCTTTTTGGTCTCGCATTTTGTACCCTTCTTTGACCAGGATTCTGTCCTTGTTGTTGTTGTGGTTGTTGTTGTTGTTGCTGAGGCTGCCCTTGTTGAGGAAACGGGATAGTGACACTAGCTATCTGTTGCGACTGAACATACTGATTTCTTCCTCTGCCCCTGCCTCTGCCATTAAACACGGCACTAGTATCGCCCTGTCGTCTACCACCAAATGCTCTTCTGGCACCTCCTGTTGAAGTAGACTCACCTGCTTGGAACCTTCCAACTTTAATCCCGTTCTCGATCATCTCCCCCATAAGAATCAAATCTGAGAAACTGGTCAATGACACACTAAACAATTTTTCGTAGAACAACCCTGTAAATGTCCCAATGAACATGTCATTCATCTCCCTTTCAATTAAAAGAGGATGCACCCTCGTTGCCATATCGCGCCATCTTTGCGCATACTCTTTAAAGCCTTCACCGCTCTTCTGTGACAAACCCTGCAATTGGACCCAGTTTGGCGCCAGATCGCTGTTATATTTGTAATGTGTCACGAAAGCATCAGCCAACTGCTTCCAGGTTTTAATCTGCGTGGGCTCCAGCCCCATATACCATTCAAGTGAAGGTCCTGATAAGCTATCCTGAAAGAAATGCATGAGCATCCTTTCATCATCTGAATACGCGGACATCCTTCTGTAATAAGAGCGGACATGGACTTTAGGGCAAGTGTCCCCCTTGTACTTGTCAAAAGTGGGAGCCTTGAATTTCAATGGCACCCTCAGCCCTAGTACCAAGCCCATTGTAATCATATCTAAACCGGTGGAGTTCTGATTCACTACCCCCTTCATCTGTTCTTCAAGCATTCTGATCCTCTTCACAGGATCAATAGGTCCTTCAAATCCCATGCCTCTTCCAGAAAAGACGTCCTCCTGGCGGTCTTCACCCCAATTCACATTTTCATTTCCATATCCTTCGTAACCAGTGTTGCGACCAAACCCTTGCTGATTGATCATGGGACCTCGTCCCCTGTTACCGAAACCCTGGTTGACCCTAACAGGTCCAAACCCATTGTTGACAGGAATCACCCCAGCACCATTCATATGACCAAATCCACCATACCCCTAGTTAGCGTACCAAAACTGTCATAACCGAAACCCTGAGTGTTGAAGCCGAACTTCCCGTCCTGATTGACATAATCAAATCCTTGATCGTTGTATCCGAAACCATTGTTGTCGAAACCATTACCGCCATTGTTGTTACCACCGCCTTGGTTGGCGTCCCCAAATCCTACATTGTTAACAACAGTCTCATTTCCATTCCCTGTGTTGCCATTGCCAGTGCCAGCACCGTCGTTTACAACCACAACAGGTGGGGTCACTACAGGGGGAACCACAGGCGTAGGGGGCCCATCCTCCAGAATAGTCTCAACGTGTGCAGAATTGTGGTCATTGTTGCCATTCCCATTAGTCCGCGTCAGCAGCGACTGTACCAAAGTCTGGAGGCTCTCCTGGCCCTTAGCAATATTCTCCATTGCTTGCATGAACAGATTCAGCTTCTCGCGGATTTCCTGCATCTCCACTTGGACTTGATCCATGATTCTCTTGCAGTTGTTTCTGGTTGAGTAGCGGTGGACTCTTTGCTCGTCAATCCTGGACAACCTGGAGATGCAGGAAATGAGATACAAGTTCAACAAGTAACTAGCAGTGCAAAATGGATATGCAAATGCAATATGTGTCTCTGCATTAGGGAGATCAACCCTTGATTCTAGTGCCAAAGTTTCAGTATAGTGACAGTGATAGCAATAAGAAGCTCGAAACCTAATCATAGAAAACATCTCATATATTGCGGAAAAGCCCATCAAGTCAGAGATACAATAATACTGATTGTACAATAGGAAGGCATGACCTCAACCAACAATCCTGGTGATGGCCAGCATAATGCAAATAAAGCATACACATCAATACATGAGATAATCAAGTGCGACCATATGCCTGGTACTCCTCTAATAATCTCTTAGTCTTGGGATGATTCGGCTGAGCAAGAAACCCTTCGACGAGCGAGTCTCTTTGCTTGATAACACGCTGGAGATCACCAATGGATTCCTCCTAAACACCTTCCCCAAAGCAATCTTCTAGCTTCCGTTTCTGGGAGGCAGACTCTTTCTTGCGCTTGATAACTTTGTTCAAGGCATTCTGGACATCATACCTCCGCGTAACCTCTTCTTCCAACCTCTTCTGGCTAGCTTTCAACTGACCTTCCAGCTCAGAGATCTACAACTTCAGTTTGTCTTCTCTTTCCTTATTGCCGGTCAGCGTGGCGTTCCAGGTTTTGTTGAATGCAGAGATCTCCCGGTAGGCTATATCAAGTGCTTTCTTCTTAGACTCCAGCATATCATGAGAGCTCTTGAAATCTATCCCCAAACGTTCACGCTTCTTTCGTTGCTCAGTTAGTTATGTGCCTAGTTGATTCACCAGCTTCGTTTGCTGCTCGAAGGAATATACGGCCTCATTCCTTTCGCTCCTGAGTTGCACTAACTCTTCTTCCAGCTTCTCGTTGGCTTTCATCAGCTCTTCTTTCTCCTTCACAACCTGCTTGTATCTCTCAATAGACACAGTAGTTGGCTCCTCAACCACGAGGGGAGCAGGAGGTAATACTGCAGGAAACGGCATCCGCACCTGCTTTGCTCGATCTTAGATCCAGACTCTGTACGGGGCATAGGCTTGACAATCATTTTTACCCAACAATGGCTTACCTCTTCTATTGATGTTTCTCCAAGCATGCTGAAGGTTGGACAGTAGTTCTCCCTTCAAATCTTTTCAAGGCATACCCGAATTGCCTGATCAACAATGAAGGATTGTAGTTAATACACCCTTTCCTTCCAATCAGAGGAACGTTAGGATATACGGCGCAGCTGTAGATGATCACAGTTCCTAGTAGATCCTTATTAAACCAGACAATGTCTTCTGAAGAAAGTCTCATCAGATGCTCAGACCAATCCACCGTATCTGCAGACTCGGCGAAGATACCCTTCTTGGGCAGATGACTCTCAAACCACATATAAAGTAAAGGCCCACAACAAGAGACGTTCTTGCCCCTCCTGTTCTCGTTCTTATAATGCAGCGAGTGATAGAAATCTCCAATCAAAGTAGGCACAGGATTGCCTGAAGCAAATATATAGAACGCATCCAGATCAACGAAGTCAGGCAGGTTCGGGAACAGTACAATGCCATAGATACACAGAGCAAGAATAGCATTAAACACAGTCCAACATCCACTCTTGGCATACTCTTGTGCTTTCCCAACCAAGAACTTGAGAGAAAAACCAGACACTCCATTCCACGAGGTTAACAGCAACTCTGAGGCGTCTAAGTGCAAGGCAGCAGCCAAATCCTCCAGTTTGGGCTCAGCATCCATATGAATGAAAGGTACCCTGTTCTGAATGGTCAACTCTAAGATATCAGCATATTCCTCCATAGTCGGAGCCAGAATGAAGTCAGGGAAAGTAAAACACCTCAGCGGGGGATCATAGAACTGCATAAGCGCGTACAATCCGTTACGCTCATACATGGATGGTTTATAAACCAATCTAAGTAACTTCCCATAGCTCTTCCTGAAGCTTCTCTTCACATCATCATCAGCTAGAGATATCAAACCAAGCAAAGAAGAAACATCTGGAGTAGGCAACTTGTACGCCACAATCTTCTTCAGAGTATCCATAATATCGACAGACAGAAATCCGGGCAACTAGAATCAGAAGTATGAAAATGCACCTGCAGCACAGACACACGTTAATGATATGCAGATTGAGTATGCAACAATGCAATATGCAACATGCAACAGGGATCAAGTGCACATGGCTGAGAAGCCCAAACCACCATGCTGGTCTCAAATAGACCCACAAACTGCTCAAAACCTGGTCTCAAAAGATCAACTGCAATGCTCTAACCTGGTCTCAACAGACCCAATAACATTGTCCTCAAACACCACTGAACCTCAATCACGAAAACTGGTAATCTGGAGGTCAAGTTACCTTCATGCCCCAATCCCTCTCACAGGTAGGTGTCCTATCAACTGACTCAAGGTACGGCATCCTATGCTGTCGTCAGCGTCATAGACTTTCAAGACTGATGATACGATACCCAGAAGGTGTGGCATCATCATGTCCTGAAGAGGCCTTACTTAGCCAACTTCCAAATGATCGGTCCCCGGAGTCAAAAATCCAACTAACCAACAATCCCCTCAACCCAAAGGGTTGAAAAAGAAGTCAACCAGAAGAACCTCGTCCGAGCGTGGATTTTGCGGGACACTGGTACATGCAAAGCATGCACGCGCCCACTACTTTCCAAAACTAATTCTAGGTGCACTCAAGCCCAAGTCTGGCTTATCTCTCAATAGATCACCCCCATCCCCACAACAGCAATAACAATATAAAGCTGACAATAAAATGTGGAAAGTAAAGACAGAAATGTAAATCCATACAAAACCCACGACGGGAAAACAAGCGCTAGGACTGACTCGCGTAGGGAAATGTTGGAGTCCCCAACAGAGTCGCCAGCTGTCGCTACTGCGAAAATCGGCGCCGGCTATGACAGAAGAGTCACCACCGTGCGTTATTTATCCCAATGGAGGGAAAGGAAACGCTCAGAGTAAACCTAACGCAAATCGGGAAAGGAATGGTCGTCGCAACCAAATCCTGGATTCGGGAGTCGGTTACGCAAGGGGAAGGTATTAGCACCCCTCACGTCCGTCGTACTCGACGGGATCCACGCTTGTTTTCTGGTACGGATTGTTATTCTATCTACACTAAGGGTCAAGGGTTGAAAAGAAAAAGAAATGACTCGGCAAAGTATCGCACTTTATGCCTACGTATTCCCGTCTGGAACGAGAAATCAGAGTCAACGTAGTTCGCCTACCTACGGGAAAGGAGGGGAAGGTTGCTCGCTAGGATACGACATCCTATGCCTACGTACTTTCATACAGCATGAAAGATCAGAGCAAACGTAGTTCGGGCTACGGAAGACACAGGCTTGTCTGACTGTTTTTTATCTTTCTGAAAAGAGGTTTCTTCTGATTAAGAGTCCAAGCGGACAAAAACGACACTTTAATGTTTGTTTTGAATCTTTTACGATAGAAGTGTTTTTTAGTTTGTTTGCAATCTCTGACGCACTAGAGACTATGATTTGAGAGTGACTACGCCGTGTGTCACCCAAAGGGTACCACACTAAGCAGCCAGACTACTGGAAAGAAACTCTCCAGCAACCCTTTCCCAAATAGCTTAAGGCTCGTAACGTACGACATCGATTAACCTTATTACTGTGTTTTTTGAGTTGTTTTAAAATGAGAAGAGAAAGAAACTCTAAAAAGCCTAGGGTTGAAAAGGGAATAAAACTAACCTAAGGTTGTCATGCATGGGTTAAAACCTAATGTCTGTCATAATTCCCTCCTGCACAGAGGAAATCAGAGATCCTAGGGGATAAACGGACAAGAAACATATATATACAGTAAACAGTAAACATGCATGCAATGCATCAATACAAGCGAGGCAAGGGAGTCCCGCTCAACCTCGAACCTGGGAAAACAATAGGTAAAGTGAAACAGCTTCACTTTAAACCTAAGGGGTAAGCTGTACCAGTCAACAATCAATACAGAAAAAGAAATAAAACCCAACACTAGCTCTGACAGCAACACCATCTCCTACAACAACAGCTCTGACAGCTACAGTTGATTAACAGCAAAAAGGTTGACAGTAACACCTTCAAGTAAGATCCCACCTTCACTCTTCAATGATCCCCAAGCTTTAGATAAGCTCCTGTCTCCAAAAATCTCTAAGCTCTGGCAAGCACTGAACCCCAACAAATAGACAGCTTCAAACAGCAGCAAAGCCCTAGCTTCAACAGATAACTCTGTTTGACAGGTACAGGCTTTATCTTTATCCATCTTCAATGAACTTCATTCTTCAATAGGTTCCCATCTTCAATGCCACCACTCCAGAAGAAAATCAATTATCAGATTAAGTTGAAATGCTAAACAGCTTATTGACAACCAAAGGAAGCCTATAAGCACTTAGCATTGTCGGAGAAAGGTTCCCTCAAAGTTCCACTTCTAAAGTATGTCACTTATCCCTCCAAAGGAAGGATGTGAATACTTTAAAAGGACTTTCTGTCATAGGGAGGAATAGAAGCACAAGATGCTTTCTATGTTTGCAAGAAGAAATCCATCTAATCTAAAGCTCTCCCTATATTTCCTATCTCCTAAGCCACCTTCAAAAACCACCTTCAAAGAGAAAGACCTCATGCCTCAAGCTCCATCCTTTGTCTCCAATCATCTCCTATGTCGTCATAAGCTCCAACAAGCAAAACTCAAACCCCAAACCCAATTGAAATAACCCAAACCAAAGAAACAAGCAAAATGCCCAAGAGGGAAAACACACAATCACCACTCAAATTGCAAAAATCAAGTAAAATAGTACTACTCATTATAAAATCCTAGATTAATTTCTATGGGAACTTAACTATATACCCTATACCCCACATAAACCCCAAGGCCTAAGTCAATTTTAAAACCCCAAAACTATGCCCTAAACTACACCTAAGTGTTGTGAAACCCTAATTTGATACCTCTCCTATCTACCTCTCAAATTAATCTAAGTTTTAGTCACAAAAATATGACAAAATTCCTAAGGGTACATGCCTCCCTAATCTAATTAACCTCACAAGAATCAATCAAAAATCATGCACCAGTCTCTCATACTAAATTTAGAAAAAAGCAATATCAAACAAATGTAAAATAAAAGCAATAATATTGTAAAATATACCAAAAAATATAAAATGCATGAAATTAGTATTTTTATTATTTCATAATTTTCTAGAGATCCTAAGGGGGCTAGGGAAAAAAATCCCACCCTAAAATGATTATTTTTCAATTTGTTATGAATTGTTTACTAACCTATATGCAAACATGAAAAATAAAAGAAAATCAACTAAAAATAATAGACTGGCGTGGCGAAGAGCAATAATATCCTGCTCAAAATAAAGTTGGGCTCAGGAGGAGGGTGCGCTTATCAAACGCGCGCTAAGCCCAAACCAAATCAAAAAACAATTGGAAAATCAAGGAAAATGAAAAAAACTTTGTGGCGAATAGAAATTAATTCGCACGTTATTTTCCATTGGGCCTAAGGGAGGGGTGTGATTAACAAAGTCCTCTAAGCCCAAAACCAAACACTCACACGGAGAGGGAGGTGCCATGGGGAAAACGGGGAGATGCTTAGCAAAGGAACAATGGGCCTAAGGCCCGAGTCCAACCTCACCCTCATCAGCACACAAAACCCTAATTCACTAAAACTCTCTACCTACTGTTCATCCCTAACCCTAGCGCCGCTTCACCCTCTCTGATTCTCTCTGTCACACAATCTCCTCACCACTTTGTTCATCAATATCCCTCACAAAATAACTGTTCCAAACTATCAGCTCAAATCATCTTCCTAACCTAATCTCGTTTCACAAAACTAACACTCAAACTAACCTAGTTCTACAACTAAACAACAACAAATTAACAAGTTCAAAACAAACCTGGAGGCGTTATGAAGATGACGTTGATTTCTGGATGCAACTGATGAAGGTTAATAAGCTTGATGATGATCTTGACGTTCTGGCGAATTGTTGATGCTTGAAGAAGCTGAAGATGCGTGAAGATCTACGAATCTTGAAGCTGGACGATGAGGATTTGGCGATTTGATGAACGTCATTGAAGATCTCCGTTGAAGATTCGAAGATCTGCAAAGATCTTAACAAGAACTGAAGTTTGGAGTAATCCTGATGAATTTCTGGGCGAAGACTCTTGAAGATTGATGAAGTTCTAGGTGAATCTGGAAAAAATGATGAACTGGATGAAGATCAACGAATTGCTGATGAATGTTCTTGGTGTTTCTGAAAAAACGGTTAATGATCTTGAAGCTTCAGATGAAATTACTGATGAACTGTGGATGATTCTGAGAAAATCGTGAAGATCAAAAGAGATTCTTGGTAATCTGGAAAAAGATGAAGTTTCTGATGAGTTTTCCGGCGATCTGGAGAAAAATGCAATTTCCGGCGAGTCGTTAGGGTGACCGATGGTCAGTTGCGGCGGTGATTAATTTTTCCGGCGAGGCCTCCGGCGGTTTGCATGGTCGGCGGCGAGGGGGAAGTTAGTGGGAGCCAGCTATTACGCATGCAAGCAGAGGCGTGGTGGAGGAGAGACACGTGGAGAGGAGAAGGGATAGTGGATAGTGCCAAGTGGCAGAGAGAGAGTGAATGGAAGTGTGTGTTGGCAGCTCCTGAGAGAGTGGAAAGTGAGGTGTCCGAAAATCAAAGCACACGCGTGGGACCCTCCTTTATATGACACCTGGCAGCGAGTTTGGACCTTTGAACTGAGCTTTGAATTGGATAATGGCCCACTATCATTAATACTCTGATTAATGGACTAATACTGAATTAATTGCAATGAATTAATGACTAATGGCTAATGAAGACTGATTAATGAACGAAATTAAGACTAATTAATAAAACTGAAGATGATTAAACTAATCTAATTAAAGATACTCAATTAATTCTAATTAACAAGACAATTAACCCTAATCAATTAATATCCTAATTAAAACTAAAAATCAATTTATATTCTAAAATTATTTAAATCTATTCAAATATCTAAAAAATCTATTTAAATTCTATTCAATTAAAAAATCTATTGAATCTATATCTAAAAAAACTATATTAAAACCTATTTAAAACTATTTATTCTATCTAATATCTAGAGTAAGAAGTATCTATTAAAACTATTAAAAAAGGAATATCTAATTAAAAATTCTAGAAAAAGCTATTTAATTCTATAAGAAAATATTAAAAAAACCTATTTAATATCTAGAAAAACTCCATTAAATCTACAAAAATCTATTAAAATCTATAAAAAACCTAGAAAATAAAAGGGAAAATTCTAAAAATGCCAGAAAGCCAAGTAAATCGATTAGCGCACAAATACGCGATTACAGCGAAATAAGCGGTAAAAACCCAGACACCGAGATGGCCTGAAAACACAGGGAACGAGCACCAATTCTCACAATCAATCCTCGTATTGGCCTGAAATGCCTGAAGCGCCAGGGGAGGCTGTAATCCCGATAAAATCAATCTGACTGAGAAAATGCAATGTATGCAGTATGCGAATGCGAAGGCAAAATGCGTCGAAACATAAACCAGATATGGGAACCGGTTGGTCAAATTTTGGGGTGCAACACAGAATACCACCATGAAAAGGATGATAAAGCAAAGCACTCCCATAATATGACATCAACAAGATGACAGACCCACCACCAAAAGGATGACGGAGCGAACTCACTCCGGCTACTACCATTAAAAGGATGAAAGAGAAAACACTCGCACTAACTGACATCAACAAGATGACAGACCCTTCACCAAAAGGATGATGGAGAAAACTCACACCGGCTACTACCACCAAAAGGATGATAGAGCTAACACTCGCACAATCTGACATCAACAAGATGACAGACCCACCATCAAATGGAAGACGGAGCGAAACTCACGCCGGTACTACCACCAAAAGGATGATAGAGCAAAACACTCCCACAATCTTACATCAACAAGATGACAGACCCACCGCCATAAGGATGATGGAGCAAACACTAGCACGAACTGACACCAACAAGATAACAGACCCACTACCAAAAGGATGACGGAGCGAAACTCACACCGGCTACTACTACCAAAATGATGATAGAGCAAAACACTCGCACAATCTTACATCTACGAGATGACAGACCCACCACCAAAAGGATGATGGAGCAAACTCACACCGGCTACTACCACCAAAAGGATGATATAGCAAACACTCACACAATCTGACATCAACAAGATGACAGACCCACCACCGAAAGGATGATGGAGCAAAACTCACGCCGCCTACTACCACAAAAAGGATGATAGAGCAATCACTCGCACGAACTGACACTAAGAAGATGACAAACCCTTCATCAAAAGGGAGATGGAGCAAACTCACACCGGCTACTACCACCAAGGGATGATAGAGCAAACACTCGCGCGATCTGACATTTACAACATGACAGACCCACCACCAAAAGGATGATGGAGAAAACTCACACCGGCTACTACCACCAAATGGATGATAGAGCTAACACTCGCACAATCTGACATCAACAAGATGACAGACCCACCACCAAATGGATGACGGAGCGAAACTCACGCCGGCTACTACCACCAAAAGGATGATAGAGCAAAACACTCCTATAATCTTACATCAAAAAGATGACAGACCCACCACCATAAGGATGATGGAGCAATCACTCGCACGAACTGACACCAACAAGATGACAGACCCACCACCAAAAGGATGACGGAGCGAAACTCACACTGGCTACTACTACCAAAATGATGATATAGCAAAACACTCGTATAATCTTACATCAACAAGATGACAGACCCACCATCAAAAGGATGATGGAGCGAACTCACACCGGCTACGACCACCAAAAGGATGATATAGCAAACACTCACACGACATGACATCAACAAGATGACAGACCCACCACCAAAAGGATTATGGAGAAAACTCACAATGGCTACTACTACCAATGGGATGATAGAGAAAACACTCGTACGATCTGACATCAACAAGATGACAGACCCATCACTAAAAGGATGACGGAGCAAACTCACTTCGGCTACTACCACCAAAAGGATGATAGAGAAAACAGTTGCACGAACTGACATCAACAAGATGAAAGGCCCTTCACCAAAAGCATGATGGAGCAAACTCACACCGGCTACTACCACCAAAAGGATGATAGAGCAAACACTCGCACAATCAGACATCAACAAGATGATTGACACACCACCAAAAGGATGACGGAGCAAACTCACACCGACTACTACCACCAAAAGGATGATAGAGGAAAATACTTGGACAATCTGATATCAAAAAGATGACAGACCCACCACCAAAAGCATGATGGAGAAAACTCACACCAGCTACTACCACCAAAAGGATGATAGAGCAAACACTCCCACAATCTGACATCAACAATATGACAGACCCACCACCAAAAGGATGATGGAGAAAACTCACACCGACTACTACCACCAAAAGGATGATAGGGCAATCACTCGCACGAAGTGACATCAACAAGATGACATACCCTTTACCAAAACGATGATGGAGCAAGCTTACACCGGCTACTACCACCAAAGGGATGATAGAACAAACACTTTCAGAATCTGACATAAACAAGATGAAAAACCCAACATCAAAAGGATGATGGAGCAAACACACAGCGGCTACTACCACCAAAAGGATGATAGAGCTAACACTCATACAATCTGACATCATTAAGATGTCTGTCCCACCACCAAAAGGATGATGGAGCGAACTCACGCCGATAACTACCACCAAAAGGATGATAAAGCAAAACACTCGCACAATCTGACATCAACAAGATGAACGACCCACCACCATAAGGATGATGCAGCAAACACTCGCACAAACTGACGTCATGAACATGACAGAGCCACCACCAAAAGGATGATGGAGCAAACACTCGCACGAACTGATATCAACAAGATGACATACCCACCACCAAAAGGATGACGGAGCGAAACACACACCGGATACTACCACCAAAATGATTATAGAGCAAAACACTTGCACATTCTGAGATCAACAAGATGACAGTCCCACCACCAAAAGCATGATGGAGCGAACTCACATCGCCTACTACCACCAAAAGGATAATATAGCAAACACTCGCACAATCTGATATCTACAAGATGATTGACCCACCATCAAAAGGATGACGGAGCGAAACTCACGCCGACTACTACCACCAAAAGGATGATAAAGCAAAGCACTCCCATAATATAACATCAACAAGATGACAGACCCACCACCAAAAGGATGACGGAGCAAACTCACTCTGGCTACTACAATTAAAAGGATGATAGAGAAAACACTTTCACAAACTGACATCCACAAGATGGCAGACCCTTCACCAAAAGGATGACGGAGCAAACTCACACCGGCTACTACCACCAAAAGGATGATAAAGCTAACACTCGCACAATCTGACATCAATAAGATGACAGACCCACCACCAAATGGATGACGGAGCGAAACTCACGCCGGCTACTACCACCAAAAGGATGATAGAGCAAAACACTCCCACAATCTTACATCAACAAGATGACAGACCCACCACCATAAGGATGATGGAGCAATCACTCGCACGAACTGACACCAAGAAGATGACAGACCCACCACCAAAAGGATGACAAAGCGAAACTCACACCGGCTACTACTACCAAAATGATGATCGAGCAAAACACTCGTACAATCTTACATCAACAAGATGACAGACCTACCACCAAAAGGATGATGCAGCGAACTCACACGGGCTACGACCACCAAAAGGATGATATAGCGAACACTCGCACGACATGACATCGACAAGATGACAGACCCACCACCAAAAGGATTATGGAGAAAACTCACAATGGCTACTACTACCAAAGGGATGATAGAGAAAAGACTCGTACGATCTGACATCAACAAGATGACAGACCCACCACTAATAGGATGACGGAGCAAAACTCACTCCGGCTACTACCACCAAAAGAATGATAGAGAAAACAGTTGCACGAACTGACATCAGCAAAATGAAAGGCCCTTCACCAAAAGGATGATGGAGTGAACTCACACCGGCTACTACCACCAAAAGGATGATAGAGCAAACACTCTCACAATCTGACATCAACAAGATGATTGACACACCACCAAAAGGATGACGGAGCGAACTCACACCGGCTACTACCATAAAAAGGAGGATAGAGCAAAATACTCGGACAATCTGATATTAAAAAGATGACAGATCCACCACCAAAAGCATGATGGAGAAAACTCACACCAGCTACTACCACCAAAAGAATGATAGAGGAAACCGTCCCACAATCTGACATCAACAAGATGACAGACCCACCACCAAAAGGATGATGGAGAAAACTCACACCGACTACTACCACCAAAAGGATGATAGGGCAATCACTCGAACGAAGTGACATCAACAAGATGACAGACCCTTCACCAAAACGATGATGGAGCAAGCTCACACCGGCTACTACCACCAAAAGGATGATAGAACAAACACTTGCACAATCTGACATAAACAAGATGACAAACCCGCTATCAAAAGGATGATGGAGCAAACTCACACCAGATACTACCACCAAAAGGATGATAGAGCTAACACTCGCACAATATGACATCATTAAGATGTCTGACCCACCACCAAAAGGATGATGGAGCGAACTCACGCCAATAACTACCACCAAAAGGATGATAGAGCAAAACACTCGCACAATTTGACATCAACAAGATGAACGACCCACCACGATAAGGATGATGCAGCAAACACTCGCACGAACTGACATCAGGAAGATGACAGAGCCACCACCAAAAGGATGATGGAGCAAACACTCGCACAAACTGACATCAACAAGATGACAGACCCACCACCAAAAGGATGACGGAGCGAAACTCACACCGGATACTACCACTAAAATGATGATAGAGCAAAACACTCGCACATTCTGAGATCAACAAGACGACAGACCCACCACCAAAAGCATGATGGAGCAAACTCACACCGGCTACTACCACCAAAAGAACGATATAGCAAACACTCGCACAATCTGACATCAACAAGATGATTGACCCACCATCAAAAGGATGAAGTAGCGAAACTCACGCCGTCTACTACCACGAAAAGGATGATAAAGCAAAGCACTCCCATAATATGATATCAACAAGATGACGGAGCAAACTCACTCCGGCTACTACCACTAAAAGGATGATAGAGAAAACACTCGCAGGAAGTGACATCAAGAAGATGACAGACCCTTCACCAAAATGATGATGGAGCAAGCTTACACTGGCTACGACCACCAAAGGGATGATAGAACAAACACTTGCACAATCTGACATAAACAAGATGAAAAACCCAGCATCAAAAGGATGATGGAGCAAACTCACAGCGGCTACTACCACCAAAAGGATGATAGAGCTAACACTCGCACAATCTGACATCATTAAGATGTCTGTCCCACCATCAAAAGGATGATGGAGCGAACTCACGCCGATAACTACCACCAAAAGGATGATAAAGCAAAACACTCGCACAATCTGACATCAACAAGATGAACGACCCACCACCATAAGGATGATGCAGCAAACACTCGCACAAACTGACGTCAGGAACATGACAGAGCCACCACCAAAAGGATGATGGAGCAAACACTCGCACGAACTGATATCAACAAGATGACATACCCACCACCAAAAGGATGACAGAGCGAAACACACACCGGATACTACCACCAAAATGATTATAGAGCAAAACACTTGCACATTCTGTGATCAACAAGATGACAGTCCCATCACCAAAAGCATGATGGAGCGAACTCACATCGCCTACTACCACCAAAAGGATAATATAGCAAACACTCGCACAATCTGATATCTACAACATGATTGACCCACCATTAAAAGGATGATGGAGCGAAACTCACGCCGACTACTACCACCAAAAGGATGATAAAGCAAAGAACTCCCATAATATAACATCAATAAGATGACAGACCAACCACCAAAAGGATGTCGGAGCAAACTCACTCTGGATACTACAGTTAAAAGGATGATAGAGAAAACACTCGCACGAACTGACATCCACAAGATGGCAGACCCTTCACCAAAAGGATGATGGAGAAAACTCACACTGGCTACTACCACCAAAAGGATGATAGAGCTAACACTCGCATAATCTGACATCAATAAGATGACAGACCCACCACCAAATGGATGACGGAGCGAAACTCACGCCGGCTACTACCACCAAAAGGATGATAGCGCAAAACACTCCCACAATCTTACATCAATAAGATGACAGACCCACCACCATAAGGCTGATGGAGCAATCACTCGCACGAACTGACACCAACAAGATGACAGACCCACTACCAAAAGGATGACGAAGCGAAACTCACACCGGCTACTACTACTAAAATGATGATAGAGCAAAACACTCGCACAATCTTACATCAACAAGATGACAGACCCACCACCAAAAGGATGATCGAGAAAACTCACACCGGCTACTACCACCGAAAGGATGATATAGCAAACACTCACACAATCTGACATCAACAAGATGACAGACCCACCACTGAAAGGATGACGGAGCAAAACTCACGCCGCCTACTACCACGAAAAGGATGATAGAGCAATCACTCGCACGAACTGACATTAACAAGATGACAGACCCTTCACCAAAAGGAAGATGGAGCAAACTCACACCGGCTACTACCACCAAAGGGATGATAGAGCAAACACTCCCGTGATCTGACATATACAACATGACAGACCCACCACCAAAAGGATGATGGAGAAAACTCACACCAGCTACTACCACCAAAAGGATGATAGAGCTAACACTCGCACAATCTGACATCAACAAGATGACAGACCCACCACCAAATGGATGACGGAGCGAAACTCACGCCGGCTACTACCACCAAAAGGATGATAGAGCAAAACACTCGTACAGTCTTACATCAACAAGATGACAGACCCACCACCAAAAGGATGATGGAGCGAACTCACACCGGCTACGACCACCAAAAGGATGATATAGCAAACACTCGCACGACATGACATCAACAAGATGACAGACCCACCACCAAAAGGATTATGGAGAAAACTCACAATGGCTACTACTACCAAAGGGATGATAGAGAAAACACTCGTACGATCTGACATCAACAAGATGACAGACCCATCACTAAAAGGATGACAGAGCAAACTCACTCCGGCTACTACCACCAAAAGGATGATAGAGAAAACAGTTGCACAAACTGACATCAACAAGATGAAAGGCCCTTCACCAAAAGCATGATGGAGCGAACTCATACCAGCTACTACCACCAAAAGGATGATAGAGCAAACACTCGCACAATCAGACATCAACAAGATGATTGACACACCACCAAAAGGATGACGGAGCAAACTCACACCGACTACTACCACCAAAAGGATGATAGAGGAAAATACTCGGACAATCTGATATCAAAAAGATGACAGACCCACCACCAAAAGCATGATGGAGAAAACTCACACCAGCTACTACCACCAAAAGGATGATAGAGCAAACACTCCCACAATCTGACATCAACAATATGACAGACCCACCACCAAAAGGATGATGGAGAAAACTCACACCGACTACTACCACCAAAAGGATGATAGGGCAATCACTCGAACGAAGTGACATCAACAAGATGACAGAACCTTCACCAAAACGATGATGGAGCAAGCTCACACCGGCTACTACCACCAAAAGGATGATAGAACAAACACTTGCACAATCTGACATAAACAAGATGACAAACCCGCCATCAAAAGGATGATGGAGCAAACTCACACCAGATACTACCACCAAAAGGATGATAGAGCTAACACTCGCACAATATGACATCATTAAGATGTCTGACCCACGACCAAAAGGATGATGGAGCGAACTAACGCCGATAACTACCACCAAAAGGATGATAGAGCAAAACACTCGCACAATTTGACATCAACAAGATGAACGACCCACCACGATAAGGATGATGCAGCAAACACTCGCACGAACTGACATCAGGAAGATGACAAAGCCACCACCAAAAGGATGATGGAGCAAACACTCGCACGAACTGACATCAACAAGATGACAGACCCACCACCAAAAGGATGACGGAGCGAAACTCACACCGGATACTACCACCAAAATGATGATAGAGCAAAACACTCGCACATTCTGAGATCAACAAGACGACAGACCCACCACCAAAAGCATGATGGAGCGAACTCACACCGGCTACTACCACCAAAAGGATGATAAAGCAAAGCACTCCCATAATATAACATCAACAAGATGACAGACCCACCACCAAAAGGATGACAGAGCAAACTCACTCTGGCTACTACAATTAAAAGGATGATAGGGAAAACACTCGCACGAACTGACATCCACAAGATGGCAGACCCTTCACCAAAAGGATGATGGAGAAAACTCACACCGGCTACTACCACCAAAAGGATGATAGAGCTAACACTCGCACAATCTGACATCAATAAGATGACAGACCCACCACCAAATGGATGACGGAGCGAAACTCACATCGGCTACTACCACCAAAAGGATGATAGAGCAAAACACTCCCACAATCTTACATCAACAAGATGACAGACCCACCACCATAAGGATGATGGAGCAATCACTCGCACGAACTGACACCAAGAAGATGACAGACCCACCACCAAAAGGATGACAAAGCGAAACTCACACCGGCTACTACTACCAAAATCATGATAGAGAAAAACACTCATACAATCTTACATCAACAAGATGACAGACCTACCACCAAAAGGATGATGCAGCGAACTCACATGGGCTACGACCACCAAAAGGATGATATAGCGAACACTCGCACGACATGACATCGACAAGATGACAGACCCACCACCAAAAGGATTATGGAGAAAACTCACAATGGCTACTACTACCAAAGGGATGATAGAGAAAAGACTCGTACAATCTGACATCAACAAGATGACAGACCCACCACTAATAGGATGACGGAGCAAAACTCACTCCGGCTACTACCACCAAAAGAATGATAGAGAAAACAGTTGCACGAACTGACATCAGCAAAATGAAAGGCCCTTCACCAAAAGGATGATGGAGTGAACTCACACCGGCTACTACCACCAAAAGGATGATAGAGCAAACACTCTCACAATCTGACATCAACAAGATGATTGACACACCACCAAAAGGATGACGGAGCGAACTCACACCGGCTACTACCATAAAAAGGATGATAGAGCAAAATACTCGGACAATCTGATATCAAAAAGATGATAGATCCACCACCAAAAGCATGATGGAGAAAACTCACACCAGCTACTACCACCAAAAGAATGATAGAGGAAACAGTCCCACAATCTGACATCAACAAGATGACAGACCCACCACCAAAAGGATGATGGAGAAAACTCACACCGACTACTACCACCAAAAGGATGATAGGGCAATCACTCGAATGAAGTGACATCAACAAGATGACAGACCCTTCACCAAAACGATGATGGAGCAAGCTCACACCGGCTACTACCACCAAAAGGATGATAGAACAAACACTTGCACAATCTGACATAAACAAGATGACAAACCCGCCATCAAAAGGATGATGGAGCAAACTCACACCAGATACTACCACCAAAAGGATGATAGAGCTAACACTCGCACAATATGACATCATTAAGATGTCTGACCCACCACCAAAAGGATGATGGAGCGAACTCACGCCGATAACTACCACCAAAAGGATGATAGAGCAAAACACTCGCACAATTTGACATCAACAAGATGAACGACCCACCACGATAAGGATGATGCAGCAAACACTCGCACGAACTGACATCAGGAAGATGACAGAGCCACCACCAAAAGGATGATGGAGCAAACACTCGCACGAACTGACATCAACAAGATGACAGACCCACCACCAAAAGGATGACGGAGCGAAACTCACACCGGATACTACCACCAAAATGAGGATAGAGCAAAACACTCGCACATTCTGAGATCAACAAGACGACAGACCCACCACCAAAAGCATGATGGAGCGAACTCACACCGGCTACTACCACCAAAAGAACGATATAGCAAACACTGGCACAATCTGACATCAACAAGATGATTGACCCACCATCAAAAGGATGAAGGAGCGAAACTCACGCCGACTACTACCACGAAAAGGATGATAAAGCAAAGCACTCCCACAATATGACATCAACAAGATGACGGAGCAAACTCACTCCGGGTACTACCAATAAAAGGATGATAGAGAAAACACTCGCAGAAATTGACATCAACAATATGACAGACCCTTCACCAAAAGGATGATGGGGGAAACTCACACAGGCTACTAGCACCAAAAGGATGATAGAGCTAACACTCGCACAATCTGACATCAACAAGATGACTGACCCACCACCAAAAGGATGACGGAACGAAACTCACGCCGGCTACTACCACAAAAAGGATGATAGAGCAAAATACTCCCACAATCTGACATCTACAAGATGACAGACCCACCACCATAACGATGATGGAACAAACACTCGCGCGACTTGAAATCAGAAAGATGACAGAGCCATCACCAAAAGGATGATGGAGCAAACACTCGCACGAACTGACACCAACAAGATGATAGACCCACCACCAAAAGGATGACGGAGCTAAACTCACACCGGCTACTACCACCAAAATGATGATAGAGCAAAACACTCGCACAATCTTACATCAACAAGATGACAGGCACACCACCAAAAGGATGATGCAGCTAACTCACACCGGCAACGACCACCAAAATGATATAGAGCAAACACTCGCACGAACTGATATCAACAAAATGACAGAGGCACCACCAAAAGGATTATGGTGCAAAATCACAATGGCTACTACTAGCAAAGGGATGATAGAGAAAACACTCGTACGATCTGACATCAACAAGATGACAGACCCACCACTAAAAAGATGATGGAGCAAACTCACTCCGGCTACTACCAACAAAAGGATGATAGAGAAAATAGTCGCACTAACTGACATCAACAAGATGACAGGCCCTTCACCAAAAGGATGATGGATTAAACTCACACCGGCTACTACCACCAAAAGGACGATAAAGCAAACACTCGCACAATCTGACATCAACAAGATGATTGACCCACCATCAAAAGGATGACGGAGCAAAACTCACGCCGACTACTACCACGAAAAGGATGATAAAGCAAAGCACTCCCACAATATGACATCAACAAGATGACAGACCCTCCACCAAAAGGATGACGGAGCAAACTCACTCCGGCTACTACCACTAAAAGGATGATAGACAAAACACTCGCAGGAATTGACATCAACAATATGACAGACCCTTCACCAAAAGGATGATGGAGAAAACTCACAAAGGCTACTAGCACCAAAAGGATGATAGAGCTAACACTCGTACAAGCTGACATCAACAAGATGACTGACCCACCACCAAAAGGATGACGGAACGAAACTCACGCCGGCTACTACCACCAAAAGGATGATAGAGCAAAATACTCCCACAATCTGACATCTACAAGATGACATACCCACCACCATAACGATGATGGAGCAAACACTCGCACGACTTGAAATCAGAAAGATGACAGACCCACCACCAAAAGGATGATGGAGCAAACACTCGCACGAACTGACACCAACCAGATGGTAGACCCACCACCAAAAGGATGACGGAGCGAAACTCACACCGGCTACTACCACCAAAATGATGATAGAGCAAAACACTCGCACAATCTTACATCAACAAGATGACAGACCCACCACCAAAAGGATGATGGAGCTAACTCACACCGGCTACGACCACCAAAAGGATGATAGAGCAAACACTCGCACGAGCTGACATCAACAAAATGACAGAGGCACCACCAAAAGGATTATGGAGCAAAATCACAATAGCTACTACTACCAACGGGGTGATAGAAAAACACTCATACGATCTGACATCAACAAGATGACAGACCCACCACTAAAAAGATGATGGAGCAAACTACTACTAGCAAAAGGATGATAGAGAAAACAGTCGCACTAACTGACATCAACAAGATGACAGGCCCTTCACCAAAAGGATGATGGAGCAAACTCACACCGGCTACTACCACCAAAGGGATGATAGAGCAAACACTTGCACGATCTGACATCAAAAAGATGACAGACCCACCACCAAAAGGATGACGGAGCGAACTCACACCGGCTACTACTACAAAAAGTATGATAGAGCAAAACACTCGCACAATCTGATATCAAAAAGATGACAGACCCACCACCAAAAGGATGATGGAGAAAACTCACACAAGCTACCACCACCAAAAGGATGATAGAGCAAAAACTCCCACAATCTGACATCAACAAGATGACAGACCATCACCAAAAGGATGATGTAGCGAACTCAAACTAGCTACTACCACTAAAAGAATGATAGAGCAATCACTCCCACGAACTAACATCAACAAGATGACAGACCCTTCACAAAAAGGATGATGGAGCAAACTCACACTGGCTACTACAACCAAAGGGATGATAGAGAAAACACTCGCAAGATCTGACATAAACAAGATGACAGACTCATCACCAAAAGGATGATGAAGCAAACTCACACCGGCTACTACCACCAAAAGGATGATAGAGCTAACACTCCCACAATCTGACATCAACAAGATAACTAACCCACCACCAAAAGGATGATGGAGCGAACTCACTCCGATAATATCACTAAAAGGATGATTGAGTAAAAGACTCGCATAATTTGACATCAACAAGATGAGCGACCCACCACCATAAGGATGATGCAGCAAACACTCGCACGAACTAACATCAACAAGATGACAGACCCACCACCAAAAGGATGACGGAGCAAAACTCACACCGGCTACTACCACCAAAATGATGATAGAGTAAAACACTCGCACAATCTGAGATCAACAAGATGACAGACCCACCACTAAAAGGATGATGGAGCAAACTCACACCTGCTACTACCACCAAAAGGATGATAGAGAAAACACTCGCACAATCTGACATCAACATGATGATTGACCTACCACCAAAAGGATGACGGAGCGAAACTCACACTGACTACTACCACAAAAAGGATGATAAAGAAAAGCACTCTCACAATATGACTTTAACAAGATGACAGACCCACAACCAAAAGGAGGACAGAGTGAACTCAGTCCTGCTACTACCACTAAAAGGATGATAGGGAAAACACTCGCACGAACTGACATCAAAAACATGACAGACCCTTCACCAAAAGGATGATGGAGCAAACTCACACCGGCTACAACCACCAAAAGGTTGATAGAGCTAACACTCGCATTATCTGACATCAACAAGATGACAGACCCACCACCAAAAGGATGACAGAAAGAAACTCACACCGGCTACTACCACCAAAATGATGATAGAGCAAAACACTCGCACAATCTTACATCAACAAGATGACAGACCCACCACCAAAAGGATGATGAAGCAAACGCACACTCTCTACGACCACCAGAAGGATGATAGGGCAAACACTCGCAAGAACTGACATCAACAAGATGACAAAGCCACCACTAAAAGGATGATGGAGCAAACTCACACCGGCTACTACCACCAAAGGGATGATAGAGCAAACACTTGCACGATCTGACATCAACAAGATGACAGACCCACCACCAAAAGGATGACGGAGCGACTCACTCCGACTACTACCACCAAAAGGATGATTGAGAAAACACTCGCACGAACTTACATCAACAAGATGACAGGCCCTTCACAAAAAGGATGATGGAGCAAACTCACACCGACTACTAACACCAAGGGGATGATAGAGAAAACACTCGCACGATCTGACATCAACAAGATGACCGACCCACCACCAAAAGAATGACAGAGCAAAACACTCGCACAATCTGATATCAACAAAATGACAGACCCACAACCAAAAGGATGATGGAGCAAACTCACACCAGCTACTACCACAAAAAGGAAGATAGAGCAAACACTCCAACAATCTTACATCAAAAAGATGACAGACCCACGACCAAAAGGATGATGGAGCAAACTCACATCGGCTACTACCACCAAAAGGATGATAGATCTAACACTCGCAGGAACTGACATAAACAAGATGACATATCCTTCACCAAAAGGATGATGGAGCGAACTCACACCGACAACTACCACCAAAAGGATGATAGAGCAAAACACTCGCATAATTTGAGATCAACAAGATGACAGACCGACCACCAAAAGGATGATGGAGCGAACTCACACCGGTTACTACCACCAAAAGGATGATATAGCTAACAATCGCAGAATCTGACATCAACAAGATGACTGACCCACCACCAAAAGGATGATGGAGCAAACTCACGCCGATAACTACCACCAAAAGGATGATAGAACAAAACACTTGCACAATCTGGCATCGACAAGATGAACGACCCACCACCATAAGGATGATGCAGCAAAAACTCGCAAGAACTGACATCAGCAAGATGACAGAGCCACCACCAAAAGGATGATGGAGCAAACACTCGCACGAACTGACATCAACAAGATTACAGACCCACCACCAAAAGGATGACGGAGCGAAACTCACTCCGGCTACTACCACCGAAATGATGATAGAGCAAAACACTCGCACAATCTGAGATCAACAAGATGACAGACCCACCACCAAAAGGATGATGGAGCAAACTCGCACCGGCTACTACCACCAAAAGGATGATAGAGTAAACACTCGCACAATCTGACATCAACAAGATGACAGAACCACCACCAAAAGGATGACGGAGCGAAACTCACGCCGAGTACTACCACGAAAAGGATGATAAAGGAAAGCCCTCCCACAATATGACATCAACAAGATGACAAACCCACCACCAAAAGGATGACAGAGCAAACACTCGCACGAACTAACATCAGCAAGATGACAGAGCACCCACCAAAAGGATGATGGAGCAAACATTCGCACGAACCGACATCAACAAGATGACAGACCCACCACCAAAAGGATGACGGAGCGAAACTCACACCGGCTACTACCACCAAAATGATGATAGAGATAAACACTCGCACAATTTGAGATACACAAGATGACAGACCCACCACCAAAAGGATGATGGAGCAAAGTCACACCGGCTACTAACACCAATAGCATGATAGAGCAAACACTCGCACGAACTGACATCAACAAGATGACAGGCCCTTCACCAAAAAGATGATGGAGCAAACTCACACCGGCTACTACCACCAAGGGGTTGATAGAGCAAACACTCGCACGATCTGACATCAACAAGATGACAGACCCACCACCAAAAGAATGACAGAGCAAAACACTCGCACAATCTAATATCAACAAAATGACAGACCCACAACCAAAATGATGATGGAGCAAACTCACACCAGCTACTACCACCAAAACGAAGATAGAGCAAACACTCCAACAATCTGACATCAACAAGATGACAGACCCACGACCAAAAGGATGATGGAGCAAACTCACATCGGCTACTACCACCAAAAGGATGTTAGATCTAACACTCGCACGAACTGACATAAACAAGATGACATACCCTTCACCAAAAGGATGATGGAGCCAACTCACACCGACAACTACCACCAAAAGGATGATAGAGCAAAACACTCGCATAATTTGAGATCAACAAGATGACAGACCGACCACCAAAAGGATGATGGAGCGAACTCACACCGGCTACTACCACCAAAAAGATGATAGAGCTAACACTCGCACAATCTGACATCAACAACCTGACTGACCCACCACCAAAAGGGTGATGGAACAAAACACTTGCACAATCTGGCATCGACAAGATGAACGACCCACCACCATAAGGATGATGCAGCAAAAACTCCCAAGAAGTGACATCAGCAAGATGACAGAACCACCACCAAAAGGATGATGGAGCAAACACTCGCACGAACTGACATCTACAAGATGACAGACCCACCACCAAAAGGATGACGGAGCAAAACTCACACCGGCTACTACTACCGAAATGATGATAGAGCAAAACACTCGCACAATTTGAGATCAACAAGATGACAGACCCACCACCAAAAGGATGATGGAGCAAACTCGCACCGGCTACTACCACCAAAAGGATGATAGAGCAAACACTCGTACAATCTGACATCAACAAGATGACAGACCCACCACCAAAAAGATGACGGAGCGAAACTCACGCCGAGTACTACCATGAAAAGGATGATAAAGGAAAGCCATCCCACAATATGACATCAACAAGATGACAAACCCACCACCAAAAGGATGACAGAGCAAACACTCGCACGAACTAACATCAGCAAGATGACAGAGCACCCACCAAAAGGATGATGGAGCAAACACTCGCACGAACCGACATCAACAAGATGACAGACCCACCACCAAAAGGATGACGGAGCGAAACTCACACCGGCTACTACCACCAAAATGATGATAGAGCAAAACACTCGCACAGTTTGAGATACACAAGATGACAGACCCACCACCAAAAGGATGATGGAGCAAAGTCACACCGGATACTAACACCAATAGGATGATAGAGCAAACACTCGCACGAACTGACATCAACAAGATGACAGACCCTTCACCAAAAGGATGATGGAGCAAACTCACGCTGACAACTAAAAGGATGATCGAGCAAAACACTCGCACAATCTGACATCAACAAGATGACTGACCCACCACCAAAAGGATGATGGAGCGAACTAACGCCGATAACTACCACCAAAAGGATGATAGAACAAAACACTCGCACAATCTGACATCAACAAGATGAACGACCCATAACCATAAGGATGATGCAGCGAACACACACCGGCTACTACCACCAAAAGGATGATAGACAAACAGTCGCACGAACTGACATCAACAAGATGACAGAGCCACCACCAAAAGGATGATGGAGCAAACACTCGCACGAACTGACACCAACAAGATGACAGACCCACCACCTAAAGAATGACGGAGCAAAAATCACACCGGCTACTAGCACCAAAATAATGATAAAGCAAAACACTCGCACAATCTTACATCAACAAGATGATAGACCCACAACCAAAAGAATAATGGAGCTAACTCACACTGTTTACGACCACCAAAAGGATTATAGAGGTAACACTCACACGAACTGACATCAACAAGATGACAGAGCCACCACCAAAATGATGATGGGGCAAACTCACAATGGCTACTACTACCAAAGGGTTGATAGAGAAAACACTCGCACGATCTGACATCAACAAGATGACAGACCGACCACCAAAAGAATGACAGAGCAAAACACTCGCACAATCTGATATCAACAAAATGACAGACCCACAACCAAAAGGATGATGGAGCAAACTCACACCAGCTACTACCACCAAAAGGAAGATAGAGCATACACTCCAACAATCTGACATCAACAAGATGACAGACCCACGACCAAAAGGATGATGGAGCAAACTCACATCGGCTACTACCATCAAAAGGATGATAGAGCTAACACTTGCACGAACTGACATAAACAAGATGACAGACCCACCACCAAAAGGATGACGGAGCGAAACTCACACCGGCTACTACCACCAAAATGATGATAGAGCAAAACACTCGCACAATTTGAGATACACAAGATGACAGACCCACCACCAAAAGGATGATGGAGTGAAGTCACACCGGCTACTAACACCAATAGGATGATAGAGCAAACACTCGCACGAACTGGCATCAACAAGATGACAGACCCTTCACCAAAAGGATGATGGAGCGAACTCACGCTGATAACTACCACCAAAAGGATGATCGAGCAAAACACTCGCACAATCTGACACCAACAAGATGACTGACCCACCACCAAAAGGATGATGGAGCGAACTCACGTTGATAACTACCACCAAAAGGATGATAGAACAAAACACTCGCACAATCTGACATCAACAAGATGAACGACCCACAACCATAAGGATGATGCAGCGAACATACACCGGCTACTACCACCAAAAGGATGATAGACAAACACTCGCACGAACTGACATCAACAAGATGACATAGCCACCACCAAAAGGATGATGGAGCAAACACTCGCACAAACTGACACAAACAAGATGACAGACCCACCACCAAAAGGATGACGGAGCAAAAATCACACCGGCTACTAGCACCAAAATAATGATAAAGCAAAACACTCGCACAATCTTACATCAACAAGATGATAGACCCACAACCAAAAGAATGATGGAGCGAACTGACACCGTTTATGACCACCAAAAGGATTATAGAGCAAACACTCACACGAACTGAAATCAACAAGATGACAGAGCCACCACCAAAATGATGATGGAGCAAACTCACAATGGCTACTACTACCAAAGGGTTGATAGAGAAAACACTCGTACGATCTGATATCAACAAGATGACAGACCCACCACCAAAAGGATGATAGAGCAAACTCACTCCGGCTACTACCACCAAAAGGATGATTGAGAAAACACTCGCACGAACTGACATCAACAAGATGGCAGACCCTTCACCAAAAGGATGATGGAGCAAACTCACACCGGCTACTACCACCAAAGGGATGATAGAGCAAACACTCGCACGATCTGAAATCAACAAGATTATAGTTCCACCACCAAAAAGATGACGGAGCAAATTCATACCGGCTACTACAACCAAAAGGATGATAGAGCATAACACTCGCACAATCTGATATCAACAAATGACAGACCCACAACCAAAAGGATGATGGAGAAAACTCACACAAACTACTACCAACAAAAGGATTATAGAGCAAGGACTCCCACAATCTGACATCAACAAGATGACAGACCCACGACCAAAAGGATAATGGAGCCAACTCACATCGGCTAGTACCACCAAAAGTATGATAGAGCTAACACTCGCACGAACTGACATCAACAAGATGACACACCCACCAAAAGGATGATGGAGCAAACTCAAGCCGACAACTACCACCAAAAGGATGATAGAGCAAAACACTCGCACAATCTGAGATCATTAAGATAAGAGACCCACCACCAAAAGGATGAGGGAGCAAACTCACAACGGCTACTACCACCAAAAGGATGATAGAGCTAACACTCGCACAATCTGACATCAACAAGATGAATGACCCACCACAAAAAGGATGACAGAGAAAAACTCACGCCGACTACTACCACCAAAAGGATGATAGAGCAAAACACTCTCATAATATAACATCAACAAGATGACAGACCCACCACCAAAAGGATGATAGAGCTAACACTCGCACGAACTGACATCAACAAGATGAAAGACCCTTCACCAAAAGGATGATGGAGCAAACTCACACCGGCTACTACCACCAAAGGGATGATAGAGCAAACACTCGCACAATCTGATATCAACAAGATGACAGACCCACCATTAAAAGGATGACGGAGCGAACTCACGCTGACTACTACCACCAAAAGAATGATAGAGCAAAACACTCGTACAATTTCACATCAACAAGATGACAGACCCACCACCATAAGGATGATGGAGCAAACACTTGCACGAACTAACATCAGCATGATGACAGAGCCACCACCAAAAGGATGATGGAGCAAACATTCGCACGAACTGACACCAACAAGATGACAGACCCACCACCAAAAGGATGATGGAGCTAAACTCACACCGGCTACTAGCACCAAATTAATGATAATAGCAAAACACTCACACAGTCTTACATCTACAAGATGACAGACCCACCACCAAAAGGATGATGGAGCGAACTCACACCGTCTACGACCACTAAAAGGATGATAGAGAAAACACTCGCACGAACTAACATCAACAAGATGACAGAGCCACCACCAAAAGGATGACGGGTCAAACTCACAATGGCTACTACTACTGAAGGGTTGATAGAGAAAACACTCGTACGATCTGAAATCAACAAGATGACAGACCCACCACCAAAAGGATGACTGAGCAACTTACTCCGGCTATTACCATGAAAAAGATGATTGAGAAAAGACTTGCACGAACGTACATCAACAAGATAACATACCCTTCACCAAAAGCATGATGGAGCAAACTCACACAGGCTACTACCACCAAGGGGATGATAGGGAAAACACTCGCACGATCTAACATCAACAAGTTGATAGACCCACCACGAAAAGGATGACGTAGCGAACGCACACCGGCTACTACCACCAAAAGGATGAAAGAGCAAAACACTCGCACAATCTAATATCAACAAGATGACAGACCCACCACCAAAAGGATGATGGAGCGAACTCACACCATCTATTATCACCCAAGGTTGATAGAGCAAACACTCCCACAATCTGACATCATCAAGATGACTGACCCACCACCAAAAGGATGACGGATCAAAACTCATGCTGACTACTACCACGAAAAGGATGAAAGAGCAAAACACTCCCACAATATGAGTCAACAAGATGAAAGACCCACCACCAAAAGGATGATGGAGCGAACTCACACCGGCTACTACCACCAAAAGGATGATAGACAAACACTCGCACGAACTGACATCAGCAAGATGACATAGCCACCGCCAAAAGTATGATGGAGCAAACACTCGCACGAACTGACACCAACAAGATGACAGACCCACTACCAAAAGGATGACAGAGCAAAACTCACACCAGATACTACCAACAAAATGATGATAAAGCAAAACACTCGCACAATCTTACATCAACAAGATGATAGACCCACCACCAAAAGAATGATGGAGCAAACTCACACCGTTTACAACAACCGAAAGGATGATAGAGAAAACACTCGTACGATCTGACATCAACAAGATGACAGATCCACTACCAAAAGGATGACGGAGAAAACTCACTCCGGCTACTAGAACCAAAAGGATGATTGAGAAAACACTCGCACGAACTGACATCAACAAGATGACAGAACCTTCAGCAAAAGGATGATGGAGCAAACTCACACCGGCTACTACCACCAAAGGGATGATAGAGCAAACACTCGCACGAACTGACATCAACAAGATGACAGACCCTTCACCAAAAGGATGATGGAGCAAAGTCACGCCGACATCTACCACTAAAAGGATGATAGTGCAAAACACTCGCACAATCTGAGATCAACAAGATGACAGACCCACCACCAAAAGGATGATGGAGCAAACTCACACCGGCTACTACCACCAAAAGGATGATAGAGCTAAGACTCGCACAATCTGAAATCAACAAGATGACTGACCCACTACCAAAACGATGACGGAGCGAAACACACGCCGACTTTTACCACCAAAAGAATGATATAGCAAAACACTCGCACGAACTGACATCAACAAGATGACAGACCCTTCACCCAAAGGATGATGGACCAAACTCACACCGGCTACTACCACCAAAGGGATGATAGAGCAAACACTTGCACGATCTGACATCAACAAGATGACATACCCACCACCAAAAGGATGATGGAGTGAACTCACACTGGCTACTACAACCAAAAGGATGATAGATCAAACACTAGCACGAACTGATATTAACAAGATGACAGACCCACCATTAAAAGGATGATGGAGTAAACTCATACCGTCTACTACCACCAAAAGGATGATATAGCAAAAAATCACATGTACTTACATCAACAAGATGACAGATCCAACACCAAAGTGATGATAGAGCAAACACTAACACGATCTGACATCAACAAGTTGACAGACCCACCACCAAAAGGATGACCGAGTGAACTCACACCGTCTACTATCACCAAAAGGATGATAGAGCAAAACACTCGCACAATCTGATATCAACAAGATGACAGACCTACCACCAAAAGGATGATGGAGCGAACTCACAGCAACTACTATCACCCAAGGTTGATAGAGGAAACACTCCCACAATCTGACATCAACAAGATGATAGACCCACCATCAAAAAGATGATGGATCAAACTCACACCGGCTACTACCACCAAAAGGATGATAGAGCTAAGACTCACACAATCTGACATCAACGAGGTGACTGACCCACCATCAAAAGGATGACGGAGCAAAACTCACAACAACTACTACCACGAAAAGGATGATAGAGGAAAACACTCCCATAATATGACATCAACAAGATGACAGACCCACCACCAAAAGAATGATGGAGCGAACTCACACCGGCTACTACCACCAAAAGGATGATAGAGCAAACACTCACACGAACTGACATCAACAAGATGATAGACCCTTCATCAAAAGGATGATGGAGCAAACTTACACCGGCTACTACCACCAAAGGGATGATAGAGAAAACACTCGCAGAATCTGACATAAACAAGATGACAGACCCACCACCAAAATGATGATGGAGCAAACTCACACCGGCTACTACCACCAAAAGGATGATAGAGTTAACACTCGCATAATCTGACATCTACAAGATGACTGACCCACTACCAAAAGGATGATGGAGCGAACTCACACTGGCTACTACAACCAAAAGGATGATAGATCAAACACTCGCATGAACTGACATCAACAAGATGACAGACCCACCACCAAAAGAATGATGGAGCAAATTCACACTGGCTACTACCACCAAAAGGATGATAGAGCACAACACTCCCACAATCTAACAACAACAAGATGATAGATCCACCACCAAAAGGATGATGGAGCAAACACTCGCACGAATTGATATTAACAACATGGCTGACCCACCACCAAAAGGATGACGGATCAAAACTCACACTGGCTACTACTACCAAATTGATGATAGAGCAAAACACTCGCACAATCTGACATCAACAAGATGATAGACCCACCACTAAAAGGATGATGGAGCGAACTCACACCGGCTACTACCACCAAAAGGATGATATAGGAAACACTCGCATGTACTTACGTCAACAAGATGACAGACCCAACACCAAAGGGATGTTAGAGTAAACACTAGCACGATCTGACATCAACAAGTGGACAGACCCACCACCAAAAGGATGACGGAGCAAACTCACACCGTCTACTACCACCAAAAGGGTGATAGAGCAAAACACTCGCACAATCTGATATCAACAAGATGACAGTCCCACCACCAAAAGGATGATTGAGCAAACTCACAGTAACTACTATCACGCAAGGTTGATAGAGTAAACACTCCCACAATTTGACATCAACAAGATGATAGACCCCCCATCAAAAGGATGATGGAACAAACTCACACCGGCTACTACCACCAAAAGGATGATAGAGCTAAGACTTGCACAATCTGACATCAACAAGGTGACTGACCCATCATCAAAAGGATGACAGAGCAAAACTCACGCCAACTACTACCATGAAAAGGATGATATAGGAAAACACTCCCACAATATGACATCAACAAGATGACAGACCCACCACCAAAAGGATGATGGAATGAACTCACACCGGCTACTACCACCAAAAGGATGATAGAGCAAACACTCGCACGAACTCACATCAACAAGATGACACACCCTTCATCAAAAGGATGATGGAACAAACTCACACCGGCTACTACCACCAAAGGGATGATAGAGGAAACACTCGCACAATCTGACATAAACAAGATGACAGACCCACCACCAAAACGATGATGGAGCAAACTCACACCGGCTACTACCACCAAAAGAATGATAGAGCTAACACTCGCATAATCTGACATCTACAAGATGACTGACTCACTACCAAAAGGATGATGGAGCGAAACACACGCCGACTATCACCACCAAAAGAATGATAGAGTAAAACACTCCCATAATATGACATCAACAAGATGACAAACCCACCACCAAAAGGATGATGGAGCAAACTCACATCGGCTACTACGACCATAAGCATGATAGAGCAAAACACTCGCACAATCTGACATCAACAAGATGACATACCCACCACCAAAAGGATGATGGAGTGAACTCACACTGGCTACTACAACCAAAAGGATGATAGATCAAACACTCGCATGAACTGACATCAACAAGATGACAGACCCACCACCAAAAGAATGATGGACCAAATTCACACCGCTACTACCACCAAAAGGATGATAGAGCAAAACACTCCCACAATCTAACAACAACAAGATGATAGATCCACCACCAAAAGGATGATGGAGCAAAACACTCACACGAACTGATATTAACAAGACGACTGACCCACCACCAAAAGGATGACGGATCGAAACTCACACCGGCTACTACCACCAAAATGATGATAGAGCAAAACACTCGCACAATCTGACATCAACAAGATGACAGACCCACCACTAAAAGGATGATGGAGCAAAATCACACCGTCTACTACCACCAAAAGGATGATATAGCAAACACTCGCATGTACTTACATCAACAAGATGACGGACCCAACACCAAAGGGATGTTAGAGCAAACACTAGCACGTTCTGAGATTAACAAGTTGCTAGACCCACCACCAAAAGGATGACGGAGCAAACTCACACCGTCTACTACCACCAAAAGGATGATAGAGCAAAACACTCGCACAATCTGATATCAACAAGATGACAGATCCACCACCAAAAGGATGATGGAGCGAGCTCACAGCAACTACTATCACCCAAGTTTGATAGAGTAAACACTCCCACAATCTGACATCAACAAGATGATAGACTCACCATCAAAAGGATGATGGATCAAAATCACATCGGCTACTACCACCAAAAGGATGATAGAGCTAAGACTCGCACAATCTGACATCAACAAGATGACTGACCCGCTACCAAAAGGATTACGGAGCAAAACTCACGCCAACTACTACCACCAAAAGAATGATAGAGAAAAATACTACCACAATATGACATCAACAAGATGACAGACCCACCACCAAAAGGATGATAGAGCAAACTCACACCGGCTACTACGACCATAAGGATGATAGAGCAAACACTCGCACGAATTGACATCAACAAGATGACAGACCCTTCACCCAAAGGATGATGGAGCAAACTCACGCCGGCTAATACCACCAAAGGGATGATAGAACAAACACTTGCACGATCTGACATCAACAAGATGAAAGACCCACAACCAAAAGGATGATGGAGCGAACTCACGCCGACTACTACCACCAAAAGGATGATAGAGCAAAACACTCGCACAATCTGACAACAACAAGATGACATACCCACCGCCAAAAGGATGATGGAGCGAACTCACACTTGCTACTACCACCAAAAGAATGATAGAGCAAAACACTCCCATAATTTGACATTAACAAGATGACAAACCCACCACCAAAAGGATGATGGAGCAAACTCACACCGGCTACTACGACCATAAGGATGATAGAGCAAAACACTCGCACAATCTGACATCAACAAGATGACATACCCACCACCAAAAGGATGATGGAGTGAACTCACACTGACTACTACAACCAAAAGGATGACAGATCAAACACTTGCATGAACTGACATCAACAATATGACAGACCCACCACCAAAAGAATGAATGAGCAAATTCACACCGGCTACTACCACCAAAAGGATGATAGAGCAAAACGCTCCCACAATCTAAGAACAATAAGCTGATAGATCCACCACCAAAAGGATGATGGAGCAAACACTCGCACGAACTGATATTTAACAAGATGACTGACGCGCCACCAAAAGGATGATGGATCGAAACTCACACCGTCTACTACCACCAAAAGGATGATATAGCAAACATTCGCATGTACTTACATCAACAAGATGACAGACCCAACACCAAAGGGATGTTAGAGCAAACACTAGCACGATCTAACATCAACAAGTTGCTAGACCCACCACCAAAAGGATGACGGAGCGAACTCACACCGTCTACTACTGTTGCACCCCAAAATTTGCCCAACCTTTTCTAACCTAGGTTTATGTTTCAATTGCATAATCATTTGCATTGACATCATGTACATAGTGTATTCATCTGCATTGCATAGCATAAGCAAGCTATCTTAATCAGGGGATCATGTTCTATTCTTATCTCAAGAGGCATATTCAAGGGTTTCATTCATATTCAAGACTACTCAGATCATCAGGGAAGAATTTGAGCTTTGAAGAGTTGACAGGTTGATCAGTGAGTTCTCCCCTATCTTGAGGTTATTTGGGGATTATCAGAGGAAGTGTGAGCCATGAGCCAAGAGCATGAGGTGTGTATGGATGTTATGAAGAGCCTAGATGATCATTTTGAGGAGTAACCAAGTCATTGAAATGATTGCAAGAGCCTCAGTTGAAGTCAGTCAACTAGGGTTTTATCTAGTTCAACACTAGGTCAACCCTAGGTCAAAGACTTGTTTTGAAAGGCATCAAGGATCATTTGAAGAATGTGGGATTCATTATTTGCTATATGGATATGGACATGGTGTTGTGCCAAAGGAAAATCAGAAGGAGTCAAGGGGAAGTGGAGTTACCAAATTAGGGTTTCAGTGTAAAATCCCCTGATTTAGGTCAAACTTCAAAGCGGTGTAACTCAATATGCAAGCTTCATATGAATTTCTGGTCCATATGAAACTTGTAGAGTATCTTCATAGCTTTAATTTGAGTGGTGGAAGTCATCAAGATGATTTATAGAACTCAAGTTATAGCTCTTGCAAGTTACAGGTCATCTGAGGGCACTGAAATTTGTCTGTGAAAGTTGTCTGTCTTCCAAGCAACTTTTGGCCTTCAAGGAGATTTCAAATGGATTTCTGGACAACATGAGAGTTTTTCCTCATTGTCTTAGTTTTCTAGGAAGGTATGGTATGCCTTCATATGATTTGTGGAACTCTACTTATGTCCTTGGCAAGCAAAGGGTATTTTGGTCATTTGAGAATTACAGGTCATTCTTAGCCTATGCCCAAAACTCATACAAGGAAGCTTCAAATGAAAAACTTCACAACATCAAACTTGCTCCAAATGACATTTTGAGTCTAGAAAAGTGATCATGAAAGATTGGAAATGCGCATAGCTCAAGGTTCCAAATTTGGTCATTTAAAAGTGAATTTAATGAATAAAAGTGACCTAAAATTGAAAATTTTCATACCATGGCCAAATGAGATGAAGTTATAGGTCATTTTGATTGGAAAAAATGGTTTAAGAACATTGGCAAAAGTATATTTTTGAGTTTAGGGTAAAGTTTGAGAGATACCATTGGTTACTTATGTATGAAGTTAACATATGCCAAAACTCAAGGAAATGGTGCACAAGAAGTTTCTACCAAGTTCTAGAGTGTTCTATGATCATCTATATATTGGGTAGAGTGGCTTCATTCAAGGGTTGGTGATTCATTTTGATCAAAATACCAAGTTTCATCTCATTCTTCCATTTTGCAAATCCACTTCAAACTCCATCAAATCTTCATCATTTTCTACACTTCTTGATCCTATCATCATCTACATCATTCAAGGATCAAATTTCCATCAAAATCTGTTTGAATTGAGGAAGAAATCGTGTGCTACCAACTTCATCATCCAAAGTGCAAGAAGATTGTGATTGCAAGATCCAAGAGGTTTGAGCAAGAAATATTGCATACAGAACCAAGAATCAAGCTTATTGATCAATTCCCAAGCATTGCAAGCTGTGCATTCAAGATCTACTCCACCTGTTTTCAACTTTAAACTAGGTTAGTTTTCCTTTCGAATTGGATAGATTTAGTTAGAATAAGGTAGAATCATTAAGTTAGAATGGTTAGGAATAGTTAGAGGATCATTTCTGTTGAGTTTGAAGGCATTTCATGGAAGTTACCATTGGAGTACCAAAACTGTTAGGGCTTAGAACACCTAGGATATGGCGCGATAATCTTAGATATATAGCTCAGAATGATCAGCATGGCGTGTAGATTGTGTTAGGGTAAGAGTTATCAAGAATTGGAATGATTGATATCAGTGCAAAATGGTGGAACCAAAATTCTCTACCTATCGGGTTTGAATGTTGATTGAGTTTTAGAGGAAAATAATGCTATGGTTGTGTAGAGGGAGAGATGCAGAGCATTTTTGGTTTTGGAATGATGGAGTTTCATTGAGAATCGAGGGAGAACAGAGGGATGGAAGGTTCATGCATGGAGAGGGTTTTTTCTGAACCTAGGGTTTCTAGAGGTAGGAGATGAAGGAGGACCGTGGGATCACATGTTGGACTTTGACTCTCAAGCTAATCCAGTGGCTCACGTTTGATTTCAGAAACGGAGGGAAATGTTATAATGAAAACGCTGCGTTTCATTAATTGAAACGCGTGGGCCTGAGTCCAAACCTTCTATCCCCACCCCCTATCTCAAGCCCATTTCAATTTTAACTGGAATTTGTTACTACATGCACCGCGCGTCCTTTCTTTTTCTTTTAAATTTTGATTTAATTTCTGAAACCAAATGGGCCTTGTGCACATTACTAATGCCACCCCCAGTTTCCAGCCCAGCTAGATAATTGAACTGAGCGCAGTTGCTTGTGACACCCCCTCCCCAATTTATTTCATTTTGTGATTTTTAATTCTCTTATATTTTCTTCATTTTGTAAAATCCATATAAAATTGAAAAAAGCTTATTTTTAATTGCTTCTTTTTGTGCTGGTTTCATATTTTTGTTAAGAAAATTATCAAATATTAAAATTAGCATTTCTTTTCATTTTAGTATTTTTTGTGTATTTTTCTTTTTAATAGCTTTTTAAGTGATTTAGTTTAGCACTTGTTATTGTTGATTTTAGTTTAGGTAGATGCTTTTACATTTTGGATCCATTCTTTTTAGGGTGATTAACTTAGGACTTTAGCTTGTATATAGAATTTAATTCATAATTTTAGGATTAATTTTTAGATGATTTGATTAGGTGATATTAGAGTGGTTAAAATTAGGGTTTAGATATAACATATGTGAGATAGATCCTTTCTTTTAGGAATTGTAGATTGAATTTTGGGGTATGGGACTATAGGGGTTATGGGTAGATAATAGATCCCTTAGAAAATATTAGGCTTCCCCTATTACTATTAGTATATTTCTTGTATTTGATTGACTGTGTGGTGTGCGCTCTCTAGGGTTATTATTTGACTGTGTGGGGTATTGGGCTTGCTTGGGGCTTGGGGTTTGAGTTGAAGACTATGCTGATGAAGCCCATTTGAAGATCAAAGGGAATGAAGACCAACTTCCAGAGTTGATGAGGAGTATCTCTTGCTGGCAGCTGTTGAAGGTTATAGGATCTAGGAGTTAGGCAGAGCTCTAGAGTAGAAAATTTGATTCACAAACATGGAAGGTCTTGTTTGCCTCCATCCCTCTCTATGATGCAGAGTATCTCTAAGACATTCACCCCCTTCCTTTGGAAGGCTTGGTGATAGTGTCTAAGAGATAGAACTCTTGAGAGAAAATATCCTAGGTGTTGTTAGCAGTCTGTTTGCCACCTTTGGTGGTCAACTAATTGCTTAACACCCCAGTTCATTCTTGTGATTGGTTCCTCAGCTTGGAGATTGGGACTTGAAGAAAAGCCATGGGGAGATTGAAGACAAAGACCTGGCTTGAAGGCTGTGAAGATGAAGACTGATACTTGCTTGAAGCTTGTAGATAGTTGATGATGACTTGAAGACAGATGTGGATGAAGACTGCTTTTGCTGTTTATTTTTGCTGATTATAATTCTTGATGTATTGATTGAATTTCCCTGACTGTATTGTTTGATGTTTAACCTGTTAGGTTGAAAGTGAATTCTGTTCACTTTTGCCTATTGTTTTCTAGGTTCGAGGTTGAGTGGGACTCCCTTGCCTCGCTTGTATTGTTGCATCCATGCATTTTACTGCTTTATTGTATATATCTGTTGTTTCTGTTTCCGTTTATCCCTTAGGATCTCTGTTTCTCTCTGCGCAAGAGAGTAACATGATAGACATTAGGAGCTAACCCATGTATGATAACATTAGGGTAGATTTTATCCCCTTTTTAACCCTAGTATTTGTAGAGTGTCATCTCTTCTTTCTTCAAAACAACAGAAAACATTAATAAAGGTTATAGCAAAATCAATTCATTTCTTCCGTCAAAAGATTTGAACAAACATCAACCTTTTTGCAATAAGAAAACCCTTGTTTAAGGTGAGATTTTTCATAAAAGACACTTGAACAGCTTGTGTCGTGCGTTAGCCCGAACTACGTTTGCTCTGATCTTCCATGCAGTGTGGAAGTACGTAGGCATAGGATGCGATATCCTAGCGAGCAACCTTCCCCACCTTCACCCGTAGTTAGGCGAACTACGTTGACTCTGATTTCTCGTTCCAGACGGGAATACGTAGGCATAAAGTGCGATGCTTTGCCGAGTCATGTTTTCTTTTCTTTTCAGACCTCATCCTTTAGTTTAGATAGAAGTGTAATCCGTACAACCAAGCAAGCGTGGATCCCATCGAGTACGATGGGCGTGAGGGGTGCTAATACCTTCCCCTTGCGTAACCGACTCCCGAATCCAGGTTTTGGT
Source organism: Lathyrus sativus (assembly GCA_963859935.3). Lineage (NCBI taxonomy): Eukaryota > Viridiplantae > Streptophyta > Magnoliopsida > Fabales > Fabaceae > Lathyrus > Lathyrus sativus. Next base: position 249,669,807 of record OZ012740.1, on the reverse strand, counting down.
TGCGATGACCATACCTTTTCCCATCTTTGCGTTAGGTTTACTTCGAGCGTTTCCTTTCCCTCCTTTGGGATAAATAACGCACGGTGGCGACTCTTCTGTATTGCCGGCGCCGATTTTCGCAGTAGCGACAGCTGGCGACTCTGCTGGGGATCCAACGTCCCCTGGCTGCTAAGGACTGCGATAGTTCCTTATGCATTTGGGATCCAACGTCCCTTAAGCGAGTCAATCCTAGCGCTTGTTTTCCCGTCGAGGATTTTGTATGGATTTATATTTCTGTCATTTACTTTCAACATTATATTATTGTTATTATTGTTGTATTGGGGTGTGACGGGTGTTCTATGATTGAGAGATAAGCCGGATCTGGGCTTGAGTGCACCTAGAATTAGAGTGGAAATTAGTGGGCGCGCACGTGCTTTGCATGTCCTAGTGTCCCACGAAATCCACACTCAGACGAGGTTCTTCTGGTTGGCCTCCTGTCCTGCCCTTTGGGTGGCTCGGGTTGCTGGTTAGTTGGATTGTCGACTCTGGGAACCGATCATTTGGAAGTTGGCTAAGTGAGACCTCTTCAGGATTTGATCATGCCACTCCTTCTGGGAATCGTATCATCAACCCTGAAAGTCTGTGACGCCGACGACCGCATAGGATGCCATACCTTTGTCAGTTACTAGGACACCTACCTGTGAGAGGGTTTTGGGGTTATGCAGGTAACTAGATGTAATACCCCAAATTTTGCCCTAAGATTTGTCGTCGCATTTCATTGCATTTAATCAATTACTAACAAATTTGTGTAGTCGTTTGACTTTTTGCAGGTAAATATCATATGGCATGCATTTTTTTTCTAAAAAGTAAAAATGGCACAATTGGCAAAAGGACATGTGTAAGGGGTTGTGAGTGTGAGAGGTTGAGAGTTCGAATCTCACCTTAGTCACTTTTTGTTTTTTATTATTTTTACTCTAAATTTTTCTATCTTTCATTAAAAAATAACAAAAATAGTTTTTTTATTATTATTTAATTATTATTTTCGTATTTTAATTAAATCATTTTTTAAAATATTATTTTTTTTTTTACTTTTTTCTAAATTATTCATAAAAATATCCAAAAAATCATAAAATAAAAAATATTAGAAAAATTTTGTTCTTTTTATAATATTTTTGATTTTAGGAATCAATAGGATTATTAGTTTTTATTTTAAGTTTATTTTAATTATTTTAAATTATTTAAATTATATTTTTTTTCTTAACTAATTATTTAGTTTGGGCTTTAAAATGGGCTTTAGGGACATTATTGACAATTTGGTGTTAACCCTAATTTGTTCCCTATATATACATGTGTTGCCTTGTTGAGAAAGGGGGTCAGAAGGTTTTCTTCAGAAAAGAGGAGAGAGAAAGGGAGAAACAAAGGAGATCCCCAGAGAAAAAAGAGGCGGTCGTTCCCACAACTCGTCAGAAGGATTGGAGCTCTCCAGTGTTCCCTTATTCAAACCTTTTTCACATTTATCGAAGCAAACCTCCGCTTCGTAGGTTAAATTACTAAATCTTTTGCCTTTTCATGTTTATGTGCATATTTTGCCATGTTAATGTGTTTAGGTCCGTTAAATTACTAAACCTTTTGCTTTTTCATGTTTATGTGCATATTTTGCCATGTTAATCTCCATGTGTGTTTAGGTCCGTAGATTTTAATATCAAAACCCTTTTTTATCAAAACTTTTTTTAAAATCAAAACCCTTTTTTTTATTTATTACTAAAACCTTTTTTTAGTAAGACCTTTTTTAAAAACTGAAAAGCCTTTTTGTTCCCAAGAGAAAAAAAAAACTTTTTGTTCCCAAAAACCTTTTCCCAAAAAAACTTTTTTTTATAATTTAAACTTAATTTTTTTTTATAATTTTAACTTAAATATTTTTTATTAAAAAATTAAAACTTTTTTTTTATAATTAAAATATTAAAAAATTAAAACCTTTTCGTAAGGAACTCCTGATGTTTGATGTTTGTCGTGTCATTTTATGTACCCTTTTATTACTTTTCTTTCTTTTGGCATTTCATGTGCATGTTCGAGGTTGAGATGTGCTTGTGGTGGCCACAGCCCCACACTATTTTCCTCCCTCACTTCATTCTAAGTGTCATTACATATTTTCATATTTTTCATGTTTTCAGAAATGTTTCTTTGTTTCTTTATACCCTCTGCCTTTATTACTTTTCTTATTTTTGTACCTTAATTATTCCTCCATATAATGATTTGCCATATTTTCACATTTTTTACAGTTTTATCCTTCCGAAGGATTAGGTCCAGCCTTTTGGCCGCCGAGTCAATAGCCTTACCCCTTTAATGGATCAAACCCTGTTTAGCCTAGGTGTCCCGCCGTGGGCATAATTGCTTTTATCCTAGTGTTAGGCCAAAATAGTCGTCGTACTCTGTTTTAAGGTTTCCCGCCGTGGAATCCCTAATTTAACCCTATTTTAATTTTAATTAACATTTTTTTAACATAGAGATTGGAGTCTCTGAACTCCACTAAGCATATCCTTAAGATGTGCTTACTTCCCCATTGAAACCTTGGCCACAGTCAAGACGTTTCTAACCTCCCTTTTGAGGGGAACTACAGTTACTCTGATTCCATTCCCGTAAGGATATGTAGGCACAAGATGCGATGTCTTGCCGAGCAAACTTAGAATTAACCCCTAGGTCTTTTTTAATTTTCAATCCTTTGTATATACCCTAAAGAAAAATAATTAATGAAATAAATAAAAAAAATAAACAAAAGGTTCCCGTAGAGTACTACAGAAGTTTAGGGTGCTAATACCTTCCCTAAATTTAACCAACCCCCGAACCTTAGATCTCTCCCTTTTAGGTTTTTCCTTTCTTTAACCTTTCCTTCGGATAAATCAAAGACCGGTTTTAAATGAATTAAGATTCAAGTTAATCAATAGCTTGACATCCAAGTTTCACCGCAACACTAGACCTTCAGATACCGGTTGTTTCTCGATCCGAGATCCTGAGTATTTATGGACAGTTGTGAGGTCTATTAGAGACCAGTCAGAGTTATGGTATGAGGTCTATCAGAGACCAGTGGGAGTTATGTTATGGGGTCTATCAGAGACCAGTGTTGGAGCTTGGTATTGGGTCTATCTAAGACCGGGGTTTGAGGAATTCTGGAGGGTCCATCTGAGACTTTTTGATATGGTTCAGGCTTCTCAGCCACGGCACTTGGTCCCTGTTGCATGTTACTTGCATTGCATTGTTTGCATAACCATTATCATTACATCCCATTAACGTGTGTCTGTGCTGCAGGTGCATTTGCATATTCCCTGGTTCTAGTGTCCAGACTCCCGAGTATTGATCATGGCTGGTTTGAGGATGACAGTTGCCTACAAGCTACCTATCCCTGATATTACTCCCCTCCTGGGTCTGATTTCTCTTGCTGATGAGGATGTCCGTAGAAGCTTCAGGCAGAGTTACGGACGGTTGTTGAGATTGGTTCGCAAACCAACTGATGATGAATTGAATGGGCTGTACACCTTGATGCAATTCTACGACCCTGCTTTGAGATGTTTCACGTTTGTTGATTTTATCTTGGGGCCCACCATGGAGGAGTATGTAGAGTTTACTGAGCTGCCGGTACAGAATACAGTTCCTTTTATTCACTCTGCCGCTGAGCCCAAGTTGGAGGATTTAGCTAAGGCCTTGCACATGAATGCTTCTGAGCTGTTGATGACTTCTTGGCGAGGGGTTCCAGGTTTCTCTCTCCAGTTTCTGGTTGGCAAGGCTCAAGAATACGCCAAGAATGGATGTTGGGTAGTCTTTAACGCTGTTTTGGCTCTATGCATTTATGGGATAGTGTTGTTTCCCAATTTCCCGAACTTTGTGGACATGGATGCATTTCATTTGTTTGCTGCTGGCAACCCCGTACCTACATTGATCGGGGACTTCTACCATTCGATGCACTACAGAAATGAGAACAGGAGAGGCAAGAACGTCTCTTGTTGTGTGCCTTTGCTGTACATGTGGTTTAAGAGCCATCTTCCCCTAAAGGGACCTTTTGTGGATAGTGCAACTACAGCTGACTGGCCAGAGCGCATGATGAGGCTATCTTCTGAAGACATTGAGTGGTTTGACCGAGACTTGCTGGGGTCTGAGCTTATTTTCAGTTGTTCTGGGTATCCTAATGTTCCGTTGATAGGGAGAAAAGGGTGCATCAATTACAACCCATCTCTGTTTGTTCGCCAGTTTGGATATGCGTTGAAGACCCACCTCAAGAGGAAGAAGTACAGGAATCTCTGTACTTCACCGGTGATTTGAATGGAGAGTTACTAGCCAAGCTTCGGCATGCCTGGATGCATATTAATAGAAAAGGGAAACCACTGTTGGGGAAGAATGATTGTCAGGCATACCCACCCTACAAAGTTTGGATCCAGGAGAGAGCAAGACAGTTACTGATGCCATTTCCAGCTGCGCCGGTCCCTGTTCATATTCCGGTAGAAGAACCAACTACTGTCACTAGGGAGGCCTACGAGCGAGTTGTGAAAGAAAAGGAAGCCTTGATGAAGATTAATGAAGAGTTAGAAAAGGAGCTGGCTCAGATGCGTAGTGAGAAGAACAAGGCTGTGCATTCTTTCCAACAGCAGATCGGACTAGTAAACAGGCTAGGTGCTGAGTTGACTGAGGAGAAAAAGAAGCGTGAACGTCTGGGGCAAGAGTTCAGAAGCTCTCACGACATGTTGGAGTCCAAAAAGAAAGCACTCGACGCCGCTCACTGAGAAATCTCTTCTTGTAACAAGACGTGGAATGCTACGCTAACCAACAACAAAAAGAGGGAAGACAAATTGAAGCAGCAAATTTCTGAACTCGAAGAGCAGTTGAAAGCTAGCATTAAGAAGCATAAAGAGGAGGTAATGGCCAGATATAGTCTCCAGAATGCATTGAACAAGGCCATCGAAGGCAGGAACGAAGCTGTGTCTCAGAAGTGGAAGCTAGAGGATCGCTTCGGAGAAGGGGCACGAGAGGAAACCGCTGGTGACGTGCGACGTGTTCTCAAACAAAGAAATCAACTTGTTGAGGGGCTGCTTACCCGACCAAGTCATCTAGAGACTAAGAAGTTACAAGAAGGGTACCAGGCTCATGAGCGTACTTGACCGTTTCATATATTAATGTGTATGCTTTATTTGCATTCGTGCTGACCATCACCAGGATTGTTGGTTGAGGTCATGCCTTCTTATTGTACACTCAGTGATATTGTATTCTTGGATTTCTCTGCAATATACGAGGTTTTCTATGACTCGGCTCCAATCACCGTATTGCTAGCACTGTCACTGCACTGGCACATTCACACTAGAATCGGGGAATGATAATCCCTAATGCACAGACACATATTGCACTTTGCATACATACTCATATTTGCATTACAGGTTTGTGATCCGTGTATCTTATCTCCTGCATCCGTTCCAGGTATTTTCAGGATTGCAGAAAAGCGGCTCCACCGTTACTCTACAAGGACCAACCAGAAGAAGATCATGGACAACGTGCAGAGTGAAATGCAAGAGATGCGTGACAGGATGGCCCTGCTCATGCAAACCATGGAGACCATCGCCAAAGGACAAGAGCAGCTGCAGAATCTGGTTCAACCGATAGTCGCACGGGCTGAAAACAACGGGACACTGCATGGTGAAAACATTGCTGCTTCTCCCCGAATTTAGAATCGTCAAAGTGCTTATGCTATTCCCGTAACTGGTTTGAATGCTGGAGAAACTGGTCCTGTAGGTGGAGGTGGGAACACCGGTAATATGAATGCCAATGCAGATACTGCTGGGGTATTTGTGGGTAATGTCAACCAGGGTTTCAACGGGGGCGTTGAGAATGTCGGAATGAATGGTATTAATGGTAACCAGGGCTTCAATGGTGTGAATATGGGGTATGGCAGCATTGCTGGCGCCAAGGCTGGGTTTGGTGGCTATGGTAATCTTGGATATGGAACTGGCGCATACAACGCTCAAGAGATGGGTAATCTGAGGTATGACCCCAGGTACTTCCAAACGGGTCCGGGTCGTGATGCAGATTACGTTGGATATGATGCAGTACCTCGCTGGGAGGATCGTCAGGAGGATATGTTCTCTGGTCAGAACGAGGGTTATGAAAGAGCTAGGGATGACAACCATCGGATGAGATTGCTAGAAGAGAAAGTGAACGGACTGGCCAGCCAGAATGCTCTTGGGTTGGATATGTCAAATATGGGGTTAGTCCCAGGGTTGAGGGTCCCGCTGAAATTCAAAGCGCCGTCATTTGATAAGTACAAAAGGGATACATGCCCTAGGGTGCATGTACGCGCATTTTACAAGCGTATGTCTGCGTACTCTGAGGATGAAAAGATGCTAATGCACTTCTTCCAGGATAGCCTGTCAGGGCCATCGCTGGAGTGGTACATGAGCTTGGAGCCTACTCAGATCAGGAGTTGGAAAGAGCTGGCAGAGGCTTTTGTTCGACATTATCAATATAATAGTGATCTCGCCCCTAACCGAGTCCAGTTGCAGAGCATGTCTCAAAAGTCTAGCGAGAGCTTTAAGGAATACGCCTAGAGATGGCGAGATCTGGCTGCTAGGGTACACCCTCCAATGGTGGAGCGCGAAATGATGGATATGTTCATAGGAACTTTTTCTGGAATGTACTATGACTGGTTGCTCAATTTTTCGATGAGTACTTTCTCTGAGTTGATCTTGATGGGGGAGCGCATTGAAAACGGGGTAAAGATTGGTAAAATTCAAGCGGGTGAGTCCAGTTCCGCAGGAGGTAATAAGAAGACGTTTGGTGGCAAAAGGCAGGGTGATACCAACGCCGTATACAATGCTCGACGAAGGAATAAAAGTCAGAACTGGCATCAGCAGTCGCAAGTTGCAAGCGTAACCATTCCAGGGCCTTCTCAGCAGCAGAGACAACAACCACCGCAGCAGGCCCAGCAGCAGCCTAATAATAATCAGCGTAGACTTCAGAACCCACGACCGAGGAGAGTATTCGAAGTACCACCGGTATCATATGCAGAACTCCTTCAGACTTTGTTGAAATTGCAGCTAGTCGAGAAAAGGACCTTAGCACCACCAACCGGCCAGCCACCAGTCGGATATGATGTTAATGAGCACTGTGACTTCCATTCGGGTGCACCAGGGCACAATATTGAAAATTGCTTAGCTTTCAAGCATAAAGTACAAGACTTGCTTGATAGTACGGCTATTAATTTCGGGAAGGACGGTCCCAATATCACGCAGCAGCCAATGCCCAAGCATGGTGGGGCCGGGGCCAATGCAATCCTGATAAATGATGAGTTGGACTTGGTTTCGGAAGTGAGTAAGCTGAAAACCCCTTTGAGTTATGTAAAGCATCGTTTATTGAAAGGAGGTGTCTATCCCGGTTGCAGTGAAGAGTGTATTGACTGTTTGGTTCAACCTGAGGGCTGTGAGAAGTTGAAAAGGGGAGTTCAAGGTTTGATTGATGAAGGAATTTTGCAGTTTGACAGGTCTGTGGGGCGAGAGAAGTCTGTTGAGACAGGATCTGAAAAAGAGCGCAGGGAGATTGCTACGATCACCATTCCGTTCAAATCGGTGACAATTTCGGCATCATCGAAAAGGCCGACCATTACTATTACCAAGGCTAAGCCAGTCCCTTATGAAAGCACAAAGGCAGTCCCGTGGAGTTATGGTGCTGAAGTGTATTGTAATGGGGAAAAGATTGACTTGAATGATCCGCCAGCGGGATCCGTAGATAACATAGTGGGAGCAGGTGGTATAACCCGGAGCGGGAGAATTTTCACTTCACCCGAGGTCGAGGCAGAGAGGCTGGCCAGGGGTAAGAACAAGGTTGTTGAGGGGGAATCTTCGGGGAGTAAGGAGAAAGAGCCGATAACCAAAGATGTGGAAGAATTCATGAGGTTGATCCGCAAAAGTGATTACAAGATTGTAGAGCACCTGCAGCAGACCCCGTCAAAGATCTCCATATTATCGTTGTTGTTGTGTTCTGAGGCGCATAGAAATGCCCTATTGAAGGTACTTGAGACATCCTTCGTGCCGCAAGAGATTTCAGTTAATCAGCTGGAGGGAGTTATGGCACATGTTAATGCTGGACATGGTCTGGGATTCACGGATTTTGATCTAACGCCTAGAGGGCGTGATCACAATAATGCCTTGCACATCTCCATTGAATGCCGGGGCACTATTTTATCCCATGTGCTGGTAGACACTGGGTCCTCGTTGAATGTGTTACCAAAGAAAGCCCTGTTGAAATTAGATACCCGTGGGCTGTTGTGTACCCCTAGTGATTTGGTAGTGCGGGCCTTTGACGGAACCAGGAGGTCAGTATTCGGGTCAGTGACGTTACCCATCCAGGTAGGGCTAGAGGTGTTTGATACAGTGTTTTACATCATGGACATCCAGCCTGCATATAGCTGTTTGATTGGGAGACCTTGGATTCATGCCGCTGGGGCAGTAACTTCTACGCTCCATCAGAAGCTGAAGTATATGGTTGAGGGGAGTATTGTGACGGTGTGTGGAGAAGAAGATATCTTAGTCAGTCATTTGTCTTCCTTCAAGTACGTGGAGGTAGATGGAGAGATCCATGAAACGCTGTGTCAGGCGTTCGAAGGGGTGAAGGTTAAAGAAGAGGCTCCGTTAAAGAGTGAAGGGCAAGAGGTGGTAGTCTCCTCATATAAAGAAGCCAAGGCGTTGGTACAAGCAGGAGAGACTCAGAAGTGGGGGCAGGTTCTAGACATCCCAGTGAAGCAAGATAGGTATGGCTTGGGGTACCGCCCATCTCCCTCGCAGAGCGCGCCTAAGTACAAGGGACCTGTCATGTTTACGCCCGGAGGAGTCAGCTTCGAAAGGATTAATGCCGTGTCTGATACGGAGGAAGTGGATAGCGATTGCGACATGGACGCATGGATTCGACCCAGCGCGCCGGGGCAAAGCCTATGCAATTGGTCCCTCCAGGACGTCATCCAAGTCACCAAACAGTAATGCATTGTTTTTTTTCAATCATTGTATGATCACATGCCTTGCCCGGGGCATCGATGATCTTGTCTTAGGGCCTAACTGTTTACCTGTATGTTTGCATGATCAATAAATGACGGCATTTTTTACATTCAAATGTTGTGATCCTTTTCTTTCTGTTCTATTTTTCAATAAAATGGCAGTGTGGTTATGCATTTTGCTTGTAGATCATTTTATGAAGCACTTAACTGTTTCCCTCGCAGGATTCATGAATTTTCAGATGACATCGACCAAAAACTTCCTATGACTCGTTTAGACTTCGAGCATCCGATCTTTCAAGCTGAGGAGGAGTTTGTTGAGGATAGTGACTTACCAGAAGGGCTGAGTCGGTTATTGAGGCAAGAGGAGAGAGTCATTCTGCCTCACCAGGAAGAGATTGATATTGTCAACTTAGGGTCTGAAGAATGCGTCAGGAATATCCGTATAGGGGCCGCGTTGCAGGTTGACGTCAAGCAAGAGCTTATCGAGATGCTGCGTGAGTATAGCGATATATTTGCTTGGTCTTATGAGGACATGCCAGGTTTGGATACCGATATGGTTGTTCACCGTCTGCCGTTGAAAGAAGATTGCCCGCCTGTGAAGCAGAAACTCAGAAGGACTCGTCCTGACATGGCTATGAAGATAAAGGAAGAAGTGCAGAAGCAATGGGATGCTGGATTCCTGGCTGTTACCACTTATCCCACTTGGGTCGCTAATATCGTGCCTGTGCCAAAGAAAGATGGCAAGGTTCGCATGTGCGTTGATTATAGGGATCTAAACAAAGCGAGCCCAAAAGATGATTTCCCGCTGCCGCATATTGATGTGTTAGTTGACAACACGACTCAGTTTTCAGTGTTTTCCTTCATGGATGGCTTTTCAGGGTACAACCAGATCAAAATGGCTCCGGAGGATATGGAAAAAACGACCTTTATCACCCCGTGGGGAACCTTCTGTTATAAGGTGATGCCCTTTGGTTTGAAAAATGCTGGGGCAACGTATCAGCGGGCTATGACAACGCTTTTTCATGACATGATGCACAGAGAGATTGAGGTGTATGTCAATGACATGATTGCCAAGTCTCAAACAGAGGAAAAACATCTGGTTAATCTGCTGAAGTTGTTCAAGAGGCTGAGGAAGTTCAGGCTGAGGCTGAATCCTAACAAATGTACCTTCGGAGTGAGATCCGGGAAGCTACTGGGGTTCATTGTGAGCAAGAAAGGAATCGAGGTCGATCCTGCAAAAATAAAAATAATACAAGAGATGCCAGCACCGAGAACAGAAAAGGAAGTCTGTGGGTTCTTAGGGAGGTTGAACTACATTGCTAGGTTCATCTCTCACCTAACGACCACGTGTGAACCATTATTCAAACTGTTAAAGAAAGATCAAGCGGTGGTCTGGAACGACAATTGCCAAAGGGCATTTGAAAAGATAAAAGAATACTTGCAGGAACCTCCGGTGTTGATACCCCCAGTAGCGGGACGACCACTGATTATGTATCTGACGGTTCTGGAGAACAGTATGGGTTGTGTTCTCGGTCAACATGACGAGACAGGACGGAAAGAGCATGCAATTTACTACTTGAGTAAAAAGTTCACGGATTGTGAATCTCGATACTCTATGCTCGAAAAGACGTGTTGTGCATTGGCGTGGGCTGCCAAACGTCTAAGACAGTACATGCTGAATCATACAACCATGCTGATATCGAAGATGGATCCGATCAAATACGTGTTTGAAAAGCAAGCGCTCTCTGGAAGGATTGCTAGATGGCAGATGGTATTGACAGAATACGATATCCAGTATGTTTCTCAGAAGGCCATTAAGGGAAGTGTTCTGTCCGAATATCTCGCCGAATAGCCGATTGAGGATTATCAGCCTATGAAGTTTGAGTTTCCTGATGAGGACATAATGTATTTGAAAGCTAAAGATTGTGATGAGTCGTTGCCTAGTGAAGGACCTGAGCGGAGTTCCCAGTGGCAATTGATTTTTGATGGGGCTGTCAATTCGTACGGTAGCGGGATCGGGGCGATCATTACAACTCCCCACGGGTCACACATTCCGTTCACAGCCAGATTGACTTTTCCAGTGACGAATAATGAAGCCGAGTATGAAGCTTGCATTATGGGGTTGGAGGAAGCTATTGATCTGAGGATCAAGAATCTGGATGTATATGGGGATTCAGCATTGGTTGTGAATCAAATTAAGGGAGAGTGGGAGACACGCCACCCTAATCTGGTACCATACATGAATTATGCGAGAAGGTTGCTACCTTTCTTTGATAGGGTGGAATTTCATCATGTACCCCGGGCGGAGAATCAAATGGCAAACGCCCTTGCAACTTTATCCTCGATGTATAAGGTCAGCTACTGGAATGAGGCTCCCAGGATTGTCATATCTCGCCTTGATAGGCCGGCCTTTGTGTTTGCAATTGATGAAGCATCTGACGGTAAACCTTGGTATTTCGACATACATAATTTCCTGAAAAATAAAGAGTATCCGGCTGGGGCATCCAGTCATGATCAGAAGACTCTAAGGAGATTAGCAGGCAACTTTTATCTGAATCCCGACGGCGTTTTGTATAGAAGGAACCACGATTTGGTACTCCTCCGGTGTGTAGATGAGAAGGAGGCCAACTTGCTCATGGAAGAGGTCCATGAGGGAACTTTTGGTACACATGCTGGTGGGCATGCTATGACTCGAAAGTTGTTGCGGGCGGGGTATTATTGGTTGACGATGGAAACTGACTGTTTTAAGTTCGCCAAGCGGTGTCACAAGTGCCAGATCTATGCTGATAAGATCCATGTGCCACCCAGTCCACTGAATGTTATGGCTTCTCCGTGGCCTTTCTCCATGTGGGGAATCGATATGATTGGCAAGATTGAGCCTACTGCTTCTAATGGGCATCGCTTCATCCTAGTTGCGATCGATTACTTCACTAAGTGGGTGGAAGCAGCATCTTACGCCAATGTGACGAAGCAGGTGGTGGCCAGATTTATCAAGAAGGATATAATTTGCATATACGGTATTCCTGAACGGATCATTACTGATAATGGTTCGAATCTGAACAACAAGATGATGAAAGATCTGTGTCGGGATTTCAAGATCGAGCACCATAATTCATCTCCGTACAGACCCAAGATGAATGGCGCTGTCGAAGCGGCCAACAAGAACATAAAGAAAATTGTTCAGAAGATGGTGGTAACGTATAAAGATTGGCATGAGATGCTGCCATTCGCTTTGCACGGTTATCGTACTACAGTGCGTACATCAACCGGGGCAACACCGTTCTCACTAGTATATGGCATGGAGGCTGTCCTTCCATTGGAGGTTGAGATACCGTCTTTGAGGGTTTTGCTTGATGTTCAGCTTGAGGAGGCCGAATGGGCGAGAAATAGATTGAATCAGCTGAGCTTGATAGATGAGAAGAGACTGGCATCCATTGCACATGGTAGGCTGTATCAGAGCCGGATGAAGAAAGCGTTTGACAAGAAGATTCGACCTCGAAGCTTTCAGACGGGCGATCTTGTGCTGAAAAAGATTCTCCCACCGCAATCGGATCACAGGGGCAAATGGACTCCCAATTACGAAGGTCCATACGTCGTGAGAAAGGTCTTCTCCGGAGGAGCCTTATTGTTATCCACCATGGACGGTGAAGACTTTTCGTCCCCTGTGAACTCGGACGCAGTTAAAAAATACTTTGCTTAAAATTGACCCGCTGGACAGTAAAAAGAGAGTCCAGGCAAAAATGGGGCATCCTGGCGAACCAAAAACAGAATAAAAAGGTTCGGGCAAAAGTTAGGGACAAAATGGAAAAAATGTACACCCGCGAAGTCGAAAACCTACACTGGGCGGCTTCGGCAAAAATGGGTATCCCGGTGAATTAAAAACCCGCAAAGGGCGATTCACGCAAAAGTTAGGGATTTGAGAAGCAAATGACTGCGGTCCAAGTTTGATTGTTAGTGGTTTGGGAGCATCTGGGGGTCAACTATCCAAAGCAATCTCTTCCGAAGACAGAGATCAGGAAAGCGTCAGAGTACGGCGAGTCATAGGAGGATCGGTTCATGGTGTTCGTCTGTAACACGTTGCCGACATGTGTACAAATTCTATTCTGTATATTTGTATACTTCTGCATTTTGTTTATGTGTGACTACCTCTTTTCAGGAGTTGCATCTGATGTACAAATCTTGCCTATTCTCAGGCCGTTATCAATAAAGTGTTTTATTCAGTGTAGTGTGTGACTTTGGTTTTAATTTTTAACAGTTTTGTTTGTAAAAAGCGCCGATGTTTTGGATAAACTTACATGCGTGTAAACAGGCGGGCCTCGGCCGATGATTGTTAAAACCGGAAATTACCTGAGTGGTTGTCGTGGGTGGTTACCAAGATGTTTCTTTTTTGCATAGATTTCCTTGTGTTTGCTTGTTGACTGTTGCAGGTATTCAAAAGCTCGCAAAGTTCCCCGCCAGAGTCCATGGCAGGCTGGTACCCTCTCTAGAGGATGAACATTGTGTCCTTCCCCAGTGAAGTCGCTCCAGGCAAAATTGAATGTTGTCTCCCTAGGAGAGCGGAGATTGCGTCAAAGGAAAAGATCAATGTATCTTCAGTAGTTCAGAATTAGCTTATCAAGCGGAGCAGAGCCTTCTCCAGCGAATGTCGAGATGGATATGATTAACTTCCCCAAAGAGTTTCTTGCATAGTGCGAATCAGAGCACACCGGTCAACCCCTAGCTCAGTGATAGCAGGATGAAGTATCCCCACAGGGCGTAATCAGAGTGTTGATACATTTGAAAGCAGTTTCCGGGATTGCTTTTCTCTTCCCTCAACAGGTTGATCCTTCCCCGTCAGGACGACCATCTTCAGCAGAATTTGAAGTTTTGAGTTTGTGAGCTACCTTCCCAGCAGGATGGTTATCCCCAGCGGAGTTAGTTCATCTTTCCAACATTTATTTTGTTGGAAGCGTATCGGTAGTATTCCGGTCATCCCCAGCGGATCCAGTGTGTCTTCAGCATTTATTTTGCTGAAGTAACTTTTTGCATAAGCGTGCATCATGAGCATTTGGATTTTACACGAGTACGTAGCATTTCCATGCCGTGTGGAAGCATTACGTGATTATCAAACGCGCATTTTTGAAACATAAGCCAGGTTGGTTACCTCTTCCGTTTCAGACATGTTGTTTCTTGCTGATAAGAGAAGTCGTGGTTCAGGAAGATGTTGATTTGTGGTCAAAGTACGCAGTGATCGTATGTGTACCATATACAGGGTTCATATTGTAAGGCACGCAGTGATCGTGTTGATTTTGAGATTTTGATTTGTGGTCCAAGTACGCAGTGATCGTATTCGTACCATCTATGGGGTTCATGTTGTAGGACACGCCGTGATCGTGTTGATCTTGGTATGTGTATCTTTGGTCGAATGGCGCAGTGATCGCGTTCGTCCCGATCTAAGAAGATTGTTCTGTAAGGCACGCAGTGATCGTGTTGGTATCGTCTCGGGGTTTTATTGGGCAGGACGCGCAGTGATCGTGTTCACTCTATTGGTGGTGCAGGACACGCAGTGATCGTGTTTACCATATCATGTGATGTTTGTTGGTCGATATACGCAGTGATCGTATTCGTCCGTTATATAGTGGTTATAGATTGACACGCAGTGATCGTGTTCATCCAGTTTTTGTTGGTCGGTATACGCAGCGATCGTATTCGTCCGTTATACGGTTTGGTTGTGGGGTGAGGCACGCAGTGAACTTGTTCATCTGGTTGTTTATGGCCGAAGTACGTAGTAATCGTATTCGCCCCATGTTTGAAGGCACGCAGTGATCGTGTTTCCTCCAGTCAAGAGGGTCGTGACATGAAGCGCGCAGTGATCGCGTTCCCCTTATGTATGGTTAGAATATGCAGTGATCGCATTCGTCCGGTTATGTGGGTTAGTTGAGACACACAGCACGCAGTGATCGTGTTTTCTCCAGTCAAGAGGATCGTGGCTCAGAGCGCGCAGTGATTGTGTTCAAGATACGCAATGATCGTATTCGTATAGCACGCAGTGATCGTGTTGATAGTACCATGGGAACTTGTGATGCGGAGCACGCAGTGATCGTGGCTATTGTATCAGTTGGTTTTGTTGGTCGGCATACGCAGTAATCGTATTCATCCTATTACATGGGTTGGTTTTGTGACATACGCAGTGATCGTGTTGACATCATTTTGGGGGTTTGTTGGTCGAGATGCGCAGTGATCGTGTTCATCATATTGGTGGTTGAAGTACGCAGTGAACGTGTTCGCCTCTTCTATGAGGATTTATTCCGTCTGGCACGCAGTGATCGTGTTTATCTCATCCGGTTGGACTTATGGTCGATGTGATTTTGGTTGTAACACAGCACGCAGTGATCGTGTTCGTCGTGTTTGTCCCTTTAGTTGATGTTGTTTGTGATACACGCAGCGGTCGTGTTCGTCTCATTTTTATGGATTTGTGGTGTAAGACGTGCAGTGATCGTGTTCGCTATGCCACATGTTCCCCTAGCAGAGTTGCTTGGTCAAGCACTTCTCTTTCTCCCCAGCCGAGTCCTTATCAGGGTACAGTGGAAATGGCATGATGCAGATTTTGGGTGGTTACCCACAGTTACCCCAGTAGAGACGTAATCCCCAGCGTAGTGGTCTTCAACGAGATACTTGGTTAAGTTCCTCGTAGTCCCCGGCAGGGTATTCTTTGACAAGTCGCTTGGTTAAGTTACTTGTATTCTCCTATCTGAGTCTTTCTCAGGATGCTGTGGAGTCAGCATTAGAAGACGGTAATGCAGTTTGTGGGTCGTTACCCGTAGTTCCCCCAGCAGAGTTATGTGCTCCAGCAGGGTGTTACTTCAATGAGTTAATTGTTTAAGTCCCTCATAGTCCCTAGCAGGGTATTCGCCACAGGAGTTGTTTGGTTAAATTCCTCGTATTTTTCAACAAGGTTAATCTCGTCAGGGTGCTTGGTTAAGTTCCCAATTTCCCCAGCAGGTGTTTGACGGCAGTCGTCAGAATTGGCCTCTCAGAGTAGCTTGGTTAAGTTTCTCGTGTCCCTGCAAGATGCTCGTTCAGATACGAATGAAAGGTTGATAAGTGAAATCAGCATTGTCTCGTTTGGTTAAGCGTTTGCTCGTTTCTTCAGGATACGAAAGGTGGATCAGTGAAGTCAACATGACAAGTGAAGTCAATATTCTCCCGCTGGTTAGCATGTGCTTGGTTGATAAGTGAGATCAACAGAGGTTGATAAGTGATGTCAGCAATTGCTCGTTGTATGGTGTATGCTCATTTCTTCGGAATGGAGTGGTCTGCGGACAATACCAGATTATTTTACAAAAGCAGATTGACAGAGGAGTGGTTAGTTGTTGTCGTGACAACAGAAGTCATTTCCCTGAAGGGTTTTCCCCAAGCAGTGGTCGTATACGCAATTTATTTTGCGGTTGGCAAATTTCCAGGTTCTTTCGTATTCAACCGTCTCGTACCTCGAATGTTTGAAGGTCGTTTGCTCTTCACCCAATCGGGTCCAAGTCGCTTGAATAGGGGCAGTTGTTGCACCCCAAAATTTGCCCAACCTTTTCTAACCTAGGTTTATGTTTCAATTGCATAATCATTTGCATTGGCATCATGTACATAGTGTATTCATCTGCATTGCATAGCATAAGCAAGCTATCTTAATCAGGGGATCAAGTGCTATTCTTATCTCAAGAGGCATATTCAAGGGTTTCATTCATATTCAAGACTACTCAGGTCATCAGGGAAGAATTTGAGCTTTGAAGAGTTGACAGGTTGATCAGTGAGTTCTCCCCTATCTTGAGGTTATTTGGGGATTATCAGAGGAAGTGTGAGCCATGAGCCAAGAGCATGAGGTGTGTATGGATGTTATGAAGAGCCTAGATGATCATTTTGAGGAGTAACCAAGTTATTGAAATGATTGCAAGAGCCTCAGTTGAAGTCAGTCAACTAGGGTTTTATCTGGGTCAACACTAGGTCAACCCTAGGTCAAAGACTTGTTTTGAAAGGCATCAAGGATCATTTGAAGAATGTGGGATTGATTATTTGCTATATGGATATGGACATGGTGTTGTGCCAAAGGAAAATCAGAAGGAGTCAAGGAGAAGTGGAGTTACCAAATTAGGGTTTCAGTGTAAAATCCCCTAATTTAGGTCAAACTTCAAAGCAGTGTAACTCAAGATGCAAGCTTCATATGAATTTCTGATCCACATGAAACTTGTAGATTATCTTCATAGATTTAATTTGAGTGGTGGAAGTAATCAAGATGATTTATAGAACTCAAGTTATAGCTCTTGCAAGTTACAGGTCATCTGAGGGCACTGAAATTTGTCTGTGAAAGTTGTCTGTCTTCCAAGCAACTTTTGGCCTTCAAGGAGATCTCAAATGGATTTCTGGACAACATGAGAGTTGTTCCTCATTGTCTTAGTTTTCTAGGAAGGTATGGTATGCCTTCATATGATTTGTGGAACTCTACTTATGTCCTTGGCAAGCAAAGGGTATTTTGGTCATTTGAGAATTACAGGTCATTCTTAGCCTATGCCCAAAACTCATACAAGGAAGCTTCAAATGAAAAACTTCAAAACATCAAACTTGCTCCAAATGACATTTTGAGTCTAGAAAAGTGATCATGAAAGATTGGAAATGCTCATAGCTCAAGGTTCCAAATTTGGTCATTTAAAAGTGAATTTAATGAATAAAAGTGACCTAAAATTGAGATTTTTCATACCATGGCCAAATGAGATGAAGTTATAGGTCATTTTGATTGGAAAAAATGTTTTAAGAACATTGGCAAAATTAGATTTTTGAGTTTAGGGCAAAGTTTGAGAGATACCATTGGTTACTTATGTATGAAGTTAACATATGCCAAAACTCAAGGAAATGGTGCACAAGAAGTTTCTACCAAGTTCTAGAGTGTTCTATGATCATCTATATATTGGGTAGAGTGGCTTCATTCAAGGGTTGGTGATTCATTTTGATCAAAATACCAAGTTTCATCTCATTCTTCCATTTTGCAAATCCACTTCAAACTCCATCAAATCTTCATCATTTTCTACACTTCTTGATCCTATCATCATCTACATCATTCAAGGATCAAATTTCCATCAAAATCTGTTGAATTGAGGAAGAAATCATGTGCTACCAACTTCATCATCCAAAGTGCAAGAAGATTGTGATTGCAAGATCCAAGAGGTTTGAGCAAGAAATATTGCACACAGAACCAAGAATCAAGCTTATTGATCAATTCCCAAGCATTGCAAGCTGTGCATTCAAGATCTACTCCACCTGTTTTCAACTTTAAACCAGGTTAGTTTTCCTTTCGAAATGGATAGATTTAGTTAGAATAAGGTAGAATCATTAAGTTAGAATGGTTAGGAATAGTTAGAGGATCATTTCTGTTGAGTTTGAAGGCATTTCATGGAAGTTACCATTGGAGTACCAAAACTGTTAGGGCTTAGAACACCTAGGATATGGCGCGATAATATTAGATATATAGCTCAGAATGATCAGCATGGCGTGTAGATTGTGTTATGGTAAGAGTTAGCAAGAATTGGAATGATTGATATCAGTGCAAAATGGTGGAACCAGAATTCTCTACCTATCGGGTTTGAATGTTGATTGA
This sequence comes from Lathyrus sativus, assembly GCA_963859935.3. Lineage (NCBI taxonomy): Eukaryota > Viridiplantae > Streptophyta > Magnoliopsida > Fabales > Fabaceae > Lathyrus > Lathyrus sativus. The sequence goes on along the minus strand of OZ012740.1, from coordinate 249,651,190 downwards.
GTTTTAGAGGAAAATAATGCTATGGTTGTGTAGAGGGAGAGATGCAGAGCATTTTTGGTTTTGGAATGATGGAGTTTCATTGAGAATCGAGGGAGAACAGAGGGATGGAAGGTTCATGCATGGAGAGGGTTTTTTCTGAACCTAGGGTTTCTGGAGGTAGGAGATGAAGGAGGACCGTGGGATCACATGTTGGACTTTGACTCTCAAGCTAATCCAGTGGCTCACGTTTGATTTCAGAAACGGAGGGAAATGTTATAATGAAAATGCTGCGTTTCATTAATTGAAACGCGTGGGCCTGAGTCCAAACCTTCTATCCCCACCCCCTATCTCAAGCCCATTTCAATTTTAACTGGAATTTGTTACTACATGCACCGCGCGTCCTTTCTTTTTCTTTTAAATTTTGATTTAATTTCTGAAACCAAATGGGCCCTGCGCACATTACTAACGCCACCCCCAGTTTCCAGCCCAGCTAGATAATTGAACTGAGCGCAGTTGCTTGTGACACCCCCTCCCCAATTTATTTCATTTTGTGATTTTTAATTCTCTTATATTTTCTTCATTTTGTAAAATCCATATAAAATTGAAAAAAGATTATTTTTAATTGCTTCTTTTTGTGCTGGTTTCATATTTCTGTTAAGAAAATTATCAAATATTAAAATTAGCATTTCTTTTCATTTTAGTATTTTTTGTGTATTTTTATTTTTAATAGCTTTTTAAGTGATTTAGTTTAGCACTTGTTATTGTTGATTTTAGTTTAGTTAGATGCTTTTACATTTTGGATCCATTCTTTTTGGGGTGATTAACTTAGGACTTTAGCTTGTATATAGAATTTAATTCATAATTTTAGGAATAATTTTTAGATGATTTGATTAGGTGAGATTAGAGTGGTTAAAATTAGGGTTTAGATATAACATAGGTGAGATAGATCCTTTCTTTTAGGAATTGTAGATTGAATTTTGGGGTATGGGACTATAGGGGTTATGGGTAGATAATAGATCCCTTAGAAAATATTAGGCTTCCCCTATTACTATTAGTATATTGCTTGTATTTGATTGACTGCGTGGTGTGCCCTCTCTAGGGTTATTATTTGACTGTGTGGGGTATTGGGCTTGCTTGGGGCTTGGGGTTTGAGTTGAAGACTGTGCTGATGAAGCCCATTTGAAGATCAAAGGGAATGAAGACCAACTTCCAGAGTTGATGAGGAGTATCTCTTGCTGGCAGCTGTTGAAGGTTATAGGATCTAGGAGTTAGGCAGAGCTCTAGAGTAGAAAATTTGATTCACAAACATGGAAGGTCTTGTTTGCCTCCATCCCTCTCTATGATGTAGAGTCTCTCTAAGACATTCACCCCCTTCCTTTGGAAGGCTTGGTGATAGTGTCTAAGAGATAGAACTCTTGAGAGAAAATATCCTAGGTGTTGTTAGCAGTCTGTTTGCCACCTTTGGTGGTCAACTAATTGCTTAACACCCCAGTTCATTCTTGTGATTGGTTCCTCAGCTTGGAGATTGGGACTTGAAGAAAAGCCATGGGGAGATTGAAGACAAAGACCTGGCTTGAAGGCTGTGAAGATGAAGACTGATGCTTGCTTGAAGCTTGTATATAGTTGATGATGACTTGAAGACAGATGTGGATGAAGACTGCTTTTGCTGTTTATTTTTGCTGATTATAATTCTTGATGTATTGATTGAATTTCCCTGACTGTATTGTTTGCTGTTTAACCTGTTAGGTTGAAAGTGAATTCTGTTCACTTTTGCCTATTGTTTTCTAGGTTCGAGGTTGAGTGGGACTCCCTTGCCTCGCTTGTATTGTTGCATCCATGCATTTTACTGCTTTATTGTATATATCTGCTGTTTCTGTTTCCGTTTATCCCTTAGGATCTCTGTTTCTCTCTGCGCAAGAGAGTAACATGATAGACATTAGGAGCTAACCCATGTATGATAACATTAGGGTAGATTTTATCCCCTTTTCAACCCTAGGATTTGTAGAGTGTCATCTCTTCTTTCTTCAAAACAACAGAAAACATTAATAAAGGTTATAGCAAAATCAATTCATTTCTTCCGTCAAAAGATTTGAACAAACATCAACCTTTTTGCAATAAGAAAACCCTTGTTTAAGGTGAGATTTTTCATAAAAGACACTTGAACAGCTTGTGTCGTGCGTTAGCCCGAACTACGTTTGCTCTGATCTTCCATGCAGTGTGGAAGTACGTAGGTATAGGATGCGATATCCTAGCGAGCAACCTTCCCCACCTTCACCCGTAGTTAGGCGAACTACGTTGACTCTGATTTCTTGTTCCAGACGCGAATACGTGGGCATAAAGTGCGATGCTTTGCCGAGTCATGTTTTCTTTTCTTTTCAGACCTCATCCTTTAGTTTAGATAGAAGTGTAATCCGTACAACCAAGCAAGCATGGATCCCATCGAGTACGATGGACGTGAGGGGTGCTAATACCTTCCCCTTGCGTAACCGACTCCCGAATCAAGGTTTTGGTTGCGATGACCATACCTTTTCCCGTCATTGCGTTAGGTTTACTTCGAGCGTTTCCTTTCCCTCCATTGGGATAAATAACGCACGGTGGCGACTCTTCTGTATTGCCGGCGCCGATTTTTGCAGTAGCGACAACTACCACCAAAAGGATGATAGAGCAAAACACTCGCACAATCTGATATCAACAAGATGACAGATCCACCACCAAAAGGATGATGGAGTGAACTCACAGCAACTACTATCACCCAAGTTTGATAGAGTAAACACTCCCACAATCTGACATCAACAAGATGATAGACCCAACATCAAAAGGATGATGGATCAAACTCACACCGGTTACTACCACCAAGAGGATGATAGAGCTAAGACTCGCATAATCTGACATCAACAAGATGACTGACCCACTACCAAAAGGATGACGGAGCAAAACTCACACCAACTACTACCACCAAAAGAATGAGAGAGCAAAACACTCCCACAATATGACATCAACAAGATGACAAACCCACCACCAAAAGGATGATGGAGCAAACTCACACCGGCTACTACGATCATAAGGATGATAGAGCAAACACTCGCACGAATTGACATCAACAAGATGACAGACCCTTCACCCAAAGGATGATGGAGCAAACTCACACCGGCTACTACAACCAAAGGGATTATAGAGCAAACACTTGCACGATCTGACATCAACAAGATGAAAGACCCACAACCAAAAGGATGACGGAACGAACTCACGCCAACTACTACCACCAAAAGGAAGATAGAGAAAAACACTCGCACAATCTGACATCAACAAGATGACATACCCACCGCTAAAAGGATGATGGAGCAAACTCATACTGGCTACTACCACCAAAAGAATGATAGAGAAAAACACTCCCATAATATGACATCAACAAGATGACAAACCCACCACCAAAAGGATGATGGAGCAAACTCACACCGGCTACTACGATCATAAGGATGATAGAGCAAAACACTCGCATAATCTGACATCAACAAGATGACATACCCACCACCAAAAGGATGATGGAGTGAACTCACACTGACTACTACAACCAAAAGGATGATAAATCAAACACTCGCATGAACTGACATCAACAAGATGACAGACCCACCACCAAAAGAATGATGGAGCACATTCACACCGGCTACTACCACCAAAAGGATGATAGAGCAAAATGCTCCCGAAATCTAACAACAACAAGATGATAGATCCACCACCAAAAGGATGATGGAGCAAACACTCGCACGAACTGATATTAACAAGATGACTGACCCGCCACCAAAAGGATGACGGATCGAAACTCACACCGGCTACTACCACCAAAATGATGATAGAGCAAAACACTCGCACAATCTGTGATCAAGAAGATGACAGACCCACCACTAAAAGGATGATGGAGCAAACTTACACCGTCTACTACCACCAAAAGGAAGATAGAGCTAACACTCGCATGTACTTACATCAACAAGATGACAGACCCAACACCAAAGGGATGTTAGAGCAAACACTAGCACGATCTGACATCAACAAGTTGCTAGACCCACCACCAAAAGGATGACGGAGCGAACTCACACCGTCTACTACCACCAAAAGGATGATAGAGCAAAACACTCACACAATCTGATATCAACAAGATGACAGATCCACCACCAAAAGGATGATGGAACGAACTCACAACAACTACTATCACCCAAGTTTGATAGAGTAAACATTCCCACAATCTAACAACAACAAGATGATAGATCCACCACCAAAAGGATGATGGAGCAAACACTCGCACGAACTGATATTAACAAGATGACTGACCTGCCACCAAAAGGATGACGGATCGAAACTCACACCGGCTACTACCACCAAAATGATGATAGAGCCAAACACTCGCACAATCTGACATCAACAAGATGACAGACCTACCACTAAAAGGATGATGGAGAAAAATCACATCGTCTACTACCACCAAAAGGATGATATAGCAAACACTCGCATGTACTTACATTAACAAGATGACAGACCCAACGCGAAAGGGATGTTAGAGCAAACACTAGCACGATCTGACATCAACAAGTTGCTAGACCCACCACCAAAAGGATGACGAAGCGAACTCACACCGTCTACTACCACCAAAAGGATGATAGAGCAAAACACTCGCACAATCTGATATCAACAAGATGACAGATCCACCACCAAAAGGATGATGGAGCAAACTCACAAAAACTACTATCACCCAAGTTTGATAGAGTAAACACTCCCACAATCTGACATCAACAAGATGATAGACCCACCATCAAGAGGATGATGGATCAAACTCACACCGGCTACTACCACCAAAAGGATGATAGAGCTAAGACTCACACAATCTGACATCAACAAGATGACTGACCCGCTACCAAAAGGATGACAGAGCAAAACTCACGCCAACTACTACCACTAAAAGAATGATAGAGCAAAATACTCCCACAATATGACATCAACAAGATGACAGACCCACCACCAAAAGGATGATGGAGAAAACTCACACCGGCTACTACGACCATAAGGATGATAGAGCAAACACTCGCACGAATTGACATCAACAAAATGACAGACCCTTCACCTGTGTCGCGGTGAAATTTGGATACCAAGCTATTGATTAACTTGAATCTTTAATTCATTTGGCGACCGGTCTTTGATTTATCTGAGGGAAAGGTTAAAGGAAGGAAAACCTATTTTGCATTGTAAACACAACGCAGGGAGAGATCTAAGGTTCGGGGGTTGGTTAAACTTAGGGAAGGTGCTAGCATCCTAGGTTTCTGTAGTACTCTACAGGAACCTCTGGTTTTATGTTTGTTTATTGCTATGGTTTATCTACTTAAGGGTAATGCTAAGGGTTAAAGGTAAAGAGAAGGACCTAAAGGGGTTAGTCCTAAGTATACTCGCCAAGACGTCGCATCCTGTGCCTACATATCCTGATGGGAATGGAATCAGAGTATCTGTAGTTCCCCTAAAGGGTTTGAGGAATTATTAACTGTGAGTCAAAGTTCCAAAGGGAAATAAGCGTTCATATGGAAACACTTACTTGGAGTGTGAAGACTCCTATCTACGTTAAAAGTTAAATTGAAAAGGATGAAGGTATGTCTACGACGGGATGCCTAAAAGGTGAGTACGGGGACTCAAATCCTAAGGCTAGGATAAATGGAGAATGTCCACGGAGGGACGCCTAAAAGGTGAGTACGGGGACTCGAATCCTAAGACTAGGGTGAGGGTAAAGGCATTGACACGGGGGTCAAACATGTGAACCTTTCCTTTGGAGGGGAATATCGGTAAAATGGATGAATAATTGAAAATGTAGATAAGTGATGAAATATGCAAATACCGTATGGTAAGGATGAGTAGCAGTTGAATATAAGTTGAAGTTAAATATTTTGAGAATTCTATGGCTAAGTTGAAAATGTGCTTAGAAATTAATTTTCAAATTAAAAGAGTTTATTTATTTATTAAGAAAAGCAATTAGTTAGAAAAACAATAACTTAAGTTCTAAAAAGCTAAAATAAATTAAATTAAACTAAGTATATTTTTTATGGATTTTTTTAAGAAAAGAAATTCTAGTTTTAAGAGAAAGACTAACCTAATTCTATGATCCTAAAGATTAAGATCAATGGGGAGATTATGCTAATATTATCGTGCAATGAAATACCTTAACGATTACGGTCGATGGCGATCATGAATGATCGACTTACAAGGTATGAAAATGACTTGATTAAATCAAGAATTAGTTTTAAAACAATTTAAGTATGAACAAGAATAAAAAATATATACACAATATTAACATCATACATCAAATAACTCAAAATAAGTTGAAACGAAAAGTGCACGGATTAAAATCGTGACGCAAGTATGCAATTCCAAGTCGCGTATACGAAGACGTGCAAAGACTATTACAAGAAATTAGATTTAATAATAACGATAGCGATGTTGAATTATTAAAAAATAATACGAATTAAAATAGCAAATTCCTACCGCATTAGCAGTCATCGCAAGTCAGATCAAGAAACCGAGATAAAAAAATTAGATAAAATCATAATTTTTGAATCAAAACGCGAATAGGTAAGCGCAAAAAAAATGGATTATTGCTTTGCAAAACCATCAGACGCGTATAAGATTGAAACACAACAATAGATCCGCACATAAACCAATAAAATTTACTACTAATTAGCTACACTCAATGTGATCATCGCAATAGAGATCAAAATTGTGCAAATCTGAATTTATAAAAAACGTAAAGCAAAATAACTTTAAAAAAATAATGTTGCTAACGCAAAAAAAAATGCGATCATCGCAACCGGATCCAAGTCGTACGGATATAAATTTATCGAAATGATATAATAATAATAATAATAATAATAATAATAATAATAATAATAATAATAATAATAATAATAATAATAATAATAATAATGATAATAATAATAATAATAAATAATAATAATAATAATAATAATAATAATAATAATAATAATAATAATAATAAAGCAAAAGGAATTTTAAATGTGTCAAATAACCCAACAATGTTGCTAACGCAGAAATGCGCTCATCGCAACCAGATCTAAATCGGACGAAACAAAATTTATCGCAAAGAAAAATAAATTTTAAGCAAAAAACAGTATTGCTCACGCAAAAAATTGCGATCATCGCAATCAGATCGAACTAACACAAATGTCACGCGTCATGCACACAAATGTGCAAACATCGTATCGACATAATTCGATCAAAAAATAATCTTATATATATATATATATATATATATATATATATATATATATATATATATATATATATATATATATATATATATATATATTCTGGTAATAGATGAAGAAGGAGAAATAAGAAAAAGAAATCAAACTATATCAATAACAGATGAAGAAGGAGAAATAACTGTAAATGACACTCCTCTTAGGTTTTTTTCGGTCTCCTTTTCAACAATACAACATAATATATATAGGGCTCAAATTAGGGTTAACTATCAATTGTCAATAATATCCCTAAAGCCCATTTTAAAGCCCAAATTAAATAATTAGTTAAAACTAAATAAAATTTAAATAATTTAAAGTAATTAAAATAAACTTAAAGTTCTATTTATTTATACTAAACATTTAAAAAGAACAACCTATTTTCTAATATTTTATTTTTATGACTTTTTGGATATTTTTATGAATAATTTATAAAAAAGTGAAAAAATAATATTTTAAAAAATGATTTAATTAAAATACGAAAATAATAATTAAATAATAATAAAAAAAACTATTTTTGTTATTTTTTAATGAAAAATAGAAAAAATTAGAGTAAAAATAATAAAAAACAAAAGTGACAAAGGTGAGATTCTAACTCTCAACCTCTCACACTCACAACTCCTTACACATGTCCTCTTGCCAATTGTGCCATTTTATTCATTTGAAATAAAGTGGCACTAGAAATCATGTAAAGGTAGGACAAATTTGGGGTATTACTTGAACAATAGTGGTTTCAATAGCAAGGAGGTGGGATCTTAAGGTCAAAAATTAGGGTGCAACAACCCGAAGGATGATGGAGCAAACTCACACCGGCTACTACCACCAAAGGGATGATAGAGCAAACACTTGCACGATCTGACATCAACAAGATGAAAGACCCACAACCAAAAGGATGACGGAGCGAACTCACGCCGACTACTACCACCAAAAGGATGATAGAGCAAAACACTCGCACAATCTGATATCAACAAGATGTCATACCCACCGTCAAAAGGATGATGGAGCGAACTCACACTGGCTACTACCACCAAAAGAATGATAGAGCAAAACACTCCCATAATATGACATCAACAAGATGACAAACCCACCATCAAAAGGATGATGGAGCAAACTCACACCGTCTACTACGACCATAAGGATGATAGAGCAAAACACTCGCACAATCTGACATCAACAAGATGACATACCCACCACCAAAAGGATGATGGAGTGAACTCACACTGGCTACTACAACCAAAAGGATGACAGATCAAACACTCGCATGAACTGACATCAACAAGATGACAGACCCACCACCAAAAGAATGATGGAGCAAATTCACACCGGCTACTACCACCAAAAGGATGATAGAGCAAAACGCTCCCACATTCTAACAACAAATAGATGATAGATCCACCACCAAAAGGATGATGGACCAAACACTCGCATGAACTAATATTAAAAAGATGACTGACCAGCCACCAAAAGGATGATGAATCGAAACTCACACCGTCTACTACCACCAAAAGGATGATATAGCAAACACTCGCATGTACTTACATCAACAAGATGACAGACCCAACACCAAAGGGATGTTAGAGCAAACACTAGCACGATCTAACATCAACAAGTTGCTAGACCCACCACCAAAAGGATGACGGAGCAAACTCACACCGTCTACTACCACCAAAAGGATGATAGAGAAAAACACTCGCACAATCTGATATCAACAAGATGACAGATCCACCACCAAAAGGATGATGGAGCAAACTCACAGCAACTACTATCACCCAAGTTTGATAGAGTAAACACTCCCACAATCTGACATCAATAAGATGATAGACCCACCATCAAAAGGATGATGGATCAAACTCACACCGGCTACTACCACCAAAAGGATGATAGAGCTAAGACTCGCACAATCTGACATCAACAAGTTGACTGACCCTCTACCAAAAGGATGACGGAGCAAAACTCACGCCAACTACTACCACCAAAAGAATGAGAGAGCAAAACACTCCCACAATATGACATCAACAAGATGACAGACCCACCACCAAAAGGATGATGGAGCAAACTCACACCGGCTACTACGACCATAAGGATGATAGAGCAAACAGTCACACGAATTGACATCAACAAGATGATAGACCCTTCACCCAAAGGGATGATAGAGCAAACACTTGCACGATCTGACATCAACAAGATGAAAGACCCACAACCAAAAGGATGACGGAGCGAACTCACGCCGACTACTACCACCAAAACGATGATAGAGCAAAACACTCGCACAATCTGACATCAACAAGATGACATACCCACCGCAAAAAGGATGATGGAGCGAACTCACACTGGCTACTACCACCAAAAGAATGATAGATCAAACACTCGCTTGAACTGACATCAACAAGATGACAGACCCACCACCAAAAGAATGATGGAGCAAATTCACACCGGCTACTACCACCAAAAGGATGATAGAGAAAAACGCTCCCACAATCTAACAATAACAAGATGATAGATCCACCACCAAAAGGATGATGGAGCAAACCCTTGCACGAACTGGTATTAACAAGATGACTGACCCGCCACCAAAAGGATGACGGATCGAAACTCACACCGGCTACTACCACCAAAATGATGATAGAGCAAAACACTCGCACAATCTGACATCAACAAGATGACAGACCCACCACTAAAAGGATGATGGAGCAAACTCACACCGTCTACTACCACCAAAAGGATGATAGAGCTAACACTTGCATGTACTTACATCAACAAGATGACAGACCCAACACCAAAGGAATGTTTGAGCGAACACTAGCACGATCTGACATCAACAAGTTGCTAGACCTACCACCAAAAGGATGACGGAGGGAACTCACACCGTCTACTACCACCAAAAGGATGATAGAGCAAAACACTCGCACAATCTGATATCAACAAGATGACAGATCCAGCACCAAAAGGATGATGGAGCAAACTCACAGCAACTACTATCACCAAAGTTTGATAGAGTAAACACTCCCACAATCTGACATCAACAAGATGATAGGCCCACCATCAAAAGGATGATGGATCAAACTCACACCGGCTACTAGAACCATTAGGATGATACAGCAAACACTCGCACGAATTGACATCGACAAGATGACAGACCCTTCACCCAAAGGATGATGGAGCAAAGTCAAACCGGCTACTACCACCAAAGGGATGATAGAGCAAACACTTGCACGATCTGACATCAACAAGATGAAAGACCCACAACCAAAAGGATGACCGAGCGAACTCACGCCGACTACTACCACCAAAAGGATGATAGAGCAAAACACTCGCACAATCTGACATCAACAAGATGACATACCCACCTCCAAAAGGATGATGGAGCGAACTCACACTGGCTACTACCACCAAAAGGATGATAGATCAAACACTCGCATGAACTGCCAACAAAAAGATGACAGACCCACCACCAAAAAAATGATTGAGCAAATTCACACCGGCTACTACCACCAAAAGGATGATAGAGCAAAACAATCCCACAATCTAACAACAATAAGATGATAGACCCACCACCAAAAAGATGATGGAGCAAACACTCGCACGAACTGACATTAACAAGATGAATGACCTACCACCGAAAGGATGACGGATCGAAACTCACACCGGCTACTACCACCAAAATGATGATAGAGCAAAACCCTCGTACAGTCTGACATCAACAAGATGACTGACCCACTACCAAAAGGATGACGGAGCAAAACACACGCCGACTACTATCACCAAAAGAATGATAGAGCAAAACACTCCTATAAATGACATCAACAAGATGACATACCCACAACCAAAAGGATGATGGAGCAAACTCACACCGGCTACTACCACCATAAGGATGATAGAGCAAACACTCGCACGAACTGACATCAACAAGATGGCAGACCATTCAAGCAAAGGATGATGGGGCAAACTCAAACCGACTACTACCACTAAAGGGATGATAAAGCAAACACTTACATGATCTGACATCAACAAGATGAAAGACCCACCACCAAAAGGATGACGGAGCGAACTCACGCTGACTACTACCACCAAAAGGATGATAGAGCAAAACACTCGCACAATCTGACATCAACAAGATGACATACCCACCACCAAAAGGATGATGGAGAGAACTCACACTGGCTACTACCACCAAAAGGATGATAGATCAAACACTCGCATGAACTAACCTCAACAAGATGACTGACCCCCCACCAAAAGAATGATGGAGCAAATTCACACCGGCTACTACCACCAAAAGGATGATAGAGCAAAACACTCCCACAATCTAACAACAACAAGATGATAGACCCACAACCAAAGGGATGATGGAGCAAACACTCGCACAGACTGAGATTAACAAGATGACTTACCCACCACCAAAAAGATGACGGATCGAAACTCAGACCGTCTACTACCACCAAAATGATGATATAGCAAAACACTTGCACAATCTGACATCAACAAGATGACAGACCCACCGCTAAAATAATGATGGAGCGAACTCACACCGACTACTACCACCAAAAGGATGATGGAGCAAACACTCGCATGAACTGACATCAACAAGACGACAGACCAACCACCAAAAGGATGACGGAGCGAAACTCACACCGGCTACTACCACGAAAGGGATGATAGAGAAAACACTCGTTCGATCTGACATCAACAAGATGACAGACCCACCACCAAAAGGATGACGGAGCAAACTCACTCCGGCTACTACCACTAAAAAGGTGATAGAGCAAACACTCGCACGAACTGACATTAATAAGGTGACTGACCTACCACCAAAAGGATAACTGATTGGAACTCACACCGGCTACTACCACCAAAATGATGATAGAGCAAAACCCTCGTACAATCTGACATCAACAAGATGACTGACCCACTAGCAAAAGGATGACGGAGCGAAACACACGCCGACTACTACCACCAAAAGAATGATAGAGCAAAACACTCCCACAATATGACATCAACAAGATGACATACCCACCACCAAAAGGATGATGGAGCAAACTCACACCGGCTACTACCGCCATAAGGATGAAAGAGCAAACACTCGCACAAACTGACATCAACAAGATGGTAGACCATTCACCCAAAGGATGATGGAGCAAACTCACACCGGCTACTACCATCAAAGGGATGATAAAGCAAACACTTGCATGATCTGACATCAACAAGATGAAAGACCCACCACCAAAAGAATGACGGAGCGAACTCACGCCGACTACTACCACCAAAAGGATATTAAAGCAAAACACTCGCACAATCTGACATCAACAAAATGACATACCCACCACCAAAAGGATGATGTAGAGAACTCACGCTGACTACTACCACCAAAAGGATGATAGATTAAACACTCGCATGAACTAACGTCAACAAGATGACTGACCCTCCACAAAAAAGAATGATGGAGCAAATTCACACCGGCTACTACCACCAAAAGGATGATAGAGCAGAACACTCCCAAAATCTAACAACAACAAGATTAGAGACCCACCACCAAAGAGATGATGGAGCAAACACTCGGACGGACTGACATTAACAAGATGACTTACCCACCACCAAAAAGATGACGGATCGAAACTCAGACCGTCTACTACCACCAAAATGATGATATAGCAAAACACTTGCACAATCTGACATCAACAAGATGATAGACCCACCACTAAAAGAATGATGGAGCAAACTCACACCGACTACTACCACCAAAAGGATGATGGAGCAAACACTCGCATGTACTGACATCAACAACATGACAGACCAAGCACCAAAAGGTTGACGGAGCGAAACTCACACCAGCTACTACCACGAAAGGGAAGATAGAGAAAATACTCGTTCGATCTGACATCAACAAGATGACAGACCCACCACCAAAAGGATGACGGAGCAAACTCACTCCGGCTACTACCACTAAAAAGATGATAGAGCAAACACTCGCACGAACTGACATCAACAAGATGATTGACACCTCACCAAAAGGATGATGAAGCAAACTCACACCGGCTACTACCATGAAAGGGATGATAGAGAAAACACTCGTACGATCTGACATCAACAAGATGATAGACCCACCACCAAAATGATGATGGAGCGAACTCACTCCGGCTATTACCACCAAAAGGATGATAGAGAAAACACTCGCAAGATTTGACATCAACAAGATGAAAGACCCTTCACAAAAAGGATGATGGAGCAAACTCACACCGGCTACTACCACCAAAGGGATGATAGAGCAAACACTAGCATGATCTGTCATCAACAAGTTGATAGACCCACCACCAAAAGGATGACGGAGCAAACTCACACCGTCTACTACCACCAAAAGGATGATAGAGCAAAACACTCACACAATCTGATATCAACAAGATGACAGACCCACCACCAAAAGGATGATAAAGCAAACTCACACAACCTACTATCACCCAAGGTTGATAGAGTAAACACTCCCACAATATGACATCAACATGATGACAGACACACCACCAAAAGGATGATGGAGCAAACTCACACCGGCTACTACCACCAAAAGGATGACAGAGGAAACACTCGCACGAACTGACATCAACAAGATGATAGACCCTTCATCAAAAGGATGATGCAGCAAACTCACACCGGCTACTACCACCAAAGGGATGATAGATCAAACAGTCGCACAATCTGACATAAACAAGATGACAGACCGACCACCAAAAGGATCATGGAGCAAACTCACATCGGCTACTACCACCAAAAGGATGATAGAGTTAACAGTCGCACAATCTGACATCAACAAGATGACTGACCCACTACCAAGAGGATGACAGAGCGAAACACACGCCGACTACTACCACCAAAAGAATGATAGAGCAAAACACTCCCACAATATGACATCAACAAGACGACAGACCCACCACCAAAAGGATGATGGAGCAAACTCACACCGGCTACTACCACCATAAGGATGATAGAGATAACACTCGCACAAACTGACATCAACAAGATGACAGACCCTTCACCCAAAGGATGATGGAGGAAACTCGCACCAGCTACTACCACCACAGGGATGATAGAGCAAACACTTGCACGATCTGACATCAATAAGATGAAAGACCCACCACCAAAAGGATGACGAAGCGAACTCATGCCGATTATTACCACCAAAAGGATGATAGAGCAAAACACTCGCACAATCTGACATCAACAAGATGACATACCCACCACCAAAAGGATGATGGAGCGAACTCACACTGGCTACTACCACCAAAAGGATGATAGATCAAACACTCGCATGAACTAACATCAACAAGATGATAGAACCACCACCAAAAGGATGATGGAGCAAACACTCGCACGAACTGACATTAACAAGATGACTGACGCACCACCAAAAGGATGACGGATCGAAATTCACACCGGCTACCACCACCAAAATCTGACATCAATAAGATGACATACCCACCACTAAAAGGATGATGGACCGAACTCACACCGGCTACTACCACCAAAAGGATGATGGAGCAAACACTCGCATGAACTGACATCAACAAGATGACAGACCCACCACCAAAAGGATGATGGAGCATAACTCACACTGGCTACTACCACAAAAGGGATGATAGAGAAAACACTAGTATGATCTGCCATCAACAAGATGACAAACCTACCACCAAAAAGATGATGGAGCAAACTCACACCAGCTACTACCATGAAAGGGTTCATAGAGAAGACTCTCGTACGATCTGACATCAACAAGCTGATAGAACCACCACCAAAACGATGATAGAGGGAACACACTCCGGCTACTACCACCAAAAGGATGATAGAGAAAACACTCGCACGAACTGACATCAACAACATGAAAGACCCTTCACCAAAAGGATGATGGAGCAAACTCACATCGGCTACTACCACCAAAAGGATGATAGAGCAAACTCACACCGGCTACTACCACCAAAAGAATGATAGAGCAAAACACTCCCACAATATGACATCAACAAGATGATTGACACCTCACCAAAAGGATGATGAAGCAAACTCACACCGGCTACTACCATGAAAGGGATGATAGAGAAAACACTCGTACGATCTTACATCAACAAGATGATAGACCCACCACCAAAATGATGATGGAGCGAACTCACTCCGGCTATTACCACCAAAAGGATGATAGAGAAAACACTCGCAAGATTTGACATCAACAAGATGAAAGACCCTTCACAAAAAGGATGATGGAGCAAACTCACACCGGCTACTACCACCAAAGGGATGATAGAGCAAACACTAGCATGATCTGTCATCAACAAGTTGATAGACCCACCACCAAAAGGATGACGGAGCAAACTCACACCGTCTACTACCACCAAAAGGATGATAGAGCAAAACACTCACACAATCTGATATCAACAAGATGACAGACCCACCACCAAAAGGATGATAAAGCAAACTCACACAACCTACTATCACCCAAGGTTGATAGAGTAAACACTCCCACAATATGACATCAACATGATGACAGACACACCACCAAAAGGATGATGGAGCAAACTCACACCGGCTACTACCACCAAAAGGATGACAGAGGAAACACTCGCACGAACTGACATCAACAAGATGATAGACCCTTCATCAAAAGGATGATGCAGCAAACTCACACCGGCTACTACCACCAAAGGGATGATAGATCAAACAGTCGCACAATCTGACATAAACAAGATGACAGACCGACCACCAAAAGGATCATGGAGCAAACTCACATCGGCTACTACCACCAAAAGGATGATAGAGTTAACAGTCGCACAATCTGACATTAACAAGATGACTGACCCACTACCAAGAGGATGACAGAGCGAAACACACGCCGACTACTACCACCAAAAGAATGATAGAGCAAAACACTCCCACAATATGACATCAACAAGACGACAGACCCACCACCAAAAGGATGATGGAGCAAACTCACACCGGCTACTACCACCATAAGGATGATAGAGATAACACTCGCACAAACTGACATCAACAAGATGACAGACCCTTCACCCAAAGGATGATGGAGGAAACTCGCACCAGCTACTACCACCACAGGGATGATAGAGCAAACACTTGCACGATCTGACATCAATAAGATGAAAGACCCACCACCAAAAGGATGACGAAGCGAACTCATGCCGATTATTACCACCAAAAGGATGATAGAGCAAAACACTCGCACAATCTGACATCAACAAGATGACATACCCACCACCAAAAGGATGATGGAGCGAACTCACACTGGCTACTACCACCAAAAGGATGATAGATCAAACACTCGCATGAACTAACATCAACAAGATGATAGAACCACCACCAAAAGGATGATGGAGCAAACACTCGCACGAACTGACATTAACAAGATGACTGACGCACCACCAAAAGGATGACGGATCGAAATTCACACCGGCTACCACCACCAAAATCTGACATCAATAAGATGACATACCCACCACTAAAAGGATGATGGACCGAACTCACACCGGCTACTACCACCAAAAGGATGATGGAGCAAACACTCGCATGAACTGACATCAACAAGATGACAGACCCACCACCAAAAGGATGATGGAGCATAACTCACACTGGCTACTACCACAAAAGGGATGATAGAGAAAACACTAGTATGATCTGCCATCAACAAGATGACAAACCTACCACCAAAAAGATGATGGAGCAAACTCACACCAGCTACTACCATGAAAGGGTTCATAGAGAAGACTCTCGTACGATCTGACATCAACAAGCTGATAGAACCACCACCAAAACGATGATAGAGGGAACACACTCCGGCTACTACCACCAAAAGGATGATAGAGAAAACACTCGCACGAACTGACATCAACAACATGAAAGACCCTTCACCAAAAGGATGATGGAGCAAACTCACATCGGCTACTACCACCAAAAGGATGATAGAGCAAACTCACACCGGCTACTACCACCAAAAGAATGATAGAGCAAAACACTCCCACAATATGACATCAACAAGATGATTGACACCTCACCAAAAGGATGATGAAGCAAACTCACACCGGCTACTACCATGAAAGGGATGATAGAGAAAACACTCGTACGATCTTACATCAACAAGATGATAGACCCACCACCAAAATGATGATGGAGCGAACTCACTCCGGCTATTACCACCAAAAGGATGATAGAGAAAACACTCGCAAGATTTGACATCAACAAGATGAAAGACCCTTCACAAAAAGGATGATGGAGCAAACTCACACCGGCTACTACCACCAAAGGGATGATAGAGCAAACACTAGCATGATCTGTCATCAACAAGTTGATAGACCCACCACCAAAAGGATGACGGAGCAAACTCACACCGTCTACTACCACCAAAAGGATGATAGAGCAAAACACTCACACAATCTGATATCAACAAGATGACAGACCCACCACCAAAAGGATGATAAAGCAAACTCACACAACCTACTATCACCCAAGGTTGATAGAGTAAACACTCCCACAATATGACATCAACATGATGACAGACACACCACCAAAAGGATGATGGAGCAAACTCACACCGGCTACTACCACCAAAAGGATGACAGAGGAAACACTCGCACGAACTGACATCAACAAGATGATAGACCCTTCATCAAAAGGATGATGCAGCAAACTCACACCGGCTACTACCACCAAAGGGATGATAGATCAAACAGTCGCACAATCTGACATAAACAAGATGACAGACCGACCACCAAAAGGATCATGGAGCAAACTCACATCGGCTACTACCACCAAAAGGATGATAGAGTTAACAGTCGCACAATCTGACATTAACAAGATGACTGACCCACTACCAAGAGGATGACAGAGCGAAACACACGCCGACTACTACCACCAAAAGAATGATAGAGCAAAACACTCCCACAATATGACATCAACAAGACGACAGACCCACCACCAAAAGGATGATGGAGCAAACTCACACCGGCTACTACCACCATAAGGATGATAGAGATAACACTCGCACAAACTGACATCAACAAGATGACAGACCCTTCACCCAAAGGATGATGGAGGAAACTCGCACCAGCTACTACCACCACAGGGATGATAGAGCAAACACTTGCACGATCTGACATCAATAAGATGAAAGACCCACCACCAAAAGGATGACGAAGCGAACTCATGCCGATTATTACCACCAAAAGGATGATAGAGCAAAACACTCGCACAATCTGACATCAACAAGATGACATACCCACCACCAAAAGGATGATGGAGCGAACTCACACTGGCTACTACCACCAAAAGGATGATAGATCAAACACTCGCATGAACTAACATCAACAAGATGATAGAACCACCACCAAAAGGATGATGGAGCAAACACTCGCACGAACTGACATTAACAAGATGACTGACGCACCACCAAAAGGATGACGGATCGAAATTCACACCGGCTACCACCACCAAAATCTGACATCAATAAGATGACATACCCACCACTAAAAGGATGATGGACCGAACTCACACCGGCTACTACCACCAAAAGGATGATGGAGCAAACACTCGCATGAACTGACATCAACAAGATGACAGACCCACCACCAAAAGGATGATGGAGCATAACTCACACTGGCTACTACCACAAAAGGGATGATAGAGAAAACACTAGTATGATCTGCCATCAACAAGATGACAAACCTACCACCAAAAAGATGATGGAGCAAACTCACACCAGCTACTACCATGAAAGGGTTCATAGAGAAGACTCTCGTACGATCTGACATCAACAAGCTGATAGAACCACCACCAAAACGATGATAGAGGGAACACACTCCGGCTACTACCACCAAAAGGATGATAGAGAAAACACTCGCACGAACTGACATCAACAACATGAAAGACCCTTCACCAAAAGGATGATGGAGCAAACTCACATCGGCTACTACCACCAAAAGGATGATAGAGCAAACTCACACCGGCTACTACCACCAAAAGAATGATAGAGCAAAACACTCCCACAATATGACATCAACAAGATGATTGACACCTCACCAAAAGGATGATGAAGCAAACTCACACCGGCTACTACCATGAAAGGGATGATAGAGAAAACACTCGTACGATCTGACATCAACAAGATGATAGACCCACCACCAAAAGGATGATGAAGCGAACTCACACCAACTACTATCACCCAAGGTTGATAGAGTAAACACTCCCACAATCTGACATCAACAAGATGACAGACCCATCACCAAAATGATGATGGATCAAACTCACTCCGGCTACTACCACCAAAATGATGATAGAGCTAACACTCGCACAATCTGACATCAACAAGGTGACTGACCCACCACCAAAAGGATGAAAGAGCAAAACTCACGCCGACTACTACCACGAAAAGGATGATAGAGGAAGACACTCCCACAATATGACATCAACAAGATGACAGACACACCACTAAAAGGATGATGGAGCAAACTCACACCGACTACTACCACCAAAAGGATGATAGAGAAAACACTCGCACGAACTAACATCAACAAGATGATAAACCCTTCATTAAAAGGATGATGGAGCAAACTCACACCGACTACTACCACCAAAGGGATGATAGAGCAAACACTCGCACAATCTAACATAAACAAGATGACAGACCCACCACCAAAAGGATGATGGAGCAAACTCACACCGGCTACTTCCACCAAAAGGATGATAGAGCTAAGACTCGCACAATCTGACATCAACAAGATGACTGACCCACTACCAAAAGGATGACGGAGCAAAACACACGCCGACTACTACCACCAAAAGAATGATAGAGCAAAACACTCCCACAATATGACATCAACAAGATGACAGACCCACCACCAAAAAGATGATGGAGCAAACTCACACCAGCTACTACCACCATAAGGATGATAGAGCTAACACTCGCACGAACTGACATCAAGAAGATGACAGACCCTTCACCCAAAGGATGATGGAGCAAACTTGCAAATGAAGAGGCCTCACTTAGCCGAATCCCAAATGATAGGTTCCCAGAGTCGACAACCCTCAAATCCAATAACCTGTCGAGCCCAAAGGGCCAGGCAAGATGCCATCAAAGAGAATCTCGTCTGAGTGTAAATTTCGTAGCTAGCTGGTGCGAGCAAAGCAAGTAGGCTAACCACTACTCTCTACTTCTAAGTCTATGTGCACTCAAGCCCAGGTCCGGCTTATCTCTCAAACTAACCCTCTACCCACAGCACAATAACAATAATATACAGTACTGAAAGTAAAGACAAAAATATAAATACATACAAAACCCCAGACGGGAAAACAAGCGCTAGGATTGACTCGCATAGGGAACCGCTGAACATCCCCAACAGAGTCGCCAGTTGTCGCTACTACGAAAATCGGCGCCGAATATGACAGAAGAGTCGCCACCATGCGTTATTTATCCCACAAGAGGGAAAGGAAACGCTCAGAGTAAACCTAACACAAAAAGGGAAAGGAATGGTCATCGCAACCAAATCCTGGATTCAGGAGTCGGTTACGCAAGGGGAAGGTATTAGCACCCCTCACGTCCGTCGTACTCGACGGGATCCACGCTTGTTTTCTATCTAAGGGTATGTTATTCTATCTACTCTAAAGGTCTGGGTTAAAAAGAAAATAAAATGACTCGACAAAGTATCGCACTTTATGCCTACGTATTCCCGTCTGGAACGAGAAATTAGAGTCAACGTAGTTCGCCTAACTACTGGTTAATGGGGAAGGTTGCTCGCCGAGATATCGCATCTCGTGCCTACGTACTTTCATACGGCATGAAAGATCAGAGCAAACGTAGTTCGGGCTACGGAAGACACAAGCTTGTCTGACAGTTTTTTACCTCCTTAAGAAAGGGTTTTCCTGATTAACGGTCCAAGAGGACAAAAACAGAGTTTGAATGTTTGTTTGAATTTTTTACGAAAGAACTATTTTTTTAGGATGTTTGCAATCTCAGTCGCACTAGAGACTATGACCCAGGAGTGAACGCTTCGTATGTCACCCAAAGGGTACCACACTAACATCCAGATTACTGGAGAGAGACCCTCCAATTAACCTTATTACTGTGTTTTTGAATTCTTTTGAGATGAGAAGAGAAAGACACCCTAAAACTATGGTTGAAAGGGAATCTACCTACAGTTATCATGCATGGGTCAAAACCTAATGTCTGTCATAATTCCCTCTTGCACAGAGGAAATCAGAGATCCTAGGGGAAAATAGCAAGAGAAAGCAAGCAGTAAATAGTAAAATGCATGCTATGCAACAGTACAAGCGAGGCAAGGGAGAAAACAACAGGCAAGAGGAGACAAGCTCCACCTCCAACCTAGAGGTAATCAACACAATCAAACAGACAATACAACAAAAGGAAAACAGAGGAAGCAGCCCAAGCAACAGCAACAGTCTTCAGCAGATAGCAACTTCAATCCTCAACAGCAACAACTCTAAACAGCAAATCCTCTTGACAACAAAGTTGACAGCAAAAGACTTCTTCTTCAAGCTAGCTTCTATCTTCAAGCTTCATCAAACTTCATCTTTAAGCTCTAGCAAGCACACTCCAAGCAGAGGAATAATCACTAAGATCAAAGTTGCAATGTTGAAAACCAAATGAAAACCAAAGGAAATCATCAAGTACCAACATTGAAATGGAAAGGCATCCTCAAAGTTCTACTCAACTATGGGCATACCACACATCCCTCCAAAGGAGAGATGGAGTTTCCCTAGGAGGACTTTACATCATTGGATAGAATAGAAGCACACAATGCATTCTATATTTGATGAAAAAAAATCAAAACTAGCTCTAAGGGCTCTTCCTAAAACCCTAATTTCCTAAGCTCCTAAAACAACTCCTAAAAGAAAAGGAAACTTCAACTCCAAACTCCAATCTTCAAGCGACAGCAGCTACACCAAGTCTAGAAGACCTCCCAAGAAGGAAACCAAGCAAATCCAGCCCCAAAGTCACCAACAAAACCAAACAAGCAAAGGCACACAAAATAGAACACCACAAGCACAAGTAACTTGCAAAATACAACTAAAATAGAAAACAAAGTTGTAAAATTCTAATAAAATTCCTAGGGGAACATACATGTTTGAACAACCTAGGATTAAAATATTAAAGCCTAACTCAACTTCTAAGTCACATAAATAATTTCTAGATTGAAAGGTATCAAGGTGATCCACAAGTTTGGGAAGGCTCTAATCTCAACACCTAAAACAGAACCTAAAGTTGTTCTAAAATTCCAACAAAAATCCTAAGGGAACATACATGTCTACCCTAACACATAATAAAAAATTAAAGCCAAATTCATCACCAATTGGAAGAACCAAATTCAACAAAACAGATGGTCAAATATGCAAAATTAAAAGAATTAAACAAAATGAGAAAAATAAAATTAAATTGAAAAATGCATGGAAATGCATTTTATTGATTTCAGAAAATCCCAAATTCTCTAAAGATCATGGAGATATTTTTAAAATAATTTTTGGATCAAAATTGAATTTATTGTGATTTTTTTGAATCAATAAAGCATTTAAAATAAACAAAATGAATAAAAGAAAATAAAAACTCAGAATAAAACATGAGCCACTGGATGAGGAGACTGGTCAAGCAATCCTAGCGCTGAGGGCATGCCACCTCATTAAATGAAACTGCATCGTTTTGGTTCCAAAATCTCGCTTCTCAAATTAAAACACAACCAATGGATCTGGTGGAAAGTCTTTGGTCAAAGGCAGATCTAATGGTCCCGAGATCATCTTCTCCAATTCACAAGCCAAACGGAGTGAGATTCAGGGCGGTGGCCGGAGAAGACTCCGGTCATCTTCTCCGGTGAGCAAGTGGTTGCAGGTGTCCAGAAACAACAATCCTTATACCAATCTCACTCAGAATTTCATTAGGAATTCAAATCTCCTATCCATACATTCTAACTCTCGATAGATTTCAAGATTCGAAGCAATGTTCAGAACATACATCTAGATCAATCATCATCAATTGCCAATCTAAGGCTATAGAATTCATCCTCATGTCACACACATCACTCTGATCTATCTAGATTGCTCTAACTCTCCATGAATCAAGAGATTCAAATCAAAACAGAAATGATATGTCATGATCAATCATCACCAAATGCTTCCAAATTGATCCTAAAACGATCTACATCTTGTCTAGATCCTAAGCACAAGTTCAAATCTAACTACATCATACTAATTCATGTGGAAAATTGAAAGTTACTAACCTGTTGTAGATCTAGTAACAGAGGTAGCTAGAGCTTGATTCAACCTTCAAAACTCTCCAGATACGTTCAATGATGCACTAGGAAGAGTTTGCAATCTTCAATTTGCACTGAATTGGCCTGGAACTCAAAACACGATTTCACTTGCTCCTCTTGAAAACTCAACTGCAACTTCAGTGTTCTTCACGAAATGAATGCCAAAACCACTCTGAATTCACTGCAATGAATATATAGAATGTTTTTATGGGCTTTTGAAGTGTGTTTGAAGCCCAATCCATCAATTTGAAAATTCTGATTTTGCTCTTGAAGTTGCACATGACAGTCACGATTTTGCCATGGAAACTGTTCTAGAATCTTCCCTTTCAACTGCAAATTGCCTTGTGAGTGTATTCAGACCAAAAGGAGTGCTTGAATTGCATTGGTAAGGTGTTTGGCTATGTGACTTGCAAATGAAGAAACCAAATGACAACTCATGAAACTTGGCCTAAACTACAATTTCTGGTAATGCCAAAGTGTCTAAAATTCAATTTCCATTCAAAAAATGTAGTTACTTGACATGTTTTGGTCCTATAACTCAAAATTGGCATTTTCCCTCCTTAATTCATTTGAAAATTTCCTCTATTCAAACCATTTCAAACCAAGTCTTTCTATGAGCCCAATCAATCCACCATGACCTCTTGGCTAGCCTAAACACCCCATTTTGAACAACTTTCATGTTGAACAAAAATCCATTTGACAAGTGCTAGTTGTAGATTTTGGCCTATGATTGAAAATGACCTATAATCTCACTTTCCCAAAATACCCCTGACTTGTAAACCTCATAACTTGAGTTCTTCAAATCATATGGAAGACTTCTTGTACAATTTAGAAATATAAGATCATGAGGAACAATATTCATGTTGGCCAAAAGTTTAGGTGAAACCTCCTTCTTGGTCAAAAATAGCTTTGAAGTCTTATGATTTTCCCAGACAAATTTCAAAAGCATCTGAGGACTTGTAACTTGTCTGGGCCATAACTTGAGTTCTATAAACCCAATGGAGGACTTCTAGTACTCAAGTTAAAGGTATTCAGATACTATACAAGTTTCATGTTTACCAAAGATCCATTTGAAACTTTTATCTTGACTTATGTGGTCTTGAAGTTAGGCACTAAGCAGGGGATTTTACACTAAAACCCTAATTTAGCAACTTCCCACACTCTTGACTTTTCTTGATTTGATCTTGGAACAACACCACAAATGTCTTAACATATCATTCCATGAACTCCATGACCGAAAAGTAGGCTTTGATACCCTTCAATTGCACAGTTGACTTAGAATTGATCCAGATGAAACCCTAATTGCTTGCACCTCAACTATGGCTCTTGCATTGACACAATGACTTGATTAAGCTCTCCCATGGCCCTCTAGGAATTCTATGAGCTCCATACACATCCTCTTTTCACATTCAACACTTCACAACCCTCTGATGATCTTCAGTTGATCCTCAAGTTAGAAGAAGATTCACAGTCAAACATCTAAACTCTTAGGCATTCAAACCACCTTCTGATGACTTTGACAACTTCTCAATCTTGAATGAGACCTCTTGCTAGGCTTCTCTTGACAAGGATGACACTTGATCCCCTGCTCTATGAATGATACCATGATATGCAAATGATATAACTATGCAAATGATAATGCAACATAAACCAGGTAAGAAAATGTTGAGCAAATTTTGGGGTGCAACAACTGCCCCTATTCAAACGGCTTGGACCCGAATGGGTGAAGAGCGAATGACCTTCAAACAATCGAGGTAGAAGACGATTGAATACCAAGAAACCCGGAAATTTGCCAACCGCAGAAATACACAGCGAAAACTGCTTGGGGAACAACATTCGTTGTGCTGAACCCAGTTATTACGACAACAACTGATCAATCATCTGAAAAACTTTGGATTTCAACATCAACCCCCTGTGTGACGCCACAGGTATCGAATTAACTTTGCAAGAAACAACTTTGTCCATAACTGGACTAAATTCGTCAACATGAGGAAAGACTCCATCACCATGGGTACAATTCCGTCCATAACTAGAATAACGATCTCTGTCAATCACAGGTAACGACTCCACTGGAAACAATTCCGTCGATCACGGGTAATAACTCCGTCCACACGGGTAACCATCACTGTCAACACAAGTACGATCCGTCAACACGGATAACCATCACTATCAGCATGGGAGCAAACTCTGTCCATCACAGGTAACAAATCCGTCAACACGGATAACAATCTCTGGCGATTTCACTCGGACAACTCCGTCAATCACGGGTAACAACTCCGTCAACACGGATAACAATCACCGTCAGCACGGGTACGATCCCTGTCAGCCACAGGTAACCATCACTTGTCAACACAGGCGCAATCTCTGTCCATTATAGGTAACAAACTCTGTCAACACAGGCGCAACAATCACTGTCAACACAGGGAAGCATTCCGTCAACACGGACAACAATCACTGTCAACACAGGGAAACAATTCCGTCAACATGGACAACAATCACTGTCAACACAGGGAAACAATTCCGTCAACACGGATACATTTGAAGAATACTTTGCTGGGGAATACGAGAGACTTAACCAAACCACTCCATGGGGAAAGACTCTACTGAGGAAATCACTAGTGATAACTCCAAAAGTTTAAGCCATGAAATCTTTTAACGCTGACGTAACACCAATCTGAGAAGGATCCCGCCGGGAACAAAGAGAAACTTAACCAAGCAACTCTGTTAGGGGACGAACGTGATCAACACCTGTCTCACGCTGAGAATTTGAATATCTGGAAATCCTTCTGAACAAGGATCTCACTCCTCTGCAAGGGATAACACCTGAAACCAAAGAGGTAACCAACCTGGCTTATGTTTCAAAATGCGTATGTTTGACAATGGCGTAATGCTCCATACGGCATGGAAATGCTACGCATTTGAGTAGATGCAAATATAATGATATATGCAAAATGCAAAGATGCCAAGAGGCGCTTCAGCTAAATAAATGCTGAAGACAAGACCCAATCCGCTGGGGATAACCAGGTATCATAGACATATTCCAACAAAAAAAATACTGGAACGGTGCAACCAACTCCGCTGGGGATAACCATCCTGTCGGGGAATGGCTCACAAGCTTGAAATTACGAACTCTGATGACGTTCATCCTGTCGGAGGAAAAACAACCTGCTGGGGAGAAGGAGAAATAATCCTGCGTGGGGATAATCCTTCTAAACCAAAGACGACTTGGTTATATTCTGCGGGAGTTACCCATGCTGATTAATTGTGTACGTATTCACTGTTGGGAATGAACTTTCCGTTGGGGACATTCTTCTGGGGAGGACAACCCACATTCACTAGGGATATTTATCATCTCAACTATCTCTGGGATAAGATGCAACTTCCATCTGCTGAGGAGTGATACCATCACTTTGTCACAGGACCCTGGCTGGGGAACACAACTTCCCTGCCTGTTTGCTCCAAAGGTGAGATCCCTGCAAAGCACAAACGAGACAAAAACAAATCTATACAACAAGATCTATTCCAGTTAGTATCTGTGACGTTCGTTCAGTCAATTCAAAATTTTAGCAATTATTGGCAAGGGCCAGCAAGTTTATGCACATGCAAGTTTATCAAAAACATCGGCGTTTTTCATAAACAAAAAAGTAAAGAATAAGCATCAAGTACTGAATAACATGCTTTATTGATAACGGGCCTGTAAATAGGCAAAATTTTGTACACTGGATGCAACTCCTGAAAAGAGGAAGTCACGCACAAACAAAATACAAATATACAGAAGCACAAAGAAAATTTGTATACATGTCGGCAACGTGGTACAGACGAACACCATGAGCTGATCTTCCTATGACCCGCCTGACTCTGAACCTTACCCGATAATCGATCTTCGGAAGAGATTGTTTTGGATATACGACCCTCAGGTACTCCCAAACCACTAAGCCATGCAGTATCAAACTCGGACCGTAGTCATTTGCTTTTTCAAATCCCTAACTTTTGCGTGAACCGCCCTTTGCGGGTTTTCAATTCACCGGGATACCCTTTTTTGCCGAAGATACCCTTTTTAGGTTTTCAACTTCGCGGGTGTACATTTTTCAATTTTATCCCTAACTTTTGCCCGAACCCTTTTATTCCTTTTTTATGGTTCGCCGGGATGCCCCATTTTTGCCTGGACTTTCTTTTTCTGTCCAGCGGGTCATTTTAAGCAAAGTATTTTTTAACTGCATCCGAGTTCACAGGGGATGTAAAATCCTCACCATCCATGGTGGACAACAGTAAGGCTCCTCCAAAGAAAACCTTTCTAACGACATATGGACCTTCATAGTTGGGAGTCCATTTGCCCCTGTGATCTGATTGTGGTGGGAGAATCTTTTTCAGCACAAGATCGCCCGTCGGAAAGCTTCGAGGACACACCTTCTTGTCATAAGCTTTCTTCATCCGGCTCTGATACAGCCGACCATATGCTAGAGAAGCCAGCCTCTTCTCATCCATTAAACTGAGCTGATTCAATCTATCTTTCACCCATTCTGCCTCATCTAATTGGACATCACGCAAAACCCTCAGAGAAGGAATCTCAACCTCCAATGGTAGGACAACCTCCCTACCATATACTAGTGAAAAAGGAGTTTCCCCGGTTGATGTGCAAAGCAAAAGGCAACATTCATTTTGGGCCAATCCTTGTAGGTCACATCTCATGCCAATCCTTGTAGGTCACAACCATCTTCTGAACGATCTTCCTTATGTTTTTATTGGCCGCTTCAACAGCGCCATTCATTTTGGGCCGATAAGGAGAAGAGTTGTGATGTTTAATCTTGAAACTCTGGCACAATTCCTTCATCATCTTGATATTCAAATTCGAACCGTTGTCAGTGATAATCTGCTCTGGGATCCCATATCTGCAGATAATATCTTTCTTGATAAATCTGGCTACCACCTGCTTGGTAACATTAGCATATGACGCCGCTTCAACCCATTTGGTGAAGTAATCAATAGCTACCAAGATAAAACGATGTTCGTTGGATGTCGTGGGCTCAATCTTTCCAATCACATCAATTCCCCACATGGAAAAAGGCTAAGGCGACGACATACCGTTCAGAGGGCTCGGAGGCACATGAATCTTGTCCGCATAAATCTGGCATTTTTGACACTTCTTTGCAAATTTGAAACAATCTATTTCCATTGTTAGCCAGTAACACCCTGCTCTTAATAGCTTTCTCGTCATTGCATGTCCGCCGGCATGCGTGCCAAATGTACCCTCGTGGATTTCTTCCCTGAGCAACTTAGCCTCTTTCTCATCCACATACCGCAACAACACCAAGTCTTGGTTTCTCTTGTACAAAACCCTATCCGGATTCAAATAGAAATTGCTAGCTAATCTCCTAAGAGTCTTCTGATCACGACTGGATGCCCCAGCCGGATACTCTTGGTTCTTCAGGAAATTTTGGATATCATAATACCACGGTTTACCATCGGAAGCTTCCTCAATGGAGAATATGAAAGCGGGCCTATCAAGGCGAGAAATAACTATCCTGGGAGCCTCATTCCAGAAGTTAACCTTATACATTGTAGACAAAGTCACGAGAGCGTCTGCCATCTGATTTTCTGCTCGTGGTACATGGTGCAGTTCCACCTTGTCAAAGAAAGGTAACAACCTCCTTGCATAATTCATATAGGGTATCAGATTGGGCTGACGAGTCTCCCACTCTCCCTTGATCTGGTTCACAACTAGAGCAGAGTCTCTGGACACATCAAGATTTTTAATTCTCAGATCGATAGCTTCTTCGAGCCCCATAATACACGCTTCATATTCGGCCTCATTATTGGTGACTAGAAAGGTCAATCTGGCAGTGAATGGGATGTGCGACCCATGGGGAGTAGTAATGATTGCCCCTATTCCACTTCCATATGAATTGACGGCACCGTCAAATATCAATTGCCATTTGGAACCCAACTCTGGACCTTCATCCGGCAACGGCTCCTCACAGTCCTTCATTTTTAAGTACATGATATCCTCGTCAGGAAAATCAAAATTCATCGACTGGTAATCATCCACTGGCTGCTCAGCTAGGTATTCTGATAGAACACTACCTTTAATAGCCTTTTGAGAAACGTACTGAATATCGTATTCTGTCAATACCATCTGCCTTCGGGCAATCCTTCCGGAAAGTGCTTGCTTTTCAAATACGTATTTGATCGGATCCATCTTTGGAATTAGCATGGTTGTATGATTTATCATGTATTGCCTCAAATGTTTGGCAGCCCAGGCTAGCGCACAACACGTTTTTTTCGAGCATTGAGTAACGGGACTCACAGTCTGTGAACTTTTTACTCAAGTAGTAAATCGCATGCTCTTTACGTCCAGTCTCGTCATGTTGACCGAGAACACAACCCATACTTTTCTCAAGAACCGTCAAATACATAATCAATGGTCTCCCGGCTACTGGGGGTATCAATATTGGAGGTTCCTGCAAATATTCTTTTATTTTCAAACGCCCTTTGACAATCTTCATTCTAGGTCACAGCCTGATCTTTTTTCAATAACTTGAATAATGGCTCGCACATGGCCGTTAGATGAGATATGAACCGGGCAATGTAGTTCAACCTCCCTAAAAAACCACGAACTTCTTTTTCTGTTTTCGGCGTTGGAATTTCTTGTATTGCTTTTATTTTAGCAGGATCAACCTCAATTCCTTTTTTGCTCACAATAAACCCCAATAGCTTACCAGATCTCACCCCGAAGGTGCACTTGTTAGGATTCAGCCTCAGCCTGAATTTCCTAAGCCTCTTGAACAATTTCAGAAGATTGACCAGATGCTCTTCCTCCGTCTGGGATATGGCAATCATATCATCAACGTAGACCTCGATCTCTTTATGCATCATGTCATGAAAGAGTGTTATCATAGCTCGCTGATATGTTTCCCCGACGTTCTTCAAACCAAAGGGCATCACTTTGTAGCAGAATGTTTCCCACGGGGTAATAAAAGTTGTTTTCTCCATATCCTCCGGCGCCATCTTTATCTGATTATAGCCCGAAAAGCCGTCCATGAAGGAAAACATGGAGAATTGAGCGGTGTTGTCGACCAGCACATCAATATGAGGAAGCAGAAAGTCGTCTTTTGGGCTCGCCTTATTCAAATTTCGATAGTCCACGCACATTCGCACCTTACCATCTTTCTTTGGTACAGGTACTATATTGGCGAACCATGAGGGATAAGTTGTGACAGCTAGGAAACCGGCGTCCCACTGTTTCTGAACTGCCTCTTTAATTTTCACAGCCATATCTGGTCGAGTTCTTCTGAGTTTTTTCTTAACAGGCAGACATTCCTCGTGCAATGGCAGACGATGAACCACCATATCAGTATCCAACCCAGGCATGTCTTCGTAGGACCAAGCAAAGATATCACTGTACTCCCGCAACATCTGAATAAGCCTTTGCTTGATATCACTTTGTAGTGCAGCCCCTATCCGGATATTCCTGACAACCTCTTCGGACCCCACGTTGATAATTTCAATTTCCTCCTGATGAGGTAGAATGATTCTCTCTTCTTGTTTCAAAAGTCGAGTCAGTTCTTCTGACAAGTCATTATCCTCAACAATCTCTTCTTCTGCTTGAAATATCGGGTGCTCGAAGTCGAAGCGAGTCATAGGAAGTTCGTGATCGGTGTCATCTGAAATATGAATCCTGCAATGAGAATGGTTAAATGTTTCAAATAATGCAAACAAAGCACATAACCACGTTGCCATTTTATTGTTAAAGCAAAAACAGGGAAAACAAGGATCATAAAATTTGCATGCGAAAAACGCCTTTATTAATGATTAAGAAAAGTACACACATAAGCAGGTATCCCTAAAAACAGAATCACTATGCCCCGGGTAGGACACAGGATTATACAATAATTGAGAAAACAAATCATTACTGTTTTGTAGTCACCGGGACAAGTTCCTGGATAGACCAGTTGCACAGATTCTGTCTTGGCACGCCGGGCTTGACCCATGAGTCCATATCGCAGTCACTATCTCCGTCTTCAGCATCGGAAACAGCATTGATCGTTTCATAACAGACCCCACCTAGAGTGATCACCACTGGTCCTTTGAACTTTGGCACACCTGATGCAGAAGGTGATGATGTTGGGCGATGCCCCAACCCAAACATGTCCATCTTGACAGGAATTTCCAAGACTTGGCCCCATCCTTTGGTTGCTCCAGCCTGAACCACTGCCTGAGCATCTTTGTACGAAGACATGGCCACCTCTCGCCCTTTGACGGGAACATGAGACTTGTCTTGGATCTGCAACCCCTCGAAAGCTTGGCATGGCGTCTCATGGATCTCCCCATCCACTTCGACGTACTTGAATGACGAAAGATGACTAACCAGAATGTCCTCCTCTCTGCAAATAGTAACAACACTGTCACCGACCATGTATTTAAGCTTCTGATGCAGCGTGGACGTCACAGCCCCTGTAAAATGTATCTATGGTCGCCCGATTAAATAGCTGTAAGCTGGATGTATATCCATGATATAGAACACTGTGTCAAACACTTCCGGCCCGACCTGGAGCGGCAACGTTATGGACCCAAACACCGACCTTCTGGTCCCATCAAAAGCCCTCACGACCAAGTCACTTGGCGTGCATATGATTCCTCGGACATCTAGCTTCATCATAGCCTTCTTCGGCAACACATTCAAAGATGATCCGGTGTCTACAAGAACATGCGATATAACAGTTCCCCAACATTCCACTGAAATGTGCAAAGCCATATTATGGTCCCGACCCCTAGGCGTCAAATCAAAGTCAGTAAATCCCAAGCTGTGGCCGGCATTCACATGCGCCAGTACCCCCTCAAGTTGATTAACAGTTACTTCCTGAGGTACAAAAGACGTGTCCAAGATTTTCAACAAGGCATTCTGATGGGCCTCGGAACAAAGCAACAAAGATAATATTGAAATTTTAGAGGGCGTCTGCTGCAAGTGCTCCACAATCTTATAGTCACTTTTGCGAATCAACCTCATAAACTCTTCTACATCCTTGACCAATGTTTCTTTCTCTTTCGTCTGGGAGGGTCCTCCTTCATTCACTTTGGCTTTGCCATTAGCAATCCTCTCAGCCTCGATTTTAGGTGAAGTGAAGATTCTACCACGTCGGGTCATGCCTCCCGCTTCAACAATATTACCCACTGTCCCTGCTGGCTGGCTATCCACATTAATCTTTTCCCCATTGCAAAAAGCTTCCAACCCATATTTCCATGGGATAGCTTTCGTACTCTCATAAGGAACGGGCCCTGCTTTCGTTATCGTGATAGTTGGCCGCTTGGCGGGCACTGATATCGTAATAGTCTTTCGTGGAATTGTAATTGTTGCGACCTCACCCTGCTTTTCACCGTTTACCTCACCAGGTTTTTCAACAGCAATGCGGTCAAACTATAAAGTTCCCTCATCAATCATGGCCTGGATGCCTCTCTTCAAATCAATACAGCCCTTTGGTCGGGTCCAACAATCCAAACAGTACTCATCACATCCGGGGAAGACCCCTCCTTTTAACAATCTGCTTTTAACATAGCTTAAAGGTGTCTTCAGATCATTTACGTCCATAACCAAATCCAAATCCTCCTCTGTCGAAACAGCATTCGCTCCATGATTCGGCATTGGTTTTTGTACAATATTGGGACCATCATTACTGAAGTTGATGACTTTACTATCAATCAAATCTTGGACTTTATGTTTAAAAGCATGACAACTCTCGATATCATGTCCGGGTGCCCCAGAATGAAAGTCACACTGCTTACTAGCATCATACCCGTAAGGAAGCGCTCTTGTGGGTGGGTCCAATGTTCTCTTCTCAACCAGATTCAAACTTAACAGCGTCTGAAGTAGTTCTGCATACGTTGACGGAGGTGTATCAAATACCCTCTTCGGCTTCCCATTCTGGATCCTTCTCTGAGCAGGATTAAACCTTTGTTGTTGCTGCTGCTGCTGTTGTGGTTGTTGTCGTTGTTGTGGTATAGAGATTGTCACACTAGCAACCTGTTGTTGAATATACTGATTCCAACCTCTACCTCGTCCTCGACCACCATACATTGCACTGGCGTCTCCTTGCCTTTTACCACCAAAGACCTTTTTTGCACCTCCAGTTGAGGTCGATTCACCGACTTGAATCTTACCAATTTTGATGCCATTTTCAATTCGTTCCCCCATGAGTATCATGTCAGAGAAACTACCCATCGAGCAATTGAGCAATTTATCATAATACATCCCAGAGAATGTTCCAACGAAAATATCAATCAATTCCCTTTCAACCATAGGGGGGTGGACTCTTGCCGCCAGATCGCGCCAACGCTGAGCATACTCCTTGAAACTTTCCCCATTCTTCTGTGACAGACTTTGAAGCTGGACCCTATTTGGTGCAAGGTCACTATTGTATTGGTAATATTTGACGAAAGCATCAGCCAATTCTTTCCAACTTCCGACCTGTGCAGGCTCTAGTCCCATGTACCATTCCAGCGATGGTCCTGACAAACTATCTTGGAAAAAATGCATAAGCATCTTCTCATCATTAGAGTAAGCAGACATCCTCCGGTAGTATGAACGCACATGAACCCGTGGGAATGTATCCCCTTTATATTTATCGAAAGTGGGAGCTTTGAACTTCAATGGTACTCTCAGCCCAGGAACCAGCCCCATGGTAGCCATGTCCAACCCTGCAGAATTTTGATTGGCTATACCTCTCATCTGTTCCTCTAGAATTTTAATCCTCCGATCACTATCAGTGGGACCCTCAAAACCCATGCCTTGCCCAGAAAAGGCATCTTCCTGACGATCTCTATTCCAGTATGGACCCTCATTACCATATCCGTCATAAGCAGCATTACGACCATGACCATGACCACTTTGGAAGAACCTAAGATCATACCTCAGATTGCCAAGCTCTTGATTAGCAGCCATTGTCCCAAAACCAGTATTGAAAGGACCCATCCCAGCACCATTGGTATTCACATTGCCAAACCCAGCATTGTCGTAGCCATTATTACCATAACCTTGATTATTATCACCAAACCCTCCGTTGTCGAGGCCCTGATTATTGAAACGATCATTGCCATCCCGATTGCCAAAGCCAAGACCCTGATTGTTGTCTCCGAAACCAGTATTGATACCAACATTCTTGTTGGTTTCCACGTTCCCATTAACATTATCAGTATTTCTGTTACCAGCGTTGTCGTTGCCAATACCAGTCTCACCAGCATTTGGTATCACTTCCTCCCTGCGAGGAGTCTCCATATGAGCAGAGTTGTATTCAGTATTACCAGCCGCTCGCGCCAGCAGCGGTTGCACCAGAGTTTGAAGATGTTCCTGGCCTTTAGCCACAACTTCCATGGTCTGCATGAATTAGGCCAACCTATCCCGGATCTCCTGCATCTCAGACTGTACTTGATCCATGATCTTCTTACTGTTGCTTCTTGTAGCGTACCGGTGAATTCTTTGTTCGTCAATCTTGAAACAACCTGTAAGATGCAGGAGATAAGATTCGAGCTTAAAAAAGTACCTGCCATGCAATATGAACATGCAAATGCACACGTGTAAATATGCAACAGGTTAATTTCCCCCCGATTCTAGTTCCGGAGAATAAGCCATAATGACAATGGAGTCCTAAGTAAGCAAGCGCAGAATAAGAAACCTCATACATAAACAAATGCCAAGAGGCAGAGTACAAAGATACAACTGAATACAACTGAAAAAACCTCGGCCAACAAGCCTGGCGATGGTCAAAATACAAGTACAAATAACAAGAGAAGAGTAAAGGTAAATCAGGCCAAATGGCGCGCCCTGACATCTTCCAATATCCTCAACGTCTCTGGATGACCTAGTCTGGAGATTAGTTCCTGTATCAGTAATGCGTGCCGCTCAACAGTGGATCTCAACTTTTTGGCATCCTCTTCACAAGTTCCCCTGCCAAAACACTCATCAATCCTGCATCTTTTGAAGCCAGCCTTCAATTCACCACCCCTAGTTTCTTTGACCATGTTGCTTACTCTAGACTCGGCGTCACGTCTAAGAGATACTTCTTCAGCAATCTTCGCATCCTTAGCACTGAGCTGCTCCTCTAACTGGGAAATCTGAAGCTTCAATTCATCTTCACGCTCCTTCCGGCTAGTAAGTGTGGCATTCCACAAAAATTCCCATTTGGAAAGTCGAGAATAAGCCTTGTTCAGAAGTTCTTTCTTAGTAGCAAGTACACTACTAACACAATTCAGGGCTACTCCCACCTTCTCTCTCTTGCTGGTCTCCTTGGTCAAGTCTGAACCCAACCTATTAATCATCTCATTCTGCCTCTTCAAAGTGAAGGTTGCCTCATTCTTCTAGTGCCGAAGCTGGAAAATCTCTTTCTCTAGCTCTTCATTCGCTCAATCTCTACTGAAGTAGGTTCCTCAATCACCGGAAGATACAAAGGCTCTACAGCAGGATATGGCATCAAAGAAGTCCTAACTCTCTCATGGATCCAGAGCCGAGAAGGATTATAAGCTCGACTGTCACTCTTGCCAAGCAATGTCTTTCCTCTTCTGTGAATATTACCCCAAGCATGCCTCAATATGGCCAAAACATCTCCATCTAATAAACCTGTGAGATACAGAGATTCCTGTATCTCGTCTTCAACCGGAGAGTCCCTCAAAGCATAGCCAAATTGTCTCACAAGCAGAGAAGGGTTATAGTTAATACAACCTTTCCGTCCAATCAAAGGAACGTTCGGAAAGCCACTGCAACTATATATAATATCCACTCCGAGCAAGTTCTGATCAAACCAAACAATGTTCTCAGCACACAATCCCATCAATCTGGAAGACCAATCTAAAGTACCAACAGTATCAACAAAAGGTTCCTTCTTAGGAAGATGTCCCTGAAACCACCTGGATAGAAGAGGTACACAGCAATAAACATTCTTTCCTCGACGCTTTTCATTCTTATAGTGAATAGAATGATAAACGTCACCCAAGAGAGTAGGCACCGGATTCTTCGAGGCAAGAATAAAGAAAGCATCTAAGTCAACAAAATCAGGCAAGTTAGGGAACAAGACAATCCCATAAATGCAAACAGCCAGAATAGCATTGAAGACAATCCAACATCCATCCTTCGCACACTACGTAGCCTTCTCAACCAAGCAAGAAAGATGAAAACCATAAGCTCCATTCAGCTTGACCAAACCTCCGGGGAACTCAGAATTATCTAAACTGACAATCTCAGCAAGCTTAGCCAACTCAGGCTCAGTATCCTCGTGAACAAAAGGCATATGATCTAACACAGGAACTCCCAGCATATCAGAATACTCCTCCAAAGTAGGAGCCAGAATAAAATCAGGGAACAAGAAGCATCTCAATTGAGGCTCGTAAAACTGCACCAAGGTATACAATCCAGTCATCTCAAACACAGAAGGTCTGCACAACAAACTGAGCAGCTTCCCATAAGACCCTCTAAACTCAGCCCTCACTCTCTGATCTGCTAGAGCAACCAACTGCAATAAGGAACTGATATCTGGAGAAGGCAACCTGTAAGCAACTGTTCTCTTCATAGACTCCATGTCTGGCAAGAAGAACACTAGAATTTGAGGGGAACAAACACACCTGCAACATAAATACACGTTAATGAAATGCAGACATGAAAATGCAGATACATATGCAACAGGGGATCAAGTGCAATAATGAAGAGCTGTGTTGTGCTGTACTGCAGCTTGAGAACCATCATATCTTCTCCTCAAACCAAACCAACCACAAAAGAACCCTCACAACCAATTCTCACTGACAGAGACAAACCAGGTGTTCTAAGGCCAGAGTTTTCCTGCAAAAAGACCCACCTACCCTCTCATAGGTATGTACTTAACTCGCAGACAAGGTACGGCATCCTATGCGGCCATCAGCGTCACAGACTTTCAAGAGCAATGATACGATACCCAGAAGGTGTGGCATCATCATCCCTTGAAGAGGCCTCACTTAGCCGAATCTCAAATGATAGGTTCCCAGAGTCGACAACCCTCAAATCCAACAACCTGTCGAGCCCAAAGGGCCAGGCAAGATGCCATCAAAGGGAATCTCATCTGAGTGTAAATTTCGTAGCTAGCTGGTTCAAGCAAAGCAAGCAGGCTAACCACTACTCTCTACTTCTAAGTCTATGTGCACTCAAGCTCAAGTCCGGCTAATCTCTCAAACTAACCCTCTACCCACAACACAATAACAATAATATACAGTACTGAAAGTAAAGACAAAAATATAAATACATACAAAACCCCAGACGGGAAAATAAGCACTAGGATTGACTCGCATAGGGAACCACTGAACGTCCCCAGCAGAGTCGCCAACTGTCGCTACTGCAAAAATCGGCGTCGGCTATGACAGGAGAGTCGCCACCGTGCGTTATTTATCCCACAAGAGGGAAAGGAAACGCTCAGAGTAAACCTAACGCAAAGAGGGAAAGGAATGGTCATGGCAACCAAATCCTGGATTCAGGAGTCGGTTACGCAAGGGGAAGGTATTAGCACCCCTCACGTCCCTCGTACTCGACGGGATCCACACTTGTTTTCTATCTAAGGGTATGTTATTCTATCTACTCTAAAGGTCTGGGTTAAAAAGAAAATAAAATGACTCGGCAAAGTATCGCACTTTATGCCTACGTATTCCCGTCTAGAACGAGAAATCAGAGTCAACGTAGTTCGCCTAACTACTGGTTAAGGGGGAAGGTTGCTCGCCGAGATATCGCATCTCGTGCCTACGTACTTTCATACGGCATGAAAGATCAGAGCAAACGTAGTTCGGGCTACGGAAGACACAAGCTTGTCTGACAATTTTTTACCTCCTTAAGAAAGGGTTTTCCTGATTAAGGGTCCAAGAGGACAAAAACAGAGTTTGAATGTTTGTTTGAATTTTTTACGAAAGAACTGTTTTTTAGGATGTTTGCAATCTCAGTCGCACTAGAGACTATGACCCAGGAGTGAACGCTTCGTATGTCACCCAAAGGGTACCACACTAACATCCAGATTACTGGAGAGATAACCTCCACCAACCTTTTCCCAGATAGCTTAAGGCTTGTAACGCACGATTTCAATTAACCTTATTCATGTGTTTTTGAATTGTTTTGAGATGAGAAGAGAAAGACACCCTAAAACTATGGTTGAAAGGGAATCTACCTACAGTTATCATGCATGGGTCAAAACCTAATGTCTGTCATAATTCCCTCTTACACAGAGGAAATCAGAGATCATAGGGGAAAATAGCAAGAGAAAGCAAGCAGTAAACAGTAAACAGTAAAATGCATGCTATGCAACAGTACAAGCGAGGCAATGGAGAAAACAACAGGAAAGAGGAGACAAGCTCCACCTCCAACCTAGAGGTAATCAACACAAGCAAACAGAAAATACAACAAAAGGAAAACAGAGGAAGCAGCCCAAGCAACAACAACAGTCTTCAGCAGATAGCAACTTCAATCCTCAACAGCAACAGCTCTAAACAGCAAATCCTCTTGACAGCAAAGTTGACAGCAAAAGACTTCTTCTTCAAGCTAGCTTCTATCTTCAAGCTTCATCAAACTTTATCTTCAAGCCCTAGCAAGTACACTCCAAGCAGAGGAATAATCACTAAGATCAAAGTTGCAATGTTGAAAACCAAATGAAAACCAAAGGAAATCATCAAGTACCAACATTGAAATGGAAAGGCATCCTCAAAGTTCTACTCAACTATGGGCATACCACACATCCCTCCAAAGGAGATATGGAGTTTCCATAGGAGGACTTTACATCATTGGATAGAATAGAAGCACACAATGCATTCTATATTTGATGAAAGAAATCAAAACTAGCTCTAATGGCTCTTCCTAAAACCCTAATTTCCTAAGCTCCTAAAACAACTCCTAAAAGAAAAGTAAACTTCAACTCCAAGCTCCAATCTTCAAGCCACAACAGATACACCAAGTCTATAAGACCTCCCGAGAAGGAAACCAAGCAAATCCAGCCCCAAACTCACCAACAAAACCAAACAAGCAAAGGCACACAAAATAGAACACCACAAGCACAAGCAACTTGAAAAATACAACTAAAATAGAAAACAAAGTTGTAAAATTCTAATAAACTTTCTAGGGGAACATACATGTTTGAACAACCTAGGGTTGAAATATGAAAGCCTAATTCAATTTCTAAGTTACCTAAATAATTTCTAGATTGAAAGGTATCAAGGTGATCAAGAAGTTTGGGAAGGCTCTAATCTCAACACCTAAAACAGAACCTAAAGTTGTTCTAAAATTCCAACAAAAATCCTAAGGGAACATACATGTCTACCCTAACATATAATAAAAAATTAAAGCCAAATTCATCACCAATTGGAAGAACCAAATTCAACAAAACAGATGGTCAAATATGCAAAATTAAAAG
Organism: Lathyrus sativus; assembly: GCA_963859935.3. NCBI lineage: Eukaryota > Viridiplantae > Streptophyta > Magnoliopsida > Fabales > Fabaceae > Lathyrus > Lathyrus sativus. The sequence goes on along the minus strand of OZ012740.1, from coordinate 249,611,227 downwards.
AATTAAACAAAATGAGAAAAATAAAATTAAATTGAAAAATGCATGGAAATGCATTTTATTGATTTCAGAAAATCCCAAATTCTCTCAAGATCATGGAGATATTTTTAAAATAATTTTTGGATGAAAATTGAATTTATTGTGATTTTTTTGAATCAATAAAGCATTTAAAATAAACAAAATGAATAAAAGAAAATAAAAACTCAGAATAAAACATGAGCCACTGGATGAGGAGACTGGTCAAGCAATCCAAGCGCTGAGGGCATGCCACCTCATTAAATGAAACTGCATCGTTTTGGTTCCAAAATCTCACTTCTCAGATTAAAACACAACCAATGGATCTGGTGGAAAGTCTTTGGTCAAAGGCAGATCTAATGGTCCAGAGATCATCTTCTCCAATTCACAAGCCAAACGGAGTGAGATTCAGGGCGGTGGCCGGAGAAGACTCTGGTCGTCTTCTCCGGTGAGCAGGTGGTTGCAGGTGTCCAGAAACAGCAATCCTTATACCAATCTCACTCATAATTTCATCAGGAATTCAAATCTCCTATCCATACATTCTAACTCTCCATAGATTTCAAGATTCGAAGCAATGTTCAGAACATACATCCAGATCAATCATCATTAATTGCCAATCTAAGGCTATAGAATTCATCCTCATGTCACACACATCACTCTGATCTATCTATATTGCTCTAACTCTCCATGAATCAAGAGATTCGAATCAAAACAGAAATGATATGTCATGATCAATCATCACCAAATGCTTCCAAATTGATCCTAAAACGATCTACATCTTGTCTAGATCCTAAGCACAAGTTCAAATCTAACTACATCATACTAATTCATGTGGAAAATTGAAAGTTACTAACTTGTTGTAGATCTAGTAACAGAGGTAGCTAGAGCTTGATTCAACCTTCAAAACTCTCCAGATACGTTCAATGATGCACTAGGAAGAGTTTGCAATCTTTAATTTGCACTGAATTGGCCTGGAACTCAAAACACGATTTCACTTGCTCCTCTTGAAAACTCAACTGCAACTTCAGTGTTCTTCACGAAATGAATGCCAAAACCACTCTGAATTCACTGCAATGAATATATAGAATGTTTTTATGGGCTTTTGAAGTGTGTTTGAAGCCCAATCCATCAATTTGCAAATTCTGATTTTGCTCTTGAAGTTGCACATGACAGTCACGATTTTGCCATGGAAACTGTTCAAGAATCTTCCCTTTCAACTGCAAATTGCCTTGTGAGTGTATTCAGACCAAAAGGAGTGCTTGAATTGCATTGGTAAGGTGTTTGGCTATGTGACTTGCAAATGAAGAAACCAAATGACAACTCATGAAACTTGGCCTAAACTACAATTTCTGGTAATGCTAAAGTGTCTAAAATTCAATTTCCATTAAAAAAATGTAGTTACTTGACATGTTTTGGTCCTATAACTCAAAATTGGCATTTTCCCTCCTTAATTCATTTGAAAATTTCCTCTATTCAAACCATTTCAAACCAAGTCTTGCTATGAGCCCAATCAATCCACCATGACCTCTTGGCTAGCCTAAACACCCTATTTTGAACAACTTTCATGTTGAACAAAAATCCATTTGACAAGTGCTGGTTGTAGATTTTGGCCTATGATTGAAAATGACCTATAATCTCACTTTCCCAAAATACCCCTGACTTGTAAACCTCATAACTTGAGTTCTTCAAATCAGATGGAAGAATTCTAGTATAATTTAGAAATCTAATATCATGAGGAACAACTTTCATGTTGGCCAAAAGTTCAGGTGAAACCTCCGTCTAGGTCAAAAATAGCTTTGAAGTCTTATGATTTTCCCAGACAAATTTCAGAAGCATCTGAGGACTTGTAACTTGTCTGGGCCATAACTTGAGTTCTATAAATCCAATGGAGGACTTCTAGTACTTAAGTTAAAGGTATTTAGATACTCTACAAGTTTCATGTTGGCCAAATATCCATTTGAAACTTTTATCTTGACTTATGTGGTCTTGAACAACTTATGTGGTCTTGAAACTTCCCACACTCTTGACTTTTCTTGATTTGATCTTGGCACAACACCACAAATGTCTTAACATATCATTCCATGAACTCGATGACCTAAAAGTAGGCTTTGATACCCTTCAATTGCACAGTTGACTTAGAATTGATCCAGATGAAACCCAAATTGCTTGCACCTCAACTGTGGCTCTTGCATTTGACACAATGACTTGATTAAGCTCTCCCATGGCCCTCTAGGCATTCTATGAGCTCCATACACATACTCTTTTCACATTCAACACTTCACAACCCTATGATGATATTCAGTTGATCCTCAAGTTAGGAGAACACTCACACTCAAACATCTAAACTCTTAGGCATTCAAACCACCTTCTGATGACTTTGACAACTTCTCAATCTTGAATGAGACCTCTTGCTAAGCTTCTCTTGACAAGGATGACACTTGATCCCCTGCTCTATGAATGATACCATGATATGAAAATGATATAACTATGCAAATGATAATGCATCATAAACCAGGTAAGAAAAGGTTGACCAAATTTTGGCGTGCAACACTACCACCAAAAGGATGATACATCAAACACTCACATGAACTAACATCAACAAGATGACAGACCCCCCACCAAAAGAATGATGGAGCAAATTCACACCGGATACTAACACCAAAAGGATGATAGAGATAAACACTCCCACAATTTAACAACAACAAGATGATAGACCCACCACCAAAAGGATGATGGAGCAAACACTCGCACGAACTGACATTAACAAGATGACTGACCCACCACCAAAAGGATGACGGATCGAAACTCACATCGGCTACTACCACAAAAATGACGATAGAGCAAAACACTCGCAAAATTTGACATACCCACCACAAAAAGGATGATGGAGCAAACTCAGACCGGCTACTACCACTAAAAGGATGATGGAGCAAACACTCGCATGAACTGACATCAACAAGATGACAGATCCACCACCAAAAGGATGACGGAGCATAACTCATATCGGCTACTACAATGAAAGGGATGATAGAGAAAACACTCGTACGATCTGACATCAACAAGATGACAGACCCACCACCAATAGGATGACGGAGCAAACTCACTCTTGCTACTACCACCAAAAAGATGATAGAGCAAACACTCGCACGAACTAACATCAACAAGATGATAGACCCTTCACCAAAAGGATGATGGAGCAAACTCACACCGACTAATACCACCAAAGGGATGATAGAGCAAAGACTAGCACAATCTGACATCAACAAGTTGATAGACCCACCACCAAAAGGATGACGGAGCAAACTCACACCGTCTACTACCACCAAAAGGATGATAGAACAAAACACTCGCACAATATGATATCAACAAGATGACAGACCCACCACTAAAAGGATGATGCAGCGAACTCACACCAACTACTATCACCCAAGGTTGATAGAGTAAACACTCCTACAATCTGACATCAACAAGATGACAGACCTACCACCAAAAGGATGATGGATCAAACTCACACCGCCTACTACCACCAAAAGGATGATAGAGCTAACACTCGCATAATCTGACATCAACAAGGTGACTGACCCACCACCAAAAGGATGACGGAGCAAAACTCACGCCGACTACTACCACGAAAAGGATGATAGAGGAAGACACTCCCATAATATGACATCAACAAGATGACAGACAGACCATCATAAGGATGATGGAGCAAACTCCCACCGGCTACTACCACCAAAAGGATGATAGAGCAAACACTCGCACGAACTGACATCAACAACATGATAGACCTTTCATCAAAAGGATGATAGAGAAAACTCACACCGGATACTACCACCAAAGGGATGACAGAGCAAACACTCGCACAATCTGACATAAACAAGATGACAGACCCACCACCAAAAGGATGATGGAGAAAACTCACACCAGCTACTACCACCAAAAGGATGATAGAGCTAACACTCGCACAATCTGACATCATCAAGATGACTGACCCACTACCAAAAGGATGACGGAGCAAAACACACGCCGACTACTACCATTAAAAGAATGATAGAGTAAAACTATCCCACAATATTACATCAACAAGATGACAGACCCACCACCAAAAGGATGATGGAGCAAACTCACACCGGCTACTACCACCATAAGGATGATAGAGCTAACACTCGCACGAACTGACATCAACAAGATGACAGACACTTCACCCAAAGGATGATGGAGCAAACTCGCACCGGCTACTACCACCAAAGGGATTATAGAGCAAACACATGCACGATCTGACATCAATAAGATGAAAGACCCACCACCAAAAGGATGATGGAGTGAACTCATGCAGACTACTACCACCAAAAGGATGAGAGAGAAAAACACTCGCACAATCTGACATCAACAAGATGACATACCCATCACCAAAAGGATGATAGAGCAAACACTCGCACAATCTGACATCAACAACACTCGCACCGGCTACTACCACCAAAAGGATGATAGATCAAACACTCGCATGAACTAACATCAACAAGATGACAGACCCCCCACCAAAATAATGACGGAGCAAATTAACACCGGCTACTAACACCAAAAGGATGATAGAGATAAACACTCCCACAATCTAACAACAACAAGATGATAGACCCACCACCAAAAGGATGATGGAGCAAACACTCGCACGAACTGACATTAACAAGATGACTGAACCACCACCAAAAGGATAAAGGATCGAAACTCACACCGGCTACTACCACCAAAATGATGATAGAGCAAAACACTCGCAAAATTTGACATACCCACCACAAAAAGGATGATGGAGCAAACTCACACCGGCTACTACCACTAAAAGGATGATGGAGCAAACACTCGCATGAACTGAAATCAACAAGATGACCGACCCACCACCAAAAGGATGACGGAGCATAACTCACACCGGCTACTACCATGAAAGGGATGATAGAGAAAACACTCGTACGATCTGACATCAACAAGATGACAGATCCACCACCAAAAGGATGACGGAGCAAACTCACTCTTTCTACTACCACCAAAAAGATGATAGAGCAAACACTCGCATGAACTAACATCAACAAGATGATAGACCCTTCACCAAAAGGATGATGGAGCAAACTCACACCGGCTAATACCACTAAAGGGATGATAGAGCAAAGACTAGCACAATCTGACATCAACAAGTTGATAGACCCACCACCAAAAGGATGACGGAGCAAACTCACACCGTCTACTACCACCAAAAGGATGATAGAACAAAACACTCGCACAATATGATATCAACATGACAGACCCACCACTAAAAGGAGGATGCAGCGAACTCACACCAACTACTATCACCCAAGGTTGATAGAGTAAACACTCCTACAATCTGACATCAACAAGATGACAGACCCAACACCAAAAGGATGATGGATCAAACTCACACCGGCTACTACCACCGAAAGGATGATAGAGCTAACACTCGCACAATCTGACATCAACAAGGTGACTGACCCACCACCAAAAGGATGACGGAGCAAAACTCACTCCGACTACTACCACGAAAGGATGATAGAGGAAGACAGTCCCACAATATGACATCAACAAGATGACAGACACACCATCAAAAGGATGATGGAGCAAACTCACACCGGATACTACCACCAAAAGGATGATAGAGCAAACACTCGTACGAACTGACATCAACAAGATGATAGACCCTTCATCAAAAGGATGATGGAGCAAACTCACACCGGATACTACCACCAAAGGGATGACAGAGCAAACACTCGCACAATCTGACATAAACAAGATGACAGACCCACCACCAAAAGGATGATGGAGAAAACTCACACCAGCTACTACCACCAAAAGGATGATAGAGCTAACACCAGCACAATCTGACATCAACAAGATGACTGACCCACTACCAAAAGGATGACGGAGCAAAACACACGCCGACTACTACCATTAAAAGAATGATAGAGTAAAACAATCCTACAATATTACATCAACAAGATGACAAACCCACCACCAAAAGGATGATGGAGTAAACTCACACCGGCTACTACCACCATAAGGATGATAGAGCTAACACTCGCACGAACTGACATCAACAAGATGACAGACACTTCACCCAAAGGATGATGGAGCAAACTCGCACCGGCTACTACCACCAAAGGGATTATAGAGCAAACACATGCACGATCTGACATCAATAAGATGAAAGACCCACCACCAAAAGGATGATGGAGTGAACTCATGCAGACTACTACCACCAAAAGGATGAGAGAGAAAAACACTCGCACAATCTGACATCAACAAGATGACATACCCACCACCAAAAGGATGATAGAGCAAACACTCGCACAATCTGACATCAACAACACTCGCACCGGCTACTACCACCAAAAGGATGATAGATCAAACACTCGCATGAACTAACATCAACAAGATGACAGACCCCCCACCAAAAGAATGATGGAGCAAATTCACACCGGCTACTAACACTAAATGGATGATAGAGATAAACACTCCCACAATCTCACAACAACAAGATGATACACCCACCACCAAAAGGATGATGGAGCAAACACTCGCACGAACTGACATTAACAAGATGACTGACCCACCACCAAAAGGATGACGGATCGAAACTCACACCGGCTACTACCACCAAAATGATGATAGAGCAAAACACTCGCAAAATTTGACATACCCACCACAAAAAGGATGATGGAGCAAACTCACACCGGCTACTACCACTAAAAGGATGATGGAGCAAACACTCGCATGAACTGACATCAACAAGATGACAGACCCACCACCAAAAGGATGACGGAGCATAACTCACACTGGCTACTACCATGAAAGGGATGGTAGAGAAAACACTCGTACGATCTGACATCAACAAGATGACAGACCCACCACCAAAAGGATGACGGAGCAAACTCACTCTTTCTACTACCACCAAAAAGATGATAGAGCAAACACTCGCACGAACTAACATCAACAAGATGATAGACCCTTCACCAAAAGGATGATGGAGCAAACTCACACCGGCTAATACCACCAAAGGGATGATAGAGCAAAGACTAGCACAATCTGACATCAACAAGTTGATAGACCCACCACCAAAAGGATGACAGAGCAAACTCACACCGTCTACTACCACCAAAAGGATGATAGAACAAAACACTCGCACAATATGATATCAACAAGATGACAAACCCACCACTAAAAGGATGATGCAGCAAACTCACACCAACTACTATCACCTAAGGTTGATAGAGTAAACACTCCTACAATCTGACATCAACAAGATGACAAACCTACCACCAAAAGGATGATGGATCAAACTCACACCGGCTACTACCACCAAAAGGATGATAGAGCTAACACTCGCATAATCTGACATCAACAAGGTGGCTGACCCACCACCAAAAGGATGACGGAGCAAAACTCACGCCGACTACTGCCACAAAAAGGATGATAGAGGAAGACACTCCCACAATATGACATCAACAAGATGACAGACAGACTATCATAAGGATGATAGTGCAAACTCGCACCGGCTACTACCACCAAAAGGATGATAGAGCAAACACTCGCACGAACTGACATCAACAAGATGATAGACCTTTCATCAAAAGGATGATAGAGCAAACTCACACCGGATACTACCACCAAAGGGATGACAGAGCAAACACTCGCACAATCTGACATAAACAAGATAACAGACCCACCACCAAAAGGATGATGGAGAAAACTCACACCAGCTACTACCACCAAAAGGATGATAGAGCTAACACTCGCACAATCTGACATCAACAAGATGACTGACCCACTACCAAAAGGATGACGGAGCAAAACACACGCCGACTACTACCATTAAAAGAATGATAGAGTAAAACAATCCCACAATATGACATCAACAAGAAGACAGACCCACCACCAAAAGGATGATGGAGCAAACTCACACCGGCTACTACCACCATAAGGATGATAGAACTAACACTCGCACGAACTGACATCAACAAGATGACAGACACTTCACCCAAAGGATGATGGAGCAAACTCGCACCGGCTACTACCACCAAAGGGATTATAGAGAAAACACATGCATGATCTGACATCAATAAGATGAAAGACCCACCACCAAAAGGATGATGGAGTGAACTCACACCGGCTACTACCACCAAGAGGATGATAGAGCTAACACTCGCATAATCTGACATCAACAAGGTGGCTGACCCACCACCAAAAGGATGACGGAGCAAAACTCACGCCGACTACTGCCACAAAAAGGATGATAGAGGAAGACACTCCCACAATATGACATCAACAAGATGACAGACAGACTATCATAAGGATGATAGTGCAAACTCGCACCGGCTACTACCACCAAAAGGATGATAGAGCAAACACTCGCACGAACTGACATCAACAAGATGATAGACCTTTCATCAAAAGGATGATAGAGCAAACTCACACCGGATACTACCACCAAAGGGATGACAGAGCAAACACTCGCACAATCTGACATAAACAAGATAACAGACCCACCACCAAAAGGATGATGGAGAAAACTCACACCAGCTACTACCACCAAAAGGATGATAGAGCTAACACTCGCACAATCTGACATCAACAAGATGACTGACCCACTACCAAAAGGATGACGGAGCAAAACACACGCCGACTACTACCATTAAAAGAATGATAGAGTAAAACAATCCCACAATATGACATCAACAAGAAGACAGACCCACCACCAAAAGGATGATGGAGCAAACTCACACCGGCTACTACCACCATAAGGATGATAGAACTAACACTCGCACGAACTAACATCAACAAGATGATAGACCCTTCACCAAAAGGATGATGGAGCAAACTCACACCGGCTAATACCACCAAAGGGATGATAGAGCAAAGACTAGCACAATCTGACATCAACAAGTTGATAGACCCACCACCAAAAGGATGACAAAGCAAACTCACACCGTCTACTACCACCAAAAGGATGATAGAACAAAACACTCGCACAATATGATATCAACAAGATGACAAACCCACCACTAAAAGGATGATGCAGCGAACTCACACCAACTACTATCACCTAAGGTTGATAGAGTAAACACTCCTACAATCTGAGATCAACAAGATGACAGACCTACCACCAAAAGGATGATGGATCAAACTCACACCGGCTACTACCACCAAAAGGATGATAGAGCTAACACTCGCATAATCTGACATCAACAAGGTGGCTGACCCACCACCAAAAGGATGACGGAGCAAAACTCACGCCGACTACTGCCACAAAAAGGATGATAGAGGAAGACACTCCCACAATATGACATCAACAAGATGACAGACAGACTATCATAAGGATGATAGTGCAAACTCGCACCGGCTACTACCACCAAAAGGATGATAGAGCAAACACTCGCACGAACTGACATCAACAAGATGATAGACCTTTCATCAAAAGGATGATAGAGCAAACTCACACCGGATACTACCACCAAAGGGATGACAGATCAAACACTCGCACAATCTGACATAAACAAGATAACAGACCCACCACCAAAAGGATGATGGAGAAAACTCACACCAGCTACTACCACCAAAAGGATGTTAGAGCTAACACTCGCACAATCTGACATCAACAAGATGACTGACCCACTACCAAAAGGATGACGGAGCAAAACACACGCCGACTACTACCATTAAAAGAATGATAGAGTAAAACAATCCCACAATATGACATCAACAAGAAGACAGACCCACCACCAAAAGGATGATGGAGCAAACTCACACCGGCTACTACCACCATAAGGATGATAGAACTAACACTCGCACGAACTGACATCAACAAGATGACAGACACTTCACCCAAAGGATGATGGAGCAAACTCGCACCGGCTACTACCACCAAAGGGATTATAGAGAAAACACATGCATGATCTGACATCAATAAGATGAAAGACCCACCACCAAAAGGATGATGGAGTGAACTCATGCAGACTACTACCACCAAAAGGATGAGAGAGAAAAACACTCGCACAATCTGACATCAACAAGATGACATACCCACCACTAAAAGGATGATAGAGCAAACACTCGCACAATCTGACATCAACAACACTCGCACCGGCTACTACCACCAAAAGGATGATAGATCAAACACTCGCATGAACTAACATCAACAAGATGACAGACCCCCCACCAAAAGAATGATGGAGCAAATTCACACCGGCTACTAACACCAAAAGGATGATAGAGATAAACACTCCCACAATCTAACAACAACAAGATGATAGACCCACCACCAAAAGGATGATGGAGCAAACACTCGCAGGAACTGACATTAACAAGATGACTGACCCACCACCAAAAGGATGACGGATCGAAACTCACACCGGCTACTACCACCAAAATGATGATAGAGCAAAACACTCGCAAAATTTGACATACCCACCACAAAAAGGATGATGGAGCAAACTCACACCGGCTACTACCACTAAAAGGATGATGGAGCAAACACTCGCATGAACTGACATCAACAAGATGACAGACCCACCACCAAAAGGATGACGGAGCATAACTCACACCGGCTACTACCATGAAAGGGATGATAGAGAAAACACTCGTACGATCTGACATCAACAAGATGACAGATCTACCACCAAAAGGATGACGGAGCAAACTCACTCTTTATACTACCACCAAAAAGATGATAGAGCAAACACTCGCACGAACTAACATCAACAAGATGATAGACCCTTCACCAAAAGGATGATGGAGCAAACTCACCGGCTAATACCACCAAAGGGATGATAGAGCAAAGACTAGCACAATCTGACATCAACAAGTTGATAGACCCACCACCAAAAGGATGACGGAGCAAACTCACACCGTCTACTACCACCAAAAGGATGATAGAACAAAACACTCACACAATATGATATCAACAAGATGACAGACCCACCACTAAAAGGATGATGAAGCGAACTCACACCAACTACTATCACCCAAGGTTGATAGAGTAAACACTCCTACAATCTGACATCAACAAGATGACAGACCCACCACCAAAAGGATGATGGATCAAACTCATACCGGCTACTACCACCGAAAGGATGATAGAGCTAACACTCGCACAATCTGACATCAACAAGGTGACTGACCCACCACCAAAAGGATGACGGAGCAAAACTCACGCTGACTACTACCACGAAAAGGATGATAGAGGAAGACAGTCCCACAATATGACATCAACAAGATGACAGACACACCATCAAAAGGATGATGGAGCAAACTCACACCGGCTACTACCACCAAAAGGATGATAGAGCAAACACTCGCACAAACTGACATCAACAAGATGATAGACCCTTCATCAAAAGGATGATGGAGCAAACTCACACCGGATACTACCAACAAAGGGATGACAGAGCAAACACTCGCACAATCTGACATAAACAAGATGACAGAACCACCACCAAATGGATGATGGAGAAAACTCACACCAGCTACTACCACCAAAAGGATGATAGAGCTAACACTCGCACAATCTGACATCAACAAGATGACTGACCCACTACAAAAAGGATGACGGAGCAAAACACACGCCGACTACTACCATTAAAAGAATGATAGAGTAAAACAATCCCACAATATTACATCAACAAGATGACAGACCCACCACCAAAAGGATGATGGAGCAAACTCACACCGGCTACTACCACCATAAGGATGATAGAGCTAACACTCGCACGAACTGACATCAACAAGATGACAGACACTTCACCCAAAGGATGATGGAGCAAACTCGCACCGGCTACTACCACCAAAGGGATGATAGAGCAAACACATGCACGATCTGACATCAATAAGATGAAAGACCCACCACCAAAAGGATGACGAAGTGAACTCAAGCAGACTACTACCACCAAAAGGATGAGAGAGAAAAACACTCGCACAATCTGACATCAACAAGATGACATACCCACCACCAAAAGGATGATAGAGCAAACACTCGCACAATCTGACATCAACAACACTCGCACTGGCTACTACCACCAAAAGGATGATAGATCAAACACTCGCATGAACTAACATCAACAAGATGACAAACCCCCCACCAAAAGAATGATGGAGCAAATTCACACCGGCTACTAACACCAAAAGGATGATAAAGATAAACACTCCCACAATTTAACAATAACAAGATGATAGACCCACCACCAAAAGGATGATGGAGCAAACACTCGCACGAACTGACATTAACAAGATGACTGACCCACCATCAAAAGGATGACGGATCGAAACTCACACCGGCTACTACCACCAAAATGGTGATAGAGCAAAACACTCGCAAAATCTGACATCAATAAGATGACATACCCACCACTAAAAGGATGATGGAGCGAACTCACACCAGCTACTTCCACCAAAAGGATGTGGAGCAAACACTCGCATGAACTTACATCAACAAGATGACAGACCCACCACCAAAAGGATGACGGAGCATAACTCACACCGGCTACTACCATGAAAGGGATGATAGAGAAAACACTCGTACGATCTGACATCAACAAGATGACAGACCCACCACCAAAAGGATGACGGAGCAAACTCACTCCGACTACTACCACCAAAAAGATGATAAAGCAAACACTCGCACGAACTAACATCAACAAGATGATAGACCCTTCACCAAAAGGATGATGGAGCAAACTCACATCGGCTATACCACCAAAGGGATGATAGAGCAAAGACTAGCACAACCTGACATCAACAAGTTGATAGACCCACCACCAAAAGGATGACGGAGCAAACTCACACCGTCTACTACCACCAAAAGGATGATAGAGCAAAACACTCGTACAATATGATATCAACAAGATGATAGACCCACCACCAAAAGGATGATGGAGCGAACTCACACCAACTACTATCACCCAAGGTTGATAGAGTAAACACTCCTACAATCTGACATCAACAAGATGACAGACCCACAACCAAAAGGATGATGGATCAAACTCACACCGGCTACTACCACCAAAAGGATGATAGAGCTAACACTCGCACAATCTGACATCAACAAGGTGACTGACCCACCACCAAAAGGATGACGGAGCAAAACTCACGCTGACTACTACCACGAAAAGGATGATAGAGGAAGACAGTCCCACAATATGACATCAACAAGATGACAGACACACCATCAAAAGGATGATGGAGCAAACTCACACCGGCTACTACCACCAAAAGGATGATAGAGCAAACACTCGCACAAACTGACATCAACAAGATGATAGACCCTTCATCAAAAGGATGATGGAGCAAACTCACACCGGATACTACCAACAAAGGGATGACAGAGCAAACACTCGCACAATCTGACATAAACAAGATGACAGAACCACCACCAAATGGATGATGGAGAAAACTCACACCAGCTACTACCACCAAAAGGATGATAGAGCTAACACTCGCACAATCTGACATCAACAAGATGACTGACCCACTACCAAAAGGATGACGGAGCAAAACACACGCCGACTACTACCATTAAAAGAATGATAGAGTAAAACAATCCCACAATATTACATCAACAAGATGACAGACCCACCACCAAAAGGATGATGGAGCAAACTCACACCGGCTACTACCACCATAAGGATGATAGAGCTAACACTCGCACGAACTGACATCAACAAGATGACAGACACTTCACCCAAAGGATGATGGAGCAAACTCGCACCGGCTACTACCACCAAATGGATGATAGAGCAAACACATGCACGATCTGACATCAATAAGATGAAAGACCCACCACCAAAAGGATGACGAAGTGAACTCAAGCAGACTACTACCACCAAAAGGATGAGAGAGAAAAACACTCGCACAATCTGACATCAACAAGATGACATACCCACCACCAAAAGGATGATAGAGCAAACACTCGCACAATCTGACATCAACAACACTCGCACTGGCTACTACCACCAAAAGGATGATAGATCAAACACTCGCATGAACTAACATCAACAAGATGACAAACCCCCCACCAAAAGAATGATGGAGCAAATTCACACCGGCTACTAACACCAAAAGGATGATAAAGATAAACACTCCCACAATTTAACAATAACAAGATGATAGACCCACCACCAAAAGGATGATGGAGCAAACACTCGCACGAACTGACATTAACAAGATGACTGACCCACCACCAAAAGGATGACGGATCGAAACTCACACCGGCTACTACCACCAAAATGGTGATAGAGCAAAACACTCACAAAATCTGACATCAATAAGATGACATACCCACCACTAAAAGGATGATGGAGCGAACTCACACCAGCTACTTCCACCAAAAGGATGTGGAGCAAACACTCGCATGAACTTACATCAACAAGATGACAGACCCACCACCAAAAGGATGACGGAGCATAACTCACACCGGCTACTACCATGAAAGGGATGATAGAGAAAACACTCGTATGATCTGACATCAACAAGATGACAGACCCACCACCAAAAGGATGACGGAGCAAACTCACTCCGACTACTACCACCAAAAAGATGATAAAGCAAACACTCGCACGAACTAACATCAACAAGATGATAGACCCTTCACCAAAAGGATGATGGAGCAAACTCACATCGGCTATACCACCAAAGGGATGATAGAGCAAAGACTAGCACAACCTGACATCAACAAGTTGATAGACCCACCACCAAAAGGATGACGGAGCAAACTCACACCGTCTACTACCACCAAAAGGATGATAGAGCAAAACACTCGTACAATATGATATCAACAAGATGATAGACCCACCACGAAAAGGATGATGGAGCGAACTCACACCAACTACTATCACCCAAGGTTGATAGAGTAAACACTCCTACAATCTGACATCAACAAGATGACAGACCCACAACCAAAAGGATGATGGATCAAACTCACACCGGCTACTACCACCAAAAGGATGATAGAGCTAACACTCGCACAATCTGACATCAACAAGGTGACTGACCCACCACCAAAAGGATGACGGAGCAAAACTCACGCCGACTACTACCACGAAAAGGATGATAGAGCAAAACACTCCCACAATATGACATCAACAAGATGCAAGACACACAACCAAAAGGATGATGGAGCAAACTCACACCGGCTACTACCACCAAAAGGATGATAAAACAAACACTCGCACGAACTGACATCAACATGACAGACCCTTCATCAAAAGGATGATGGAGCAAACTCACACCGGCTATTACCACCAAAGGGATGATAGAGTAAACACTCGCACAATCTGACATAAACAAGATAACAGACCCACCACCAGAAGGATGATGGAGCAAACTCACACCGGCTACTACCACCAAAAGGATGATACAGCTAACACTCGCACAATCTCACATAAACAAGTTGACTGACCCACTACCAAAAGGATGACGGATCGAAACACACGACGACTACTACCACCAAACGAATGATAGAGCAAAACACTCCCACAATATGACATCAATAAGATTACAGGCCCACCATCAAATGGATGATGGAGAAAACTCACACCGGCTACTACCACCAAAGGGATGATAGAGCAAACACTTGCACGATCTGACATCAACAAGATGAAAGTCCCACCACCAAAAGGATGACGGAGCGAACTCATGCCGACTACTACCACCAAAAGGATGATAGAGCAAAACACTGGCACAATCTGACATCAACAAGATGACATACCCACCACCAAAAGGATGATGGAGTGAACTCACACTGGCTACTACCACCAAAAGGATGATAGATCAAACACTCGCATAAACTAACATCAACAAGATGACAGACCCCCACCAAAAGAATGATGGAGCAAATTCACACAGTCAACTACCACCTAAAGGATGATAGAGCAAAACACTCCCACAATCTAACAACAACAAGATGATAGACCCACCACCAAAAGGACGATGGAGAAAACACTCGCACGAACTGATATTTACAAGATGACTGACCCACAACCAAAAGGATGACGAATCGAAACTCACACTGGCTACTACCACCAAAATGATGATAGAGCAAAACACTCGCACAATCTGACATCAACAAGATGACAGACACACCACTAATAGGATGATGGAGCAAACTCACACCGGCTACTACCACCAAAAGGATGATGGAGCAAACACTCGCATGAACTGACATCAACAAGATGACAGACCCACCACCAAAAGGATGACGGAGTGAAACTCACACCGGCTACTACCACAAAAGGGATGATAGAGAAAACACTCGTACGATTTAACATCAACAAGATGACAGACGCACCACCAAAAGGATGACGGAGCAAACTCACTCCGGCTACTTTCACCTAAAAGATTATAGAGCAAACACTCACACGAACTGACATCAACAAGATGATAGACCCGTCACCAAAAGGATGATGGAGCAATCTCACACCGGCTACTACCATGACAGGGATGATAGAGCAAACACTAGCACGATCTAACATCAACAAGTTGACAGACCCACCACCAAAACGATGACGGAGCGAACTCACTCCGGCTACTACCACCAAAAGGATGATAGAGAAAACACTCGCACGAACTGACATTAACAAGATGAAAGACCCTTCAACAAAAGGATGATGAAGCAAACTCACACCGGCACCTACCACCAAAGGGATGATAGAGAAAACATTAGCACGATCTGACATCAACATGTTGACAGACAAACAACCAAAAGGATGACGGAGCAAACTCACACCGTCTACTACCACTAAAAGGATGATCGAGCAAAACACTCGCACAATCTGATATCAACAAGATGACGGACCCACCACCAAAAGGATGATGGAGCAAACTCACACCAACTACTATCACCATAGGTTGGTTGAGTAAACACTCCCACAATCTGACATCAACAAGATGACAGACCCATCACCAAAAGGATGATGGATCAAACTCACACCGGCTACTACCACCCAAAGGATGATAGAGCTAACACTCGCAAAATCTGAGATCAATCAGGTACCTGCCCCACCACCAAAAGGATGACGGAGCAAAACTCACTCCGACTCCTACCACAAAAAGGATGATAGAGGAAAACACTCCCACAATATGCAATCAACAAGATGACAGACACACCACCAAAAGGATGATGGAGCAAACTCACACTGGCTACTACCACTAAAAGGATGATAGAGAAAACACTCGCATGAATTGAAATCAACAAGATGACAGACCCTTCATCGTAAGAATGATGGAGCAAACTCACACTGTCTACTACCACCCAAAGGATGATAGAGCAAACACTCGCATAATCTGACATAAACAAGATGACAGACCCACCACCAAAAGGATGACGGAGCAAAACTCACGCCGGCTACTACCACGAAAAGGATGATAGAGCAAAACACTCCCACAATATGACATCAACAAGATGCAAGACACACAACCAAAAGGATGATGGAGCAAACTCACACCGGCTACTACCACCAAAAGGATGATAAAACAAACACTCGCACGAACTGACATCAACATGACAGACCCTTCATCAAAAGGATGATGGAGCAAACTCACACCGGCTATTACCACCAAAGGGATGATAGAGTAAACACTCGCACAATCTGACATAAACAAGATGACAGACCCACCACCAGAAGGATGATGGAGCAAACTCACACCGGCTACTACCACCAAAAGGATGATACAGCTAACACTCGCACAATCTCACATAAACAAGTTGACTGACCCACTACCAAAAGGATGACGGATCGAAACACACGACGACTACTACCACCAAAAGAATGATAGAGCAAAACACTCCCACAATATGACATCAACAAGATTACAGGCCCACCATCAAATGGATGATGGAGAAAACTCACACCGGCTACTACCACCAAAGGGATGATAGAGCAAACACTTGCACGATCTGACATCAACAAGATGAAAGTCCCACCACCAAAAGGATGACGGAGCAAACTCATGCCGACTACTACCACCAAAAGGATGATAGAGCAAAACACTGGCACAATCTGACATCAACAAGATGACATACCCACCACCAAAAGGATGATGGAGTGAACTCACACTGGCTACTACCACCAAAATGATGATAGATCAAACACTCGCATAAACTAACATCAACAAGATGACAGACCCACCACCAAAAGGATGACGGAATGAAACTCACACCGGCTACTACCACAAAAGGGATGATAGAGAAAACACTCGTACGATTTAACATCAACAAGATGACAGACGCACTACCAAAAGGATGACGGAGCAAACTCACTCCGGCTACTTTCACCTAAAAGATTATAGAGCAAACACTCGCACGAACTGACATCAACAAGATGATAGACCCGTCACCAAAAGGATGATGGAGCAATCTCACACCGGCTACTACCATGACAGGGATGATAGAGCAAACACTAGCACGATCTAACATCAACAAGTTGACAGACCCACCACCAAAACGATGACGGAGCGAACTCACTCCGGCTACTACCACCAAAAGGATGATAGAGAAAACACTCGCACGAACTGACATTAACAAGATGAAAGACCCTTCAACAAAAGGATGATGAAGCAAACTCACACCGGCAACTACCACCAAAGGGATGATAGAGAAAACATTAGCACGATCTGACATCAACATGTTGACAGACAAACAACCAAAAGGATGACGGAGCAAACTCACACCGTCTACTACCACTAAAAGGATGATCGAGCAAAACACTCGCACAATCTGATATCAACAAGATGACGGACCCACCACCAAAAGGATGATGGAGCAAACTCACACCAACTACTATCACCATAGGTTGGTTGAGTAAACACTCCCATAATCTGACATCAACAAGATGACAGACCCATCACCAAAAGGATGATGCATCAAACTCACACCGGCTACTACCACCCAAAGGATGATAGAGCTAACACTCGCACAATCTGAGATCAATCAGGTACCTGCCCCACCACCAAAAGGATGACGGAGCAAAACTCACTCCGACTACTACCACAAAAAGGATGATAGAGAAAAACACTCCCACAATATGACATCAACAAGATGACAGACACACCACCAAAAGGATGATGGAGCAAACTCACACTGGCTACTACCACTAAAAGGATGATAGAGAAAACACTCGCATGAATTGAAATCAACAAGATGACAGACCCTTCATCGTAAGAATGTTGGAGCAAACTCACACCGTCAACTACCACCCAAAGGATGATAGAGCAAACACTCGCATAATCTGACATAAACAAGATAACTGACCCCTTACTAAAAGGATGACGGAGCGAAACACACGCCGACTACTACCACCAAAAGAATGATAGAGCAAAACACTCCCACAATATGACATCAACAAGATGACAGACCCACCACCAAAAGGATGATGGAGAAAACTACCACCGGCTACTACCACCATAAGGATGATAGAGCATACACTCGCACAAACTGACATCAACAAGATGACAGACAATTCACCCAAAGGATGATGGAGCAAACTCACACCGGCTACTACCACCAAAGGGATGATAGAGCAAACACTTGCCTGATCTGACATCAACAACATGAAAGACCCCCCACAAAAAGGATGACGGAGCGAACTCACGCCGACTACTACCACCAAAAGGATGATAGAGCAAAACACTAGCATAATCTGACATTAACAAGATGACATACCCACCACCAAAAGGATGATGGAGAGAACTCACACTGGCTACTACCACCAAAAGGATGATAGATCAAACACTCGCATGAACTAACATCAACAAGATGACAGACCCCCCCAGCAAAAGAATGATGGAGCAAATTCACACCGGCTACTACCACCAAAATGATGATAGAGCAAAACACTCCCACAATCTAAAAACAACAAGATGATAGACCCACCATCAAAAGGATGATGGAGCAAACACTCGCACGAACTGACATTAACAAGATGACTTACCCACCACCAAAAGGATGACGGATCGAAACTCAAACCGGCTAGTACCACCAAAATGATGATAGAGCAAAACACTTGCACAATCTGACATCAATAAGATGACAGACCCACAACTAAAAGGATGATGGAGCAAACTGACACCAGATACTACCACCAAAAGGATGATGGAGAAACACTCGCATGAGATGACATCTACAAGATGACATACCCAACACCAAAAGGATGACGAAGCGAAACTCACACCGGCTACTTCCACGAAAGGGATGATAGAGAAAACACTCGTTGGATCTGACATCAACAAGATGACTGACCCACAACTAAAAGGATGACGAAGCAAACTCACTCCGGCTACTACCACCAAAAAGATGATAGAGCAAACACTCGCACGAACTGACATCGACAAGTTGAAAGGCCCACCACCAAAAGGATGACGGAGCAAACTCACACCGTCTACTACCACCAATAGGATGATAGAGCAAAACACTCGCACAATTTGATATCAACAAGACAAATCCACCACCAAAAGGATGATGGAGCGACCTCACACCAACTACCATTGCCCAAGGTTGATATAGTAAACACTCATATAATCTGACATCAACAATATGACTGACCCACCACCAAAAGGATGATGGATCAAACTCACACCGGCTACTACCACCAAAAGGATGATAGAGTTAACACTCGCACAATCTGACATCAACAAGGTGACTGAACCACCACCAAAAGGATGACGGAACAAAACTCAAGCCGACTACTACCACGAAAAGGATGATAGAGGAAAACACTCCCACAATATGACATCAACAAGATGACAGACACACAACCAAAAGGATGATAGAGCAAACACTCGCACAAACTGACATCAACAAGATGACAGACCCTTCATCAAAAGGATGATGGAGCAAACTCAGACCAACGACTACCATCAAATGGATGATAGAGTAAACACTCGCACAGTCTGACATAAACAAGATGACAGACCCACCACCAAAAGGATGATGGAGCAAACTCACACCGGCTACTACCACCAAAAGGATGATAGAGCTAACACTCGCACAATCTCACATCAACGAGTTGACTGACCCACTACCAAAAGCATGACGGCACGAAATGGATGATAGAGCAAAACACTCCCTTAATATGACATCAACAAGATGACAGACCCACCACCAAATGGATGATGGAGAAAACTCACACTGGCTACTACCATCATAAGGATGATAGAGCAAACACTCGCGCGAAATGACATCAACAAGATGACAGACCCTTCACCCAAAGGATGATGGAGCAAACTCGCACCGACTACTACCACCAAAACGATGATAGAGCAAAACACTCGCACAATCTGACATCAACAAGATGACATACCCACCACTAAAAGGATGATGGAGCGAACTCACACTGGTTACTACCACCAAAAGGATAATAGATCAAACACTCTTATGAACTAACATCAACAAGATGACAGACCCCCCACCAAAAGAATGATGGAGCAAATTCACACCGGCTACTAACACCAAAAGGATGATAGAGATAAACACTCCCACAATCTAACAACAACAAGATGATAGTCCCACCACCAAAAGGATGATGGAGCAAACAATCGCACGAACTGACATTAACAAGATGACTGACCCACCACCAAAAGGATGACGGATCGAAACTCACACCGGCTACTACCACCAAAATGATGATAAAGCAAAACACTCGCACAATCTGACATCAACAAGATGACATACCCACAACTAAAAGGATGATGGAGCAAACTGACACCGGATACTACCACCAAAAGGATGATGGAGCAAACACTCGCATGAGATGACATCTACAAGATGACATACCCAACACCAAAAGGATGACGAAGCGAAACTCACACCGGCTACTTCCACGAAAGGGATGATAGAGAAAACACTCGTTGGATCTGACATCAACAAGATGACTGACCCACAACTAAAAGGATGACGGAGCAAACTCACTCCGGCTACTACCACCAAAAAGATGATAGAGCAAACACTCGCACGAACTGACATCGACAAGTTGAAAGGCCCACCACCAAAAGGATGACGGAGCAAACTCACACCGTCTACTACCACCAATAGGATGATAGAGCAAAACTCTCGCACAATTTGATATCAACAAGACAAACCCACCACCAAAAGGATGATGGAGCGACCTCACACCAACTACCATTGCCCAAGGTTGATATAGTAAACACTCATATAATCTGACATCAACAATATGACTGACCCACCACCAAAAGGATGATGGATCAAACTCACACCGGCTACTACCACCAAAAGGATGATAGAGTTAACACTCGCACAATCTGACATCAACAAGGTGACTGAACCACCACCAAAAGGATGACGGAACAAAACTCAAGCCGACTACTACCACGAAAAGGATGATAGAGGAAAACACTCCCACAATATGACATCAACAAGATGACAGACACACAACCAAAAGGATGATAGAGCAAACACTCGCACAAACTGACATCAACAAGATGACAGACCCTTCATCAAAAGGATGATGGAGCAAACTCAGACCAACGACTACCATCAAATGGATGATAGAGTAAACACTCGCACAGTCTGACATAAACAAGATGACAGACCCACCACCAAAAGGATGATGGAGCAAACTCACACCGGCTACTACCACCAAAAGGATGATAGAGCTAACACTCGCACAATCTCACATCAACGAGTTGACTGACCCACTACCAAAAGCATGACGGCACGAAATGGATGATAGAGCAAAACACTCCCTTAATATGACATCAACAAGATGACAGACCCACCACCAAATGGATGATGGAGAAAACTCACACTGGCTACTACCATCATAAGGATGATAGAGCAAACACTCGCGCGAAATGACATCAACAAGATGACAGACCCTTCACCCAAAGGATGATGGAGCAAACTCGCACCGACTACTACCACCAAAACGATGATAGAGCAAAACACTCGCACAATCTGACATCAACAAGATGACATACCTACCACTAAAAGGATGATGGAGCGAACTCACACTGGTTACTACCACCAAAAGGATAATAGATCAAACACTCTTATGAACTAACATCAACAAGATGACAGACCCCCCACCAAAAGAATGATGGAGCAAATTCACACCGGCTACTAACACCAAAAGGATGATAGAGATAAACACTCCCACAATCTAACAACAATAAGATGATAGTCCCACCACCAAAAGGATGATGGAGCAAACAATCGCACGAACTGACATTAACAAGATGACTGACCCACCACCAAAAGGATGACGGATCGAAACTCACACCGGCTACTACCACCAAAATGATGATAAAGCAAAACACTCGCACAATCTGACATCAACAAGATGACATACCCACAACTAAAAGGATGATGGAGCAAACTGACACCGGATACTACCACCAAAAGGATGATGGAGCAAACACTCGCATGAGATGACATCTACAAGATGACATACCCAACACCAAAAGGATGACGAAGCGAAACTCACACCGGCTACTTCCACGAAAGGGATGATAGAGAAAACACTCGTTGGATCTGACATCAACAAGATGACTGACCCACAACTAAAAGGATGACGGAGCAAACTCACTCCGGCTACTACCACCAAAAAGATGATAGAGCAAACACTCGCACGAACTGACATCGACAAGTTGAAAGGCCCACCACCAAAAGGATGACGGAGCAAACTCACACCGTCTACTACCACCAATAGGATGATAGAGCAAAACACTCGCACAATTTGATATCAACAAGACAAACCCACCACCAAAAGGATGATGGAGCGACCTCACACCAACTACCATTGCCCAAGGTTGATATAGTAAACACTCATATAATCTGACATCAACAATATGACTGACCCACCACCAAAAGGATGATGGATCAAACTCACACCGGCTACTACCACCAAAAGGATGATAGAGTTAACACTCGCACAATCTGACATCAACAAGGTGACTGAACCACCACCAAAAGGATGACGGAACAAAACTCAAGCCGACTACTACCACGAAAAGGATGATAGAGGAAAACACTCCCACAATATGACATCAACAAGATGACAGACACACAACCAAAAGGATGATAGAGCAAACACTCGCACAAACTGACATCAACAAGATGACATACCCACCACTAAATGGATGATGGAGCGAACTCACGCCGGCTACTACCACCAAAAGGATGATGGAGCAAACACTCGCATGAACTGACATCAACAAGATGACAGACCTACCACCAAAAGGATGACGGAGTGAAACTCACACCGACTACTACCACGAAACGGATGATAGAGAAAACACTCGTACGATCTGACATTAACAAGATGACAGACCCACCACCAAAAGGATGACAAAACAAACTCACTCCGGCTACTACCACCAAAAAGATGATAGAGCAAACACTCGCACGAACTGACATCAAGAAGATGATAGACCCTTCACCTAAAGGATGATGGAGCAAACTCACACCGGCTACTACCATGAAAGGGATGATAGAGCAAACACTCGTACAATCTGACATCAACAAGATGATAGACCCACCATCAAAACGGTGACGGAGCAAACTCACTCTGGCTACTACAACCAAAAGGATAATAGAGAAAACACTCGCACGAACTATCGTTAACAAGATGAAAGACCCACCACCAAAAGAATGACGGATCAAAATTCAGACCGGCTACTACCACCAAAATGATGATAGGGCAAAACACTCGCACGATCTGACATCAACAAGATGACAGACCCACCACTAAAAGGATGATGGAGCGAACTCACGCCGGCTAATACCACCAAAAGGATGATGGAGCAAACACTCGCATGAACTGACATCAACAAGATGACAGACCCACCACCAAAAGGATGATGGAGCGAAACTCACACTGGCTCTTACCACGAAAGGGATGATAGAGAAAACAAGCGTACGATCTGACATCAACAAGATGACAGACCCACCACCAAAAGGATGACGGAGCAAATGCACTCTGGCTACTACCACCAAAAAGATGATAGACCAAACACTTGCACGAACTGACATTAACAAGATGATAGAACCTTCACCAAAAGGATGATGGAGCAAACTCACACTGGCTACTACCATGAAAGGGATGATAGAGAAAACACTCGTACGATCTGACATCAACAAGATGACAGACCCACCACCAAAACGATGATGGAGCGAACTCACTCCGGCTACTACCATCAAAAGAATGATAGAGAAAACACTCGTACGAACTAATATCAACAAGATGAAAGAACCTTCACTGGAAGGATGATGGAGCAAACTCACATTGGCTACTATCACCCAAGGCATGATAGAGCAAACACTCGCACGATCTAACATCAACAAGTTGACAGACCTACCACCAAAAGGATGACGGAGCAAACTCACACCGTCTACGACCACCAAAAGGATGATAGAGCAAAACACTCGCACAATTTGATATCAACAAGAAGACAGACGCACCACCAAAAGGATGATGGAGCAACCTCACACCAACTACTGTCACCCAAGGTTGATAGAGTAAACACTCCTACAATCTGACATCAACAATATGACAGACCCACCACCAAAAGGATGATGGATCAAACTCACTCCGGCTACTACCACCCAAAGGATGATAGAGCTAACACTCGCACAATCTGACATCAACAAGGTGACTGACCCACCACCAAAAGGATGATGGAACAAAACTCACGCCGACTACTACCACGAAAAGCATGATAAAGGAAAACACTCCCATAATATGAAATCAACAAGATGACAGACACACCACCAAAAGGATGATAGAGCAAACACTCGCACAAACTGACATCAATAAGATGATAGACCCTTCATCAAAAGGATGATGGAGCAAACTCAGACCGGCGACTACCACCAAAGGGATGATAGAGTAAACACTCGCACAGTCTGACATAAACAATATGACAGACCCGCCACCAAAAGGATGATGGAGCAAACTCACACTGGCTACTACCATCAAAAGGATGATAGAGCTAACACTCGCACAATCTCACATCAACGAGTTGACTGACCCACTACCAAAAGGATGACGGCGCGAAACACGCTCCGACTACTACCACCAAAAGAATGATAAAGCAAAACACTCCCTTAATATGACATCAACAGGATGATAGACCCACCACCAAAGGGATGATGGAGAAAACTCACACCGGCTACTACCACTATAAGGATGATAGAGCCAACACTCGCGCGAAATGAAATGAACAAGATGACAGACCCTTCACCCAAAGGATGATGGAGCAAACTCGCACCGACTACTACCACCAAAGGGATGATAGAGCAAACACTTGCACGATCTGACATCAATAAGATAAAAGACCCACCACCAAAAGGATGACGGAGCGAACTTACGCCGACTACTACCACCAAAAGGATGATAGAGCAAAACACTCGCACAATCTGACATCAACAAGATAACATACCCACCACCAAAAGGATGATGGAGCAAACTCACACTGGCTACTACCACCAAAAAGATGATAGATCAAACACTCTTATGAACTAACATCAACAAGATGACAGACCCCCCACCAAAAGAACGATTGAGCAAATTCACACCGGCTACTAACACCAAAAGGATGATAGAGATAAACACTCCCACAAGCTAACAACAACAATATGATAGTCCCACCACCAAAAGGATGATGGAGCAAACAATCGCGCGAACTGACATTAACAAGATGACTGACTCACCACCAAAAGGATGACGGATCAAAACTCACACCGGCTACTACCACCAAAATGATGATAAAGCAAAACACTCGCACAATCTGACATCAACAAGATGACATACCCACCACTAAAAGGATGATGGAGCGAACTCACGCCGGCTACTACCACCAAAAGGATGATGGAGCAAACACTCGCATGAACTGACATCAACAAGATGACAGACCTACCACCAAAAGGATGACGGAGTGAAACTCACACCGGCTACTACCACGAAAGGGATGATAGAGAAAACACTCGTACGATCTGACATCAACAAGATGACAGACCCACCACCAAAAGGATGACGAAACAAACTCACTCCGGCTACTACCACCAAAAAGATGATAGAGCAAAAACTCGCACGAACTGACATCAAGAAGATGATAGACCCTTCACCTAAAGGATGATGGAGCAAACTCATACCGGCTACTACCATGAAAGGGATGATAGAGCAAACAATCGTACAATCTGACATCAACAAGATGATAGACCCACCATCAAAACTTTGACGGAGCAAACTCACTCCGGCTACTACCACCAAAAGGATAATAGAGAAAACACTCGCACGAACTGACGTTAACAAGATGAAAGACCCACCACCAAAAGGATGACGGATCAAAACTCTGACCGGCTACTACCACCAAAATGATGATAGAACAAAACACTCGCACGATCTGACATCAACAAGATGACAGACCCACCACTAAAAGGATGATGGAGCAAACTCACGTCGGCTAATACCACCAAAAGGATGATGGAGCAAACACTCGCATGAACTGACATCAACAAGATGACAGACCCACTACCAAAGGGATGATGGAGTGAAACTCACACTGGGTACTACCACCAGAGAGATGATAGAGGAAACACATGCACGATCTGACATCAACAAGTTGACAGACCCACCACCAAAAGGATGACGGAGCGAACTCACACCGTTTCCTACCACCAAAAGGATGATAGAGAAAAACACTCGCATAATATGATATCAACAAGATAACAGACCCACCACCAAAAGGATGATAGAGCGAACTCACACCGGCTACTACCACCAAAAGGATGATAGAGCAAACACTCGCACGATCTGACATCAACAAGATGAAAGACCTTTCATCAAAAGGATGATGAAGAAAACTCACACTGGCTACTACCACCAAAAGGATGATAGAGCAAACACTCGCACGATCTGACATCAACAAGATTAAAGACCCACCGCCAAAAGGATGACGGAGCGAACTCACTTCGACTACTACCACCAAAAGGATGATAGAGCAAAACACTCGCACAATCTGACATCAAAAAGATGACATACCCACCACCAAAAGGATGATGGAGCGAACTCACACTGGCTACTACCACCAAAAGGATGATAGATCAAACACTCGAATGAACTGACATAAACAAGATAATAGACCCACCACTAAAAGAATGATGGAGCAAATTCACACCGATTACTACCACCAAAAGGATGATAGAGCAAAACACTCCCACAATCTAACATCAACAAGATGATAGACGTACCACAAAAAAGATGATGGAGCAAACACTCGCAAGAACTGACATCAACAAGATGACTGACCCACCACCAAAAGGATAGACGCACCACAAAATGATTATAGAGCAAAACACTCGCACAATCTGACATCAACTAGATGACAGATCTACCATTAAAAGGATGATGGAGCGAACTCACACTGGCTACTACCACCAAAAAGATGATAGAGCAAACACTCGCACGAAATGACATCAACAAGATGATAGAACCTTCACCAAAAGGATGATAGAGCTAACTCACACCGGCTACTACCATGAAAGGGATGATAAAGCAAACACTCGTACGATCTGACATCAACAAGATGATAGACCCACCACCAAAATGATGACGGAGCGAACTCACTCCGACTACTACCTCCAAAAGGATGATAGAGAAAACACTCGCACGAACTGACATCAACAAGATGAAATACCCTTCACCAAAAGGATGATGGAGCAAACTCACACCGGCTACTACCTGTCGCTACTGCGAAAATCGGCACCGGCTGATAGAAGAGTCGCCACCGTGCGTTATTTATCCCAACGGAGGGAAAGGAAACGCTCGAAGTAAACCTCGCAAAAAACGGGGAAAGGTATGGTCATCGCAACCAAAACCTGGGTTCGGGAGTCGGTTACGCAAGGGGAACGTATTAGCACCCCTCACGTCCGTCGTACTCGACGGGATCCACGCTTGCTTGGGTTGTCTACAGGATGCAAAAACAATCTATCTACGGCTGCTAAATCTAAACGGGAGGGAATTGACTCGATAGAGCGTCGCACTCTATGCCTACGTATTCTCAAGAGAGAAAGTCAGAGTCAACGTAGTTCGAGACTACGGGGAAATTGGCTCGCCAAGACCTCGCGTCTTGTGCCTACGTACTTCCACACTGCATGGAAGATCAGAGCTTACGTAGTTCAGGCTAACTACGGCTAAACAGGGCGTTCTCACACAGCAGTGAGAAATTAAACTGGTTTCAAAGGTACGGGAACCTATGGGACAAACTACGGTCTGGCCTCAAATGCCCTCGGACAAGAGAAAAGGGATAACAATTAGTCGTCAGCGGGAAAGTCTCGATCGCACAGCCGCGAGAGAACAAAAGGTTAATTGTTAGTGTGCTCGCTAGGATATCGCATCCTATGCCTACATATTCTCGTCTGGTACGAGAAACCAGAGCAGCTGTAGTTCGGCTACTTTCGGGACCACAGCTCAAATCTCATTTTATTAACATTCTGAAAAATGATTACAATGATCGAATACTGGAAAATAAACTCCTAGGAAATACGATCCTATCCTATCCTGAAAAATCAAATGGAAAATAGTCCCCTAACAAGTGGACTTCAAGAAAACTACCTCTAAAAGGTAAATAAACTCTATGGAAAAAATGTACTCAAAAAAATATTAAATCTACACTAATATTTTTTACTATTTTTTCCAAGTATCTTTCTTTTTCAAAATATTTCTATTTTCTCTCCAAATATTTTTCCCATATTTTTTCTATATTTTTTCTCACTATTTTTTCTATATTTTTTTCAATAATTCTTTTCTTCCATATTTTTTCAATAATTCTTTTCTTTAAAATATTTTCTCTTCTTTTTCCTTTTCTATTTTCTCCTTTTTTCATATTTCTTTCCTTTTTCTTTATTATTTCTCAATATCTTTTTCAATAGAAAAAACTAAGCAAAATAAAAATAAAGAAAAGAAAAAAATACAAAGGAGGGGGAGGGGGTACACAGTCCATACAGGGGGTACAGTTAGAATCTGTAAAATCCAAGCCCATCCCATCAGAGAATTTATACACCGAGAAGGGGGGTGAGAAGCAGGAAACAGAGTGTAAATATCATAACGGGCCCAGCCCAAGAACTTTGCCAAACACACACACGCATGGGGGGTGGGGGAAGTGAACGGAGGGTGTTAGCCAAAAAAAACCCAACGGGCTGCACAAGGCCCAAACACGATCCAATACCCAATAGTCCTCTTCTTTCAGCAAAACCCTAATCCCCAATCTTCCCCTTGCACTGTTCACATTCTTGGCGCCGTTCTCTCTTTCTTCTCCAACTCTCTCTCGTTCTCCAACCTTGTTCTTCCTTGATCTCTCTCTGAACCTCTCTCAGACTTAACTTCATCCCAACCTTTCTTGATTCATCCACTCAAACAAACACCAACATCTACAAACTTGGCTCCTAGTTTATAGACACTCGAACGCTGAAATTCTTGATGAAAAATCATGCTGAAGACGGGAAAGCATGTATGTTGCTCGCAGATAGAAACGTCAACAAAGAAAATCAACAAAACCTGGAGATCTGAGGATGCGTACTCTTCATAGATCCAGGTGATGACGAAGGCGTTCTTACGAAGATCTTCGATGTTCTGTAACCTGGAAACGTTTATTGGTGAACGTTCGCGGACGGATCTTGAAGGTAGAGAGTCCTTGAACGAGGATCTTTGGAGCTGATACGTGTTTAGTGATTCCTGGAGAATCCTCATGAAGGTGAAGAATCTTGATGAATTTCCTGGATAAATCGTAGCTGTAGATACGAAGATGGCGTTGTGGAGGTTCTTCTGGAAATTCTTTGAATAGAGGTCTCGCTGTTGATGAGCGATTGAAGGAGGATCTGACAATTTTCTGGAGGCGTACTGATACCTTCAAAGATCTTTGAAGATCTTGAAGATGAATTATGATGATCTTCTTCGAAAGTTGTAGACGGATCTGAAGAAAAAAGGAACAAAATCTGGAAAATGTTGAAGATTGATGAAGGAACGGAACTTGAATTTCTGGATAAATCCTGATGATGATGTTTGATGATCGATGAGGAAGAAGATGATTAGAGGATGATGATTGTGGATCAGAGAAATTGGAGGAAGATTGAAGAATTCTTGGTTTTTTGGTGTCTCCGGCGGAATTGACGATGGTCGGAGACGGTTGTAGGGTCAGTTAGGGTTGCCTGAGGTTGTTGGGGCGGTGGTTGCATGGCCGCTGGCCATGCAACCGGTGATGCTCAGAGGGAGACACTTGGCATGGTAGGTGGCGAGAGGAAGAGTGCCTGCGCTACACGTGTGAAGAGAGAGGATTAGTGGGTCGTGAGCTGTCAAGCATGCAGCAAAAATGGGTGGGGGCCTCCTTGTGTTTACACGTGGTAGCTGACTTTATACCACATGGCAATTTTTGGACTCTTTTGTTGACTGGGCTTTACGAATTTGTGGATATCTGGCCCAATAAAAAACTGAATAAAGGATTGAATTAGACTAAAAATGGATTAACAAACCAATTGGAATTAACGTGAGTGAATCAGAACTAAGAGGATTAATGGCTAATTGAATTGCAAGCTAAAGAATTAATGCACTAATAACTCTGATTGATATCTAACAATTAGACCTAATTAATCTAATAATCCTAACAGCTAAACAAATGATTAAGACCTAATAATTCCCATTAATTTCTAAACTAAACTAAAAACTCTAATAATTCTTTAATCTACAAATTAAGCTAAAAAACTCTAATAATTCCCTATTTTAAAACACTCTAATAATTCCACTAATTAAACTTCTATTGAATCTCTAATAAGCCTATATTACCTTTTTTTAAAAGAGGATCTATTATTAATAAAAGAAAAAATCTATATTATTCTATTTAAAAAACGATTAAAAAGCTATTTAATATCTAATGTATTCTAAAAAAAAAGATTAAAACTATTAAAAATATTAAAAAACTATTAATATTCTATATTATCCTAAAATGATTAAAAAATCTATTAAAACCCTAATAATGCCCAATAAAATCCAGAAAAATCACAATAATTCCCGAAGGAACAAAAATAGCACAAACCCACAAATAATACTGCGAGAGCGCACAAAAATAGCCGGTAAAAATTAATAGACACCGAAATATCCCTAAAACAACAGCGCGAGCTGAAAACAATGGGAATAGCACGAATTCCCAAAAAATATGATTCTACCTATCTAAACTGATTAAAAACACCTGAGACGCGAGACGAGGGCTGTGATCCCGATAAAATCAAAACAACTGAAACAATGCACTGTATGCGATATGCAGATGCGAATGCTGTCATGCACCGAAACATGGAACTAGATACGGGACCCGGTTGGTCAAATTTTAGGGTGCAACACTACCACCAAACGAATGATAGAGCAAACACTCATACGATCTGACATCAACAAGTTGACAGACCCACCACCAAAAGGATGACGGAGCGAACTCACACCGTCTACTACCACCAAAAGGATGACAGAGCAAAACACTCGCACAATCTGATATCAACAAGATGACAGACCCACCACCAAAATGATGAAGGAGCCAACTCACACCAACTACTATCACCCAAGGTTGATAAAGTAAACACACCCACAATATGACATCAACAAGATGACAGACCCACCACCAAAAGGATGATAGAGCAAACTCACACCGGCTAATACCATCAAAAGGATGATAGAGCAAACACTCGCACGAACTGACATCAACAAGATGACAGACCCTTCACCCAAAAGATGATGGAGCAAACTCACATCGGCTACTACCACCAAAGGGATGATAGAGCAAACACTTGCACGGTCTGACATCAACAAGATGAAAGACCCACCACCAAAAGGATGACAGAGCAAACTCATGCCGACTCCTACCACCAAAAGGATGTTAGAGCAAAACACTCGCAGAATCTAACACCAACAAGATGATATACCCACCACCAAAAGGATGATGGAACGAACTCACACTGGGTACAACCACCCAAAAGATGACACTCGCATGAACTGACATCAACAAGATGACAAACCCACCCCCAAAAGAATGATGGAGCAAATTCACAACGGCTACTACCACCAAAAGGATGAGAGAGCAAAACACTCCCACAATCTAACAACAACAAGATGATAGACCCACCACCAAAAGGATGATGGAGCAAACACTCGCACGAACTTACATCAACAAGATGACTGACCCACCACCAAAAGGATGACGGATCGATAAACACACCGGCTACTACCACTAAAATGATGATAGAGCAAAACACTCGCGAAATCTGACATCAACAAGATGACAGACCCACCACTAAAAGGATGATGGAGCGAACTCACACCAGCTACTACCACCAAAAGGATGATGGAGCAAACACTCGCATGAACTGACATCAACAAGATGATAGACCAACCACCAAAAGGATGACGGAGCGAAACTCACACCGTCTACTACCACGAAAGTGATGATAGAGAAAAAACTCGTACGATCTGACATCAACAAGATGACAGACCCACTACCAGAAGGATGACGGAGCCAACTCACTCCGGCTACTACCACCAAAAAGATGATAGCAAACACTCGCATGAACTGACATCAACAAGAAGATAGACCCTTCACCAAAAGGATGACAAAGCTAACTCACACCGGATACTACCATGAAAGGGATGATAGAGCAAACACTCGTATGATCTTACATCAACAAGATGACAGACCCACCACCAAAATGATGACGGAGCGAACTCACTCCGGCTACTACCACCAAAAGGATGATAGAGAAAACACTCGCACAAACTGACATCAACAAGATGAAAGAGCCTTCACCAAAAGGATGATGGAGCAAACTCGCAGCGGCTACTACCACCAGAGAGATGATAGAGGAAACACATGCACGATCTGACATCAACAAGTTGACAGACCCACCAACAAAAGGATGACGGAGCGAACTCACACCGTTTACTACCACCAAAAGGATGATAGAGAAAAACACTCGCATAATATGATATCAACAAGATGACAGACCCACCACCAAAAGGATGATAGAGCAAACACTCGCACGATCTAACATCAACAAGATGAAAGACCCTTCATCAAAAGGATGATGGAGAAAACTCAAACTGGCTACTACCACCAAAGGGATGATAGAGCAAACACTCGCACGATCTGACATCAACAAGATGAAAGACCCACCGCCAAAAGGATGACGGAGCGAACTCACTTCGACTACTACCACCAAAAGGATGATAGAGCAAAACACTCGCACAATCTGACATCAAAAAGATGACATACCAACCACCAAAAGGATGATGGAGCAAACTCACACTGGCTACTACCACCAAAAGAATGATAGATCAAACACTCGAATGAACTGACATAAACAAGATAACAGACCCACCACTAAAAGAACGATGGAGCAAATTCACTCTGGCTACTACCACCAAAAGGATGATAGAGCAAAACACTTCCACAATCTACCATCAACAAGATGATAGACGCACCACAAAAAGGATGATGGAGCAAACACTCGCAAGAACTGACATCAACAAGATGACTGACCAACCACCAAAAGGATGACGGATCTAAACTCACACCGGCTACTACCACCAAAATGATGATAGAGCAAAACACTCGCACAATCTGACATCAACTAGATGACAGACCCACCACTAAAAGGATGATGGAGCGAACTCACACCGGCTACTACCACCAAAAGGATGATTGAGAAAACACTCGCATGAACTGACATCAACAAGATGACAGACCCACCACCAAAAGGATGACGGAGCGAAACTCACACCGTCTACTACCACGAAAGGGATGGTAGAGAAAACTCTTGTACGATCTGACATCAACAGGATAATAGACCCACTACCAAAAGGATGATGGAGTAAACTCACACCGGCTACTAACACCAAATAGATGATAGAGCAAACACTCACACGAACTGAGATCAACAAGATGATAGACCCTTCACCAAAAGGATGATAGAGCTAACTCACACCGGCTACTACCATGAAAGGGATGATAAAGCAAACACTCGTACGATATGACATCAACAAATTGACAGGCCCACCACCAAAACGATGATAGAGCAAACACTCGCACGATCTGACATCAACAAGTTGACACACCCACCACCAACAGGATGATGAAGTGAACTCACACCGTCTACTACCACCAAAAGGATGATAGTGCAAAACACTCGCACAATCTGATATCAACAAGATGACAGACCCACCATCAAAAGGATAATGGAGCAAACTCACACAAACTACTATCACCTAAGGTTGACAGAGTAAACATTCCGACAATCTGACATCAACAAGATTACAGACCCACCATCAAAAGGATGATAGATCAAACTCACACCTGCTACTACCAACAAAAGGATGATAGAGCTATCACTCGCATAATCTGACATCAACAAGATGACTGACCCACCACCAAAAGGATGACAGAGCCAAACTCAGGATGACTACTACCACGAAAAGGATGATAGAGGAAAACACTCCCACAATATGACATCAACAAGATGACAGACCCACCACCAAAAGGATGATGGAGCAAACTCACACCGACTACTACCACCAAATGGATGATAGAGCAAACACTCGCACGAACTGACATCAACAAGAAGATAGACCCTTCACCAAAAGGATGATAGAGCTAACTCACACCGGCTACTGCCATGAAAGGGATGATAGAGCAAACACTCGTATGATCTGACATCAACTTGATGACAGACCCACCACCAATACGATGACGGAGCAAACTCACTCCGGCTACTACCACCAAAAGGATAATAGAGAAAACACTCGCACGAACTGACGTTAACAAGATGAAAGACCCTTCACCAAAAGGATGATGGAGCAAACTCACACCGGCTACTACCACCAAAGGGATGATAGAGCAAACACTCGCACTATCTGACATCAACAAGTTGACACACCCACCACCAAAACGTTGACAGAGCGAACTTACACCGTCTACTACCACCAAAAGGATGATAGAGCAAAACACTCGCACAATCTGATATCAACAAGATGACAGACCCACCACCAAAAGGATAATGGAGCGAACTCACACAAACTACTATCACCCAAGGTTGATAGAGTAAACATTCCCACAATCTGACATCAATAAGACTACAGACCTGTTGCACCTTAAAATTTGCTCAACATCTTTTACCTGGTTTATGTTTCATTGCACTTTCATTTGCATAGTTCTATCATTTGCATATCATGGCATATCATTCATCCAATACGAGATCAAGTGTGATTATTATTAAGAGAAGCCTAGCAAGAAATCTTATCCAAGCTTGAGAAGTCATCAAAAGGTGGTGGGAAATCTTGATCAGGTGAAGACCATCAATGGGATGTGAAGCATGAGGGGTGAATATGAGATATGTATAGAGCTCATGTAGTTCTTAGAGGGCCATGTTGGAGTTCAATCAAGTCATTGATTCAAGTGCAAGAGCCACAGTTGAAGTGCAAGCAATTAGGGTTTCATCTAGATCAACCCTAGGTTAATTGTGCAGTTGAAAAGCATTCAAGCCTACTCTGAGGTCATGAAGTTCATGGAATGATTTGATAAGACATTTGTGGTGTTGTGCCAAGATCAAATCAAGAAGAGTCAAGAATGTGGGAAGTTGATAAATTAGGGTTTCAGTGCAAATTACCCTGTTTAGTTCCTAACTTCAAAGCAACTCATTACCTTTAATTTGAGTATTAGAAGTCCTCCATTAGATTTGTATAACTCAAGTTATGGCCCAGACAAGTTACAGGTCACCAGATGAATGTAAAATTTATCTGTGAAAGTCACTTGACTTCCAAGCAACTTGTGACCTAGAAAGATTTTTCACATGAAATTTTGGCCAACATGAAAGTTGTTCCTCGTGATCTTAGCTTTCTAGATTGTACTAGAAGTCATCCATCTGATTTGTAGAACTCAAGTTATGAGGTTTACAAGTCAGGGGTATTTTGGGAAAGTGAGATTATAGGTCATTTTCAAGCATGGGCCAAAATCTCCAACTTGCAAACTTCAAATGGAAAATTGCTCAACATGAAATTTGCTTGGAATGATGTTTTGAGTGCAACCAAGTGGTCATGATAGCTTGTTTTGGCTCATATCAAAAAGACATTTGAAGTGGCTTGAAAATGAAGAATTTTCAAATATGAAAAGGAGGGGAAAATGGATTTTTGTGTTACAAAACCAAAACCAAGCAAGTAAGTGCATTTTTTTATTGGAAATTGCATTCTAAGATCATTGGCAATGCCAGAATTTGGAGTTTAGTTCAAGTTTTGAGAGATAACATATGGTTACTTCACTTGTAAGTTACATATGCAAAATCAAGGTACAAGGCAATTCAGGCCAATTCCTTCATTCAAACTCATTCTAAATGACATGTGCAAGGTGTGAGAACATTCTAGAACCACTACCAAGCTTGCAAGGCACGACTGTCATATTGAATTTTGAAGGAAAAATCAGAAAATTGGATACACGGATTTGGGCTTCAAACACATTGCAAAGGCCCATGGAACTCTTCTATATATTCATTAGAGTGAGTTCAGATCAATTTTGGAGCTTCATTTTGCGCCAGAGCAAGCAAGAGTAAGAAAATTTTCTCAACTGCAAGTGGAAATCGAATTCTCAGATTCAGACCAATTCAAGCCAAATTGAGGTGTGCAATCTCTTCCTTGTGGATCATTGAAGCTATCTGGAGCATTTGGAAGCAAGCCACGAGCTCTAGATACCTCTGTTGCAAGATCTATACCAGGTTTGCATTTCTTAAAATTCAGCATGATTTAGCATGATTCAGTTAGATTTGAACTTGTGGTTAGGATCTAGACATGACATAGATCGTTTTAGGCTTGATTTGAACTCAATTGGTGATGATTGAAGATGACATAGCTGATCTGTTTGGACTTGAATCTCTTGATTCATAAGGTTTCAATGTTAAATGTTTAGATCAGGTTGATGTACGCAATGAGATGAAGAGATCTATATCATTAATTTTGAGTTTAATGAAAGTAGTTGAAGATGCTATTTCTGAACTTTGCTTCGTGTTTGATTGTGTGTTGAGAATTGGATGATTTTGATGATGGATTTGGAATGTACGTGAAAAACTGAGTGGATTTGGTATTTTGTTTGTCATTTTTGGTTGCCTGAACTTGGACCTTCGCCGGAGAAGACGACCGGAGTCTTCTCCGGCCACCACCAACCACCATCCCTGATCTCCACTCTGATGACCTGAAATTTGGAGAAGATGACTCCATCATCGTTGGATCATTGCTTGACCTTTTACTACAACCAAGATCCAACGCACACGACTTAAAGTTGGATTTGAATTTCTGAGGCCAAAACGCAGCGCATCACTTAATGCCCTGGCAAGCTGTGGCGCGTCCAGATCTTTGACCAGTCTCAAGATCCTGTGGCCCATGTTTAATTCTGTTTTTAATTCATTTTTATTTCATTTTGTTTTATTTTAATTGCCTTGTTATTCCAAAAATCATATAAATTCCAATTTTGATCACAAAATTATTTTAAAAATATCCTCATGATCCTTGTGGAATTTGTGATTTTCTGGGATTAACAAAATAATATTTCATTCACTTTTTCAATTTAATTTGATTTTCCTCATTTTATTTTGTTCTTTATTTTTGCATAATTGGTTATCTGTTTTGTTGAATTTATAGTTCTCCCAATTGGTTTTGAGTTTGGCTTTGATTTTTTAGTATGTGTTAGGGTAGACATGTATGTTCCCTTAGAATATTTATTGGATTTTTAGAACAATGTTAGGATCTGTTTTGGGTATTGAGATTAGGACCCTCCCAAACTTGTGGATTTCCTTGACCTATCTCAATGTAGGAATTGTTTAAATAACTTAGGAGTTGATTTAGGCTTCAATATTTTTACATTAGGTTGTTTAAACAATCATGTTCCCCTAGGAATTTTATTAGATTTTTTCAACTTGATTTTCTATTTTAGTTGTATTTTTCCAGTGGCTTGTGTTTATGAATTCCTCTCTTGAGTGCTTTGGTTTGTTTGGCTTGGTTGGCTGCCTTGGAGTTGGTTTGAGCTTGAGTTCTTTTTGTTGGAGCTTCTGGATTCATTGAAGATGCTTGGGATGAAGGATTGGATCTTGGAGTTGTTTTATTTTCCTCTTGTGGAGCTTTTGTTTAGGAGTTCAGAGAATTAGGGTTTTAGGAAGTGCCTTAGACCTAGTTTTGTTTCTTTCTTCAAACATGGAGTGCATTGTTTGCCTCCATTCTATCCAATGACACAAAGTCCTTCTTGGGAAGCTCCATCTCTCCTTAGGAGGGATGAGTGGTATGCCCAAGTGAGTAGAACTTTGAGGATACCTTTCATTTGCAATGTTGAGTTCTTAGTGATTTCCTTTGGTTGTCATTAAGTTTCTTAACATTATAACTTGATTTTGATTCTCCTCTTGGAGTATGCTTGTGGGAGCTTGAGGCTTGATGAAGATTGAAGATAGAAGCTTGTTTGAAGATGAGGCCTTACTGTCAACCTTGCTGTCCATTCAACTTTGCTGTCTAGAGTGTTGTTACTGTTTGTTGTAGGAGTCTGGTAATTCTGCATGAGCTGCCTCCCTTGAGTCTTTTGTTTTTTTCTCTGTATTGTATGTTTAATTGTGCTAATTACCTCTAGGTTTGAGGTGGAGCTTGTCTCCTCTTGCCTATTTTTATCTCTTGCGCTCTGGTACTGCTGCATTGCATACATGTTTACTATTTACTGTAATTGCTTGCTGTCCTTTGCTGTTTATCCCCTAGGATCTCTGATTTCCTCTGTGCAAGAGGAAATTATGACAGACATTAGGTTTGTGAACCATGCATGATAACATTAGGTTAGTTTCCCTTTCAACCATAGTGTTAGGGTCTTTCTCTTCTTACCTCAAAACACTTCAAAAAACACAGTAATAAAGATACCGCGTGTTGTACGCTACGAGCCTTAAGCTATTTGAGAAAAGGTTGCTGGAGGGTCACTCTTCAGTAATCTGACTGCTTAGTATGGTACCCTTAGGGTGACATGCGACGTAGTCACTCTCAGATCACAAGTCTTTAGTGCAGTACAAGTTACAAACAGACTAAAAAACATTTCTTTCGTAAAAAACTTAAATAAACATTCAAACTCTGTTTTGTCCGCTTGGACCCTTAATCAGGAAAACCCTTTCTTAAGGAGATAAAAACTGTCAGACAAGCTTGTGTCTTCTGTAGCCCAAACTATGTTTGATCTGATATTTCATGCCGTATGAAAGTACGTAGGCACGAGATGCGATATCTCGGCGAGCAACCTCCCCCTCTTTTCCTGTAGTTAGGCGAACTACGTTGACTCTGATTTCTCGTTCCAGAAGGGAATACGTAGGCATAAAGTGTGATACTTTGCCGAGTCATTTTCTTTTCTTTTTAACCCAGACCTTTAGAGTAGATAGAATAATACACCCTTAGGTAGAAAACAAGTGTGGATCCCGTCGAGTACGACGGACGTGAGGGGTGCTAATACCTTCCCCTTGCGTAACCGACTCTCGAATCCAGGATTTGGTTGCGATGACCATTCCTTTCCCTCTTTGCGTTAGGTTTACTCTGAGCATTTCCTTTCCCTCTTACGGGATAAATAACGCACGGTGGCGACTCTTCTGTCATAGCCGGCGCCGATTTTTGCAATAGGGACAGCTGGCGACTCTGCTGGGGACTCCGGTTCCCTATGCGAGTCAATCCTAGCGCTTGTTTTCCCATCTGGGGTCTTGTATGTATTTACCTTTCTGCCTTTACTTTCAGTACTCTATTATTGTTGTTGTGTTGGGTAGAGGGTTAGATTGAGAGATAAGCCAGACCTGGGCTTGAGTTTGCACATAGACTTAGAAGTAGAGAGTAGTGGTTACCCTGCTTGCTTAGCTTGCACCAGCTAGCCGCGAAATCTGTGCTCGGACGAGATTCTCTTTGATGCTTCTTGCCTGGCCCTTAGGGCTCGACAAGTTGTCTGACCCGAGGATTGTCGACTCTGGGGACCTATCATTTGGGATTCAACTAAGTGAGGCCGCTTCAAGGGATGATGATGCCACACCTTCTGGGTACCGTATCATCTCTCTTGAAAGTCTGTGACGTTGAACCCGCATAGGATGCCGTACCTCGTCTGCGAGTTAAGTACATACCTGTGAGGGGTAGGTAGGTCTGTTTGTAGGAAACCTTTGACCTCAGAGTACCTGGTTTATCTCTGTCAGTGAGATGTGGTTACAGGGTTCCTTTGAGTGGTTGGTTTGGTTTAAGGCGAAGATTTGATGGTTCTCAGGCTTCAGTACAGAGCAGCACAATTCATCAGCATTGCACTTGATCTCCTATTTGCATATGCATGTGCATTTTCATGTTTGCATTTCATTAACGTGTATTTATGTTGCAGGTGTGGTCATTCCCCTCTAATTCTAGTGTATCTTCTGGCCAGACATGGAGTCCATGAAGAGGACAGTTGCTTACCGGTTGCACTCGCCAGATATCAGTTCCTTGCTGGGATTAGTTGCTCTAGCAGATGAGAGAGTGAGGGCTGAGTTCAGAGTATCTTATGGGAGATTGCTTAGTTTGTTGTACAGGCCTTCAGCATTTGAGACGACTGGGGTGTATACTTTGATGCAGTTTTATGAGCCTCAGCTGAGATGTTTCCTGTTCCCCGACTATATTCTGGCGCCCACTTTGGAAGAGTATTCTGCTATGTTGGGAGTTCCTGTGTTGG
Source organism: Lathyrus sativus (assembly GCA_963859935.3). NCBI lineage: Eukaryota > Viridiplantae > Streptophyta > Magnoliopsida > Fabales > Fabaceae > Lathyrus > Lathyrus sativus. Next base: position 249,569,455 of record OZ012740.1, on the reverse strand, counting down.
ACCAGATGCCCTTTATACATGTTGATGCTGAGCCTGAGTTGGCTACACTTGCTAAGACTGTCAGTTTGGATGCTTCTGAGTTCCCTGGAGGTTTGATCAAGCTGAACGGAGCTTATGGTTTTCACTTGTCTGTCCTTGTTGAGAAGGCTACACAGTGCGCGAAGAGTGGATGTTGGGTTGCCTTCAGTGCCATTCTAGCTGTCTGCATCTATGGGATTGTCTTGTTTCCCAATGTGCCAGATTTTGTTGACTCAGATGCTTTCTTGATTCTTCCCTCGAAGAATCCAATTCCTACTCTCTTGGGCGATGTTTATCATTCTATTCACTATAAGAATGAGAAACGTCGTGGCAAAAATGTTTCTTGCTGCCTTCCGCTCTTGTACAGGTGGTTCCAGGGGCATCTTTCGAAGACAAGACCTTTTATTGATGTTGTTGATACTTTGGATTGGTCTTCCTGGTTGATGGGGCTGTCTGCTGAGAACATCATTTGGTTTGATCGGAGCATGCTTGGCACTGATATTATATATAGTTGCAGTGGCTTTCCGAATTTCCCTTTGATTGGACGGAAAGGCTGTATCAACTACAACCCTTCTCTGCTGGTGAGACAGTTTGGTTATGCCTTGAGAGATGCTCCTATTGAGGTTGAGATACAGGAATCTCTGTATCTCACATGCTTATTAGATGAGGCCGTTTTGATCAGGTTGAGACATGCATGGGCTAACATCCATAGGAGAGGGAAAGCTTTGCTTGGTAAGAGCAATAGCAAAGCTTATGATCCTTATTTGGCTTAGATCCATGAGAGAGCTAGTATTTCCTTGATGCCATATCCTACTGTGGAACCTCTGTATCTTCCAGTGATTGAGGCACCTACTTCGGTAGAGATTGAGAAGTATAACAAATTGTTGGCTGAAAATGAAGAATTGAAGAAAGCCAATGGCGAGTTATAAAAAGAGATCTTCCAGTTGCCTCGTGAGAAGAATGAAGCTACCTTCACTGTGAAGGAACGGACAGAGTTGATTAATAGGTTGGGTTCGGAGTTGACTGAGGAAACCAACAAGAGAGAAAAAGTGGGAGTAGCCTTGAACGGTGTTAGCAAGGTGCTTGCTTCCAAGAAGGAACTCTTAAACAAAGCTTATTCTCGACTCGGCAAGTGGGAAACATTGTGGAATGCCACGCTTACCAAGCGGAAGGAGCGTGAAGATAAGCTGAAGCTGCAAATTGCCACGCTAGAGGCGCAAATTAAAGCCCAAGATGCGAAGATTGCTGAAGAGACATCACTTAGGAGCGCTGTTGAACTTAGAGTAAGTGACCTTGGCAAGGAGCTGAGAAGTTGTAAATTGAAGGCTGGCTCCAAGAGATGCAGACTCGACGAGTGTTTTGGCAAAGGAACCTTCAAGGACGACGCCAAAAAGCTGAGATCCACTGTTGAGCGACATGCATTATTGATACAAGAGCTAATCTCCAAACTTGGTCATTCGGAGACATTGAGGATATTGGAAGATGTCAGGGCACGCCATTTGGCCTGATTTATCTTTGCTCTGCTTTTGTTATTTGTACTTGTATTTTGACCATCGCCAGGCTTGTTGGCCAAAGTCTCTTCAGTTGTATTCAGTTGTGTCTTTGTACTTTGCCTCTTGGCATTTGTTTATGAATGAGGGTTTTTTATGATTCCTTGCTTGCTTGATTGGGACTCCATGGTCTTATTGGCCTGCTCTCTGAAACTAAAATCGCGGGGGGAGATAACCTGTAGCATATTTACACATTTGCATTTGCATACTCATATTGCATGACCGGTATTGTTTTTTGAATCTGTATCTCATTTCCTGTATCTCACAGGTTTCAGGATTGACAACCCGAGAACGCATCGTTATTCTACCAGGAACAACTGCAAAAGAATCATGGATCAAGTTCAAGTCGAGATGCAGGAAATTCGTGAGAAGTTGGCACTTTTCATGCAAGCAATGGAAACTGTGGTCAAGGGCCAGGAGAATCTCCAGACTCTGGTGCAACCGCTGCTGGTGCGGGCGAATGGAAATACTGATTATCACTCTGTTGGAACTCCTCACAGGGAAGACGGGATACCTACAGTGGTCGTTCCCACAAGTGGTGGAGTTGGTGCCGGTGATGGCAATGGCAATGGAAATACTGGTGCTGGTAATGGTAACATTGGTAATGGTAACATTGGTACTGGAAATGGTGGAAATGGTGATGGGAATGTTGTTAACAATACTGGCAATGCTGGAGATGTTGATCAAGGGTTAGGTGACAACACTGGTTTTGGGAACAATAACCAAGGGTTTGGCAATGGTAATCGTGATGGTAATTTTGGTTTCAACAATCAAGGCTTTGGCTACAATGGTTATGGTAACAACAATCAAGGGTATGGAAACGGTGATGTTGGCTTTGGTAACATGAGCAACAACGGTGCTGGGGTGGTGCCTTTCAATACTGGTTATGGACTAGGTGGGGTCAACCAAGGATTCGGTAACAGAGGACGGGGTCCTATTTTCAATCAACAGGGATACGGCCGTAACGCTGGTTACGAGGGATATGGCAATGAGAATCTGAACTGGGGCGAGGATCGCCAGGAAGACGCTTTCTCTGGACAAGGCGTGGGATTTGAAAGGCCTAATGATAATGATAGGAGGTTCAAAATGCTGGAAGAGCAGATCAAAGGGATAGCCAATCAGAACTTTGTTGGGTTAGATATGACCACCATGGGACTAGTGCCTGGGATGAGGGTGCCCTTGAAATTCAAAGCTCTAACATTTGCCAAGTATAAGGGGGATACATGCCCTAGAGTTCATGTACGTTCTTATTACAGAAGAATGTCTGCATACTCTGACGACGAGAAGATGCTTATGCATTTCTTTCAAGACAGTCTATCAGGATCATCGCTGGAATGGTACATGGGACTGGAGCCCACCCAAATTAGAAGCTGGAAAGAATTGGCTGATGCTTTTGTTAAACATTACTAGTATAATAGTGACTTGGCGCCAAATAGGGTTCAGCTGCAGAGTTTGTCTCAGAAGAATGGTGAGAGCTTCAAGGAGTACGCGCAGCGTTGGCGTGATATTGCGGCTAGGGTGCATCCTCCTTTAGTTGAAAGAGAGTTGATTGATATGTTTATTAGAACATTCTCTGGAATGTATTACGACAAATTGCTTAATGTCTCGATGGGCAGTTTCTCCGACATGATTCTCATGGGAGAACGGATTGAAAACAGAATTAAGATTGGGAAGATTCAGGCAGGTGAATCCACCTCAGCTGGAGGTGCAAGGAAAGCCTTTGGTGGGAGGAGACAAGGCGACGCCAATGCGGTATATGATGGTCGAGGTCGTGGAAGAGGTAGGAATCAGTATCAGCCACAGCAAGTCGCTAGTGTTACTATCCCGATACCTCAGCAAAAACAACAACAACAACAATGGCAACAACAGCCGCAACAACAGAGAATGCACCCTGCTCAGCGTAGAATTCAAGAGGGTAGGCCGAAGAGAGTATTTGAAGCGCCTCCTTCAACTTATGCTGAACTTCTTCAAATGCTGTTGGGTTTGAATTTGGTTGAAAAGAGAATGATGGCCCTGTTGACGGGCACTCCTCTATTTGGTTATGACGCTGGTAAACATTGTGATTTTCATTCCGGGGCGCCCGGACATGATATTGAAGGATGCCATGCTTTCAAACATAAGGTTCAAGATTTGCTCGATAGTAAGGCCATTAACTTTGGTCAGGAGGGGCCCAATATTGTACAACAACCCATGCCGAATCATGGGGCGAATGCTATCATAACGGAAGAGAATTTGAATTTGGTTATGGATGTGAATGAATTGAAGACACCGTTGAGTTGTGCTAAAAGTAGACTGTTGAAAGGGGGCGTATTCCCCGGATGTGACGAATATTGTCTTGATTGCTGGACCCAACCAGAGGGTTGCTCTGATTTGAAAAGAGGTATCCAAGCCATGATGGATGAGGGGATTTTGCAATTTGATCGGACTACTGTTGAGAAGCCTGTTGAGGCATTGTTTGAAAAGCAGAATGAGATCGCAACGGTTACGATCCCAAGGAAGACTATCACGATATCAGCGTCCGCCAAGTGGCCGACTATCACAATAACAAAAGCAGGACCTGTTCCTTTTGAGAGTACAAAAGTTGTTCCATGGACGTATGGGTTAGAAGCATATTGTAATGGAGAAAAGATTGAGGTGAATAGCCGGCCGGCAGGGGCAGTTGACAATGTTGTTGGAACGGGAGGCATGACCCGTAGTGGAAGAATATTCACCGCACCTGAAGTTGAAGCAGATTGCTAAAGGCAAGGCCAAGGTGAATGAAAGTGGACCATCCCAGTTGAAAGAGAAAGACATGTCGCTCAAGGACGTAGAAGAGTTCATGAGGCTAATTCGCAAGAGCGATTATAAGATTGTTGAGCACTTACAACAGACGCCCTCAAAAATTTCAATCCTATCTTTGTTGCTGTTTTCTGAGGCTCACCGAAATGCTTTGTTGAAGATATTGTACACGTCATTTGTACCTCAGGAAGTTTCTGTCAACCAGTTAGAGGGGGTACTGGCGCATGTCAATGCAGGACATAGTTTGGGTTTCACTGATTTTGCACATATCGGTGGAATGCTGGGGCACCGTAATGTCACATATTCTTGTGGATACCAGATCATCTCTGAATGTTTTGCCTAAGAAGGCTATGATGAAGTTGGATATTCGGGGAATTATTTGCACGCCAAGTGATTTGGTTGTGAGGGCGTTTGATGGAACTAGAAGGTCGGTGTTTGGATCGATAACGTTGCCGCTGCAGGTCGGGCCGGAAATATTCGATACTGAATTTTATATCATGGATATTCATCCAGCTTATAGCTGTTTACTTGGGCGTCCATGGATATACTCTACAGGGGATGTGACGTCCACATTGCATCAAAAGCTTAAGTTTGAAGCCGGTGGTGGCATCGTTACTATTTGTGGGGAAGAGGACATCTTGGTCAGTCATCTCTCATCATTTAAGTACGTTGAAGTGGATGGAGAAATCCACGAAACTCCCTGCCAAGCCTTCGAAGGGTTGCAAATCAAAGACAAGTCCAGTGTTCCTAGCAAAGTGCCAGAGGTTGCTATGGCTTCGTACAAAGACGCTCAAGCGTTGGTTCAGACTGGTGAGACCAAGGGTTGGGGTCAAGTGCTGGAAATTCCTGTCAAGATGGACAAGTTTGGACTAGGGTACCGCCCAACATCAGCATCTTCTTCACAAAAAGCACCCAAGTTCAAGGGACCGGTGGTAATTACTCCAAGGGGAGTCTGCTTTGAGACGATTAATGCTGTTTCCGGCTCTGAAGACGGAGATAGTGATTGTGACATGGACGCATGGATCAAGCCTAGCGTGCCAGGACAAAGTCTCTGCAACTGGTCCATCCGGGAAATTGTCCCAGTGACTACAAAACAGTAATGATTTGTTTTCTTGATTATTGTATAATCCTGTGTCCTACCCGGGGAATAGTGATTTTGTTTTAGGGCCACCTGCTTATGTGTATGCACTGTTTAATTATTGAATAAAGGCGTTTTTCTCATACAAATTTTGTGCTCCCTGTTTTTCCCGTTTTTATTTTAACAATAAATGGCAATGTGGTTATGAGTTTTGTTTGCACTCATTTGAAGCATTTAACCATTTCCTTTGCAGGATTCATATTTCAGATGACACCGAACACGAACTTCCTATGGCTCGCTTTGACTTTGAGCACCCGATATTTCAAGTTGAGGAAGAGATTGTTGAGGATAGCGACCTGCCAGAAGAGCTGACTCGACTCTTGAAACAGGAAGAAAGAATCATTTTGCCTCATCAGGAAGAGATTGAGATTATCAACGTGGGGTCCGGGGGAGTTGTTAGGAACATCCGGATAGGGGATGCACTGCAAAGTGATATCAAGCAAAATTTGATCGAGATGCTTCGAGAGTACAGTGATATGTTTGCTTGATCGTACGAGGATATGCCAGGATTGGATACTGACATGGTTGTTCATCGTCTGCCATTGTGAGAAGAATGTCCGCCTGTTAAGCAGAAACTCAGAAGAACCAGACCAGATATGTCTGTGAAGATTAAGGAGGAAGTTCAAAAATAGTGGGATGCTGGGCTCCTTGCTGTTACAACTTATCCATCATGGGTCGCCAATATAGTACCGGTACCAAAGAAAGACGGTAAGGTACGGATGTGCGTAGACTATCGTGATTTGAATAAGGCGAGCCCAAAGGACGACTTTCCACTTCCTCATATCGATGTGTTGGTCGATAACACTGCTCAATTCTCCGTGTTCTCTTTCATGGATGGTTTCTCGGGTTATAATTAGATAAAAATGGCGCCAGAAGACATGGAGAAAACAACCTTCATTACCCCATGGGGAACATTTTGCTACAAAGTGATGCCCTTTGGTTTGAAGAACGCTGGGGCAACATATCAACGTGCTATGACGATGCTCTTTCATGACATGATGCATAAAGAGATCGAGGTTTATGTTGATGATATGATTGCCAAATCCCAGACGGAGGAAGAGCATTTGGTTAATCTGCTTAAATTGTTCAAGAGGCTTAGGAAATTCAGGCTAAGGCTGAATCCTAACAAATGCACCTTCGGGGTGAGATCCGGAAAACTATTGGGGTTTATTATGAGCGAAAAAGGAATTGAGGTTGATCCTGCTAAGATAAAAGCAATACAAGAAATGCCAACGCCTAAAACAGAAAAAGAAGTGCGTGGGTTTTTAGGGAGGTTGAACTACATTGCTCGGTTCATATCTCACTTAACCGCTACATGCGAGCCATTATTCAAATTGTTGAAAAAGAATCAGGCTGTGACCTGGAATGAAGATTGTCAAAGGGCGTTTGAAAAAATAAAAGAATATTTGCAGGAACCTCCAATATTGATACCCCCAGTAGCCGGGAGACCATTGATTATGTATTTGATGGTTCTTGAGGAAAGTATGGGTTGTGTTCTCGGTCAACATGACGAGACCGGACGTAAAGAGCATGCGATTTACTACTTGAGTAAAAAGTTCACAGATTGTGAATCCCGTTACTCAATGCTCGAAAAGACGTGTTGTGCGCTAGCCTGGGCTGCCAAACATTTGAGACAATACATGTTAAACGATACAACCATGCTGATTTCGAAGATAGATCCGATCAAATATGTATTTGAAAAGCAAGCACTCTCTGGGAGGATTGTTCGATGGCAGATGGTGCTGACAGAATACGATATTCAATATGTTTCTCAAAAGGCTATCAAAGATAGTGTTCTATCAGAGTACCTAGCGGAGCAGCCAATTGAAGATTACCAACCAATGAGGTTTGATTTTTCTGACGAGGATATCATGTACTTGAAAATGAAAGATTATGATGAGTCGTTGTCGGATGAAGGTCCAGAGTTGGGTTCCAAATGCCAGTTGATATTTGATGGCGCTGTTAATTCCTACGGTAGTGGAATAGGGGAAATTATTACTACTCCTCAAGGGACGCACATTCCCTTTACTGCCAGATTGACCTTTCCAGTTACCAATAATGAGGCTGAATATGAGGCATACATCATAGGTCTTGAAGAAGCTATTGATTTGAGAATCAAATATCTTGATGTATACGGGGACTTTGCTCTAGTGGTCAACCAGATTAAAGGAGAATGGGAGACGTGGCAGCCCAATCTGATACCCTATATGAATTATGCAAGGAGATTGTTGCCTTTCTTTGACAAAGTAGAATTACATCACGTGCCACGAGCAGAAAATTAGATGGCCGACGCTCTTGCGACGCAGTATTCAATGTATAAAGTTAACTTCTGGAATGAGGCTCCCAGGATTGTTATCTCTCGCCTTGATAGGCCCGCCTTCATATTCGCCATTGAGGAAGCATCCGATGGCAAACCGTGATATTTCGATATCCAGAATTTCCTGAAGAACCAAGAGTATTCGGCTGGGGCATCCAGTCAAGATCAGAAGACTCTCAGGAGATTGGCTGGCAATTTTTATTTGAATCCGGATGGCGTCCTGTACAAGAGAAACCACGACTTGGTGTTGTTGCGATGTGTGGATGAGAAAGAGGCTAAGTTGCTCATGGAAGAGATCCATGAAGGTATATTTGGCACGCATGCCGGCGGACATGCAATGACGAGAAAGTTATTAAGAGCAGGGTATTACTGGCTAACGATGGAAACAGATTGTTTCAAGTTTGTGAAGCGGTGCCATAAATGTCAAATTTATGCGGACAAAATTCATGTGCCTCCGATCCCTTTGAACGTTATATCATCACCATGGCCTTTCTCGATGTGGGGAATTGAGATGATTGGCAAGATTGAGCCTACGGCATCAAACGGACATCGTTTTATTTTGGTAGCTATTGATTACTTCACCAAATGGGTGGAAGCAGCGTCATATGCTAATGTCACCAAACAAGTGGTAGCCAGATTTATCAAAAGAGATATTATCTACAGATATGGAATCCCAGAGCGGATTATCACCGACAACGGTTCAAACTTGAATAGCAAGATGATGAAAGTGCTGTGTCAGAATTTCAAGATCGAGCATCACAACTCTTCTCCTTATCGGCCTAAGATGAATGGCGTTGTCGAAGCGGCCAATAAGAACATAAAGAAGATTGTTCAGAAGATGGTTGTGTTATAAGGACTGGCATGAGATGTTGCCTTTCGCTTTGCACGGTTATCGTACGACGGTACGCACATCAACCGGGGCAACTCCTTTTTCATTGGTATATGGCATGGAGGCAGTGTTACCATTGGAGGTTGAGATTCCTTCTTTGAGGGTTTTACACGATGTTCAACTTGATGAGGCAGAATGGGTAAAAGATAGACTGAACCAGCTCAGTTTAATGGATGATAAGAGACTGGCTTCTCTCACATATGTTCGGTTGTATCAGAGCCGGATGAAGAAAGCTTACAATAAGAAGGTATGTCCTCGAAACTTTCAGACGGGCGATCTTGTGTTGAAAAAGATTTTCCCACCACAATCAGATCACAGGGGCAAATGGACTCCCAACTACGAGGGTCCATATGTCGTCAGAAAGGTTTTCTCTAGAGGAGCCTTGTTGTTATCCACCATGGATGGTGAGGACTTTACGTCTCCTGTGAATTCGGACGCAGTTAAAAAATACTTTGCTTAAAATAGACCCGCTGGACAGAAAAAAGAGAGTCCAGGCAAAAATGGGGCATCCTGGCGAACCGTAAAAAAGGAATAAAAGGTTTGGGCAAAAATTATGGATAAAATTGAAAAGATGTACACCCGCGAAGTCGAAAACCTGAAAAGGGCGACTTCGGCAAAAAAGGGTATCCTGGTGAATTGAAAACCCGCAAAGGGCGATTCACGCAAAAGTTAGGGATTGGAAAAAGCAAATGACTGCGGTCCGAGTTCGATACTGCATTGCTTAAGTGGTTTGGGAGTACTTGAGGGTCGTATATCCAAAACAATCTCTTCCGAAGATCGAGTACTGGGAAAGCGCCAGAGTCGGGAGAGTCATAGGAGAATCAGCTCATGGTGCTTGTCTGTACCGCGTTGATGACATGTATATCAAATTTGTTTTGTCTCTTTCTTTGTGCTTCTTGAGCATATGTTGTATTTTTCTTGTGCGTAACTTCCTCTTTTCAGGAGTTACATCCAGTGTACAAAACTTTTCCTATTTCAGGCCCATTCAATAAAGCATGTCATTCAGTACTAGATGCTTGTTCTTTACTGTTTTGTTTGTGAAAAACACCGGTATTTTGATGAACTTGCACTTGCATAAACTTGCTGGCCCTTGCCAATAATTGCTAAAACTTCGAATTGACTGAATGAGCGTCACGGATATTAACTCGGATAGATTTTGTTGTATAGATGTGTTTCGTCTCGTTTGTGTTTTGCAGGGTCCTTACCTTTGAAGCAAACGGTCAGGAATTGTATTCCCCAGCCAAAGTCTCTTGACGTAAGGCCTGATTTCAGTTGATGTCGTTCCTTAGCAAGTCATAGCTTATCCCCAGAGTGTGGAGACGGCGCTTATTCCTACCAGATGTGGAATTGTCCTCCCCGAGAGAGTATTACCAGGAATGTCGCCTGAAGAGTATCCTCATGGAAATTGTCCATAGGATATCCCCAGCAGGCCAAAATTAATATCCCCTGCAGAGGACGCCTCCCTAGAGGATGGTTATGCCCTTCCCCGCAAGTCGTCATTCTTTCGTCAAGATGACTATCCTCAGCAGAGTTTGTAGCTCTTAATTTGTAGATTGTGTCCAGACAGTGTAGTTCTTCCCCCAGGAGGGTCGCATCTTTCCCCAGCAGGGCTTGTGTTTTCTTCCCAAATGTATGACCTCTCCCCGGCAGAGTCGGATGTTGTTTCTGGCATTTATTTTGCCGGAATACTTTGTGATACCCGTTCATCCCCAGCGGAGTTGGTTTTTGTTCTTAGCCATTTCATACCAGAGTGTTTCTCAGCAGTTTGAGCCTGCATTAGCATTTTCATATATCATCATATTCACATCTACCCAAACGCGTAGCATTTCCATGTCGTATGGAGCATTACGCCATTGTCAAACATATGCATTTTGAAACATAAGCCAGGTTGGTTAACCTTATGTTTTCAAGTGTTGTTTTCCCTGCAGGTGGATGGAGATCTTGCTCAGATTAATTACCAGATAAGTAAGGTCTCGGTGTGAGACGTGTAATGATAATGTTCATTTTGTCATTATTCCCCACATAGTTGCTTGAATTAGTTTCTCTTACCCCTCCAGCGGAGTAATTCTTCAAAATTGATGTTATGACAGTATCAAAAGATTTCGTGAATCATTTTCTGGAAGTTGCCACCTATGTCGAAGTAGGTGTATGGCAGTTTGGATTCAGAAAATTCCCAGTAGAGTCCTTCTCAGATTTGCTGCCATGTCCGCGCCAAGAGTTTGAAGAATGGACCAGTATTTTTTTACCCATTTGATTGATGGAGTTAGCTACTGCAAAGATAGGCAGAGAGGCTGTATTTAGAGTTAGTTTTCCTGTATCGGACAGGGTTATTTCCCGTAGTAGTGACAGAGTTGTTTTCCTGTGTTTGGCAGAGATATTTTCCCATAGTGGTGGCGGAGTTATTTTCCTGTATTTGGCAGAGTTATTTTCCCGTAGTGGTGACGGAGTTATTTTCCTGTATTGTTGGACAGGGTTATTGCCCGTAGTGGTGACGAAGTTATTTTCCTGTGTTTGGCAGAGATATTTTCCCGTAGTGGTGACGGAGTTATTTTCCTGTGTTTGGCAGAGATATTTTCCCGTAGTGGTGACGGAGTTGTTTTCCTGTGTTTGGCAGAGATATTTTCCCGTAGTGGTGACGGAGTTGTTTTCCTGTGTTTGGCAGAGATATTTTCCCGTAGTGGTGGCGGAGTTATTTTCCTGTATTTGGCAGAGTTATTTTCCCGTAGTGGTGGCGGAGTTATTTTCCTGTATCGGACAGAGTTATTTACCGTAGTGGTGACGGAGTTATTTTCCTGTGTTTGGCAGAGATATTTTCCCGTAGTGTTGACGGAGTTATTTTCCTGTATTGTTGGACAGGGTTATTGCCCGTAGTGGTGACGGAGTTATTTTCCTGTGTTTGGCATAGATATTTTCCCGTAGTGGTGACGGAGTTATTTTCCTGTGTTTGGCAGAGATATTTTCCCGTAGTGGTGACGGAGTTGTTTTCCTGTGTTTGGCAGAGATATTTTCCCGTAGTGGTGACGGAGTTGTTTTCTTGTGTTTGGCAGAGATATTTTCCTGTAGTGGTGGCGGAGTTATTTTCCTGTATTTGGCAGAGTTATTTTCCTGTAGTGGTGGCGGAGTTATTTTCTTGTATCGAACAGAGTTATTTCCCGTAGTAGTGACGGAGTTAGTTCCTATGTGTTGGCAGAGCTACTTCTTATTTGGTGATAAAACTATTTCCTCAGTGGAAGTCGCCAAAGTTAGTCCCTGTGTTGTTGGCAGAGTAATTTCCCCAGTAAAAGCGTCAGAAAAGATCGTTACCTGTAATGGATAGAGATTGCGCCTGTGATGGACAGAGATTGTACCTGTGTTGACAGTGATTGTTGTCTGTGTTGACGGAATTATTCCCTGTGTTGACAGTGATGGTTCGTACCTGTGATCGACAGTGAATTGCGCATGTGGATGACAGAGATCGTACCTGTGTTGACAGTGATTGTTACCCGTGTGGACGGAGTTATTACCTGTGATTAACAGTGATTTGCACTTGTGTTGATAGTGATTACTACCCGTGTGGACGGAGTTATTATCCGTAATTGATGGATTATCCTCAGTGGAGTTGTTACCTGTGACTGACAGAGATCGTTATTCCAATTAAAGACGGAATTGTACCCATGTGGATGGAGTCTTTTCTCGTGTTGACAAAGTTTAGTCCCGTTGTGGACGGAGTTGTTTCTCGTAAAGTTAATTCGATGCCTGTGGCGTCACACAGGGAGTTAATGTTGAAATCAAGAGTTTTATTAGAAGATTGATCAGTTGTTGCTATAGCAAATGGGTTCAGCACAACGAATGTTGTTCACCAAGCAGTTTGTGCAGTTCGTGTCTGCAGTTGGCAAATTTCCGGTTTTCTTGGTATTCAACCGTCTTTTACCTCGATTGTTTGAAGGTCGTTCGCTCTTCACCCAGTCGGGTCCAAGCCGTTTGAATAGGGGCAGCTGTTGCACCCCAAAATTTGCTCAACATCTTTTACCTGGTTTATGTTTCATTGCACTATCATTTGCATAGTTCTATCATTTACATATCTTGGCATATCATTCATCCAATAGGAGATCAAGTGTGATTATTATCAAGAGAATCCTAGCAAGAAATCTTATCCAAGCTTAAGAAGTCATCCAAGTCATCAGGAGGTGGTGGGAAATCTTGATCAGTTGAAGACCATCAATGGGATATGAAGCATGAGGGGTGAATATGAGATATGTATAGAGCTCATGGAGTTCTTAGAGGGCCATGTTGGAGTTCAATCAAGTCATTGATTCAAGTGCAAGAGCCACAGTTGAAGTGCAAGCAATTAGGGTTTCATCTGGATCAACCCTAGGTCAATTGTGCAGTTGAAAAGCATTCAAACCTACTCTGAGGTCATGAAGTTCATGGAATGATGTGATAAGACATTTGTGGTGTTGTGCCAAGATCAAATCAAGAAGAGTCAAGAATGTGGGAAGTTGCTAAATTAGGGTTTCAGTGCAAATTACCCTGTTTAGTGCCTAACTTCAAAGCCACATAAGTTAAGATAAAATTTTCAAATGGATCCTTGGCCAACATGAAAGTTGTATAGCAGTTCATTACCTTGAATTTGAGTATTAGAAGTCCTCCATTGGATTTGTAGAACTCAAGTTATGGCCCAGACAAGTTACAGGTCACCAGATGAATGTAAAATTTATCTGTGAAAGTCACTTGACTTCCAAGCAACTTTTGACCTAGATAGCATTTTCACATGAACTTTTGGCCAACATGAAAGTTGTTCCTCGTGATCTTAGCTTTCTAGATTGTACTAGAAGTCATCCATCTGATTTGTAAAACTCAAGTTATGAGGTTTACAAGTCAGGGGTATTTTGGGAAAGTGAGATTATAGGTCATTTTCAAGCATGGGCCAAAATCTCCAACTTGCAAGCTTCAAATGGAAAATTGATCAACATGAAAGTTTCTTGGAATGATGTTTTGAGTGCAACCAAGTGGTAATAATAGCTTGTTTTGGCTCATATCAAAAAGACATTTGAAGTGGCTTGAAAATGAAGGATTTTCAAATATGAAAAGGAGGGAAAAATGGATTTTTGTGTTACAAAACCAAAACTAAGAAAGTAAGTGCATTTTTTGATTGGAAGTTGCATTCTAAGATCATTGGCAATACCAGAATTTGGAGTTTAGTTCACGTTTTGAGAGATAACATATGGTTACTTCACTTGTAAGTTACATATGCAAAATCAAGGTACAAGGCAATTCAGGCCAATTACTTCATTCAAACTCATTCTAAATGACATGTGCAAGGTGTGAGAACATTCTAGAACCACTGCCAAGCTTGCAAGGCACGACTGTCATATTGAATTTTGAAAGAAAAATTAGAAAATTGGATACACAGATTTGGGCTTCAAACACATTGCAAAGGCCCATGGAACTCTTCTATATATTCATTAGAGTGAGTTCACATCAATTTTGGAGCTTCATTTCGCGCCAGAGCAAGCAAGAGCAAGAAAATTTTCTCAACTGCAAGTGAAAATCGAATTCTCAGATTCATACCAATTCAAGCCAAATTGAGGTGTGCAATCTCTTCCTTGTGGATCATTGAAGCTATCTGGAGTATTTGGAAGCAAGCCACGAGCTCTAGATACCTCTGTTGCAAGATCTATACCAGGTTTGCATTTCTTAAAATTCAGCATGATTTAGCATGATTCAGTTAGATTTGAACTTGTGGTTAGGATCTAGACATGACATAGATCGTTTTAGGCTTGATTTGAACTCAATTGGTGATGATTGAAGATGACATATCTGATCTGTTTGGACTTGAATCTCTTGATTCATAAGGTTTCAATGTTAAATGTTTAGATCAGGTTGATGTACGCAATGAGATGAAGAGATCTATATCATTAATTTTGAGTTTAATGAAAGTAGTTGAAGATGCTATTTCTGAACTTTGCTTCGTGTTTGATTGTGTGTTGAGAATTGGATGATTTTGATGATGGATTTGGAATGTACGTGAAAAACTGAGTGGATTTGGTATTTTGTTTGTCATTTTTGGTTGCCTGAACTTGGACCTTCGCCGGAGAAGACGACCGGAGTCTTCTCCGGCCACCACCAACCACCATCCCTGATCTCCACTCTGATGACCTGAAATTTGGAGAAGATGACTCCATCATCGTTGGATCATTGCTTGACCTTTTACTACAACCAAGATCCAACGCACACGACTTAAAGTTGGATTTGAATTTCTGAGGCCAAAACGCAGCGCATCACTTAATGCCCTGGCAAGCTGTGGCGCGTCCAGATCTTTGACCAGTCTCAAGATCCTGTGGCCCATGTTTAATTCTGTTTTTAATTCATTTTTATTTCATTTTGTTTTATTTTAATTGCCTTGTTATTCCAAAAATCATATAAATTCCAATTTTGATCACAAAATTATTTTAAAAATATCCTCATGATCCTTGTGGAATTTGTGATTTTCTGGGATTAACAAAATACTATTTCATTCACTTTTTCAATTTAATTTGATTTTCCTCATTTTATTTTGTTCTTTATTTTTGCATAATTGGCTATCTGTTTTGTTGAATTTATAGTTCTCCCAATTGGTTTTGAGTTTGGCTTTGATTTTTTAGTATGTGTTAGGGTAGACATGTATGTTCCCTTAGAATATTTCTTGGATTTTTAGAACAATGTTAGGATCTGTTTTGGGTATTGAGATTAGGACCCTCCCAAACTTGTGGATTTCCTTGACCTATCTCAATGTAGGAATTGTTTAAATAACTTAGGAGTTGATTTAGGCTTCAATATTTTTATATTAGGTTGTTCAAACAATCATGTTCCCCTAGGAATTTTATTAGATTTTTTCAACTTGATTTTCAATTTTAGTTGTATTTTTCCAGTGGCTTGTGTTTATGAATTCCTCTCTTGAGTGCTTTGGTTTGTTTGGCTTGGTTGGCTGCCTTGGAGTTGGTTTGAGCTTGAGTTCTTTTTGTTGGAGCTTCTGGATTCATTGAAGATGCTTGGGATGAAGGATTGGAGCTTGGAGTTGTTTGCTTTTCCTCTTGTGGAGCTTTTATTTAGGAGTTCAGAGAATTAGGGTTTTAGGAAGTGCCTTAGACCTAGTTTTGTTTCTTTCTTCAAACATGGAGTGCATTGTTTGCCTCCATTCTATCCAATGACACAAAGTCCTTCTTGGGAAGCTCCATCTCTCCTTAGGAGGGATGAGTGGTATGCCCAAGTGAGTAGAACTTTGAAGATACCTTTCATTTGCAATGTTGAGTTCTTAGTGATTTCCTTTGGTTGTCATTAAGTTTCTTAACATTATAACTTGATCTTGATCCTCCTCTTGGAGTGTGCTTGTGGGAGCTTGAGGCTTGATGAAGATTGAAGATAGAAACTTGTTTGAAGATGAGGCCTTACTGTCAACCTTGTTGTCCATTCAACTTTGCTGTCTAGAGTGTTGTTGTTGTTTGCTGTAGGAGTCTGGTATTGCTGCATGAGTTGTCCTCCCTTGAGTCTTTTGTTTTTTTTCTCTGTATTGTATGTTTAATTGTGCTAATTACCTCTAGGTTTGAGGTGGAGCTTGTCTCCTCTTGCCTATTTTTCTCTCTTGCCCTCTGGTACTGCTGCATTGCACACATGTTTACTATTTACTGTAATTGCTTGCTGTCCTTTACTGTTTGTCCCCTAGGATCTCTGATTTCCTCTGTGCAAGAGGAAATTATGACAGACATTAGGTTTGTGAACCATGCATGATAACATTAGGTTAGTTTCCCTTTCAACCATAGTGTTAGGGTCTTTCTCTTCTTACCTCAAAACACTTCAAAAAACACAGTAATAAAGATAACGCGTGTTGTACGCTACGAGCCTTAAGCTCTTTGAGAAAAGGTTGCTGGAGGGTCACTCTTCAGTAATCTGACTGCTTAGTATGGTACCCTTAGGGTGACATGTGACGTAGTCACTCTCAGATCACAAGTCTTTAGTTCAGTACAAGTTACAAACAGACTAAAAAACATTTCTTTCGTAAAAAACTTAAACAAACATTCAAACTTTGTTTTGTCCGCTTTGACCCTTAATCAGGAAAACCCTTTCTTAAGTAGATAAAAATTGTCAGACAAGCTTGTGTCTTCCGTAGCCCGAACTACGTTTGCTCTGATCTTTCATGCCGTATGAAAGTACGTAGGCACGAGATGCGATATCTCGGCGAGCAACCTCCCCCTCTTTTCCCGTAGTTAGGCGAACTACGTTGACTCTGATTTCTCGTTCCAGACGGGAATACGTAGGCATAAAGTGCGATACTTTGCCGAGTCATTTTCGTTTCTTTTTAACCCAGACCTTTAGAGTAGATAGAATAATACACCCTTAGATAGAAAACAAGCGTGGATCCCGTCGAGTACGACGGATATGAGGGGTGCTAATCCCTTCCCCTTGCGTAACCGACACCTGAATCCAGGATTTGGTTGCGATGACCATTCCTTTCCCTCTTTGCGATAGGTTTACTCTGAGCGTTTCCTTTCCCTCTTACGGGATAAATAACGCACGGTGGCGACTCTTCTGTCATAGTTGGCGCCGATTTTCGCAGTAGCGACAAGACCCACCACCAAAAGGATGATAGATCAAACTCACACCGGCTACTACCAACAAAAGGATGATAGGGCTAACACTCACACAATCTGACATCAACAAGATGACTGACCCACCACCAAAAGGATGGTGGACCGAAACTCACGCTGACTACTACCACGAAAAGGATGACAGAGGAAAACACTCCCAAAATATGACATCAACAAGATGACAGACCCACCACGAAAAGGATGATGGAGCAAACTCACACTGACTACTACCACCAAAAGGATGATAGAGCAAACACTCGCACGAACTGACATCAACAAGAAGATAGACCCTTCACCAAAAGGATGATAGGGCTAACTCACACCGGCTACTGCCATGAAAGGGATGATAGAGCAAACACTCGTATGATCTGACATCAACAAGATGACAGACCCACCACCAAAACGATGACGGAGCGAACACACTCCGGCTACTACCACCAAAAGGATGATAGAGAAAAACACTCGCACAATCTGATATCAACAAGATGACAGACCCACCACCAAAAGGATGATGGAGTGAACTCACACCGGCTACAACCACCAAAAGGATTATAGAGCAAACACTCGCACGAACTGACATCAACAAGATGACAGACCCTTCATCAAAAGGATGATGGAGCAAACTTACACCGGCTACTACCACCAAAGGGATGATAGAGCAAACACTCGCACGATCTGACATTAACAAGATGAAAGACCCACCAACAAAAGGATGAAGGAGCGAACTCACTTCGACTACTACCACCAAAAGGATGATAGAGCAAAACACTCGCACAATCTGTCATCAACAAGATGACATACCCACCACCAAAAGGATGATGGAGTGAACTTACACTGGCTACTACAACCAAAAGGATGATAGATCAAACACTCGAATGAACTGACATCAAGAAGATGACAAACCTACCATCAAAAGAATGCTGGAGCAAATTCTCACTGGCTACTACCCCCAAAAGGATGATAGAGAAAAACACAACCACAATCTAACATCAACAAGATGATAGACGCACCATCAAAAGGATGACGGAGTAAACTCACACCGGATACTACCACCAAATAGATGATAGAGCAAACACTCGCACGAACTGACATCAACAAGATGATAGACCCTTCACCAAAAGGATGATAGAGCTAACTCACACCGGCTACTACCATGAAAGGGATGATAAAGCAAACACTCGTACAAACTGACATCAACAAGATGACAAATCCACAACCAAAACGATGACAAAGCGAACACACTCCGGCTACTACCACCAAAAGGATGATAGTGAAAACACTCGCATGAACTGACATCAACAAGATGAAATACCCTTCACCAAAAGGATAATGGAGCAAACTCACACCGACTACTACCATCAAAGGGATGATAGAGCAAACACTCGCACGATCTGACATCAACAAGTTGACAGACCCACCACCAAAACGATGACGGAGCGAACTCACACCGTCTACTACCACCAAAAGGATGATAGAGCAACACACTCGCACAATCTAATATCAACAAGATGACAGACCCACCACCAAAAGGATGATGGAGCGAACTCACACAAACTACTACCACCAAAAGGATGATAAATCTAACACTCGAATGATCTGACATCAACAAGATGACAGACCCACCACCAAAAGGATGACGGAGCTAACTCACACAGGCTACTACCAACAAAAGGATGATAGAGCTAACCCTCACACAATCTGACATCAACAAGATGACTGACCCACCACCAAAAGGATGACAGACCGAAACTCACGCTGACTACTACCACGAAAAGGATGATAGAGGAAAACACTCCCACAATATGACATCAACAAGATGACAGACCCACCACGAAAAGGATGATGGAGCAAACTCACACTGACTACTACCACCAAAAGGATGATAGAGCAAACACTCGCACGAACTGACATCAACAAGAAGATAGACCCTTCACCAAAAGGATGATAGAGCTAACTCACACCGGCTACTGCCATGAAAGGGATGATAGAGCAAACACTCATATGATCTGACATAAACAAGATGACAGACCCACCACCAAAATGATGACGGAGCGAACACACTCTGGCTACTACCACCAAAAGGATGATAGAGAAAAACACTCGCACAATCTGATATCAACAAGATGACAGACCCACCACCAAAAGGATGATGAATCAAACTCACACCGACTACTACCACCAAAAGGATGATAGAGCAAACACTCGCACGAACTGACATCAACAAGATGACAGACCCTTCATCAAAAGGATGATGGAGCAAACTCACACCGACTACTACCACCAAAGGGATGATAGAGGAGACACTCGCACGATCTGACATCAACAAGATGAAATACCCACCACCAAAATGATGACGGAGCAAACTCACGCCGACTACTACCACCGAAAGGATGATAGAGCAAAACACTCGCACAATATGATTTCAACAAGATGACATACCCACCACCAAAAGGATGATGGAGCGAATTCACACTAAGTACTACCACCAAAAGGATGATAGATCAAACACTCGAATGAACTGACATCAACAAGATGACAGACCCACCACCAAAAGAATGATGGAGCAAATTCACACCGGCTACTACAACCAAAAGGATAATAGAGCAAAACACTCCCACAATCTAACATCAACAAGATGATAGACCCACCACCAAAACGATGATGGAGCAAACACTCGCAAGAACTGACATCAACAAGATGATTGACCCACCACCAAAAGGATGACGGATCAAAACTCACACCGGCTACAACCACTAAAATGATGATAGAGCAAAACACTCGCACAATCTGACATCAACAAGATGACAGACCCACCACTAAAAGGATGATGGAGCAAACTCACACCGGCGGCTACCACCAAAAGAATGATGCAGCAAGCACTCGCATGAACTGACATCAACAAGATGACAGACCCACCACCAAAAGGATGACGAAGCGAAACTCACACCGTCTACTACCACGAAAGGGATGATAGAGAAAACACTCGTATGATCTGACATCAACAAGATGACAGACCCACTACCAGAAGGATGACGGAGCCAACTCGCTCTGGCTACTACCACCAAAAAGATGAGAGCAAACACTCGCACGAACTGACATCAATAAGCAGATAGACCCTTCACCAAAAAGATGACAGAGCTAACTCACACCGGCTACTACCATGAAAGGGATGATAGAGCAATCACTCGTATGATCTGACATCAACAAGATGACAGAGCCACCACCAAAACGATGATGGAGCGAACTCACTCCGGCTACTACCACCAAGAGGATGATAGAGAAAACACTCGCACGAACTCACATCAACAAGATGACAGACCCTTCATCAAAAGGATGATGGAGCAAACTCACACCGGCTACTACCACCAAAGGGATGATAGAGGAGACACTCGAACGATCTTACATTAACAAGATGAAAGACCCACCAACAAAAGGATGAAGGAGCGAACTCCCTTCGACTACTACCACCAAAAGGATGATAGAGCAAAACACTCGCACAATCTGACATCAACAAGATGACATAACCACCACCAAAAGGATGATGGAGCAAACTTACACTGGCTACTACAACCAAAAGGATGATAGATCAAACACTCGAATGAACTGACATCAACAAGATGACAGACCTACCATCAAAAGAATGCTGGAGCAAATTCTCACCGGCTACTACCCCCAAAAGGATGATAAAGCAAAACACAACCACAATCTAACATCAACAAGATGATAGATGCACCATCAAAAGGATGATGGAACAAACACTCGTAAGAACTGACATCGACAAGATGACCGACCCACCACCAAAAGGATGACGAATCAAAACTCACACCGGCAACTACCACCAAAATGATGATAGAACAAAACACTCGCACAATCTGACATCAACTAGATGACAGAACCACCACTAAAAGGATGATGGAGCAAACTCACACCGGCTACTACCACCAAAAAGATGATGGAGCAAACACTCGCATGAACTGACATCAACAAGATGACAGACCCACCACCAAAAGGATGACGTTGCGAAACTCACACCATCTACTACCATGAAAGGGATGGTAGCGAAAACACTTGTACGATCTGATATCAACAAGATGACAGACCCACCACCAAAAGGATGACGGAGTAAACTCACACCGGATACTACCACCAAATAGATGATAGAGCAAACACTCGCACGAACTGACATCAACAAGATGATAGACCCTTCACCAAAAGGATGATAGAGCTAACTCACACCGGCTACTACCATGAAAGGGATGATAAAGCAAACACTCGTGCAATCTGACATCAACAAGATGACAGATCCACAACCAAAACGATGACAGAGAGAACACACTCCGGCTACTACCACCAAAAGGATGATAGAGAAAACACTCGCATGAACTGACATCAACAAGATGAAATACCCTTCACCAAAAGGATAATGGAGCAAACTCACACCGGCTACTACCATCAAAGGGATGATAGAGCAAACACTCGCACGATCTGACATCAACAAGTTGACAGACCCACCACCAAAAGGATGACGGAGCGAACTCACACCGTCTACTACCACCAAAAGGATGATTGAGCAAAACACTCGCACAATCTAATATCAACCAGATGACAGACCCACCACCAAAAGGATGACGAAGCAAACTCACACAAACTACTACCACCAAAAGGATGATAAATCAAACACTCGAATGATATGACATCAACAAGATGACAGACCCACCACCAAAAGGATGACGGAGCTAACTCACACAGGCTACTACCAACAAAAGGATGATAGAGCTAACACTCGCACAATCTGACATCAACAAGATGACTGACCCACCACCAAAAGGATGACGGACCGAAACTCACGCTGACTACTACCACGAAAAGGTTGATAGAGGAAAACACTCCCACAATATGACATCAACAAGAGGACATACCCACCACGAAAAGGATGATGGAGCAAACTCACACTGACTACTACCACCAAAAGGATGATAGAGCAAACACTAGCACGAACTGACATCAACAAGAAGATAGACCCTTCACCAAAAGGATGATAGAGCTAACTCACACCGGCTACTGCCATGAAAGGGATGATAGAGCAAACACTCGTATGATCTGACATCAACAAGATGACAGAGCCACCACCAAAACGATGACGAAGCGAACTCACTCCGGCTACTACCACCAAAAGGATGATAGAGAAAACAGTCGCACGAACTCACATCAACAAGATGACAGACCCTTCATTAAAAGGATGATGGAGCAAACTCACATCGGCTACTACCATCAAAGGGATGATAGAGGAGACACTCGCATGATCTGACATTAACAAGATGAAAAACCCACCAACAAATGGATGAAGGAGCGAACTCACTTCGACTACTATCACCAAAAGGATGATAGAGCAAAACACTCGAACAATCTGACATCAACAAGATGA
Source organism: Lathyrus sativus (assembly GCA_963859935.3). Taxonomy (NCBI): domain Eukaryota; kingdom Viridiplantae; phylum Streptophyta; class Magnoliopsida; order Fabales; family Fabaceae; genus Lathyrus; species Lathyrus sativus. Next base: position 249,546,737 of record OZ012740.1, on the reverse strand, counting down.
CATACCCACCACCAAAAGGATGATGGAGCAAACTTACACTGGCTATTACAACCAAAAGGATGATAGATCAAACACTCGAATGAACTGACATTAACAAGATGACAGACCTACCATCAAAAGAATGCTGGAGCAAATTCTCACCGGCTACTACCCCCAAAAGGATGATAAAGCAAAACACAACCACAATCTAACATCAACGAGATGATAGACGCACCATCAAAAGGATGATGGAGCAAACACTCGTAAGAACTGACATCAACAAGATGACCGACCCACCACCAAAAGGATGACGAATCAAAACTCACACCGGCTACTACCATCAAAATGATGATAGAACAAAACACTCGCACAATCTGACATCAACTAGATGACAGAACCACCACTAAAAGGATGATGGAGCAAACTCACACCGACTACTACCACCAAAAGGATGATGGAGCAAACACTCGCATGAACTGACATCAACAAGATGACAGACCCACCACCAAAAGGATGACGTTGCGAAACTCACACCATCTACTACCATGAAAGGGATGGTAGCGAAAACACTTGTACGATCTGATATTAACAAGATGACAGACCCACCACCAAAAGGATGACGGAGTAAACTCACACCGGATACTACCACCAAATAGATGATAGAGCAAACACTCGCACGAATTGACATCAACAAGATGATAGACCCTTCACCAAAAGGATGATAGAGCTAACACTCACCGACTACTACCATGAAAGGGATGATAAAGCAAACACTCGTACAATCTGACATCAACGAGATGACAGATCCACAACCAAAACGATGACAGAGCAAACACACTCCGGCTACTACCACCAAAAGGATGATAGAGAAAACACTCGCATGAACTGACATCAATAAGATGAAATACCCTTCACCAAAAGGCTAATGGAGCAAACTCACACCGGCTACTACCATCAAAGGGATGATAGAGCAAACACTCGCACGATCTGACATCAACAAGTTGACAGACCCACCACCAAAAGGATGACGAAGCGAACTCACACCGTCTACTACCACCAAAAGGATGATTGAGCAAAACACTCGCACAATCTGATATCAACAAGATGACAGACCCACCACCAAAAGGATGATGGAGCTAACTCACACAAACTACTACCACCAAAAGGATGATAAATCAAACACTCGAATGATATGACATCAACAAGATGACAGACCCACCACCAAAAGGATGACAGAGCTAACTCACACAGGCTACTACCAACAAAAGGATGATAGAGCTAACACTCGCACAATCTGACATCAACAAGATGACTGACCCACCACCAAAAGGATGACGGACCGAAACTCAAGCTGACTACTACCACGAAAAGGAAGATAGAGGAAAACACTCCCACGATATGACATCAACAGGATGACAGACCCACCACGAAAAGGATGATGGAGCAAACTCACACTGACTACTACCATCAAAAGGATGATAGAGCAAACACTCGCACGAACTGACATCAACAAGAAGATAGACCCTTCACCAAAAATATGATAGAGCTAACTCACACCGGCTACTGCCATGAAAGGGATGATAGAGCAAACACTCGTATGATCTGACATCAACAAGATGACAGACCCACCACCAAATTGATGACGGAGCGAACACACTCTGGCTACTACCACCAATAGGATGATAGAGAAAAACACTCGCACAATCTGATATCAACAAGATGACAGACCCACCACCAAAAGGATGATGAAGCAAACTCACACCGACTACTACCACCAAAAGGATGATAGAGCAAACACTCGCATGAACTGACATCAACAAGATGACAGACCCTTCATCAAAAGGATGATGGAGCAAACTCACACCGACTACTACCACCAAAGGGATGATAGAGGATACACTCGCACGATCTTACATCAACAAGATGAAATACCCACCACCAAAACGATGACGGAGTGAACTCATGCCGACTACTACCACCGAAAGGATGATAGAGAAAAACACTCGCACAATATGATTTCAACAAGATGAAAAACCCACCACCAAAAGGATGATGGAGCGAATTCACACTAACTACTACCACCAAAAGGATGACAGATCAAACACTCGAATGAACTGACATCAACAAGATGACAGACCCACCACCAAAAGAATGATGGAGCAAATTCACACCGGCTACTACCACCAAAAGGATGATAGAGCAAAACACTCCCACAATCTAACATCAACAAGATGATAGACCCACCACCAAAACGATGATGGAGCAAACACTCGCAAGAACTGACATCCACAAGATGATTGACCCACCACCAAAAGGACGACGGATCAAAACTCACACCGGCTACAACCACCAAAATGATGATAGAGCAAAACACTCGCACAATCTGACATCAACAAGATGACAGACCCACCACTAAAAGGATGATGGAGCAAACTCACACCGGCGGCTACCACCAAAAGAATGATGCAGCAAACACTCGCATGAACTGACATCAACAAGATGACAGACCCACCACCAAAAGGATGACGAAGCGAAACTCAAACTGTCTACTACCACGAAAGGGATTATAGAGTTAACACTCGTACGATCTGACATCAACAAGATGACAGACCCACTACCAGAAGGATGAGGGAGCCAACTCACTCCGGCTACTACCACCAAAAAGATGATAGCAAACACTTGCACGAACTGACATCAACAAGAAGATAGACCCTTCACCAAAAGGATGAAAGAGATAACTGACACCGGCTACTACCATGAAAGGGATGATAGAGTAAACACTCGTATGATCTGACATCAACAAGATGACAGACCCACCACCAAAATGATGACGTAGCGAACTCACTCCAGCTACTACCACCAAAATGATGATAGAGAAAACACTCGCACAAACTGACATCAACAAGATGACAGACCCTTCATCAAAAGGATGATGGAGCAAACTCACATCGGCTACTACCATCAAAGGGATGATAGAGGAGACACTCGCACGATCTGACATTAACAAGATGAAAGACCCACCAACAAAAGGATGAAGGAGCGAACTCACTTCGACTACTATCACCAAAAGGATGATAGAGCAAAACACTCGCACAATCTGACATCAACAAGATGACATACCCACCCCCAAAAGGATGATGGAGCAAACTTACACTGGCTACTACAACCAAAAGGATGATAGATCAAACACTCTAATGAACTGACATCAACAAGATGACAGACCTACCATCAAAAGAATGCTGGAGCAAATTCTCACCGGCTACTACCCCCAAAAGGATGATAGAGCAAAACACACCCACAATCTAACATCTACAAGATCATAGACGTACCATCAAAAGGATGATGGAGCAAACACTCGTAAGAACTGACATCAACAAGATGACCGACCCACCACCAAAAGGATGACGGATCGAAACTCACACCGGCTACTACCACCAAAATGATGATAAAGCAAAACACTCGAACAATCTGACATCAACTAGATGACAGACCCACCACTAAAAGGATGATGGAGCGAACTCACACCGGCTACTACCACCAAAAGGATGATGGAGCAAACACTCGCATGAACTGACATCAACAAGATGACAGGCCCACCACCAAAAGGATGACGTTGCGAAACTCACACCGTCTACTACCATGAAAGGGATGGTAGCGAAAACACTTGTACGATCTGATATCAACAAGATGACAGACCCACCACCAAAAGGATGACGGAGTAAACTCACATCGGATACTACCACCAAATAGATGATAGAGCAAACACTCGGATGAACTGACATCAACAAGATGATAGACCCTTCACCAAAAGGATGATAGAGCTAAGTCACACCGGCTACTACCATGAAAGGGATGATTAAGCAAACACTCGTACAATCTGACATTAACAAGATGATGGATCCACAACCAAAACGATGACAGAGCGAACACACTCCGACTACTACCACCAAAAGGATGATAGAGAAAACACTCGCATGAACTGACATTACCAAGATGAAAGACCCTTCACCAAAAGGATAATGGAGCAAACTCACACCGGCTACTACCATCAAAGGCATGATAGAGCAAACACTCGCACGATCTGACATAAACAAGTTGACAGACCCACCACCAAAAGGATGACGGAGCGAACTCACACCGTCTACTACCACCAAAAGGATGATAGAGCAAAACACTCGCATAATCTGATATCAACAAGATGACAGACCCACCACCAAAAGGATGATGGAGCGAACTCACACAAACTACTACCACCAAAAGGATGATAGATCAAACACTCAAAAGATCTAACATCAACAAGATGACAGACCCACCACCAAATGGATGACGAAGCTAACTCGCACAGGCTACTACCAACAAAAGGATGATAGAGCTAACACTCGCACAATCTGACATCAACAAGATGACTGACCCACCACCAAAAGGATGACGAACCGAAACTCACGCTGACTACTACCACGAAAAGGATGATAGAGGAAAAGACTCCCACAATATGACATCAACAAGATGACAGACCCACCACGAAAAGGATGATGGAGAAAACTCACACTGACTACTACCACCAAAAGGATGATAGAGCAAACAATTGCACGAAATGACATCAACAAGAAGATAGACCCTTCACCAAAAGGATGATGGAGCTAACTCACATCGGCTACTTCCATGAAAGGGATGATAGAGCAAACACTCGTATGATCTGACATCAACAAGATGACAAACCCACCACCAAAACGATGACGGAGCGAACACACTCCGGCTACTACCACCAAAATTATGATAGAGAAAAACACTCGCACAATCTGATATCAACAAGATGACAGACCCACCACCAAAAGGATGATGAAGCAAACTCACACCGACTACTACCACCAAAAGGATGATAGAGCAAACACTCGCACGAACTGACATCAACAAGATGACAGACCCTTCATCAAAAGGATGATGGAGCAAACTCACACCGACTACTACCACCAAAGGGATGATAGAGGAGACACTCGCACGATCTGACATCAACAAGATGAAATACGCACCACCAATAGGATGACGGAGCGAACTCACGCCGACTACTACCACCGAAAGGATTATAGAGCAAAACACTCGCACAATATGATTTCAACAAGATGACATACCCACCACCAAAAGGATGATGGAGCGAATTCACACTAACTACTACCACCAAAAGGATGATAGATCAAACACTCGAATGAACTGACATCAACAAGATAACAGACCCACCATCAAAAGAATGATGGAGCAAATTCAAACCGGCTACTACCACCACAAGAATGATAGAGCAAAACACTCCCACAATCTAACATCAACAAGATGATAGACCCACCACCAAAACGATGATGGAGCAAACACTCGCAAGAACTGACATCAACAAGATGATTGACCCACCACCAAAAGGACGACGGATCAAAACTCACACCGGCTACAACCACCAAAATGATGATAGAGCAAAACACTCGCACAATCTGACATCAACAAGATGACAGACCCACCACTACAAGGATGATGGAGCAAACTCAGACCGGTTACTACCACCAAAAGAATGATGCAGCAAACACTCGCATGAACTGACATCAACAAGATGACAGACCCACCACTAAAAGGATGACGAAGCAAAACTCACACCGTCTACTACCACGAAAGGGATGATAGAGAAAACACTCGTACGATCTGACATCAACAAGATGACAGACACACTACCAGAAGGATGATAGAGCCAACTCACTCCGGCTACTACCACCAAAAAGATGATAGAAAACACTCGCACTAACTGACATCAACAAGAAGATAGACCTTTCACCAAAAGGATGACAGAGCTAACTCACACCGGCTACTACCATGAAAGGGATGATAGAGCAAACACTCGTATGATCTGACATCAACAAGATGACAGACCCACCACCAAAACGATGACGGAGCAAACTCACTCCGGCTACTACCACCAAAAGGATGATAGAGAAAACACTCGCACGAACTGACATCAACAAGATGACAGACCCTTCATCAAAAGGATGATGGAGCAAACTCACACCGGCTACTACCACCAAAGGAATGATAGAGGAGACACTCGCACAATTTGACATTAACAAGATGAAAGACCCACCAACAAAAGGATGAAGGAGCGAACTCACTTCTACTACTACCACCAAAAGGATGATAGAGCAAAACACTCGCACAATTGTCATACCCTAAATTTGCCCGCCAGCTTTTGTAAATATTTTTGCTTTTTTTTCACTTAATTTCATGTCGTCTAGACACGTGTCCACTTTGAGCGTTTTTCAAATCTTGATTTATTTTGCCTAATGGGAGCGCGACACGTGGCCTAAGGTCATTTTCGTAAATATTTCAATCCTTTTTAATTTCTCTTATTCCTTGCAAATATTACTATTTTGTTCTTTTTTTATTTTTATCACCTATTTAATTTAATTAGATGTAGAATTTTGTTTTATTATATTTTTAGAATTAGAATAGTTATTTATTTATTTCTTTAGAATAGATTTTATTTTAATAGTTTTTAAATAGATTTTTTAATTTAGTTAGAATTTTTATTAGAAATAGTTTTTTATTTATTTAGAATAGAAATAGATTATTTTTATAGCATAGATTTAATTTGTTTTTAGAATTATTTTAATATTAGAATTAATTAGATTTGATTTAATTTTAGAGATATTTTAGGATTTTAGAATTAAGTTAGTATTGTTAGAGATATTTTAGGATTTTAGAATTAAGTTAGTAATGTTAGAGATATTTTAGGATTTTAGAATTAAGTTAGTAATGTCAGAGATATTTTAGGATTTAAATAGTTTTTAGATTTCATTTTTTTTTATTCTATAATTTTAACCGTTTTTAATTTTTATTAGAAATAGTTTTTATTTTAAATAGATTTAATTATATAATTTAGAAATAGCTTTTAGGTTAAATATAATTTTAGTGTATTTTTATTATTAGAAGTTAAATAGAGTTTTATTTTGTTTTTACATAGAATTTTGTTTTGTGTGAATTTTATTAAGTTTTTTAAGAATTAGTTAGAATTATTTAGAGTTTTTAGCTTATTTATTTATTTATTATTTTATTGAAATATTTAATTTGATTAGGGTTGATTGTTATTTATTATTTAGATTTTTATTTTCTTTTTTTTATTTTATTTATTAGTATTATTAAATTATGATTTATGGTATTTATTAGGATTATTAAATTAAAATTAATTTGTTTTATTATTAATAGTCAGAGTTTATTTAGTTAAGTTTTAATAATTTAGATTCTATTTTATTTGTTTACTTAGTTTAGGTTTTTTAGGATTTTGTTTTGATAGTAGTTAGAATTATTTAGGTTTATATAAGTAAATATTAATTAGGTTTTTATTTTCATTATTTAGACTTAAAAATAGTTTAATTAACTTTTAATTTTAGAATAGGATTTTATTATTTTTTTACATAAAAATAGAGTTGATTTTAGATAATTGCTTACTTTTTGAATATAGTTTTTATGTTTAAATATAGTTTTTTTTATTTATTTAATATTAAAAATTATTTTCTTTTTACTCTAATTACTTTTTATTTATTTATTTATTTTTGTTTATTAGAAAACTTTTTAGTTAATATAAATCAAGTTTTAGTTTAGAGTTTATTTAAAGATAGATTTTGTTAATTTTGATTTATTAGATTAATTGCTTTAGATTAGAATTAATAGGTTTATTTTATTTTATTTATTCAGAGTTATTTAGGGATTAGATTATTTGTTAATTATTAGATATTATTAGTTAGGATTTGTAATTATATTTAGTCTTTATTCTTTAATTGTCATCAGTTTTAATTCAAAGTCATTAACCCTACAACATGCCACGTGGCAGCCCTATATAGGGTGTGCCACTATTCACCATCTCCCAACCTCAGAAGACAACCCTAGCCGCCTGTTACTCCATTCACCATTTTCATCATCATCATCTGGAAAAAAAAAACAAACTTCTGAAAATCAAACCCAGAAAACCCTTCCACAACTTCTTCAAATCTAAACCGAAAACTCAACCCACCGTGAAACTTCAAACAGACTCAGAATCCTCAAACCCAGATTCAACTCATCTTCCAACAAACACCTTCACTATCAGCCTCTATCTTCGAACTTCACCCTACCCAGAATCGTCCATCTTCAAACCTGTCCTCCTTCCTCATCAATACAACCACCTTCAATGTTCGTCTTCTTCCAACAAGCTCCAACGAAACCTCCGTCTCAAACCTTCATTTTTCCAGATCTTCAAAACCCCTCTCACCATCAATCCCTACCCCGAAAATCACAACAACAAACGAACTTCCGCATCATCAACCTCACTTCTCCACCTTCCAAACCAAACATCCAACTTCATCTTCAACAAAATCCCCATTAAATCCCTTCCAAACAACTCACTACCCAACACAAATCAACTTCAAAAACAAACCAGAAATCATTGCTATGAGGGAAGGATGAATCATAAGAAAGAGGGAGAGAGAGAGGCGAGGCCGATTCTAAGTGAAGGAGGTCGAAAAAGTTGACTGGGTTGTGTTTGGTTTCTTCGGATGAGAGATGTTGATTTGTTTCACTGTGACTGTTTCTTTGTTTATATCCCCTTTATCTTTTTTTATTATTATTAATTATTCCTTAATCAGTTTTTTATTTTATTTTATTAAAAATTTCTGGCCCATTTATAGAATACAAGATCACACTATGTCATGGATTTTGGAAATTCATAGACATTCATGATTGGGCTCTGTAGCCCATACGTTTTCATACCCCTCTCTTTCTGATTTTCTTTCATTTTTTCAAAGCCAAAATGTATTATATTTTCTCTATTTTAATTTAGCGGTAAATAATATTATTATAGTTATGTAAATATATATCATTATTATTATTATTATTATTATTATTATTATTATTATTATTATTATTATTATTATTATTATTATTATGTGTATATTATTAACATTATTTTTATAGTTTGTATATTACTTTTTAATTCTATTTTTTCTTTTAGAATTCATAGAGATTTTATTGGTTTGCATATTAATTTTATTTTAGAGTTTATATATATTTTATTTTATATCCAAATTTCTTTAAGAATCCTAATTTTAATTTTATTTAAAAATTCTTTTATGCAATTTTCTTCTAGAAGTTTTTGTAGAGTTTTATTTTATTTTCTACTTTAGAAGTTAAATTCTCTTTCTCTTTTGTTATTGGGCATTTTTTGCCTTTTGGGTCGATGACGACGCTTCCATAAATCGATTACTAAGTCAATATATTGATAAGTATCGTTGGATCCGAGACCACCCCATTCTCTTCTCATCTCTTCTCTATTTAAATTTCATTTCGACTTATGGATCGATGAAAGCTTTTTATCCGCAAGCGTCAGATTTTCAAAGTCGATAACCTTCCCGATTTCAAATCTATGGGGGATGACCATTGGGGTCATCTTCCTTACTTTAGGATCGCGATAGGCTACCTTCGATTAATCGACATTTTGTTTGTGGTTAAGACGAGATCCTATTCTTTCGAGTCCCGATTCAATACACTAACCAACTGACGACTAACTTTAATTTTCTGTAAATATGCAACTGTTTTATTTTCAGTCATTTATATTCTTGTACATATTATATTTGTATATTATTACTATCTTGTAAATATTCAACACTTGTACATTCTTCCAAAAAAAAATACCTAATAAAATATCGAAACCATTAAAATTTAAATTGGTGGACTGTTGATTATATATCTTGTATATTATCTATTTCTTGTATATATTCGAATTTATCTTATCTCTTTGGTAGGTTATCAAATCTCTTCAATAAACAAATAAATTCTTTGTATTGAATTAAAAAGAGAGGATTGGGTGTAGACCTCTTCTTCTTCGAGTGTTGGGATGCCCACTGTAGTGACGGTGGTTTCGACACTCGTCTTTCAATACGAAGACGCTTCCACGCCTTTTCCTCCTAAAACCTCGGCTCCGCACCGAGTGCATTTTCAAAAACCTCGGTCTCGTACCGAGTCCATTTTCAAACCATCTTTAAAATAAATTTCTCTTTGTATTGAATTAAAAAAGAGAGGATTAGGTGTAGACCTCTTCCTCTCCGAATGTTGGGATGCCCACTGTAGTGAGGGTGGTCTTGATATTCGTTTTTCAATACAAAGACGCGACTTTATCCACCATCTCGCTTTCACAACTTTCTTCCACAATTTTCACACCTAAAACCTCGGTCCTGTACCGAGTGCATTTTCAAATCTTTTCATAACAAAAACTTGAATGGTCGTGGAGTGGTTAGGCGTAGGCCTTCTCCTATCCCAAGTGCTGACGTTTACCGTAGGGTTCTCTGTCGCAAAGCACTTACCATTCAAAACCAGAAACATCTTTAATAAGAGAACGAAGTTCCCTTTGTATTGAATTAAAGAGAGAGGATTGGGTGTAGACCTCTTCTTCTCCGAGCGTTGGGATGCCCACTGTAGTGAGGGTGGTTTCGACGCTCGTCTTTCAATACGAAGACGCCTCGTTCGCCACACCTTTTTATAACAAAAACTTTGAGACAATGAATTGGGTACTACCCGTAGGGGTTACTATCCGAGGACCTATCTCGCCCCAAAAACAATCTCATCAATCAAAAGTGACACCTTGCCTCGCATGGCGAAAACCAGTCTCCCAAAGGATATGTTACGTCCGTTCTACCGCAAACAAGTACGCATAAGTCTCCAAACGAGCGAGCAGCAAAACACCTAAACTGCTAGAACGCGTACGATAACATCATCCACAAAACACACCGGTTATCCGTACCGTAGGCACGAACTACGTTGCTCTGATTTCTCTTGCATGTTGAGAATACGTAGGCATAGGCTTGCAATATCCTAGCGAGCACCCTTTTTTCTTTTCTACCCTTTCCCAGAAAGGCATGCTACGTCCGTTCTACCGCAAACAGGTAACACTTAAGTCTCCAACGAGCGAGCAACAATACACCTAACTGCTAGAATGCGCACGATAGCAGCGTCTACCAAGACTTCCCCGCAAACCGTAGGCCGAACTACGGCTGCTCTGATTCTTTACTTCGTTCAAGTAAAGATACGTAGGCACAAGGGCCACAATCCTTGCCGAGCACACTTCCCCTCTATATCCGTAGCCCCGAACTACGTCGACTCTGACTTTCTCATATCAGTTGAGAATACGTAGGCCTAGGACCGCGAAGTCCTACCGAGTCCGTTCTCTCCCATCTTCCCCCTGTTACTTCTCTTTCCCCGTTTCTAAACCCTTCTTTCTATCCCTTGGAACACTCTCTTTATAGCATAATATTTAAGCAAATATAATCACACATCGACAAACAAAAGGTTCCCATCGAGTACGATGGATGCGAGGGGTGCTAATACCTTCCCTTCGCATAACCGGCTTCCGAACCCGTTCTTGGTTGCAAGACCATCTTCTCCATTATTTTCTTAAGGTTTTCTCGATATTTTCCTTTCCCCTCATGGGATAAATAAAGTTCGGTGGCGACTCTTCTGTCTATCTTTTCCGCCTCCCCGTCGTTGCGTGATGCATTTTTCGAGTAGCGACAGCTGGCGACTCTGCTGGGGACCCCTAGCGAGCCAAGCCTATTTTGTTTGTCGTGTTTGTGTTTTATTTGCCTTATTTGTTTATGCTTTATTTTCTAACCTGGTTGGGTTTATTAGGGTTGGTTTGTGAGGATAAAAGCTTTCTACCCGAGCTTTATAGTATACACTAAGATTAAGAGGTGGTTTCTTTCTGATTTGCGAGACTTAGGACTCGTTGAGTTGGATCGAATTCCACCGCTCAGATGAGACCCCTTTGGGATGATTATGTCTTACGTGTAGTCGTAATGGCGTTTTTACTTCCGACGTGGGAGTCCGTGACTCTGAGGACCTTTGTAGAACCTTATTCCAAAGGTTGCTAAAACATAACTCTGTGTTCATCCTTTGAAAGGATTACCGTCTTACGAGTAGTCGTTCTGATGGAAAACTTTTGAGGGTTAGTGCATGGGACTTTGTTTTAAATCCTTTGGGATACCCTCTCTAAAACCAATAGATTGCCCACCCAAGGGGAGATATACCTTTTTGTTGTCTTGCAGGATTTGTAACTTTAATCCTTAATGTGGATCTGTTCTCGTGTGCATTCATTGCATTGCATTTGCATAAGCATATTTGCATCATTTTGCATTTTCTTCCCTAACCAATGCCAAGCTTACCCATCCTTTGTCCATAACCTGCAGTTGATTTCCCGACACTCCTGCTGAACTCGTGAGAGCTTTGAAGAGTTTGAAGAAAGAGGAACGTAGAAGCTTCGAGAAGCCAAGTCAAAACGAAGCAAGCTGAGATAGCTATGTCAGAGAACGACCGCCAGAATGTTGAGTCCCCACCAGGGTTTACTGTGACAAACAATCCACTTTATGATCTTCCGCCGGATGGCCATCCTCCGTGTTGCGGTGGAAATAGGATCACAAACTATTAATGAGTTTGAATCGCAATTCAATTCACAACCGCTCTTTGATTTATCCGAAGGAAAAGGTCAAAAAGGGAAAACCTATTTTGCATCGTAAACACAATGCGGGGAAAGATCTAGGGTTCGGGGGTTGGTTAAATTTAGGGAAGGTATTAGCACCCTAAACTTCTGTAGTACTCTACAGGAACCTTTTGTTCAGATGTTTACTATTTGCTTTATTTATTTGCTTAAGGTATATGTACATAAGGATTACAAGTGAGAAAAGAGACCTAAGGGGTTAATTCTAAGTTTACTCGGCAAGACATCGCATCTTGTGCCTACGTATCCTTACGGGAGTGGAATCAGAGTAATCGTAGTTCCCCTCAATAGGGAGGTTAGAGACTTCTTGACTGTGGTCAAGGTCTCAAGGGGAATAAACGCATCTTAAGGACACGCTTACGTGGAGTGTAGAAACTCCAAATCTCTACGTTGAAATGTTAAGTTGTAATTAGGGTTAAATTAGGGATTCCGCGGCGGGAAACCCTAAAATGAGTGCGGCGACTCTTTGACCTAACACTAGGATAAAAGCAAATTTGCCCACGGCGGGACACCTAGGCTAAACAGGGTTTGATCCATTAAAGGGGTAAGGCTATTGACTCGGCGGCCAAAAGGCTGGACCTAATCCTTCGGAAAGATAAAACTGTAAAAAATGTGAAAATATGACAAATCATTATATGGAGGAATAATTAAGGTACAGAAATAAGAAAAGTAATAAAGGCAGAGGGTATAAAGAAACAAAGAAACATTTCTGAAAACATGAAGAATATGAAAATATGTAATGACACTTAGAATGAAGTGAGGGAGGAAAATAGTGTGGGGTTGTGGCCACCACAAGCACATCTCAACCTCAAGCATGCAAATGAAATGCAGGAATAAAGAAAATAAAAGGTACACAAAATGACACGGCAAACATAAGGAGTTCCTTACGAAAAGGTTTTAATTTTTTAATATTTTAATTATGTAAAAAAAATGTTTTAATTTTTTTAATATTTTAATTATATATATAAAAAAAGGTTTTAATTTTAAAATGGAATTACTTAGTTAAAAAAATTTAAGTTTAAATTATAAAAAAAATGTTAAGTTTAAATTATATATAAAAAAAATGTTTTTGGGAACAAAAAGGGTTTTTTAGAAAAAAATGTTTACGGGAACAAAAAAAGGCTTTTTTTTGGGAAAAAAATGTTTACGGGAACAAAAAAGGTTTTTTTTGGGAAAAAAAATGTTTACGGGAACAAAAAAGGTTTTTTTGGGAAAAAAAATGTTTACGGGAACAAAAAAGGTTTTTTTTGGGAAAAAAATGTTTTGATAAAAAAAAAATAACAATAGAATTGCAAATGCAAACAGACAAATAATGGACATGCAAACAATCCTATAAGACATAATCATGGTTCATACATATCAAAATCTACGGATCTAAACAACAATGAAGGTTAACATGGCAAGGATGCAAATAAATATGAAAAATGCAAAGGATTTAGTAATTTAACGGACCTAAACACATTAACATGGCAAAATATGCACATAAACATGAAAAGGCAAAAGATTTAGTAATTTAACCTACGAAGCGGAGGTTTGCTTCGGTAAATGTGAAAAAGGTTTGAATAAGGGAACACTGGAGAGCTCCAATCCTTCTGACGAGTTGTGGGAACGACCGCCTTTTTTTCTTTGGGGATCTCCTTTGTTTCTCCCTCTCTCTCTCCTCTTTTCTGAAGAAAACCTTCTGACACCTCTTAGGTTTTTTTTCCTTCTCTCCTTTCCAACAAGGCAACACATGTATATATAGGGAACAAATTAGGGTTAACACCAAATTGTCAATAATGTCCCTAAAGCCCATTTTAAAGCCCAAACTAAATAATTAGTTAAGAAAAAATAAAATTTAAATAATTTAAAATAATTAAAATAAACTTAAAATAAAAACTAATAATCCTATTGATTCCTAAAATAAAAAATATTATAAAAGGAACAAAATTTTTCAATATTTTTTTATTTTATGATTTTTTGGATATTTTTATGAATAATTTAGAAAAAAGTGAAAAAAATAATATTTTAAAAAATGATTTAATTAAAATACGAAAATAATAATTAAATAATAATAAAAAACTATTTTTGTTATTTTTTAATGAAAGATAGAAAAATTTAGAGTAAAAATAATAAAGAACAAAAAAAAGTGACAAAGGTGAGATTTAATTTTTAAAATAGTTAGAAAAAAAAAAGATTTAATTTTAAAAAGAAATTAGAGAAAAAAAAGATTTAATTTTATAAAAGTTAGAAAAAAGATTTAATTTTTTTAAAAAAGTTAGAAAAAAAGATTTAACTTTAGAAAAAAGATTTAATTTTAAAAAGAAGTTAGAAAAAAAGATTTAACTTTATAAAAGTTAGAAAAAAGATTTAATTTTAAAAAGAAGTTAGAAAAAAATATTTAACTTTAAAAAAAGATTTAGCTTTAAAAGGTTAGAAAAAAAGATTTAATTTTAAAAAGAAGTTAGAAAAAAATATTTAACTTTAAAAAAAGATTTAGATTTTTATTTAAAAAAAAGTATTAGATTTTTATTTAAAAAAAAGTATTAGATTTTTATTTAAAAAAAAAGTATTAGAATTTGATTAAAAAAAAAGTGTTAGAAATTAATTTAAAAAAGGTTATAAAAAATTTACTCTTGAAGAAAAGAAAAAAAAAAAGTTAAATTTTAATCTAAATCCTAAAAGTTAGTAAGAAGAGCTTTAAATAAATAAACTAAATAGGAAAAAAAAAGTTAATAAAAAACATTAGTAAAGTTATAAAAAAAATTTAATTAAATTATTATTAGTTAAAAAAACAAGATCTAAAAAAAAGGTTAATTTATTAGGTTAATAAGAATTTAAAAAATAAAAATAAAAAAGAAAGGGTAAAATTTGGGGTATTACAGTTGCCCCTATTTAAATAGCTACACCAGATGTTTTGAGTGACGGAGACTCAAGGAATCATGGTGGAGGGATTTAAATATAGATAACCGAAAATTTTGCCCTTATATGCGGCGATATGCAATGCTATGGACAAATACTGGAACAGATTAATGCAGATGATGCCGTGAATATGATGTGATGCGTATGCTGGAATGATGAATGCGAAAATGCTGACGAATACGACGACACAGGGACAGACGCTACGAGAAGAACACACCGGGGAAAACGACGCGCTGGGACACAGTACAACACTGGGGAATTCTAAAAATGGTGGTCAACTGGTGCGAATGACCAATTGTCACTTTTAGAAAAGGAACGAGATCCTCGAATGGAGATGGTACCTATGAGACGGCCTCCACTGGGGAATCTAAAAATAAAACTGGATCACGTACGATTGTAAGATCGATTACAGAATGCTGGAGCATTGAGCAAAGAATAACATCCAAGCTTCTGTAACCTATCCCTCGTGACAGGATCAAACGGACTTTTCGGGAATCCGTAGCAAATATACAGGGTGAAAAGAACCGGTTGTATGCCAAAATAAATGGACTTTGAGTGGGAAATGCCCTGATAAGCTTCTCGAGGGAGAACTGTCACTTATCGTTGGAAGGGACTTATGTGCCAAAATGGATAAGCACTCAAATAAAGAGGCTGCTGCTTATCTGATAAATAAATCTTCTCGCATTTAAGGTCGGCGCCTGGAATACGATTCTGATTCTTCTCTTACTGAAGGATAAATAAACTTCTTCATGTTTCAAGGTCGTGCTCTCCTGAATATGAAAAGGGCTAACTGAACTTCCTCATACTTCAGAATCGTGCTCTCCTGAATATGATTCGGCTCTTTCTTGTAAATGAAATTCTTCATACTTCAGAATCGTGCTCTCCTGAATATGAAAAGGGCTAACTGAACTTCCTCATACTTCAGAATCGTGCTCTCCTGAATATGATTCGGCTCTTTCTTGTAAATGAAATTCTTCATAATTCAGAATCGTGCTCTCCTGAATATGAAAAGGGCTAACTGAACTTCCTCATACTTCAGAATCGTGCTCTCCTGAATATGATTCGGCTCTTTCTTGTAAATGAAATTCTTCATAATTCAGAATCGTGCTCTCCTGAATATGAAAAGGGTGAACTGAACTTCCTCATACTTCAGGATCGTGCTCTCTTGAATATGAAACTGGATGACTGAATATACTCATATTTCAGAATCGTGCTCTCCTGAATATGAAACTGGATGACTGAATTTCTTCATATTTCAGAATCGTGCTCTCCTGAATATGAAACTGAATATACTCATACTTCAGAATCGTGCTCTCCTGAATATGAAACTGGATGACTGAATATACTCATATTTCAGAATCGTGCTCTCCTGAATATGATTTGGTTGTAAATGAATTTTTCCATACTTCAGAATCGTGCTTTCCTGAATATGAAACTGGGTAATCGAACTTCCTCATAACTCAGAATCGTGCTCTCCTGAATATGATTCGGTTCCTGAAATTTCTTCATTCTTCAGAATCGTGCTCTCCTGAAAAACGGCCAACTGAACTTCCTCATAACTCAGAATCGTGCTCTCCTGAATATGATTCCGTTCCTTCTTTTACTAAAGGATAAATGAACTTCTTCATAACTCAGAATCGTGCTCTTCTGAATATGATTTCGCTCAAACCTTCTCGTAACTCAAGATCGTGCTCTCCTGAATACGAATTGGTTCGTACCTCAAGACGGCAGGTAAATGGAAGCCCAACTGCTCCATGGAGATGGCCATTTGCTGCGAGTCATAACGAGGATATGATCGACTTCTTAGGTGAGAAATGTCGTATACCGATGCTGTAAAATGTAAAGTGTAAAAGGTTGTAACATGTAGGATTGTAAAGTGTTGTACTGATATATTTTCCAGGCGTGAACTGGCATGTATCTGTAGTTGATTGCGGTTGAAAGATAGTGCAAAATAAATGCACGTCCGGGTACAGTGATAAACTTCTCGGGCGAGAACAGTCGAACATCTGTCATGGTATGGTGAAAATCTTTAGATGGTGCAAAATAAATGCACGTCCGGTTGGGATTGACGACCGACAAGACTGAGATTCAATCTAGGATCGAGCTAGAAAGAAGACTGGAAATCAAAACTCCATCGAGGGAATGATCTCGAAGGGTAAATATCTAATCCTGGCGAGGAAAGATAGCTGAAGTAACCGTCATCCACGAGGATCGATCTCTGTGGGGAAACTGGAAACACCTATGTATTTTATGCTTAGGGCTGACAATCTATTTGGAGAGAATGGACAAACCCAGTTACTCGGCGGTAACAACCAATGATGGAGAGACACAATGAACCTGTGAATGCTAACGCATATGTTGATGCATATGTTAATGTGAATGTATGTTAATGT
The DNA here is from genome assembly GCA_963859935.3 of Lathyrus sativus. NCBI lineage: Eukaryota > Viridiplantae > Streptophyta > Magnoliopsida > Fabales > Fabaceae > Lathyrus > Lathyrus sativus. The sequence goes on along the minus strand of OZ012740.1, from coordinate 249,528,914 downwards.
CTATGTATGTAACTATGCAAGATGTTATGAAATGAGTATGTTGAGTATGTAATGAATATGTAATGAATATGTAATGAATATGTAATGAATATGTAATGAATATGTAATGAACATGTAATGAAATAGGCATGTGATGCTTATGCCCTTGCGTATGCTGACGAAACAGACTAGAGACAGGACGAGAGACGAAATAAACATCTCGACGGAGATACCCTGCGTTCTCTGCAACCAATACGTCAATCATGGGTAAGAAGGATCAATGGTGGAACCAACTCTAGTTTTAAAGTTCTGAATTTTCTGGGGAGAAGGTAATCTGCTTGGGTGCATAGTACCACGTCTTCGCATGGGGAGAAGAAAACCTGAGGGACACTTTCGAGTTACCCAAGAAAAAAAATTGTCAGCTTATAGTCTCGCTGGGGACTGTCACTGGGAGCATGTCAGTGAAATCTCTGATGCCTTAGGGACCACTGGCTCCATCCAAAGTATTGTCAGCTTAGAGTCTCGCTGGGGACTAAATCAGAGCAATGGTTTAGGAACCTGTTGCAACACTGAGGCTTACTGGGGTATGAAGGCCGCTGTGAGTAAAATCCATCGGGTGCATGAAAAAATTGTGAAATCCCATGGTTTTGATCTTGCAGGACCTTATAGTAGCCGCCATTTGTTTCTTCAAAAACATGGTGCCCCAGGATATTTGCGTTGCGAGGTAGGGTCATCTCAAGAGGATTTTATAGAGAACACCGAGTCCGGTTGCCCCATTGTTCTCAAACTCTTTGAGAGATTTGTCAGGTCTCGACGTAACTGGCACAAATTAATCGTGTTACGACGAAATGTTTGGGAAATAGCTCTTAAGAATGTCAGACTCGCGTTGGTAAGCGAATTGGGAAACTGCCTGCCCCTGTTCAGCAGGATCTTCAAGTTCCACGGGTTATGTTCATATGTAAATCTCTAAGATATCAAGCAAAGTTGTCATGCCTGAAATGCCTATCTTGAGCTTGTCAATGTACACATATATTTGTCTTGAATTTTTGTTTTGAAAAAAAGATATCGCAACAACTTGTGACCGAAATCACTAGTCAGGATATAAGTTTTAATTATAATGCCATCATGAATTTTTTTCTGAGCATAGCTCGTAGGAGTCAGGAAACGTGATCTTGTCAAGTATGCTTTCAACCGAAGTCCTACTTCAATTAGGTCTTTTAAAGGTTGTATCGTGGCTCAGTTCACGGTTTAAGAAACAAAAGGATAAAGGCTCAAAGTTATATTTGTACCCACCCATTCTTCGTGATGTTCTCCAATCCTAATTCAGTTAACCGGATACGAACGCTCATATCTCAAGCGGATTTGCTATGGTCGAGAACTTATCAAGGCTTTGGACATGGCAGTCGCTCACCTATTACACGATCTTGTTCTTTACTAGGGACTATTTATTGTACCCTCTTGTTTTGCTTTTATTCCCTAACTTTTGCCTGGACAACGTCTTTTGATCTGACTTTGGAGTCCAACGGGATGCCCCAGTTTTGCCTAAGTCTCCTTCATAGGTTTTTGACTTAGCGGGCTCTTATTTTTTTGAATATTCCTTTATGCACAAGTTGTGTAAATCTTTTGAAAGGCTCGTGACTGCCCCACTCCTTAGGTAACCGAGGGATAGTCATTGTATTGGACTTCTTAAGATGCTAAGGATAAATTCTCGAAGGTTTGCTCTTCCTTTTTGAGGATCTAAGCGCTCGATCGGTTTAACTGAAACCTACCCTGCCCCAGGTTAGGATGAAGGTTCTTAAAAAGAAAGAAAAACTCCTACTTCAAGGTTCAAAGGGTTGACTAGGGATTAACATCCTTATATCTCCAGTGTTTGGGATTTGAAACAATGCCTTACATCATCAGCGGGTTTCAATCGAAAGCATACGACAAGAAATCTGACGTTTTGGGTTCGTCATCCTCCCCCCAATTCTCCATCAGAACAAGAGATCGGGTAAAGTTGGCATTATAATTTATGAAAACGTTTTTGAATGAGTGAAGCGAATGGATTTATTCAAGACAAACATATGTGTTGCATCAAAGATAAACAAGTTCGTGCATGCTAAATATGCTTAATCAAAGAGAAATGCATATAAATAAACAAATGAACTGTCGGAAAAATCCTTCTAAATGTTTATGAAATCTTGCATTCAAGAGTAACAGTTTCCTTTGGCGGAGCCTCAATGGAAAGGACGTCTGGTTCATGATCACTGTGAGTCGTCATGGCTTACCCCAGTTATGCTGGTCACATCTTCAACAGTTTTCAATCGTTGCTTCAAAATAAATTTCCCAGATCCTTTGTTGATCCCGGTCATATCACCTTGAGGGTTACTGAAATGAAGCGGGCTAGGCCTTTGAATAATGACTGGATTCGGCTGATAGGCGTAGCATGCTTTGCAGAATTTGCACTTGACGAGTGAGGAACCCCGAAAGGAGTCTCGATCTTCAGCTGAGCATCGCCAAAAGACAACTTCTTCGTTTCTAGCAAATTTCTGACAACTTTCTTAAGAGCATAACAATTCTCTAGATCATGGCCGGGCGCACCCTCATGAAATAAACAATGAGCGGTAGCGTTGTAACTTGCAGGTAATGGATTAGGTGGAGGATTAGGAGGCGGACCCAAAGCCCGAGTAGTGATGAGACCTTGCTTGACCAAAGAGGGACACAACTCGGTAAAAGTCATCGGGATCGGCGGACAAGGTTTATACGTTCTTCTGTTTGGCATATTCTGGCGAGGAGCCGGACTCTTTGGCTGTTGAGGAGCAGGAGTATTGGGTGCCTGTAGGTAGTTGACAGGAGGCGGCTAAACAGGAGGTTGTTGCATAGGTTGATACATGGGAACCTGTTGATTGAAAGAAGGTGTAATAGCTGCCACATAGGGTTGTTGAGCATATTGGACCGGGTACCCTTGAGGTTGAGCATAACCTTGCAGATGCCGATAAAAGCGTTCCCTTGGTTTACCAGAGGATATAGCATTAGTCTCACTCTCCTTCTTTTTCTGGGAGCTATAAGGAGGTTTCTTCGGCTGATCCTTAGAAGCGCCATGATTATTTGTCATTTTACCACTCTTCATACCCAATTCAATCTTGACACCCACAGCAACGATGTCGGAGAAATTTGAAGTCACACTACCCACCATTCTCTTGTAAAATTCTGGACGGACTGTGTCGACAAACCAATCAGCTAACTCTTTCTCGGTCAAAGGAGGTTCTACCTGCGAAGCAGTTTCTCTCCACCTTTGAGCATACTCTTTGAATGACTCAGAATTCTTTTGCGACATACTCAACAACTGTCTTCTGTCAGGAGCCAGATCCATATTGTACTTGTAGTGTTTGATGAAAGCGTCAGATAAATCCTGGAAACTCTTAATGCGAGACTGGTCTAAAGTTAATACCACTTGGAGGAAGCACCCTTCAAACTATCTTGGAAGCAATGAATCATCAGTTTATCATTCTCAACATGGGCAGCCATTTTGCGATAATACATGATCAGATGACTCTTAGGACAGGTGGCACCTTCATAACGATCGAAATTCGGAGTTTTGAACTTTGGGGGAATAACCAAACCTGAAACCAAACAAACATCCCTTGCAGCAGTCCCAAAAATTTGATCACCCTCTACCTTTTTCAATCTCTGGACGATAGTGTTTACTTCCTCACGAAGCTTATCATGTTTCTCATAACCCTCAACATTCTCATCAAGATTATCAAAAGCTGTCTCATTGAAGTACGGTTGCGCACGAGTGTGTACAACAGGTGGTGCAAAGATAGGAGCCCCCCTAGAAACTTCAGAAAACAAAGGCACGGCTTGCTGAACAGGTTGATTAATCGGAACAGTGGCTTGAGGAGGCACAAAACCCGGAGCAAGACCATAAGGTGGGTCCCTTGCTACGGTCACACTTGGTGGAGGGTCCACAGTAACACCGGTAATCTCAGAAACAACAGTGGGCTGGGTATCCATCTTAGCATTCATGACATGTAACAATTCCATCATACGCCCCATACCCCCTCGAAGGTCTTCGAGTTCATTGCTAAGGCGATCAATCTCTTTTGCCTGATCCTCCATTCTTTTCCGAGTTTGAGCTCTGGTGTTGTATTGGTGCCGAGAACTCAGGGTGACGAAACTGGAAGGTGAGAGAACCGAGTGTGAGGAATCGGGAGACACATGTAATGCAAAAGTATGATGCTAAAATGTGAATGTAAATGAAGATTTCATGGAATTCAAAACATTTACTAATGCCGTGGGGTACCAAAGAAATCTTTTTCTTGTTTTTTCATTCTATTTTTTTTTATTTATGGTATCCCGCAATATCCATAAATGATGTTTGAACTTCATGAAATACAATGCGATGAGATGCTTTATGGATGCAATGCATGAAAACACACAAAGTCTTAGGTTAAAGGCTTGCATGAGGTTCAAAGGCAAGTACCCTCCCCTGAAGTTAGATGGTTCATCCTGTCCTACAAAAGTAACCAGGTTCTAAGGGATCTCAATATCATTGATCCTTCACAAGGGTGGTTGTTCAGAAGGCAACTTACTTGCCAACCAAAACCCTCCAAGTTTAAGATCTCAATGAGCGTAGTATCGAGTGTCAACCAACTTTAGTCTGCACCAAAGCCGGTTACCTCACTACTTTCTAAAGGCCAAGATGAGTTAACTAGGGTTCTAAAAGTCAGTTAGTGCGTTGACAACATATGGCAGCCTCAATATTATCCTCAACTTGACTTAAGGAATATAAGCACCAACCAAGAAGTCGCACTAACCATGGCCACCAGATCAACCGTATCGATATACGTCGTACAGTTTCCTTGGTCTATTGCCATTTACCTAAGGTACACTAGATCCGGGTTAGGACCTATCTCACAGCACAAGGAACAGTCCCACAATCAAAGCGCAAATATATACATGCAAATGAATAATAACACAGATAGTAATAAATATGAACAGGTTAGGGATAACCCTCAAAAGTTAGGAGTTCCCCAGTGAAGTCGCCATTTTCTGTTGCGGTGGAAATAGGATCACAAACTATTAATGAGTTTGAATCGCAATTCAATTCACAACCGCTCTTTGATTTATCCGAAGGAAAAGGTCAAAAAGGGAAAACCTATTTTGCATCGTAAACACAATGCGGGGAAAGATCTAGGGTTCGGGGGTTGGTTAAATTTAGGGAAGGTATTAGCACCCTAAACTTCTGTAGTACTCTACAGGAACCTTTTGTTCAGATGTTTACTATTTGCTTTATTTATTTGCTTAAGGTATATGTACATAAGGATTACAAGTGAGAAAAGAGACCTAAGGGGTTAATTCTAAGTTTACTCGGCAAGACATCGCATCTTGTGCCTACGTATCCTTACGGGAGTGGAATCAGAGTAATCGTAGTTCCCCTCAATAGGGAGGTTAGAGACTTCTTGACTGTGGTCAAGGTCTCAAGGGGAATAAACGCATCTTAAGGACACGCTTACGTGGAGTGTAGAAACTCCAAATCTCTACGTTGAAATGTTAAGTTGTAATTAGGGTTAAATTAGGGATTCCGCGGCGGGAAACCCTAAAATGAGTGCGGCGACTCTTTGACCTAACACTAGGATAAAAGCAAATTTGCCCACGGCGGGACACCTAGGCTAAACAGGGTTTGATCCATTAAAGGGGTAAGGCTATTGACTCGGCGGCCAAAAGGCTGGACCTAATCCTTCGGAAAGATAAAACTGTAAAAAATGTGAAAATATGACAAATCATTATATGGAGGAATAATTAAGGTACAGAAATAAGAAAAGTAATAAAGGCAGAGGGTATAAAGAAACAAAGAAACATTTCTGAAAACATGAAGAATATGAAAATATGTAATGACACTTAGAATGAAGTGAGGGAGGAAAATAGTGTGGGGTTGTGGCCACCACAAGCACATCTCAACCTCAAGCATGCAAATGAAATGCAGGAATAAAGAAAATAAAAGGTACACAAAATGACACGGCAAACATAAGGAGTTCCTTACGAAAAGGTTTTAATTTTTTAATATTTTAATTATGTAAAAAAAATGTTTTAATTTTTTTAATATTTTAATTATATATATAAAAAAAGGTTTTAATTTTAAAATGGAATTACTTAGTTAAAAAAATTTAAGTTTAAATTATAAAAAAAATGTTAAGTTTAAATTATATATAAAAAAAATGTTTTTGGGAACAAAAAGGGTTTTTTAGAAAAAAATGTTTACGGGAACAAAAAAAGGCTTTTTTTTGGGAAAAAAATGTTTACGGGAACAAAAAAGGTTTTTTTTGGGAAAAAAAATGTTTACGGGAACAAAAAAGGTTTTTTTGGGAAAAAAAATGTTTACGGGAACAAAAAAGGTTTTTTTTGGGAAAAAAATGTTTTGATAAAAAAAAAATAACAATAGAATTGCAAATGCAAACAGACAAATAATGGACATGCAAACAATCCTATAAGACATAATCATGGTTCATACATATCAAAATCTACGGATCTAAACAACAATGAAGGTTAACATGGCAAGGATGCAAATAAATATGAAAAATGCAAAGGATTTAGTAATTTAACGGATCTAAACACATTAACATGGTAAAATATGCACATAAACATGAAAAGGCAAAAGATTTAGTAATTTAACCTACGAAGCGGAGGTTTGCTTCGGTAAATGTGAAAAAGGTTTGAATAAGGGAACACTGGAGAGCTCCAATCCTTCTGACGAGTTGTGGGAACGACCGCCTTTTTTTCTTTGGGGATCTCCTTTGTTTCTCCCTCTCTCTCTCCTCTTTTCTGAAGAAAACCTTCTGACACCTCTTAGGTTTTTTTTCCTTCTCTCCTTTCCAACAAGGCAACACATGTATATATAGGGAACAAATTAGGGTTAACACCAAATTGTCAATAATGTCCCTAAAGCCCATTTTAAAGCCCAAACTAAATAATTAGTTAAGAAAAAATAAAATTTAAATAATTTAAAATAATTAAAATAAACTTAAAATAAAAACTAATAATCCTATTGATTCCTAAAATAAAAAATATTATAAAAGGAACAAAATTTTTCAATATTTTTTTATTTTATGATTTTTTGGATATTTTTATGAATAATTTAGAAAAAAGTGAAAAAAATAATATTTTAAAAAATGATTTAATTAAAATACGAAAATAATAATTAAATAATAATAAAAAACTATTTTTGTTATTTTTTAATGAAAGATAGAAAAATTTAGAGTAAAAATAATAAAGAACAAAAAAAAGTGACAAAGGTGAGATTTAATTTTTAAAATAGTTAGAAAAAAAAAGATTTAATTTTAAAAAGAAATTAGAGAAAAAAAAGATTTAATTTTATAAAAGTTAGAAAAAAGATTTAATTTTTTTAAAAAAGTTAGAAAAAAAGATTTAACTTTAGAAAAAAGATTTAATTTTAAAAAGAAGTTAGAAAAAAAGATTTAACTTTATAAAAGTTAGAAAAAAGATTTAATTTTAAAAAGAAGTTAGAAAAAAATATTTAACTTTAAAAAAAGATTTAGCTTTAAAAGGTTAGAAAAAAAGATTTAATTTTAAAAAGAAGTTAGAAAAAAATATTTAACTTTAAAAAAAGATTTAGATTTTTATTTAAAAAAAAGTATTAGATTTTTATTTAAAAAAAAGTATTAGATTTTTATTTAAAAAAAAAGTATTAGAATTTGATTAAAAAAAAAGTGTTAGAAATTAATTTAAAAAAGGTTATAAAAAATTTACTCTTGAAGAAAAGAAAAAAAAAAGTTAAATTTTAATCTAAATCCTAAAAGTTAGTAAGAAGAGCTTTAAATAAATAAACTAAATAGGAAAAAAAAAAGTTAATAAAAAACATTAGTAAAGTTATAAAAAAAATTTAATTAAATTATTATTAGTTAAAAAAACAAGATCTAAAAAAAAGGTTAATTTATTAGGTTAATAAGAATTTAAAAAATAAAAATAAAAAAGAAAGGGTAAAATTTGGGGTATTACACTCCGCAAGTAAAAGTTCCAACTCGACCCCCGAGGATGCCAAAGACTGATCCCATGGAAGAAAAGCTTCGCACCCTCGAGGAGACAATTCAAGCTATGAGAGTGTCTGACATGCCCGGCCTTGACGCTGCTGATATGTGTCTAGTGCTAGACTTGGTGATTCCTCCAAGATTCAAGATACCCAACTTCGAGAAGTACACAGGCTTTAGTTGCCCGAGGCGTCATTTGGTGATTGTCGAAAAATGACCCCCTATGCTCATGACGATAAGCTGATGATCCACTGTTTTCAAGAAAGTCTGAGTGGGGCATCATTAAGTTGGTACACAGATTTAGAAAGGAGTCATATCCAATCGTGGAGGGACCTAGCCAGCGCTTTTCTAAAGTTTTACCAGTTCAATTTGGACACTCCTCCCATCCGCATGCAGTTACAAAGCCTATCTCAGAATGAGAATGAACCCTTTAAGGGATATGCACAGCGGTGGAGAGAATTCGCAGCAAGAGTGCAACCACCACTCTCGGACAAGGAGCTGATTGACATGTTCATCAACAGTTTGCAGGGCTCTTATTTTGAAAGAATGGCTGGTTGTACGCCATCAAGCTTCTCTGACCTTGTGATTGTAGGAGAGCGCCTCGAAAGTTACCTCAAAAGTGGACAAATCCAGGACGCATCAGGCATCCAGGCCAGTGAAATTGAAGCTTTCGATGATTTCCATGAGGAAGAGAAGGATGAAACCAGCGCACTCATTGCAAACGTTGAGTATTCTCACAATGTACCAACAAAACTCTATAGTCCCTCGTCTACTCAGCAGGCGTCATTACCAGTGCCATGTTATCCTCATGGATAATCGGCCATGCCTAAAGCTTCATCCCATAAGCCACGGGTCGCTCCTCATGCAAATCAACGAGCCCATGGCCGAGGTCATCCGAATCAGCGCCGCGATCAGAATAGGCCCAACAACAACTTGGAAAGAAGGACTGCTCCTCTTCATCCGGTCCCTATGTCGCACAGTCAGCTTCTCTCGCATTTGATTCAAAACTCATTGGTGGAGCCTAAAGCTCTTAAGCCTGTGCCAGAACCTTACCCTCCTGGATACAATCCCAATGCTCAGTGTGGATATCATGGAGGATCCACGGGGCACTCGACCGAAGATTGCAAAGCCTTCCAAGCCAAAGTGCAGCAGTTGATTGAAAAAGGGTACATATCTTTTCCCGAAGGGAGTTTGGTTGTCCATGTCAACCTCTCAGCTGTCTAAGCTTGAATATTTCAAGGGTCATCTCCAAAAGCCAGTGGATCAGACAGGCAGACGTCCTCAACATTGGCAGTCCTTGTGCACTTTTATCATTTGCATCTTGTAGTTTATTTCATGTTAATTGCTACTTGTTTTTAAACATTATTGTTTTGAATGATAATATTAATGAAGTGATTATGCATTTTCTGAATCAGTCACGTCGTATTCACTCATTATTTCACAATCACAGACACATACATTTTTATACACTCCGCTTTATCACTGTTGTTTTAGCAAAGATTGGAGGGAGGATGACGAAAAACGAAGTACCCATAATTGCAAACCGTATGCTTTCAGATAGAACCTTGTCAATGATGTACAGGCATTGTTTCAAATCCCCTAAACACCGGAGATATAAGGAGTTAATCCCTAGTCAACCACTTCGAGCCTAGAAGTAGGAGTTTCCTTCGGATATTCAAACCCTTACATTCAACCTGGGGCAGGGTAGTGTTCAGTTAATCTAATCCCGCATTCAAATCAATAAATAAAAATCCAAAGACAAAACGGTTATTCTTCAATGACCAATGACATGGCAGTCACAAAAAAAAAAAATCAAAAGCCTGCTAAGTCAAACACCTCAAAAGGGGACTTAGGCAAAAATCAAGGCAATCCCAATGGATCTGACAAGCAAAATCAGTCCATGCAAAAGTTAGGGATCATAAAGAAATAAAAAGAGGTTCTCGAACCCTTAGAAAAAACAAAATAAGATTCAGTGGTCACCCAAAAGGGGCACTGACTTCCATCAAACATCAAAATAAGGTGATTGCCACGTCGAGCAAACCTTGAATTATCAAGCTTACACCGTCAAGGTAAACATGCACAGAATTAACTGAACGTAGGTATGGAGATCAACAAGAAGAAGGGGTGGGTACAAATTAAGTTTGAGCCTAATATCCTTTGTTCTATAACCGCAAGCCAGACCATGTTACAACCCTCGAAAGACCTAATTGAGGCGAGATTTATTCTGAAAGCATACTATTGCGAGGTTGCGTAACCTGACTCCTTACATATTTGCTAATCATCAGTATTGGTGTCAATATCCTTGCTATATCTTTCACACCAATCAAATTAGCACAACGTTTGGACTAACAGTCCATTCGTCTCACTATCACGACACTCAATAAACGACATGTTTTTTCAAAATTCGCATGAACGTCACATTAAAATTACCATTCATGAAAAAACAATTTTAATTGCAAGTCAGTAGTTGGCGTCAAGGAAATTCTAACACAAAGCAATCAAACAGGACTGGATCATTCAATAGTCTGTATCAGAATCGAGCATGCCTTGTAGCCTTGTGATCTGGGGCATTGACATCCGAGAGCATGGAATCAGTCATTTTGAGGCAAATCCCCATGCATCGGTTGATTATGGGGCAGATCATCAATAAGCGGTTGATCAAAAGTGAATCACGCCAATCAAGGGCAGGCCACCTAGAGTTTCTTTGACTTGAGGATAAATTCCTCCAATGTTCAATCAGGATAAGTCAAGTCGCTTCAACGCTCTTTCGAGGGCGAGCTACTCCAAAAAGTATGTTGAAGCCAACCACAAGAACCAGTTAAACAATGATGAATCTATTCGTGGTACAAACTCTGGGGCAAGCCATCTTGAGGTCATCTCATGGCAAGCTACTCAAGCAAGTTCATCCTCATCAACAACAGTTGAGTTCAAAACGAGCGTCGAGGAATCATACTGTCATCTCACCCAATAACCTTAACCGTCCGAAGGCCTTGCTGCCATTGGATCCTTCATCCCACAGCCTAAACCTGTCATCTATCAAAACAAACCAAACCTCCAAAGTCCATGTCCTCACCTGTCAAAACCTTGTAACTCTCAAACCAGTCCCATCTGGTTAACCCTTTGCTGAATACCTAGCCCCGTCTGGTATATGTCAGCTTTTGAACCAGCTCCCATCTGGTCACCTTTTCTTTAGCCTTCCGTTTAACCAGTCCTCGTCTGGAAAACACAATTTCAAAGTCCAGTCCTCGTTTGGAAAACCACAAAGTCAGTTCCCGTCTGACACCAAACCTAGAAGTCAGTTCTCGTCTGACAACTTAACCTTTTGTCACCAGTTCTTGTCTGATAAACCTCATCCCAAAGTCCAGCTCCCATCTGGAAAACCATAAAATCAGCCCTCCTTCAGCTTAACCTTTCGCCAACCAGTCCTTGTCTGGTGGTCTACCCTCCGAATATCAGCCCTCATCTAGTACTTCAAACCCAAAGTCCAATCTACATTGGCAACCACCAAAGTCCAATCCACCTTTGCAACTACCCAAAACCTGCCATATCGGCACTTGCATTTCCATCACCCATTTGCAATCATATGCATCATACGCATACCCATAATCACATCATATTTCCTCAGCTCTTGCATCTCCGTGCATTAGCATTTGCATTTGCATTTCCATTTGATATGAAACATCATTCTCATCAAGCATCCGCGTATGCGAGGTCAGATCCAGGATTAATCTCGAAGATTTTCAAGATCATAATCAGCCCAGTCAGGGGAAATCTCCGCAAGACCGCGGGTCTCCCCGCAAAATTCAAGAATATCAAAGCAAAATTCCGCCCAGACAGGGGCACCTTTTCAAGACCATGGGTGTATCGCATGATGTATTTTAACCCCATGGTTAATCAAATCTTCAACGACAAATTTAGCCCAGTCAGGGGCATATCATTTAAAGTCAGCGATAAGTGGCAATCTCTTCGGAGAAGCTTATCTCCCTACATCCTTTTGGGTGTCAGGTTTGTCTGTATTTCATTCCTCAAATTTTTGTTTTCCTTTTTTGGACAAATTCAGGGTCTTCTTTGTATCTAATCGACTTATACCTTGAAAGATGAATGCTGCAGTAATTCATCTTACTCGGTCTAAGCCGATTAGATAGGGGCATCTGTCATACCCTAAATTTGCCCGCCAGCTTTTGTAAATATTTTTGCTTTTTTTTCACTTAATTTCATGCCGTCTAGACACGTGTCCACTTTGAGCGTTTTTCAAATCTTGATTTATTTTGCCTAATGGGAGCGCGACACGTGGCCTAAGGGCATTTTCGTAAATATTTCAATCCTTTTTAATTTCTCTTATTCCTTGCAAATATTACTATTTTGTTCTTTTTTTTATTTTTATCACCTATTTAATTTAATTAGATGTAGAATTTTGTTTTATTATATTTTTAGAATTAGAATAGTTATTTATTTATTTCTTTAGTATAGATTTTATTTTAATAGTTTTTAAATAGATTTTTTAATTTAGTTAGAATTTTTATTAGAAATAGTTTTTTATTTATTTAGAATAGAAATAGATTATTTTTATAGCATAGATTTAATTTGTTTTTAGAATTATTTTAATATTAGAATTAATTAGATTTGATTTAATTTTAGAGATATTTTAGGATTTTAGAATTAAGTTAGTATTGTTAGAGATATTTTAGGATTTTAGAATTAAGTTAGTAATGTTAGAGATATTTTAGGATTTTAGAATTAAGTTAGTAATGTCAGAGATATTTTAGGATTTAAATAGTTTTTAGATTTTATTTTTTTTTATTCTATAATTTTAACCGTTTTTAATTTTTATTAGAAATAGTTTTTATTTTAAATAGATTTAATTATATAATTTAGAAATAGCTTTTAGGTTAAATATAATTTTAGTGTATTTTTATTATTAGAAGTTAAATAGAGTTTTATTTTGTTTTTACATAGAATTTTGTTTTGTGTGAATTTTATTAAGTTTTTTAAGAATTAGTTAGAATTATTTAGAGTTTTTAGCTTATTTATTTATTTATTATTTTATTCAAATATTTAATTTGATTAGGGTTGATTGTTATTTATTATTTAGATTTTTATTTTCTTTTTTTTATTTTATTTATTAGTATTATTAAATTATGATTTATGGTATTTATTAGGATTATTAAATTAAAATTAATTTGTTTTATTATTAATAGTCAGAGTTTATTTAGTTAAGTTTTAATAATTTAGATTCTATTTTATTTGTTTACTTAGTTTAGGTTTTTTAGGATTTTGTTTTGATAGTAGTTAGAATTATTTAGGTTTATATAAGTAAATATTAATTAGGTTTTTATTTTCATTATTTAGACTTAAAAATAGTTTAATTAACTTTTAATTTTAGAATAGGATTTTATTATTTTTTTTACATAGAAATAAAGTTGATTTTAGATAATTGCTTACTTTTTGAATATAGTTTTTATGTTTAAATATAGTTTTTTTTATTTATTTAATTTTAAAAATTATTTTCTTTTTACTCTAATTACTTTTTATTTATTTATTTATTTTTGTTTATTAGAAAACTTTTTAGTTAATATAAATCAAGTTTTAGTTTAGAGTTTATTTAAAGATAGATTTTGTTAATTTTGATTTATTAGATTAATTGCTTTAGATTAGAATTAATAGGTTTATTTTATTTTATTTATTCAGAGTTATTTAGGGATTAGATTATTTGTTAATTATTAGATATTATTAGTTAGGATTTGTAATTATATTTAGTCTTTATTCTTTAATTGTCATCAGTTTTAATTCAAAGTCATTAACCCTACAACATGCCACGTGGCAGCCCTATATAGGGTGTGCCACTATTCACCATCTCCCAACCTCAGAAGACAACCCTAGCCGCCTGTTACTCCATTCACCATTTTCATCATCATCAGCTGAAAAAAAAAAACAAACTTCTGAAAATCCAACCCAGAAAACCCTTCCACAACTTCTTCAAATCTAAACCGAAAACTCAACCCACCGTGAAACTTCAAACAGACTCAGAATCCTCAAACCCAGATTCAACTCATCTTCCAACAAACACCTTCACTATCAGCCTCTATCTTCGAACTTCACTCTACCCAGAATCGTCCATCTTCAAACCTGTCCGCCTTCCTCATCAATACAACCACCTTCAATGTTCGTCTTCTTCCAACAAGCTCTAACGAAACCTCCGTCTCAAACCTTCATTTTTCCAGATCTTCAAAACCCCTCTCACCATCAATCCCTACCCCGAAACTCACAACAACAAACGAACTTCCGCATCATCAACCTCACTTCTCCACCTTCCAAACCAAACATCCAACTTCATCTTCAACAAAATCCCCATTAAATCCCTTCCAAACAACTCACTACCCAACGCAAATCAACTTCAAAAACAAACCAGAAATCATTGCTATGAGGGAAGGATGAATCATAAGAAAGAGGGAGAGAGAGGCGAGGCCGATTCTAAGTGAAGGAGGTCGAAAAAGTTGACTGGGTTGTGTTTGGTTTCTTCGGATGAGAGATGTTGATTTGTTTCACTGTGACTGTTTCTTTGTTTATATCCCCTTTATCTTTTTTTTTTATTATTAATTATTCCTTAATCAGTTTTTTATTTTATTTTATTAAAAATTTCTGGCCCATTTATAGAATACAAGATCACACTATGTCATGGATTTTGGAAATTCATAGACATTCATGATTGGGCTTTGTAGCCCATACGTTTTCATACCCCTCTCTTTCTGATTTTCTTTCATTTTTTCAAAGCCAAAATGTATTATATTTTCTCTATTTTAATTTAGCGGTAAATAATATTATTATAGTTATGTAAATATATATTATTATTATTATTATTATTATTATTATTATTATTATTATTATTATTATGTGTATATTATTAACATTATTTTTATAGTTTGTATATTACTTTTTAATTCTATTTTTTCTTTTAGAATTCATAGAGGTTTTATTGGTTTACATATTAATTTTCTTTTAGAGTTTATATATATTTTATTTTATATCCAAATTTCTTTAAGAATCCTAATTTTAATTTTATTTAAAAATTCTTTTATGCAATTTTCTTCTAGAAGTTTTTGTAGAGTTTTATTTTATTTTCTACTTTAGAAGTTAAATTCTCTTTCTCTTTTGTTATTGGGCATTTTTTGCCTTTTGGGTCGATGACGACGCTTCCATAAATCGATTACTAAGTCAATATATTGATAAGTATCGTTGGATCCGAGACCACCCCATTCTCTTCTCATCTCTTCTCTATTTAAATTTCCTTTCGACTTATGGATCGATGAAAGCTTTTTATCCGCAAGCGTCAGATTTTCGAAGTCGATAACCTTCCCGATTTCAAATCTATGGGGGATGACCATTGGGGTCATCTTCCTTACTTTGGGATCGCGATAGGCTACCTTCGATTAATCGACATTTTGTTTATGGTTAAGACGAGATCCTATTCTTTCGAGTCCCGATTCAATACACTAACCAACTGACGACTAACTTTAATTTTCTGTAAATATACAACTGTTTTATTTTCAGTCATTTATATTCTTGTACATATTATATTTGTATATTATTACTATCTTGTAAATATTCAACACTTGTACATTCTTCCAAAAAAAATACCTAATAAAATATCGAAACCATTAAAATTTAAATTGGTGGACTGTTGATTATATATCTTGTATATTATCTATTTCTTGTATATATTCGAATTTATCTCATCTCTTTGGTAGGTTATCAAATCTCTTCAATAAACAAATAAATTCTTTGTATTGAATTAAAAAGAGAGGATTGGGTGTAGACCTTTTCTTCTTCGAGTGTTGGGATGCCCACTGTACTGAGGGTGGTTTCGACACTCGTCTTTCAATACGAAGACGCTTCCACCCCTTTTCCTCCTAAAACCTCGGCTCCGCACCGAGTGCATTTTCAAAAACCTCGGTCTCGTACCGAGTCCATTTTCAAACCATCTTTAAAATAAATTTTCGCAAACAGGTACGCATAAGTCTCCAAACGAGCGAGCAGCAAACAGGTAACGCTTAAGTCTCCAACGAGCGAGCAACAATACACCTAACTGCTAGAATGCGCACGATAGCAGCGTCTACGAAGACTTCCCCGCAAACCGTAGGCCGAACTACGGCTGCTCTGATTCTTTACTTCGTTCAAGTAAAGATACGTAGGCACAAGGGCCACAATCCTTGCCGAGCACACTTCCCCTCTATATCCGTAGCCCCGAACTACGTCGACTCTGACTTTCTCATATCAGTTGAGAATACGTAGGCCTAGGACCGCGAAGTCCTACCGAGTCCGTTCTCTCCCATCTTCCCCCCGTTACTTCTCTTTCCACGTTTCTAAACCCTTCTTTCTATCCCTTGGAACACTCTCTTTATAGCATAATATTTAAGCAAATATAATCACACATCGACAAACCAAAGGTTCCCATCGCATAACCGGCTTCCGAACCCGTTCTTGGTTGCAAGACCATCTTCTCCATTATTTTCTTAAGGTTTTCTCGATATTTTCCTTTCCCCTCATGGGATAAATAAAGTTCGGTGGCGACTCTTCTGTCTATCTTTTCCGCCTCCCCGTCGTTGCGCGATGCATTTTTCGAGTAGCGACAACAATCTGACATCAACAAGATGACATACCCACCACCAAAAGGATGATGGAGCCAACTTACACTGGCTACTACAACCAAAAGGATGATAGATCAAACACTCGAATGAACTGACATCAACAAGATGACAGACCTACCATCAAAAGAATGCTGGAGCAAATTCTCACCGGCTACTACCCCCAAAAGGATGATAGAGCAAAACACACCCACAATCTAACATTAACAAGATGATAGACGCACCATCAAAAGGATGATGGAGCAAACACTCGTAAGAACTGACATCAATAAGATGACCGACCCACCACCAAAACGTTGACGAATCGAAACTCACACCGGCTACTACCACCAAAATGATGATATAGCAAAACAGTCGCACAATCTGACATCAACTAGATGACAGACCCACCACTAAAAGGATGATGGAGCGAACTCACACCGGCTACTACCACCAAAAGGATGATGGAGCAAACACTCGCATGAACTGACATCAACAAGATGACAGACCCACCAACAAAAGGATGACGTTGCGAAACTCACACCGTCTACTGCCATGAAAGGGATGGTAGCGAAAACACTTGTACGATCTGATATCAAAAGGATGAAAGACCCACCACCAAAAGGATGATATAGCAAACACTCGCACGAACTGACATCAACAAGATGACAGACCCTTCATCAAAAGGATGATGGAGTAAACTCACACCGACTACTACCACCAAAGGGATGATAGAGGAGACACTCGCATGATCTGACATCAACAAGATGAAATACGCACCACCAAAAGGATGACGGAGCGAACTCACGCCGACTACTACCACCGAAAGGATGATAGAGCAAAACACTCGCACAATATGATTTCAACAAGATCACATACCCACCACCAAAAGGATTATGGAGCGAATTCACACTAACTACTACCACCAAAAGGATGATAGATCAAACACTCGAATGAACTGACATCAACAAGATGACAGACCCACCACCAAAAGAATGATGGAGCAAATTCACACCGGCTACTACCACCAAAAGGATGATAGAGCAAAACACTCCCACAATCTAACATCAACAAGATGATAGACCCACCACCAAAATGATGATGGAGCAAACACTCACAAGAACTGACATCAACAAGATGATTGACCCACCACCAAAAGGACGACGGATCAAAACTCACACCGGCTACAACCACCAAAATGATGATAGAGCAAAACTCTTGCACAATCTGTCATCAACAAGATGACAGACCCACCACTAAAAGGATGATGGAGCAAACTCACACCGGCTACTGCCACCAAAACAATGATGCAGCAAACACTCGCATGAACTGACATCAACAAGATGACAGACCCACCACCAAAAGGATGACGAAGCGAAACTCACACCGTCTACTACCATGAAAGGGATGATAGAGAAAACACTCGTACGATCTTACATCAACAAGATGACAGACTCACCACCAAAACGATTATGGAGCAAACTCACTCCGGCTACTACCACCAAAGGGATGATAGAGGAGACACTCTCACGATCTGACATCAACAAGATGAAATTCGCACCACCAAAAGGATGATGGGGCGAACTCACGCCGACTACTACCACCGAAAGGATGATAGAGCAAAACACTCGCACAATATGATTTCAACAAGATGACATACCCTCCACCAAAAGGATGATGGAGCAAATTCACACTAACTACTACCACCTAAAGGATGATAGATCAAACACTCGAGTGAACTGACATCAACAAGATGACAGACCCACCACCAAAAGAATGATGGAGCAAATTCACACCGGCTACTACCACCAAAAGGATGATAGAGCAAAACACTCCCACAATCTAACATCAACAAGATGCTAGACCCACCACCAAAACGATGATGGAGCAAACACTCGCAAGAACTGACATCCACAAGATGATTGACCCACCACCAAAAGGACGACGGATCAAAACTCACACCGGCTACAACCACCAAAATGATGATAGAGCAAAACACTCGCACAATCTGACATCAACAAGATGACAGACCCACCACTAAAAGGATGATGGAGCAAACTCAGACCGGCTACTACCACCAAAAGAATGATGCAGCAAACACTCGCATGAACTGACATCAACAAGATGACAGACCCACCACCAAAAGGATGACGAAGCGAAACTCACACCGTCTACTACCACGAAAGGGATGATAGAGAAAACACTCGTACGATCTGACATCAACAAGATGACAGACACACTACCAGAAGGATGACAGAGCCAACTCACTCCGGATACTACCACCCAAAAGATGATAGAAAACACTCGCACTAACTGACATCAACAAGAAGATAGACCCTTCACCAAAAGGATGACAGAGCTAACTCACACCGGCTACTACCATGAAAGGGATGATAGAGCAAACACTCGTATGATCTGACATCAACAAGATGACAGACCGACCACCAAAACGATGACGGAGCGAACTCGCAGCGGCTACTACCACCAGAGAGATGATAGAGGAAACACATGCACGATCTGACATCAACAAGTTGACAGACCCACCACCAAAAGGATGACGGAGCAAACTCACACCGTCTACTACCACCAAAAAGATGATAGAGAAAAACCCTCGCATAATCTGATATCAATAAGATGACAGACCCACCACCAAAAGGATGATAGAGCAAACTCACACCGGCTACTACCACCAAAAGGATGATAGAGCAAACACTCGCACGATCTGATATCAACAAGATGAAAGACCTTTTATCAAAAGGATGATGGAGAAAACTCACACTGGCTACTACCACCAAAGGGATGATAGAGCAAACACTCGAATGAACTGACATCAACAAGATAACAGACCCACCACTAAAAGAATGATGGAGAAAATTCACACCGGCTACTACCACCAAAAGGATGATAGAGAAAAACACTCCCACAATCTAACATCAACAAGATGATAGACGCACCACAAAAAGGATGATGGAGCAAACACTCGCAAGAACTGACATCAACAAGATGACTGACCCACCACCAAAAAGATGACAGATCTAAACTCACACCGGCTACTACCACCAAAATGATGATAGAGCAAAACACTCGCACAATCTGACATCAACTAGATGACAGACCCACCACTAAAAGGATGATGGAGCAAACTCACACCGGCTACTACCACCAAAAGGATGATGGAGCAAACACTCGCATGAACTGACATTAACCAGATGACAGACCCACCACCAAAAGGATGACGGAGCTAAACTCACACCGTCTACTACCACGAAAGGGATGGTAGAGAAAAATCTTGTACAATCTGACATCAACAAGATGACAGACCCACCACCAAAAGGATGACGGAGTAAACTCACACCGGCTACTACCAACAGATAGATGATAGAGCAAACACTCGCACGAACTGACTTCAACAAGATGATAGACCCTTCACCAAAAGGATGATAAAGCTAACTCACATCGGCTACTACCATGAAAGGGATGATAAAGCAAACACTCGTACGATCTGACATCAACAAGATGACAGACCCACCACCAAAAGGATAATGGAGCGAACTCACACAAACTACTATCACCCAAGGTTGATAGAGTAAACATTCCCACAATCTGACATCAACAAGATTACAGACCCACCACCAAAAGGATGATAGATCAAACTCACACCTGCTACTACCAACAATAGGATAATAGAGCTATCACTCGCACAATCTGACATCAACAAGATGACTGACCCACCACCAAAAGGATGACGGAGCGAAACTCACGCTGACTACTACCACGAAAAGGATGATAGAGGAAAACACTCCCATAATATGACATCAACAAGATGACAGACCCACCACCAAAAGGATGATGGAGCAAACTCATACCGACTACTACCACCAAAAGGATGATAGAGCAAACACTCGCACGAACTGACATCAACAAGATAGACCCTTCACCAAAAGGATGATAGAGCTAACTCACACCGGCTACTGCCATTAAAGGGATGATAGAGCAAACACTCGTACGATCTGACATCAACAAGATGACAGACTCACCACCAAGACGATGACGAAGCAAACTCACTCCGGCTACTACCGCCAAAAGGATGATAGAGAAAAACACTCGCACAATCTGATATCAACAAGATGACAGACTCACCAACAAAAGGATGATGGAGCGAACTCACACCAGCTACTACCACCAAAAGGATTATAGAGCAAACACTCGCACTAACTGACATCAACAAGATGATAGACCCTTCATCAAAAGGATGATGGAGCAAACTCACACAGGCTACTACCATAAAAGGGATGATAGAGCAAACACTCGCACGATCTGACATTAACAAGATGAAAGACCCACCAACAAAAGGATGAAGGAGCTAACTCACTTCGACTATTACCACCAAAAGGATGATAGAGCAAAACACTCGCACAATCTGACATCAACAAGATGACATACCCACCATCTAAAGGATGATGGAGAGAACTTACACTGGGAACTACAACCAAAAGGATGATAGATGAAACACTCGAATGAACTGACATCAACAAGACGACAGACCTACCATCAAAAGAATGATGGAGCAAATTATCACCGGCTACTACCCCCAAAAGGATGATAGAGCAAAACACACCCACAATCTAACATCAACAAGATGACTGACCCACCACCAAAAGGATGACGGAGCGAAACTCATTCCGACTACTACCACCAAAAGGATGATAGAGAAAAACCCTCGCATAATCTGATATCAATAAGATGACAGACCCACCACCAAAAGGATGATAGAGCAAACTCACACCGGCTACTACCACCAAAAGGATGATAGAGCAAACACTCGCACGATCTGATATCAACAAGATGAAAGACCTTTTATCAAAAGGATGATGGAGAAAACTCACACTGGCTACTACCACCAAAGGGATGATAGAGCAAACACTCGAATGAACTGACATCAACAAGATAACAGACCCACCACTAAAAGAATGATGGAGAAAATTCACACCGGCTACTACCACCAAAAGGATGATAGAGAAAAACACTCCCACAATCTAACATCAACAAGATGATAGACGCACCACAAAAAGGATGATGGAGCAAACACTCGCAAGAACTGACATCAACAAGATGACTGACCCACCACCAAAAAGATGACAGATCTAAACTCACACCGGCTACTACCACCAAAATGATGATAGAGCAAAACACTCGCACAATCTGACATCAACTAGATGACAGACCCACCACTAAAAGGATGATGGAGCAAACTCACACCGGCTACTACCACCAAAAGGATGATGGAGCAAACACTCGCATGAACTGACATTAACCAGATGACAGACCCACCACCAAAAGGATGACGGAGCGAAACTCACACCGTCTACTACCACGAAAGGGATGGTAGAGAAAAATCTTGTACAATCTGACATCAACAAGATGACAGACCCACCACCAAAAGGATGACGGAGTAAACTCACACCGGCTACTACCAACAAATAGATGATAGAGCAAACACTCGCACGAACTGACTTCAACAAGATGATAGACCCTTCACCAAAAGGATGATAAAGCTAACTCACATCGGCTACTACCATGAAAGGGATGATAAAGCAAACACTCGTACGATCTGACATCAACAAGATGACAGACCCACCACCAAAAGGATAATGGAGCGAACTCACACAAACTACTATCACCCAAGGTTGATAGAGTAAACATTCCCACAATCTGACATCAACAAGATTACAGACCCACCACCAAAAGGATGATAGATCAAACTCACACCTGCTACTACCAACAATAGGATAATAGAGCTATCACTCGCACAATCTGACATCAACAAGATGACTGACCCACCACCAAAAGGATGACGGAGCGAAACTCACGCTGACTACTACCACGAAAAGGATGATAGAGGAAAACACTCCCATAATATGACATCAACAAGATGACAGACCCACCACCAAAAGGATGATGGAGCAAACTCATACCGACTACTACCACCAAAAGGATGATAGAGCAAACACTCGCACGAACTGACATCAACAAGATAGACCCTTCACCAAAAGGATGATAGAGCTAACTCACACCGGCTACTGCCATTAAAGGGATGATAGAGCAAACACTCGTACGATCTGACATCAACAAGATGACAGACTCACCACCAAGACGATGACGAAGCAAACTCACTCCGGCTACTACCGCCAAAAGGATGATAGAGAAAAACACTCGCACAATCTGATATCAACAAGATGACAGACACACCAACAAAAGGATGATGGAGCGAACTCACACCAGCTACTACCACCAAAAGGATTATAGAGCAAACACTCGCACTAACTGACATCAACAAGATGATAGACCCTTCATCAAAAGGATGATGGAGCAAACTCACACAGGCTACTACCATAAAAGGGATGATAGAGCAAACACTCGCACGATCTGACATTAACAAGATGAAAGACCCACCAACAAAAGGACGAAGGAGCTAACTCACTTCGACTATTACCACCAAAAGGATGATAGAGCAAAACACTCGCACAATCTGACATCAACAAGATGACATACCCACCATCTAAAGGATGATGGAGAGAACTTACACTGGGAACTACAACCAAAAGGATGATAGATGAAACACTCGAATGAACTGACATCAACAAGATGACAGATCTACCATCAAAAGAATGATGGAGCAAATTATCACCGGCTACTACCCCCAAAAGGATGATAGAGCAAAACACACCCACAATCTAACATCAACAAGATGACTGACCCACCACCAAAAGGATGACGGAGCGAAACTCATGCCGACTACTACCACCAAAAGGATGATAGAGCAAACACTCGCACGAACTGACATCAACAAGATGACAGACCCTTCATCAAAAGGATGATGGAGAAAACTCACACCGGCTACTACCACCAAAGGGATGATAGAGGAGACACTCGCACGATCTGACATCAACAAGATGAAATACGTACCACCAAAAGGATGACGGAGCAAACTCACGCCGACTACTACCACCAAAAGGATGATAGAGCAAAACACTCGCACAATATGATTTCAACAAGATGACATACCCACCACCAAAAGGATGATGGAGCAAATTCACATTAACTACTACCACCAAAAGGATGATAGATCAAACACTCGAATGAACTGACATCAACAAAATGACAGACCCACCACCAAAAGAATGATGGAGCAAATTCACACCGGCTACTACCACCAAAAGGATGATAGAACACAACACTCCCACAATCTAACATCAACAAGATGATAGATCCACCACCAAAACGATGATGGAGCAAATACTCGCAAGAACTGAGATCAACAAGATGATTGACCCATCACCAAAAGGATGACAGATCAAAACTCACACCGGCTACTACCACCTAAATGATGATAGAGCAAAACACTCGCACAATCTGACATTAACAAGATGACAAACCCACCACTAAAAGGATGATGGAGCGAACTCACACCAACTACTACCACCAAAAGAATGATGCAGCAAACACTCGGATGAACTGACATCAAAAAGATGACAGACCCACCACCAAAAGGATGACGAAGCGAAACTCACACCGTCTACTACCATGAAAGGGATGATAGAGAAAACACTCAGACGATCTGACATCAACAAGATGACAGACCCACCACCAAAAGGATGACGGAGTAAACTCACTCCGGCTACTACCACCGAATAGATGATAGGGCAAACACTCACACGAACTGACATCAACAAGATGACTGACCCAGCACCAAAAGGATGATAGAGCTAACTCACACCGGCCACTACCATGAAAGGGATGATAAAGCAAACACTCGTACAATCTGACATCAACAAGATGACAGACCCACCACCAAAAGGATGACGGAGCAAACTCACACTTTCTACTACCACCAAAAGGATGATAGAGCAAAACACTCGCATAATCTGATATCAACAAGATGACAGACCCACCACCAAAAGGATGACGGAGCGAAACTCACACAAACTACTATCACCCAAGGTTGAAAGAGTAAACACTCCCACAATCTAACATCAACAAGATTACAGACCCACCACTAAAAGGATGATAGATCAAACTCACACCGGCTAATACCAACAAAAGGATGATAGATCTAACCCTCGCACAATCTGACATCAACAAGATGACTGAACCACCACCAAAAGGATGACGGATCAAAACTCACGCCGACTACTACCACGAAAAGGATGATACAGGAAAACACTTCCACAATATGACATCAACAAGATGACAGACCCACCACCAAAAGGATGATGGAGCAAACTCACACCGAATACTACCACCAAAAAGATGATAGAGCAAACACTCTCATGAACTGACATCTACAAGATGACCGACCCTTCATCAAAAGGATGATGGAGCAAACTCACACCGGCTACTACAACCAAAGGGATGATAGAGCAAACACTCGCACGATCTGACATCAACAAGATGAAAGACCTATCACCAAAAGGATGACGTAGCGAACTCACACCGACTACTACCACCAAAAGGATGATAGAGGAAAACTCTCGCAAAATCTGACATCAACAAGATGACATACCCACCACCAAAAGGATGATGGAGCGAATTCACACCGGCTACTACCACCAAAAGGATGATAGAGCAAAACATACTCACAATATAACATCAACAAGATGATAGACCCACCACCAAAAGGATGATGGAGCAAACACTCGCAAGAACTGACATCAACAAGATGACTGACCCACCACCAAAAGGATGACGGATCGAAACTCACATCGGCTACTACCACCAAAACGATGATAGAGCAAAACATTCGCACAATCTGACATCAACAAGATGACAGACCCACCACTAAAAAGATGATGGAGCAAACTCACACCGTCTACTACCACGGAAACGATGATAGAGAAATCACTCGTTCGATCTGACATCAACATGATGACAGACCCACCACCAAAAGGATGACGGAGCAAACTCACTCTGGCTACTGCCACCAAAAAGATTATAGAGCAAACACTCGCACGAACTGACATCAACAAGATGAAAGACCCTTCACCAAAAGGATGATAGAGCTAACTCACACCGGCTACTACCATGAAAGGGATGATAAAGCATACACTCGTACGTTCTAACATCAACAAGATGACAGACCCACCACCAAAACGATGACGGAGCGAACTCACTCCGGTTACTACCACCAAAAGGATGATAGAGAAAACACTCGCACGAACTGACATCAACAAGATGAAAGACCCTTCACCAAAAGGATGATGGAGCAAACTCACACCGGCTACCACCACAAAAGGGATGATAGAGCAAACACTCGCACAATCTGACATCAACATGTTGACAGACCCACCACCAAAAGGATGACGGATCTAACTCACACCGTCTACTACCACCAAAAGGATGATGGAGCAAAACACTCGTACAATCTGACATCAACAAGACGACAGACCCACCACCAAAAGGATGATGGATCAAACTCACACCGGCTACTACCACCAAAAGGATGATAGAGCTAGCACTCACACAATCTAACATCAACAAGATGACAGACCCACCACCAAAAGGATGATGATGCGAACTCACACCGCTTACTACCACAAAAAGGATGATTGAGCAAACACTCGCACGATCTGACATTAACAAGATGTCAGACCCTTCACCAAAAGGATGATGGAGCAAAATCACACCGGTTACTACCACCAAAGGGAAGATAGAGCAATCACACGCACTATCTGACATCAACAAGATGACATACCCACCACCAAAAAGATGATGGAGCAAACTTACACTGGCTACTACCACCAAAAGCATGATAGAGCAAAACACTGGCATAATCTGTCATCAACAAGAAGACAGACCCACCACCAAAAGGATAATAGAGCAAACTCGTATAGGCTACTACCACCAAAAGCATGATAGAGCAAAACACTCGCATGAACTGACATCAACAAGATGACGACCCACCACCAAAAGGATAATAGAGCAAATTCGTAACGGCTACTACCACCAAAAGGATGATAGAGCAAACACTCCCATAATCTGACATTAACAAGATGACAGACCCACCACTAAATAGATAATGGAGCAAACTCACACCGGCTACTACCATCAAAAGGATGATGGAGCAAACACTCGCATGAACTGACATCAACAAGATGACAGACCCACCACCAAAAGGATGACGGAGCGGAGTTCACACTGTCTACTACCACGAAACGGATGATAGAGAAAACACTCGTACGATCTGACATCAACAAGATGACAGACCCACCACCAAAAGGATGACGGAGCAAACTCACTCCGGCAAATACCACCAAAAAGATGATAGAGCAAACACTCGCACGAACTGACATCAACAAGATGATAGACCCTTCACCAAAAGGATGATAGAGCTAACTCACACTTGTTACTACCATGAAAGGGATGATAAAGCATACACTCGCACGATCTGACATCAACAAGATGACAAACCCACCACCAAATGGATGACGGAGAAAACTCACACCGGGTATTACCACCAAAAGGATGATAGGGCAGAACACTCGCACAATCTGACATCAACAAGATGACAGACCCACCACCAAAAGGATGATGGAGCAAACTCATACCGCCTACTACCACCAAAAGGATGATAGAGCAAACACTCCCATAATCTGACATCAACAAGATGACAGACCCACCACCAAAAGGATGATGGAGCAAACTCACACCGGCTACTACCACCAAAGGGAAGATAGACCAAACACTCGCACCATCTAACATCACATGATGACAGACCCACCATTAAAAGGATGATGGAGAATACTCACACCGGCTCCTACCACCGAAAGGATGATAAAGCAAAACACTCGCACAATCTGACATTAAAAAAATGACAAACCCACCTCCAAAAGGATGATGGAGCGAACTCACAATGGCTACTACCACCAAAAGGATGATAGATCAAACACTCGCATGAACTGACATCAACAACATGACAAACCCACCATTAAAAGAATGATGGAGAAAACTCACACAGGATACTACCACCAAAAGGATGATCGAGCTAACACTCGCACATTCTTACATCAACAAGATGACAGACCCACCACAAAAACGATGACCGAGCGAAACTCATGCCGACTACTACCACCAAAAGGATGATAGAGCAAAACACTCCCAAAATATGACATCAACAAGATGATAGACCCACCACCAAAAGGATGATGGAGCAAACTCACACCGGCTACTACCATCAAAAGGATGATAGAGCCAACACTCGCACAAACTGACATCAACAAGATGACTGGCCCATAACCAAAAGGATGATCCAAAAAACTCACACTGGCTACTACCGCCAAAAGGATGATAGAGCTAATACTCGCATAATCTGACATTAAAAAGATGACTGACCCACCACCAAACGGATGACGGAGCAAAATCACTCAGGCTATTACCACCAAAAGGATGATAGAGCAAAAATCTCCCATAATATGACATCAAGAAGATGACAGACCCACCACCAAAAGGATGATGGAGCAAACTCACACCGGCTACTACCGCCAAAAGGATGATAGAGCAAACACTCGCACGAACTGACATAAACAAGATGACAGACCCTTCACTAAAAGGATGATGGAGCAAACTCACACCGGCTACTGCCAACAAAGGATGATAGAGCAAACACTCGCACGATCTGACATCAACAAGATGACAGACCCACCACCAATAGGATGACAGAGCAAACTCACACCGGGTATTACCACCAAAAGGATGATAGAGCAGAACACTCGCACAATCTGACATCAACAAGATGATAGACCCACCACCAAAAGGATGATGGAGCAAACTCATACCGGCTACTACCACCAAAAGGATGATAGAGCAAACACTCCCATAATCTGACATCAACAAGATGACAGACCCACCACCAAAAGGATGATGGAGCAAACTCACACCGGCTACTACCACCAAAGGGAAGATAGATCAAACACTCGCACCATCTAACATCAAAAAAATGACAAACCCACCCCAAAAGGATGATGGAGCGAACTCACAATGGCTACTACCACCAAAAGGATGATATATCAAACACTCGCATGAACTGGCATCAACAACATGACAAACCCACCATTAAAAGAATGATGGAGCAAACTCATACAAGATACTACCACCAAAAGGATGATATATCAAACACTCGCATGAACACTCGCACATTCTTACATCAACATGACAGTCCCACCACAAAAAGGATGACCGAGCAAAACTCACGCCGACTACTACCACCAAAAGGATGATAGAGCAAAACACTCCTAAAATATGACATCAACAAGATGATAGACCCACCATCAAAAGGATGATGGAGCAATCTCACATCGGCTACTACCACCAAAAGGATGATAGAGCAAACACTCGCACAAACTGACATCAACAAGATGACTGACCCACAACGAAAAGGATGATGGAGAAAACTCACACCGGCTACTACCGCCAAAAGAATGATAGAGCTAATACTTGCACTATCTGACATCAACAAGATGACTGACCCACCACCAAAAGGATGACGAAGGAAAACTCACTCAGGTTATTACCACCAAAAGGATGATAGAGCAAATCACTCCCATAATAAGACATCAAGAAGATGACAGACCCACCACCAAAAGGATGATGAAGCGAACTCACACCGGCTACTACCACCAAAAGGATGATAGAGTAAACACTCGCACGAACTAACATCAACAAGATGACAGACCCTTCACCAAAAGGATGATGGAGCAAACTCACACCGGGTACTTCCACCAAATAGATGATAGAGAAAACACTCGCACGATCTGACATCAACAAGATGACAAACCCACCACAAATAGGATGACGGAGCAGACTCACATCGGTTACTACCACCAAAAGGATGATAGAGCAGGACACTTGCATAATCTGACATCAACAAGATGACAGACCCACCACCAAAAGGATGATGGAGCGAACTCATACCGGCTACTAGCACCAAAAGGATGATATAGCAAACACTCCCATAATTTGACATCAACAAGATGACAGACCCACCACCAAAAGGATGATGGAGCAAACTCACACCGGCTACTACCACCAAAGGGATGATAGATCAAACACTCGCACGATCTAACATCAACATGATGACAGACCCATCATTAAAAGGATGATGGAGAATACTCACACCGGCTACTACCACCGAAAGGATGATAGAGTAAAACACTTGCACAATCTGACATCAAAATAATGACAAACCCACCCCCAAAAGGATGATCGAGCGAACTCACAATGGCTACTACCACCAAAAGGATGATAGATCAAACACTCGCATGAACTGACATAAACAACATGAAAAACCCACCATTAAAAGAATGATGGAGCAAACTCACACAGGATACTACCACCAAAAGAATGATAGAGCTAACACTCGCATATTCTGACATCAACAAGATGACAGACCCACCACAAAGAGGATGATCGAGCGAAACTCACGCTGACTACTACCACCAAAAGGATGATAGAGCAAAACACTCCCAAAATATGACATCAGCAAGATGATAGACCCACGACCAAAAGGATGATGGAGCGAACTCACACCGGCTACTACCACCAAAAGTATTATAGAGCAAACACTCGCACAAACTGCCATCAACAAGATGACTGACCCACAACCAAAACGATGATGGAGAAAACTCACACCAGCTACTACCGCCAAAAAGATGATAGAGAAAAACACTCCCACAATATGACATCAACAAGATGATAGACCCACCACCAAAAGGATGACGGAGCAAAACTCACTCAGGCTACTACCACCAAAAGGATGATAAAGCAAAACACTCCCATAATATGACATCAAGAAGATGACAGACCCACATCCAAAAGGATGATGGAGCAAACTCACACCCGCTAATACCACGAAAAGGATAATAGAGCAAACACTCGCACGAACTGACATCAACAAGATGACAAACCCTTCACCAAAAGAATGATGGAGCAAACTCACACCGGCTACTGCCACAAAAAGGATGATAGAGTCGAACACTTGCACAATCTGACATCCACAAGATGACAGACCCACCACCAAAAGGATGATGGAGCAAACTCACACCGGCTACTACCACCAAAGGGATGATAGATCAAACACTCCAACAATCTGACATCAACAAGATGACTGACCCACCACTAAAAAGATGACGGAGCGAAGCTCACACCGACTACTACCACCAAAAGAATGATAGAGTAAAACACTCCCACAATATGACATCAAATGGATGACAGAACCACAAACAAAAGGATGATGGAGCAAACTCACACCGGCTACTACAAGCAAAAGGATGATAGAGCAAACACTCGCAGAAACTGACATCAACAAGATGACAGACCCTTCACCAAAAGGCTGATGGAGCAAACTCACACCGGCTACTACCACCATAGGGATGATACAACAAACACTCGCACGATCTGACATCAACAAGTTGGCAAACCCACCACCAAAAGGATGACAGAGCGAACTAACGACGACTACTACCACCTAAAGGATGATAGAGAAAAACACTCCCACAATCTGAAATCAACAAGATGACAGACCCACCACCAAAAGAATGATGGAGCAAACTCACACCGGCTACAACCACCAAAAGGATGATAGAGCAAAACACTCCCACAATATGACATTAACAAGATGACAGACCCACCACCAAAAGGATGATGGAGCAAACACTCGCACAAACTGACATCAACAAGATGACAGACCCAACACCAAAAGGATGACGAATCGAAACTCACACCGGCTACTACCACCAGAATGATGATAGAGCAAAACACTCGCACAATCTGACATCAACAAGATGACAGACCCACCACTAAAAGGATGATGCAGTGGACTCACACCGGCTACTACCACCAAAAGGATGATAGAGCAAACACTCGCACGAACTGACATCATCAAGATGACAGAGCCACCACTAAAATGTTGACGGAGCAAACTCACACCGGCTACTACCACGAGAGGGATGACATAGCAAACACTCGCACGAACTAACATCAACAACATGACAGACCCTTCAGCAAAAGGATGATGGAGCAAACTCACACCGGCTACTACCATGAAACGGATGATAGAGCAAACACTCGCACGATCTAACATCAACATGATGACAGACTCATCCCCAAAGGGATGACAAAGTAAACTAACACCGGCTACTACCTCCAAAATGATGATAGAGCAAAACACTCTTACAATCTGATATTAGCAAGATGACAGACCCACCACCAAAAGGATGATGGAGCAAACTCACACCGGCTACTACCACCAAAACGATGATAGAGAAAACACGCCCACAATCTGACATCAACAAAATGACTGGCCCACAACCAAAAGGATGATGGAGCAATCTCACATCGGCTACTACCACCAAAAGGATAATAGAGCTAACACTCGCATAATCTAACATCAACAAGATGACTTACCCACCACCAAAAGGACGATGGAGCAAAACTCACTCC
Source organism: Lathyrus sativus (assembly GCA_963859935.3). NCBI lineage: Eukaryota > Viridiplantae > Streptophyta > Magnoliopsida > Fabales > Fabaceae > Lathyrus > Lathyrus sativus. The sequence continues at coordinate 249,496,795 of OZ012740.1, read as the reverse complement.
AGCTACTACCACCAAAAAGATGATAGAGCAAAACACTCCCAAAATATGACATCAATAAGATGACAGACCCACCAGCAAAAGGATGATGGAGCAAACTCACACCGGCTACTGCCACCAAAAGGCTGATAGAGCCAATACTCGCACAATCTGACATCAACAAGACGACTGACCCACCACCAAAAGGATGACGGAGCAAAACTCACTCCGGCTACTACCACCAAAAGGACGATAGGGCAAAACACTCGCACAATATGAAATCAACAAGATGACAGACCCACCACCAAAAGGATGATGGAGCGAACTCATACCGGCTACTACCACCATAGGGATGATAGATCAAACACTCGCACGATCTGACATTAACATGATGACAGACCCACCATCAAAAGGATGACGGAGTATACTCACACCGACTACTACCACCAAAATGTTGATAGAGCAAAATACTCGCATAATCTGACATAAAAAAAATGACACACCCACCCCCAAAAGGATGATGGAGCGAACTCACAATGACTACTACCACCAAAAGAATGAATGATCAAATACTCGAATGAACTGACATCAACAACATGACAAACCCACCATTTAAAGAATGATGGAGCAAACTCACATAGGATACGACCACCAAAAGGATGATAGAGCTAACACTCGCATATTCTGATATCAACAAGATGACAGACCCACCACAAAAAGGATGACCGAGCGAAACTCACGCCGACTACTACCCCCAAAAGGATGATAGAGCAAAACACTCCAACAATATGACATCAACAAGATGATAGACCCACCACCAAAAGGATGATGGAGCAAACTCACACCGGCTACTACCACCAAAAGGATGACAGAGCGAACACTCGCACAAACTGACATCAATAAGCTGACTTACCCAAAATCCAAAGGATGATGGAGAAAACTCACACCAGCTACTACCGCCAAAAGGATGATAGAGCTAACACTCGCACAATCTGACATCAACAAGATGACTGAGCCACCACCAAAAGGATGATGGAGCAAACTCATACCGTCTACTACCACCAAAAGGATGATGGAGCAAACTCACACAGGCTACTACCACCAAAGGGATGATAGATCAAACACACGCACGATCTAACATCAACATGATGACAGAGCCACCATTAAAAGGATGACGAAGCATACTCGCACCGGCTACTACCACCGAAAGGATGATAGAGCAAAACACTCGCACAATCTCACATAAAAAAAAATGACAAACCCACCCCCAAAAGGATGATGGAGCAAACTCACAATGGCTACTACCACCAAAAGGATGATAGATCAAACACTCGCATGAACTGACATCAATAACATGAACCCACCATTAAAAGAATGATGGAGCAAACTCACACAGGATACTACCACCAAAAGGATGATAGAGCTAGCACTCGCACATTCTGACATCAACAAGATGACAGACCCACCACAAAAAGGATGACCGAGGAAAACTCACGCCGACTACTACCACCAAAAGGATGATAGAGCAAAACACTCCCAAAATATGACAACAACAAGATGATAGACCCACCACCAAAAGGATGATGGAGCGAACTCACACCGGCTACTACCACCAAAAGGATGATAGAGCAAACACTCGCACAAACAGACATCAACAAGATGACTGACCCACAACCAAAAGGATGATGGAGAAAACTCACACCTGCTACTACTGGCAAAAGGATGATAGAGCTAATACTCGCACAATCTGACATCGATAAGATGACTGACCCACCACCAAAAGGATGACGAAGGAAAACTCACTCAGGCTACTACCACCAAAAGGATGATAGAGCGAACACTCGCACGAACTGACATCAACAAGATGACAGACCCTTCACCAAAAGGATGATGGAGCAAACTCACACCGGCTACTGCCACCAAAAGGATGATAGAGAAAACACTCGCACGATCTGACATCAACAAGATGACAGACCCACCACCAATAGGATGACGGAGCAAACTCACATCGGCTACTACCAAAAGGGTGATGGAGCAAACTCATGTCGGCTACTACCACCAAAAGGATGATGGAGCAAACTCACACCGGCTACTACCACCGAAAGGATGATAGAGCAAAACACTCGCATAATCTGACATCAAAATAATGACAAACCCACCCCCAAAAGGATGATGGAGCGAACTCACAATGGCTACTACCACCGAAAGGATGATAGATCAAACACTGGCATGAACTGACATCAACAACATGACAAACCCACCATTAAAAGAATGATGGAGCGAACTCACACAGGATACTACCACCAAAAGGATGATAGAGCTAGGACTCGCATATTCTGACATCAACAAGATGACAGACCCACAACAAAAAGGATAACCGAGCGAAACTCACGCCGACTACTACCACCAAAAGGATGATAGATAAAACACTCCCAAAATATGACATCAACAAGATGATAGACCCACCACCAAAAGGATGATGGAGAGAACTCACACCGGCTACTACCACCAAAAGGATGATAGAGCAAACACTTGCACAAACAGACATCAACAAGATGACTGACCCACATCCAAAAGGATGATGGAGAAAACTCACACCGGCTACTACCGCAAAAGGATGATAGAGCTAATACTCGCACAATCTGACATCAACAAGATGATTGACCCACCACCAAAAGGATGACGAAGGAAAACTCACTCAGGCTACTACCACCAAAAGGATGATAGAGCAAACACTCGCACGAACTGACATCAACAAGATGACAGACCCTTCACCAAAAGGATGATGGAGCAAACTCACACCGGCTACTGCCACCAAAAGGATGATAGAGAAAACACTCGCACGATCTGACATCAACAAGATGACAGACCCACCACCAATAGGATGACGGAGCAAACTCACATCGGCTACTACCAAAAGGGTGATGGAGCGAACTCATGTCGGCTACTACCACCAAAAGGATGATGGAGCAAACTCACACCGGCTACTACCACCGAAAGGATGATAAAGCAAAACACTCGCATAATCTGACATCAAAATAATGACAAACCCACCCCCAAAAGGATGATGGAGCGAACTCACAATGGCTACTACCACCAAAAGGATGATAGATCAAACACTGGCATGAACTGACATCAACAACATGACAAACCCACCATTAAAAGAATGATGGAGCAAACTCACACAGGATACTACCACCAAAAGGATGATAGAGCTAGGACTCGCACATTCTGACATCAACAAGATGGCAGACCCACAACAAAAAGGATAACCGAGCGAAACTCACGCCGACTACTACCACCAAAAGGATGATAGATAAAACACTCCCAAAATATGACATCAACAAGATGATAGACCCACCACCAAAAGGATGATGGAGAGAACTCACACCGGCTACTACCACCAAAAGGATGATAGAGCAAACACTTGCACAAACAGACATCAACAAGATGACTGACCCACATCCAAAAGGATGACGAAGGAAAACTCACTCAGGCTACTACCACCAAAAGGATGATAGAGCAAAACAGTCCCATAATATGACATTAATAAGATGACAGACCCACCACTAAAAGGATGATGGAGCGAACTCACACCGGCTACTACCCTCAAAAGGATGATAGAGCAAACACTTGCACGAACTAACATCAACAAGATGACAGACCCTTCACCAAAAGGATGATGGAGCAAACTCACACCGGCTACTGCCACCAAAAGGATGATAGAGCAAACACTCGCATGATCTGACATCAAAAAGATGACAGACCCACCACCAATAGGATGACAGAGCAAATTCATGCCGGCTACTACCACCAAAAAGGATGATAGAGCAGAACACTCGCACAATCTGAAATCAACAAGATGACATACCCACCAGCGAAAGGATGATGGAGCAAACTCATACCGGCTACTACCACCAACAGGATGATAGAGCAAACACTCCCATAATCTGACATCAACAAGATGACAGACCTACCACCAAAAGGATGATGGAGCAAACTCACACCGGCTACTACCACCAAAGGGATGATAGATCAAACACTCGCACGATGTAACATCAACGTGATGACAGACCCACCATTAAAAGGATGACGGAGCGTACTCACACCGGCTACTACCACCGAAAGGATGATAGAGCAAAAGACTCGCACAATCTGACATCAAAAAAATGACAAACCCACCCTCAAAAGGATGATGGAGCGAACTCACAATGGCTACTACCACCAAAAGGATGATAGATTAAACACTTGCATGAACAGACATCAACTACATGACAAACCCATCATTAAAAGAATGATGGAGCAAACTCACACAGGATGCTACCACCAAAAGGATGATAGAGATAACTGTCGCACATTCTTACATCAACAAGATGACAGACCCACCATAAAAAGGATGACCAAGCGAAACTCACGCCGACTACTACCACCAAAAGGATGACAGAGCAAAACACTCCCATAATATGACATAAACAAGATGACAGACCCACCACCAAAAATACGGTGGAGAGAACTCACACCGGCTTTAACCACCAAAACGATGATAGAGCAAACACTCGCACGAACTAACATCAACAAAATGACAGACCCACCACCTAAAGGATGATGGAGCGAACTCATACCGGCTACTACAACCAAAAGGATGATAGAGCAAACACTCCCACAATCTGACATCAACAAGATGACAGACCCACCACCAAAAGTATGATGGAGCAGACTCACACCGGCTACTACCAACAAAGGGTTGATGGATCAAACACTCGCACGATCTGACATCAACATGATGAGAGAACCATTATCAAAAGGATGACGGAGCGTACTCACACCGGCTACTACCACCAAAAGGATGATAGAACAAAACACTCGCAAAATCTGACATCAAAAAAAGACAAACCCACCCCCAAAAGGATAATGGAGCGAACTCACAATGGCTACTACCACCAAAAGGATGATAGATCAAACACTCACATAAACTGACATCAACAACATGATAAACCCACCATTAAAAGAATGATGGAGCAAACTCATACAGGATACTACCACCAAAAGGATGATAGAGCTAACACTCGCATATTCTGACATCAAAAAGATGACAGACCCACCACAAAAAGGATGACCAAGCGAAACTCACGCCGATTAGTACCACCAAAAGGATGATAGAGCAAAACACTCCCACAATATTACATAAACAAGATGATAGACCCACCACCAAAAGGATTATAGAGTAAACACTCGCACAAACTTACATCAACAAGATGACTGACCCACAATTAAAAGGATGATGGAGAAAACTCACACCGGCTACTCTTGCCAAAAGGATGATAGAGCTAACACTCACATAAACTGACATCAACAAGATGACTGACCCACCACCAAAAGGATGACGGAGAAAAACTCACACCGGCTACTACCACCAAAAGGATGATAGAGCAAACACTCGCACGAACTGACATCAACAAGATGACAGAGCCTTCACCAAAAGGATGATGGAGCAAACTAACACCGGCTACTGCCACCAAAGGGATGATAGAGCAAACACTCGCACGATCTGACATCAACAAGATGACAGACCCACAACCGAAAGGATGATGGGGCAAACTCACACCGGCTACTACCACCAAAAGGATGATAGACAAAACACTTGCACGAGATGACATCATAAAAATGACAGACCCACCACGAAAAGGATGATGGAGCAAACTCACACCGGCTACTACCACCAAAGGGAGGATATATGAAACACTCGCACGATCTGACATCAACATGATGACAGACCCACCACCAAAAGGATGACGGAGCGTACTCACACCGGCTACTACCACCAAAAGGATGATAGAGTAAAACACTCCCACAATACAACTTCAACAACATGACAGATCCACCACTAAAAGGATGATGGAGCGAACTCAAACCGGCTACTACCATCAAAAGGATGATAGAGCAAACACTCGCACGAACTGACATCAACAAGATGACAGACCCTTCACCAAAAGGATTATGAAGCAGACTAACACCGGCTACTACCACCAAAGGGATGATAGAGCAAACACTCGCACGATCTGACATCAACAAGATGACAGACCCACCACCAAAAGGATGACGAAGTAAACTCACACCGGCTACTACCACCAAAAGGATGATAAAGAAAAACACTCGCACAATCTGACATCAACAAGATGACAGAGCCGTAACCAAAAGGATGATGAAGCGAACTCACACCGGCTACTACCACCAAAAGGATGATAGAACAAACACTCGCACGAATTGACATCAACAAGATGATAGACCCTTCACCAAAAGTATGATAGAGAAAACACTTTCACGATCTAACATCAACAAGATGGCAGACCCACCACCAAAAGGATGACGGAGCAAACTCACATCGGCTACTACCACCAAAAGGATGATAGAGCAAACACTCGCACGATCTTACATCAACAAGATGACAGACCCACCACCAAAAGGATGAATGACGAACTCACACTGGCTATTACCACCAAAAGGATGATAGAGCAAACACTTGCACGAGATGACATCAACAAAATGACAGAGCCGCAACCAAAAGAATTATGGAGTGAACTCATACCGGCTACTACCACCTAAAGGATGATAGAGCAAACACTCCCATAATCTGACATCAACAAGATGACAGACCCACCACCAAAAGGATGATGGAGCAAACTCACACCGGCTACTACCACCAAAGGGATGATAGAGCAAACACTCGCACGATCTAACATCAACATGATGACAGACCCACCACCAAAAATATGACGGATCAAACTCACACCGGCTACTACCACCAAAAGGATGATAAAGCAAAACCCTCGTACAATCTGACATCAACAAAATGACAGATCCACAACCAAAAGAATGATGTAGAAAACTCACACCGGCTACTACCACCAAAAGGGTGATAGATCAAACACTTGCACGAGCTGACATCAACAAAATGACAGACCCACCACCAAAAGGATGATGGAGCAAACTCACATCGGCTACTACCAGCAAAAGGATGATAAAGCAAAACACTCGCACAATCTGACATCAACAAGATGACAGACCCACCACCAAAAGGATGACGGAGCAAACTCATACCGGATACTGCCACCAAAAGGATGATTTAGCAAACACTCCCACAATCTGCCATCAACAAGATGACAGACCAACCAACAAAAGGATGATGGAGCAACCTCACACCGGCTACTACCACCAAAGGGATGATAAAGCAAACACTCGCACGATCTGACATCAACATGAGGACAGACTCACCACCAAAAGGATGATGGAGTGAAGTCACACCGGCTACTACCACCAAAAGGATGATAGATCAAACACTCGCATGAACTGACATCAACAAGATGAAAGACCCACCACCAAAAGGATGACGAAGAAAAGCTCACGGCGGCTACTACCACCAAAAGGATGACAGAGCAAAACACGCCCACAATATGACATCAACAAGATGACAGACCCCTCACCAAAAGGATGACAGACTGAAACTCACGCCGACTGCTACGACAAAAAGGATGATAAAGCAAAACACTCCCACAATATGACATCAACAACATGACAGACCCACCATCAAAAGGATGATAGGGCGAACTCACACCGGCTACTACCACCAAAAGGATGATATAGCAAACACTCGCTTGAACTGACATCAACATGATGACAGACTCACCACCAAAAGGATGACGGAGTGAAGTCACACCGGCTACTACCACCAAAAGGATGATAGAGCAAACACTCGCACGAACTTACATCAAAAAGATGGCAAACCCTTCACCGAAAGGATGATGGAGCAAACTCACACCGGCTACTACCACCAAAAGGATGATATAGCAAACACTCGCACGAACTGACATCAACATGATGACAGACTCACCACCAAAAGGATGACGGAGTGAAGTCACACCGGCTACTACCACCAAAAGGATGATAGAGCAAACACTCGCACGAACTTACATCAAAAAGATGGCAAACCCTTCACCGAAAGGATGATGGAGCAAACTCACACCGGCTACTACCACCAAAAGGATGATAGAGCAAAACACTCTCACAATCTGATATCAGCAAGATGACAGACCCATCAGCAAAAGGATGATGGGGCGAACTCACATCAGCTACTACCACCAAAAGGATGATAGAGCAAACACTCACATTAACTGACATCAACAACATGACAAACCCACCATTAAAAGAATGATGAAATAAACTCACACAGGCTACTACCACAAAAGGATGATAGAGCTAACACTCCCACATTCTGACATCAACAAGATAACAGACCCACCAAAAAAGGATGACCGAGCGAAACTCACTCCGGCAACTACCACCAAAAGGATGATAGAGCAAACACTCGCACGAACTGACATCAACAAGATGACTGACCAACAACCAAAAGGATGATGGAGAAAACTCACACCAGCTACTACCGCCAAAAGGATGATAGAGCTAACACTCGCGCAAACTGACATCAATAAGATGACTGACTTACCACCAAAAGGATGACGGGGCAAAAGTCACTCCGGCTACTACCACCAAAAGGATGATACAGCAAAACACTCCCACAATATGACATCAAAAAGATGACAGACCCACCATCAAAAGGATGATAGAGCAAACTCACACCGGCTACTACCACCAAAAGGATGATAGACCAAACACTCACACGAACTGACATCAACAAGATGACAGACCCTTCACCAAAAGGATGATGGAGCAAACTCACACCAGCTACAGCCACCAAAGGGATGATAGAGCAAACAGTCGTACAATCTGACATAAAATAGATGGCGGACCCACCACCAAAAGGATGATGGAGCAAACTCATACCGGCTACTACCACTAAAAGGACGATAGAGGAAACACTCCCACAATCTGACATCAACAAGATGACAGACCCACCACCAAAAGGATGATGGAGTAAACTCACACAGGCTACTACCACAAAATGGATGATAGAGCAAAACACTCGCACCATCTACGATCAACACGATGACAGACCCACCACCAATAGATGATGGAGCAAACTCATACCGGCTACTAACACCAAAAGGATGATTTAGCAAACACTCCCACAATCTGACATCAACAAGATGACAGACCCACCACCAAAAGGATGATGGAGCTACCTCACACCGGCTACTTCCACCAAAGGGATGATAGAGAAAACACCCGCACGATCTGTCATCAACATGATGATAGACTCACCACCAAAAGGATGACGGAGTGAAGTCACACCGGCTACTACCACCAAAAGGATGAAAGACTAAACACTCGCATGAACTGACATCAACAAGATGACAGACCCACCACCAAAAGGATGACGGAGAAAAACTCACGCCGACTACTACCACGAAAAGGATGATAGAACAAAACACGCCCACAATATGACATCAACCAGATGACAGACCCACCACCAAAAGGATGACGGAGCGAAACTCACGCCGACTGCTACGATCAAAAAGATGATAGAGCAAAACACTCCCACAATATGACATCAACAACATGAAAGACCCACCACCAAAAGGATGATGGAGCAAACTCACACTGGCTACTACCACCAAAAGGATGATAGAGCAAACACTCGCACAATCTAATATCAACATGATGACAGACCCACCACCAAAAGGATGACGGAGCGAAACTCACGCCGACTGCTACGACCAAAAGAATGATAGAGCAAATAACTCCAATAATATGACATCAACAACATGACAGACCCACCACCAAAAGGATGATGGAGCAAACTCACACCGGATACTACCACCAAAAGGATGATAGAGCAAACACTCGCACGAACTGACATCAACAACATGACTGACCAACAACCAAAAGGATGATGGAGAAAACTCACACCAGCTACTACCGCCAAAAGGATGATAGGGCTAACACTCGCACAAACTGACATCAATAAGATGACTGACTTACCACCAAAAGGATGACGGGGCAAAAGTCACTCCGGCTACTACCACCAAAAGGATGATACAGCAAAACACTCCCACAATATGACATCAAAAAGATGACAGACCCACCACCAAAAGGATGATAGAGCGAACTCACACCGGCTACTACCACCAAAAGGATGATAGAGCAAACACTCACACGAACTGACATCAACAAGATGACAGACCCTTCACCAAAAGGATGATGGAGCAAACTCACACCGGCTACTGCCACCAAAGGGATGATAGAGCAAACACTCGTACAATCTGACATAAAATAGATGGCGGACCCACCACCAAAAGGATGATGGAGCGAACTCATACCGGCTACTACCACTAAAAGGACGATAGAGGAAACACTCCCACAATCTGACATCAACAAGATGACAGACCCACCACCAAAAGGATGATGGAGTAAACTCACACAGGCTACTACCACAAAAGGGATGATAGAGCAAAACACTCGCACCATCTGCGATCAACAGGATGACAGACCCACCACCAAAAGGATGATGGAGCAAACTCATACCGGCTACTAACACCAAAAGGATGATTTAGCAAACACTCCCACAATCTGACATCAACAAGATGACAGACCCACCACCAAAAGGATGATGGAGCTACCTCACACCGGCTACTACCACCAAAGGGATGATAGAGAAAACACCCGCACGGTCTGTCATCAACATGATGATAGACTCACCACCAAAAGGATGACGGAGTGAAGTCACACCGGCTACTACCACCAAAAGGATGAAAGATTAAACACTCGCATGAACTGACATCAACAAGATGACAGACCCACCACCAAAAGGATGACGGAGAAAAACTCACGCCGACTACTACCACCAAAAGGATGATAGAACAAAACACGCCCACAATATGACATCAACCAGATGACAGACCCACCACCAAAAGGATGACGGAGCGAAACTCATGCCGACTGCTACGATCAAAAAGATGATAGAGCAAAACACTCCCACAATATGACATCAACAACATGAAAGACCCACCACCAAAAGGATGATGGAGCGAACTCACACTAGCTACTACCACCAAAAGGATGATAGAGCAAACACTCGCACAATCTAATATCAACATGATGACAGACCCACCACCAAAAGGATGACGGAGCGAAACTCACGCCGACTGCTACGACCAAAAGAATGATAGAGCAAATAACTCCAATAATATGACATCAACAACATGACAGACCCACCACCAAAAGGATGATGGAGCAAACTCACACCGGATACTACCACCAAAAGGATGATAGAGCAAACACTCGCACGAACTGACATAAAATAGATGACTCACCCTTCACCAAAAGGATGATGGAGCAAACTCAAACCGGCTACTACCACCAAAAGGATGATAGAGCAAAACACTCTCACAATCTGATATCAGCAAGATGACAGACCCACCACCAAAAGGATGATGGAGTAAACTCACACAGGCTACTACCACAAAATGGATGATAGAGCAAAACACTCGCACCATCTACGATCAACACGATGACAGACCCACCACCAATGGATGATGGAGCAAACTCATACCGGCTACTAACACCAAAAGGATGATTTAGCAAACACTCCCACAATCTGACATCAACAAGATGACAGACCCACCACCAAAAGGATGATGGAGCTACCTCACACCGGCTACTTCCACCAAAGGGATGATAGAGAAAACACCCGCACGATCTGTCATCAACATGATGATAGACTCACCACCAAAAGGATGACGGAGTGAAGTCACACCGGCTACTACCACCAAAAGGATGAAAGACTAAACACTCGCATGAACTGACATCAACAAGATGACAGACCCACCACCAAAAGGATGACGGAGAAAAACTCACGCCGACTACTACCACGAAAAGGATGATAGAACAAAACACGCCCACAATATGACATCAACCAGATGACAGACCCACCACCAAAAGGATGACGGAGCGAAACTCACGCCGACTGCTACGATCAAAAAGATGATAGAGCAAAACACTCCCACAATATGACATCAACAACATGAAAGACCCACCACCAAAAGGATGATGGAGCAAACTCACACTGGCTACTACCACCAAAAGGATGATAGAGCAAACACTCGCACAATCTAATATCAACATGATGACAGACCCACCACCAAAAGGATGACGGAGCGAAACTCACGCCGACTGCTACGACCAAAAGAATGATAGAGCAAATAACTCCAATAATATGACATCAACAACATGACAGACCCACCACCAAAAGGATGATGGAGCAAACTCACACCGGATACTACCACCAAAAGGATGATAGAGCAAACACTCGCACGAACTGACATCAACAAGATGACTGACCAACAACCAAAAGGATGATGGAGAAAACTCACACCAGCTACTACCGCCAAAAGGATGATAGAGCTAACACTCGCACAAACTGACATCAATAAGATGACTGACTTACCACCAAAAGGATGACGGGGCAAAAGTCACTCCGGCTACTACCACCAAAAGGATGATACAGCAAAAAACTCCCACAATATGACATCAAAAAGATGACAGACCCACCACCAAAAGGATGATAGAGCGAACTCACACCGGCTACTACCACCAAAAGGATGATAGAGCAAACACTCACACGAACTGACATCAACAAGATGACAGACCCTTCACCAAAAGGATGATGGAGCAAACTCACACCGGCTACTGCCACCAAAGGGATGATAGAGCAAACACTCGTACAATATGACATAAAATAGATGGCGGACCCACCACCAAAAGGATGATGGAGCGAACTCATACTGGCTACTACCACTAAAAGGACGATAGAGGAAACACTCCCACAATCTGACATCAACAAGATGACAGACCCACCACCAAAAGGATGATGGAGTAAACTCACACAGGCTACTACCACAAAAGGGATGATAGAGCAAAACACTCGCACCATCTGCGATCAACACGATGACAGACCCACCACCAAAAGGATGATGGAGCAAACTCATACCGGCTACTAACACCAAAAGGATGATTTAGCAAACACTCCCACAATCTGACATCAACAAGATGACAGACCCACCACCAAAAGGATGATGGAGCTACCTCACACCGGCTACTACCACCAAAGGGATGATAGAGAAAACACCCGCACGGTCTGTCATCAACATGATGATAGACTCACCACCAAAAGGATGACGGAGTGAAGTCACACCGGCTACTACCACCAAAAGGATGAAAGATTAAACACTCGCATGAACTGACATCAACAAGATGACAGACCCACCACCAAAAGGATGACGGAGAAAAACTCACGCCGACTACTACCACCAAAAGGATGATAGAACAAAACACGCCCACAATATGACATCAACCAGATGACAGACCCACCACCAAAAGGATGACGGAGCGAAACTCACGCCGACTGCTACGATCAAAAAGATGATAGAGCAAAACACTCCCACAATATGACATCAACAACATGAAAGACCCACCACCAAAAGGATGATGGAGCGAACTCACACTGGCTACTACCACCAAAAGGATGATAGAGCAAACACTCGCACAATCTAATATCAACATGATGACAGACCCACCACCAAAAGGATGACGGAGCGAAACTCACGCCGACTGCTACGACCAAAAGAATGATAGAGCAAATAACTCCAATAATATGACATCAACAACATGACAGACCCACCACCAAAAGGATGATGGAGCAAACTCACACCGGATACTACCACCAAAAGGATGATAGAGCAAACACTCGCACGAACTGACATCAACAAGATGACTGACCAACAACCAAAAGGATGATGGAGAAAACTCACACCAGCTACTACCGCCAAAAGGATGATAGAGCTAACACTCGCACAAACTGACATCAATAAGATGACTGATTTACCACCAAAAGGATGACGGGGCAAAAGTCACTCCGGCTACTACCACCAAAAGGATGATACAGCAAAACACTCCCACAATATGACATCAAAAAGATGACAGACCCACCACCAAAAGGATGATAGAGCAAACAGTCGTACAATCTGACATAAAATAGATGGCGGACCCACCACCAAAAGGATGATGGAGCAAACTCATACCGGCTACTACCACTAAAAGGACGATAGAGGAAACACTCCCACAATCTGACATCAACAAGATGACAGACCCACCACCAAAAGGATGATGGAGTAAACTCACACAGGCTACTACCACAAAATGGATGATAGAGCAAAACACTCGCACCATCTACGATCAACACGATGACAGACCCACCACCAATGGATGATAGAGCAAAACACTCTCACAATCTGATATCAGCAAGATGACAGACCCACCACCAAAAGGATGATGGAGTAAACTCACACAGGCTACTACCACAAAATGGATGATAGAGCAAAACACTCGCACCATCTACGATCAACACGATGACAGACCCACCACCAATGGATGATGGAGCAAACTCATACCGGCTACTAACACCAAAAGGATGATTTAGCAAACACTCCCACAATCTGACATCAACAAGATGACAGACCCACCACCAAAAGGATGACAAAGCAAAACTCACTCCGGCTCCTACCACCAAAAAGATGATAGAGCAAAACACTCCCACAATATGACATCAAGAAGATGACAGACCCACCACCAAAAGGATGATGCAGCAAACTCACACCGGTTACTACCACCAAAAGGATGATAAAGCAAACACTCGCACGAATTGACATCAAAAAGATGATATACCCTTCACCAAAAGGATGATGGAGCAAACTCACACCGGGTACAACCAACAAAGGGATGTTAAAGCAAACACCCGCACGATCTGACATCAACAAGATGACAGACCCATCCCTAAAAGGATGACAAAGCGAACTCACACCGGCTACTACCACCAAAGGGATGATAGAGCAAAACACTCGCATAATCTGACATCAACAAGATGACAGACCCACCACCAAAAGGATGACGGAGCAAACTCATACCGGCTACTGCCACCAAAAGGATGATTTAGCAAACACTCCCACAATCTGTCATCAACAAGATGACAGACCAACCACCAAAAGGATGATGGAGCAACCTCACACCGGCTACTACCACCAAAGGGATGATAGAGCAAACACTCGCACGATCTGACATCAACATGAGGACAGACTCACCATCAAAAGGATGACGGAGTGAAGTCACACCGGCTACTACCACCAAAAGGATGATATATCAAACACTCGCATGAACCGACATCAACAAGATGACAGACCCACCACCAAAAGGATGACGAAGAAAAGCTCACGGCGGCTACTACCACCAAAAGGATGACAGAGCAAAACACACCCACAATATAACATCAACAAGATGACAGACCCCTCACCAAAAGGATGACAGACTGAAACTCACGCCGACTGCTACGACAAAAAGGATGATAAAGCAAAACACTCCCACAATATGACATCAACAACATGACAGACCCACCACCAAAAGGATGATAGGGCGAACTCACACCGGCTACTACCACCAAAAGGATGATAGAGCAAACACTTGCACGAACTGACATCAACATGATGACAGACTCACCACCAAAAGGATGACGGAGTGATGTCACACCGGCTACTACTACCAAAAGGATGATAGAGCAAACACTCGCACGAACTGACATCAAAAAGATGACAAACCCTTCACCGAAAGGATGATGGAGCAAACTCACACCGGCTACTACCACCAAAAGGATGATAGAGCAAAACACTCTCACAATCTGATATCAGCAAGATGACAGACCCATCAGCAAAAGGATGATGGGGCGAACTCACATCAGCTACTACCACCAAAAGGATGATAGAGCAAACACTCACATTAACTGACATCAACAACATGAAAAACCCACCATTAAAAGAATGATGAAGTAAACTCACACAGGCTACTACCACCAAAAGGAATATAGAGCTAACACTCCCACATTCTGACATCAACAAGATAACAGACCCACCAAAAAAGGATGACCGAGCGAAACTCACGCCGACTACTACCACCAAAAGGATGATAAAGCAAAACACTCCCACAATATGACATCAACAAGATGATAGACCCACCAAATGGATGATGCAGCGAACTCACACCGACTATTACCACCAAAAGGATGATAGAGCAAACACTCGCACGAACTGATATCAACAAGATAACTGACCAACAACCAAAAGGATGATGCAGAAAACTCACACCAGCTACTACCGCCAAAAGGATGATAGAGCTAACACTCGCACAAACTGACATCAATAAGATGACTGACTTACCACCAAAAGGATGACGTGGCAAAAGTCACTCCGGCTACTACCACCAAAAGGATGATACAGCAAAACACTCCCACAATATGACATCAAAAAGATGACAGACCCACCACCAAAAGGATGATAGAGCGAACTCACACCGGCTACTACCACCAAAAGGATGATAGAGCAAACACTCACACGAACTGACATCAACAAGATGACAGACCCTTCACCAAAAGGATGATGGAGAAAACTCACACCGGCTACTGCCACCAAAGGGATGATAGAGCAAACACTCGTACAATCAGACATAAAATAGATGGCGGACCCACCACCAAAAGGATGATGGAGCGAACTCATACCGGCTACTACCACTAAAAGGACGATAGAGCAAACACTCCCACAATCTGACATCAACAAGATGACAGACCCACCACCAAAAGGATGATGGAGTAAACTCACACAGGCTACTACCACAAAAGGGATGATAGAGCAAAACACTCGCACCATCTGCGATCAACACGATGACAGACCCACCACAAAAAGGATGATGGAGCAAACTCATACCGACTACTAACACCAAAAGGATGATTTAGCAAACACTCCCACAATCTGACATCAACAAGATGACAGAGCCACCACCAAAAGGATGATGGAGCTACCTCACACCGGCTACTACCACCAAAGGGATGATAGAGAAAACACCCGCACGATCTGTCATCAACATGATGATAGACTCACCACCAAAAGGATGACGGAGTGAAGTCACACCGGCTACTACCACCAAAAGGATGAAAGATTAAACACTCGCATGAACTGACATCAACAAGATGACAGACCCACCACCAAAAGGATAACGGAGAAAAACTCACGCCGACAACTACCACCAAAAGGATGATAGAACAAAACACGCCCACAATATGACATCAACCAGATGACAGACCCACCACCAAAAGGATGACGGAGCAAAACTCACACCGACTGCTACGATCAAAAAGATGATAGAGCAAAACACTCCCACAATATGACATCAACAACATGAAATACCCACCACCAAAAGGATGATGGAACGTACTCACACTGGCTACTACCACCAAAAGGATGATAGAGCAATCACTCGCACCAAAAGGATGACGGAGCAAAACTCACGCCGACTGCTACGACCAAAAGAATGATAGAGCAAATAACTCCAATAATATGACATCAACAACATGACAGACCCACCACCAAAAGGATGATGGAGCAAACTCACACCGGATACTAGCACCAAAAGGATGATAGAGCAAACACTCGCACGAACTGACATAAAATAGATGACTGACCCTTCACCAAAAGGATGATGGAGAAAACTCAAACCGGCTACTACCACCAAAAGGATGATAGAGCAAAGCACTCTCACAATCTGATATCAGCAAGATGACAGACCCACCACAAAAAGGATGATGGAGCGAACTCACATCAGCTACTACCACCAAAAGGATGATAGAGCAAACACTCCCACAATCTGACATCAACAAGATGACTGGCCCACAAGCAAAAGGACGATGAAGCCAACTCACACCGGCTACTACCACCAAAAGGATGATAGAGTTAACACTCGCACAATCTGACATCAACAAGATGACTAACCCACCACCAAAAGGATGACAGAGCAAAACTCACTCCGGCTCCTACCACCAAAAAGATGATAGAGCAAAACACTCCCACAATATGACATCAAGAAGATGACAGACCCACCACGAAAAGGATGATGGAGCAAACTCACACCGGTTACTACCACCAAAAGGATGATAGAGCAAACACTCGCACGAATTGACATCAAAAAGATGATATACCCTTCACCAAAAGGATGATGGAGCAAACTCACATCGGGTACAGCCACCAAAGGGATGATAAAGCAAACACTCGCACGATCTGACATCAACAAGATGACAGACCCATCCCTAAAAGGATGACAAAGCGAACTCACACCGGCTACTACCACCAAAGGGATGATAGAGCAAAACACTCGCATAATCTGACATCAACAAGATGACAGACCCACCACCAAAAGAATGATTTAGCAAACTCACACCGGCTACTTCTACCAAATGGATGATAGAGCAAACAGTACCACAATCTAACATCAACAAGATGACTGGCCCACAAGCAAAAGGACGATGAAGCCAACTCACACTGGCTACTACCACCAAAAGAATGATAGAGCTAACACTCGCATAATCTGACATCGACAAGTTGACTAACCCACCACCCAAAGGATGACAGAGCAAAATCACTCCGGCTACTACCACCAAAAAGATGATAGAGCAAAACACTCCCACAATATAACATCAAGAAGATGACAGACCCACTACCAAAAGGATGATGGAGCAAACTCACACCGGCTACTACCATCAAAAGGATGATTGAGCAAACACTCGCACGAATTAACATCAACAAGATGATAGACCCTTCACCAAAAGGATGATGGAGCAAACTCACACCGGGTACTGCCACCAAAGGGAAGATAGAGCAAACACTCGCATGATCTGACATCAACAAGATTACAGACCCATCCCCAAAAGGAAGATAAAGCGAACTCACACCTGCTACTACCACCAAAGGGATGATAGAGCAAAACACTCGCACAATCTGACATCAACAAGATGACAGACCCACCACCAAAAGGATGATGGAGGGAACTCACACCAGCTACTACCACCAAAAGGATGATAAAGCAAAACACTCTCATAATCTGATATCAACAAGATGACAGACCCACCACCAAAACGATGATGGAGCGAACTCACATCAGCTACTACCACCAAAAGGATGATAGAGCAAACACTCCCACAATCTGACATCAACAAGATGACTGGCCCACAAGCAAAAGGACGATGAAGCCAACTCACACCGGCTACTACCACCAAAAAGATGATAGAGCTAACACTCGCACAATCTGACATCAACAAGATGACTAACCCACCACCAAAAGGATGACGGAGCAAAATCACTCCGGCTACTACCACCAAAAAGATGATAGAGCAAAACACTCCCACAATATGACATCAAAAAGATGACAGACCCACCACCAAAAGGATGATGGAGCAAACTCACACCGGCTACTACCACCAAAAGGATGATAGAGCAAACACTCGCACGAATTGACATCAACAAGATGATAGACCCTTCACCAAAAGGATGATGGAGCAAATTCACACTGGGTACTGCCACCAAAGGGATCATAAAGCAAACACTCGCACGATCTGACATCAACAAGATGAAAGACCCATCCCCAAAAGGATGACAAAGCGAACTCACACCGGCTACTACCACCAAAGGGATGATAGAGCAAAACACTCGCACAATCTGACATCAACAAGATGACTAGCCCACCACCAAAAGGATGATGGTGCAAACTCACACCGGCTACTTCCACCAAAAGGATGATAGAGCAAACACACCCACAATCTGACATCAACAAAATGACTGGCCCACAAGAAAAAGGACGATGAAGCCAACTCACACCGACTACTACCACTAAAAGGATGATAGAGCTAACACTCGCACTATCTGACATTGACAAGTTGACTAACCCACCACCAAAAGGATGACGGAGCAAAATCACTCTGGCTACTACCACCAAAAAGATGATAGAGCAAAAAACTCCCACAATTTAACATCAAGAAGATGACAGACCCACCACCAAAAGGACGATTTAGCAAACTCACACCGACTACTACCATCAAAAGGATGATAGAGCAAACACTCGCACGAATTGACATCAACAAGATGATAGACCCTTCACTAAAAGGATGATGGAGCAAACTCACACCGGGTACTGCCACCAAAGGTATCATAAAGCAAACACTCGCACGACCTGACATCAACAAGATGACAGACCCATCCCCAAAAGGATGACAAAGCGAACTCACACCGGCTACTACCATCAAAGGGATGATAGAGCAAAACACTTGCATAATCTGACATCAACAAGATGACAGACCCACCACCAAAAGGATGATGGAGCAAACTCACACTGGCTACTTCCACCAAAAGGATGATAGAGCAAACACTCCCACAATCATACATCAACAAGATGACTGGCCCACAAGCAAAAGGACGATGAAGCCAACTCACACCGGCTACTACTACTAAAAGGATGATAGAGCTAACACTCGCACTATATGACATCGACAAGTTGACTAACCCACCACCAAAAGGATGACGGAGCAAAATCACTCCGGCTACTATCACCCAAAAGATGATAGAGCAAAACACTCCCACAATATAACATCAAGAAGATGACAGACCCACCGCCAAAAGGATGATGGAGCAAAGTCACACCGGCTACTACCATCAAAAGGATGATAGAGCAAACACTCGCATGATTTGACATCAACAAGATGATAGACCCTTCACCAAAAGGATTATGGAGCAAACTCACACCAGGTACTGCCACCAAAGTTATTATAAAGCAAACACTCGCACGATCTGACATCAACAAGATGACAGACCCATCCCCAAAAGGATGACAAAGCAAACTCACACCGGCTACTAACACCAAAGGGATGATAGAGAAAGTCAATCGCACAATCTGACATCAACAAGATGACAGACCCACCGCCAAAAGGATGATATATTAAACTCACACCGGCTACTTCCACCAAAAGGATGATATAGCAAACACTCCCACAATCTAACATCAACAAGATGACTGGCCCACAAGCAAAAGGACAATGAAGCCAACTCACACGGGCTACTACCACTAAAAGGATGATAGAGCTAACACTCGCATAATCTGACATCGACAAGTTGACTAACCCACCACTAAAAGGATGACGAAGCAAAATCACTCCGGCTACTACCACCAAAAAGATGATAGAGAAAAACACTCCCACAATATAACATCAAGAAGATGACAGACCCACTACCAAAAGGATGATGGAGCAAACTCACACCGGCTACTACCATCAAAAGGATGATAGAGCAAACACTCGCACGAATTGACATCAACAAGATGATAGACCCTTCACCAAAAGGATGATGGAGCAAACTCACACCGGGTACTGCCACCAAATGGAAGATAGAGCAAACACTCGCACGATCTGACATCAACAAGATGACAGACCCATCCCCAAAAGGAAGATAAAGCGAACTCACACCTGCTACTACCACCAAAGGGATGATAGAGCAAAACACTCGCACAATCTGACATCAACAAGATGACAGACCCACCACCAAAAGGATGATGGAGGGAACTCACACCAGCTACTACCACCAAAAGGATGATAGAGCAAAACACTCTCATAATCTGATATCAACAAGATGACAGACCCACCACCAAAACGATGATGGAGCGAACTCACATCAGCTACTACCACCAAAAGGATGATAGAGCAAACACTCCCACAATCTGACATCAACAAGATGACTGGCCCACAAGCAAAAGGACGATGAAGCCAACTCACACTGGCTACTACCACCAAAAGGATGATAAAGCTAACACTCGCACAATCTGACATCAACAAGATGACTAACCCACCACCAAAAGGATGACGGAGCAAAATCACTCCGGCTACTACCACCAAAAAGATGATAGAGCAAAACACTCCCACAATATGACATCAAAAAGATGACATACCCACCACCAAAAGGATGATGGAGCAAACTCACACCGGCTACTACCACCAAAAGGATGATAGAGCAAACACTCGCACGAATTGACATCAACAAGATGATAGACCCTTCACCAAAAGGATGATGGAGCAAATTCACACTGGGTACTGCCACCAAAGGGATCATAAAGCAAACACTCGCACGATCTGACATCAACAAGATGAAAGACCCATCCCCAAAAGGATGACAAAGCGAACTCACACCGGCTACTACCACCAAAGGGATGATAGAGCAAAACACTCGCACAATCTGACATCAACAAGATGACTAGCCCACCACCAAAAGGATGATGGTGCAAACTCACACCGACTACTTCCACCAAAAGGATGATAGAGCAAACACACCCACAATCTGACATCAACAAAATGACTGGCCCACAAGAAAAAGGACGATGAAGCCAACTCACACCGGCTACTACCACTAAAAGGATGATAGAGCTAACACTCGCACTATCTGACATTGACAAGTTGACTAACCCACCACCAAAAGGATGACGGAGCAAAATCACTCTGGCTACTACCACCAAAAAGATGATAGAGCAAAACACTCCCACAATATAACATCAAGAAGATGATAGACCCACCACCAAAAGGACGATTTAGCAAACTCACACCGACTACTACCATCAAAAGGATGATAGAGCAAACACTCGCACGAATTGACATCAACAAGATGATAGACCCTTCACTAAAAGGATGATGGAGCAAACTCACACCGGGTACTGCCACCAAAGGTATCATAAAGCAAACACTCGCACGACCTGACATCAACAAGATGACAGACCCATCCCCAAAAGGATGACAAAGCGAACTCACACCGGCTACTACCATCAAAGGGATGATAGAGCAAAACACTTGCATAATCTGACATCAACAAGATGACAGACCCACCACCAAAAGGATGATGGAGCAAACTCACACTGGCTACTTCCACCAAAAGGATGATAGAGCAAACACTCCCACAATCATACATCAACAAGATGACTGGCCCACAAGCAAAAGGACGATGAAGCCAACTCACACCGGCTACTACTACTAAAAGGATGATAGAGCTAACACTCGCACTATATGACATCGTCAAGTTGACTAACCCACCACCAAAAGGATGACGGAGCAAAATCACTCCGGCTACTATCACCCAAAAGATGATAGAGCAAAACACTCCCACAATATAACATCAAGAAGATGCCAGACCCACCGCCAAAAGGATGATGGGGCAAAGTCACACCGGCTACTACCATCAAAAGGATGATAGAGCAAACACTCGCACGAATTGACATCAACAAGATGATAGACCCTTCACCAAAAGGATGATGGAGCAAACTCACACCGGGTACTGCCACCAAATGGAAGATAGAGCAAACACTCGCACGATCTGACATCAACAAGATGACAGACCCATCCCCAAAAGGAAGATAAAGCGAACTCACACCTGCTACTACCACCAAAGGGATGATAGAGCAAAACACTCGCACAATCTGACATCAACAAGATGACAGACCCACCACCAAAAGGATGATGGAGGGAACTCACACCAGCTACTACCACCAAAAGGATGATAGAGCAAAACACTCTCATAATCTGATATCAACAAGATGACAGACCCACCACCAAAACGATGATGGAGCGAACTCACATCAGCTACTACCACCAAAAGGATGATAGAGCAAACACTCCCACAATCTGACATCAACAAGATGACTGGCCCACAAGCAAAAGGACGATGAAGCCAACTCACACTGGCTACTACCACCAAAAGGATGATAAAGCTAACACTCGCACAATCTGACATCAACAAGATGACTAACCCACCACCAAAAGGATGACGGAGCAAAATCACTCCGGCTACTACCACCAAAAAGATGATAGAGCAAAACACTCCCACAATATGACATCAAAAAGATGACATACCCACCACCAAAAGGATGATGGAGCAAACTCACACCGGCTACTACCACCAAAAGGATGATAGAGCAAACACTCGCACGAATTGACATCAACAAGATGATAGACCCTTCACCAAAAGGATGATGGAGCAAATTCACACTGGGTACTGCCACCAAAGGGATCATAAAGCAAACACTCGCACGATCTGACATCAACAAGATGAAAGACCCATCCCCAAAAGGATGACAAAGCGAACTCACACCGGCTACTACCACCAAAGGGATGATAGAGCAAAACACTCGCACAATCTGACATCAACAAGATGACTAGCCCACCACCAAAAGGATGATGGTGCAAACTCACACCGACTACTTCCACCAAAAGGATGATAGAGCAAACACACCCACAATCTGACATCAACAAAATGACTGGCCCACAAGAAAAAGGACGATGAAGCCAACTCACACCGGCTACTACCACTAAAAGGATGATAGAGCTAACACTCGCACTATCTGACATTGACAAGTTGACTAACCCACCACCAAAAGGATGACGGAGCAAAATCACTCTGGCTACTACCACCAAAAAGATGATAGAGCAAAACACTCCCACAATATAACATCAAGAAGATGACAGACCCACCACCAAAAGGACGATTTAGCAAACTCACACCGACTACTACCATCAAAAGGATGATAGAGCAAACACTCGCACGAATTGACATCAACAAGATGATAGACCCTTCACTAAAAGGATGATGGAGCAAACTCACACCGGGTACTGCCACCAAAGGTATCATAAAGCAAACACTCGCACGACCTGACATCAACAAGATGACAGACCCATCCCCAAAAGGATGACAAAGCGAACTCACACCGGCTACTACCATCAAAGGGATGATAGAGCAAAACACTTGCATAATCTGACATCAACAAGATGACAGACCCACCACCAAAAGGATGATGGAGCAAACTCACACTGGCTACTTCCACCAAAAGGATGATAGAGCAAACACTCCCACAATCATACATCGACAAGATGACTGGCCCACAAGCAAAAGGACGATGAAGCCAACTCACACCGGCTACTACTACTAAAAGGATGATAGAGCTAACACTCGCACTATATGACATCGACAAGTTGACTAACCCACCACCAAAAGGATGACGGAGCAAAATCACTCCGGCTACTATCACCCAAAAGATGATAGAGCAAAACACTCCCACAATATAACATCAAGAAGATGCCAGACCCACCGCCAAAAGGATGATGGGGCAAAGTCACACCGGCTACTACCATCAAAAGGATGATAGAGCAAACACTCGCATGATTTGACATCAACAAGATGATAGACCCTTCACCAAAAGGATTATGGAGCAAACTCACACCGGGTACTGCCACCAAAGTTATTATAAAGCAAACACTCGCACGATCTGACATCAACAAGATGACAGACCCATCCCCAAAAGGATGACAAAGCAAACTCACACCGGCTACTAACACCAAAGGGATGATAGAGCAAGTCAATCGCACAATCTGACATCAACAAGATGACAGACCCACCGCCAAAAGGATGATATATTAAACTCACACCGGCTACTTCCACCAAAAGGATGATATAGCAAACACTCCCACAATCTAACATCAACAAGATGACTGGCCCACAAGCAAAAGGACAATGAAGCCAACTCACACGGGCTACTACCACTAAAAGGATGATAGAGCTAACACTCGCATAATCTGACATCGACAAGTTGACTAACCCACCACTAAAAGGATGACGAAGCAAAATCACTCCGGCTACTACCACCAAAAAGATGATAGAGAAAAACACTCCCACAATATAACATCTAGAAGATGACAGACCCACTACCAAAAGGATGATGGAGCAAACTCACACCGGCTACTACCATCAAAAGGATGATAGAGCAAACACTCGCACGAATTGACATCAACAAGATGATAGACCCTTCACCAAAAGGATGATGGAGCAAACTCACACCGGGTACTGCCACCAAAGGGAAGATAGAGCAAACACTCGCACGATCTGACATCAACAAGATGACAGACCCATCCCCAAAAGGAAGATAAAGCGAACTCACACCTGCTACTACCACCAAAGGGATGATAGAGCAAAACACTCGCACAATCTGACATCAACAAGATGACAGACCCACCACCAAAAGGATGATGGAGGGAACTCACACCAGCTACTACCACCAAAAGGATGATAGAGCAAAACACTCTCATAATCTGATATCAACAAGATGATAGACCCACCACCAAAATGATGATGGAGCGAACTCACATCAGCTACTACCACCAAAAGGATGATAGAGCAAACACTCCCACAATCTGACATCAACAAGATGACTGGCCCACAAGCAAAAGGACGATGAAGCCAACTCACACTGGCTACTACCACCAAAAGGATGATAAAGCTAACACTCGCACAATCTGACATCAACAAGATGACTAACCCACCACCAAAAGGATGACGGAGCAAAATCACTCCGGCTACTACCACCAAAAAGATGATAGAGCAAAACACTCCCACAATATGACATCAAAAAGATGACAGACCCACCACCAAAAGGATGATGGAGCAAACTCACACCGGCTACTACCACCAAAAGGATGATAGAGCAAACACTCGCACGAATTGACATCAACAAGATGATAGACCCTTCACCAAAAGGATGATGGAGCAAATTCACACTGGGTACTGCCACCAAAGGGATCATAAAGCAAACACTCGCACGATCTGACATCAACAAGATGAAAGACCCATCCCCAAAAGGATGACAAAGCGAACTCACACCGGCTACTACCACCAAAGGGATGATAGAGCAAAACACTCGCACAATCTGACATCAACAAGATGACTAGCCTACCACCAAAAGGATGATGGTGCAAACTCACACCGGCTACTTCCACCAAAAGGATGATAGAGCAAACACACCCACAATCTGACATCAACAAAATGACTGGCCCACAAGCAAAAGGACGATGAAGCCAACTCACACCGGCTACTACCACTAAAAGGATGATAGAGCTAAAACTCGCACTATCTGACATTGACAAGTTGACTAACCCACCACCAAAAGGATGACGGAGCAAAATCACTCTGGCTACTACCACCAAAAAGATGATAGAGCAAAACACTCCCACAATATAACATCAAGAAGATGACAGACCCACCACCAAAAGGACGATTTAGCAAACTCACACCGACTACTACCATCAAAAGGATGATAGAGCAAACACTCGCACGAATTGACATCAACAAGATGATATACCCTTCACCAAAAGGATGATGGAGCAAACTCACACCAGGTACTGCCACCAAAGGTATCATAAAGCAAACACTCGCACGACCTGACATCAACAAGATGACAGACCCATCCCCAAAAGGATGACAAAGCGAACTCACACCGGCTACTACCACCAAAGGGATGATAGAGCAAAACACTTGCATAATCTGACATCAACAAGATGACAGACCCACCACCAAAAGGATGATGGAGCAAACTCACACTGGCTACTTCCACCAAAAGGATGATAGAGCAAACACTCCCACAATCATACATCAACAAGATGACTGGCCCACAAGCAAAAGGACGATGAAGCCAACTCACACCGGCTACTACTACTAAAAGGATGATAGAGCTAACACTCGCACTATCTGACATCGACAAGTTGACTAACCCACCACCAAAAGGATGACGGAGCAAAATCACTCCGGCTACTATCACCAAAAAGATGATAGAGCAAAACACTCCCACAATATAACATCAAGAAGATGACAGACCCACCACCAAAAGGATGATGGAGCAAACTCACACCGGCTACTACCATCAAAAGGATGATAGAGCAAACACTAGCACGATTTGACATCAATAAGATGATAGACCCTTCACCAAAAGGATTATGGAGCAAACTCACACCGGGTACTGCCACCAAAGTTATCATAAAGAAAACACTCGCACGATCTGACATCAACAAGATGACAGACCCATCCCCAAAAGGATGACAAAGCAAACTCACACCGGCTACTACCACCAAAGGGATGATAGAGCAAGTCACTCGCACAATCTGACATCAACAAGATGACAGACCCACCGCCAAAAGGATGATATAGCAAACTCACACCTGCTACTTCCACCAATAGGATGATAGAGCAAACACTCCCACAATCTAACATCAACAAGATGACTG
The DNA here is from genome assembly GCA_963859935.3 of Lathyrus sativus. Classification (NCBI taxonomy): domain Eukaryota; kingdom Viridiplantae; phylum Streptophyta; class Magnoliopsida; order Fabales; family Fabaceae; genus Lathyrus; species Lathyrus sativus. Next base: position 249,468,867 of record OZ012740.1, on the reverse strand, counting down.
GCCCACAAGCAAAAGGACAATGAAGCAAACTCACACCGGCTACTACCACTAAAAGGATGATAGAGCTAACACTCGCACTATCTGACATCGACAAGTTGACTAACCCACCACTAAAAGGATGACGGAGCAAAATCACTCTGGCTACTACCACCAAAAAGATGATAGAGCAAAACACTCCCACAATATAACATCAAGAAGATGACAGACCCACCACCAAAAGGATGATGGAGCAAACTCACACCGGCTACTACCATCAAAAGGATGATAGAGCAAACACTCGCACGAATTAACATCAACAAGATGATAGACCCTTCACCAAAAGGATGATGGAGCAAACTCACACCGGGTACTGCCACCAAAGGGATGATAGAGCAAACACTCGCACGATCTGACATCAACAAGATGACAGACCATCCCCAAAAGGATGATAAAGTAAACTCACACCTGCTACTAACACCAAAGGGATGTTAGAGCAAAACACTCGCACAATCTGACATCAACAAGATGACAGACCCACCACCAAAAGGATGATGGAGCGAACTCACACCAGCTACTACCACCAAAAGGATGATAGAGCAAAACACTCTCACAATCTGATATCAGCAAGATGACAGACCCACCACCAAAAGGATGATGGAGCGAACTCACATCAGCTACTACCACATAAGGATGATAGAGCAAACACTCACACAATCTGACATCAACAAGATGACTGGCCCACAAGCAAAAGGACGATAAAGCCAACTCACACCGGCTACTACCACCAAAAGGATGATAGTGCTAACACTCGCACAATCTGACATCAACAAGATGACTAACCCACCACCAAAAGGATGACGGAGCAAAACTCACTCTGGTTACTACCACCAAAAAGATGATAGAGCAAAACACTCCCACAATATGACATCAAGAAGATGACAGACCCACCACCAAAAGGATGATGGAGCAAACTCACACCGGCTACTACCACCAAAAGGATGATAGAGCAAACACTCGCCCAAATTGACATCAACAAGATGATAGACCCTTCACCAAAAGGATGATGGAGCAAACTCACACCGGGTACTGCCACCAAAGGGATGATAAAGCAAACACTCGTACGATCTGACATCAACAAGATGACAGACCCATCCTCAAAAGGATGACAAAGCAAAATCACACTGGCTACTACCACCAAAGAGATCATAGAGCAAAACACTCGCACAATCTGACATCAACAAGATGACAGACCCTCCACCAAAAGGATGATAGAGCGAACTCACACCGGCTACTACCACCAAAAGGATGATAGAGCAAACACTCCCACAATCTGACATCAACAAGATGAATGGACCACAAGCAAAAGGATGATGAAGCCAACTCACACCGGCTACTACCACCAAAAGGATGATAGAGCAAACACTCCCACAATCTAACATCAACAAGATGACTGGCCCACAAGCAAAAGGACAATGAAGCCAACTCACACCGGCTACTACCACTAAAAGGATGGTAGAGTTAACACTCGCACTATCTAACATCGACAAGTTGACTAACCCACCACCAAAAGGATGACGGAGCAAAATCACTCCGGCTACTACCACCAAAAAGATGATAGAGCAAAACACTCCCATAATATAACATCAAGAAGATGACAGACCCACCACCAAAAGGATAATGGAGAAAACTCACACCGGCTACTACCATCAAAAGGATGATAGAGCAAACACTCGCACGAATTAACATCAACAAGATGATAGACCCTTCACCAAAAGGATGATGGAGCAAACTCACACCGGGTACTGCCACCAAAGGGATGATAGAGCAAACACTGGCACGATCTGACATCAACAAGATGACAGACCCATCCCCAAAAGGATGATAAAGCCAACTCACACCTGCTACTACCACCAAAGGGATGTTAGAGCAAAACACTCGCACAATCTGACATCAACAAGATGACAGACCCACTACCAAAAGGATGATGGAGCGAACTCACACCAGCTACTACCACCAAAAGGATGATAGAGCAAAACACTCTCACAATCTGATATCAGCAAGATGAGACACCCACCACCAAAAGGATGATGGAGCGAACTCACATCAGCTACTACCACCATAAGGATGATAGAGCAAACACTCACACAATCTGACATCAACAAGATGACTGGCCCACAAGCAAAAGGACGATAAAGCCAACTCACACCGGCTACTACCACCAAAAGGATGATAGTGCTAACACTCGCACAATCTGACATCAACAAGATGACTAACCCACCACCAAAAGGATGACGGAGCAAAACTCACTCTGGCTACTACCACCAAAAAGATGATAGAGCAAAACACTCCCACAATATGACATCAAGAAGATGACAGACCCACCACCAAAAGGATGATGGAGCAAACTCACACCGGCTACTACCACCAAAAGGATGATATAGCAAACACTCGCCCAAATTGACATCAACAAGATGATAGACCCTTCACCAAAAGGATGATGGAGCAAACTCACACCGGGTACTGCCACCAAAGGGATGATAAAGCAAACACTCGTACGATCTGACATCAACAAGATGACAGACCCATCCTCAAAAGGATGACAAAGCAAAATCACACTGGCTACTACCACCAAAGAGATCATAGAGCAAAACACTCGCACAATCTGACATCAACAAGATGACAGACCCTCCACCAAAAGGATGATAGAGCGAACTCACACCGGCTACTACCACCAAAAGGATGATAGAGCAAACACTCCCACAATCTGACATCAACAAGATGAATGGACCACAAGCAAAAGGATGATGAAGCCAACTCACACCGGCTACTACCACCAAAAGGATGATAGAGCAAACACTCCCACAATCTAACATCAACAAGATGACTGGCCCACAAGCAAAAGGACAATGAAGCCAACTCACACCGGCTACTACCACTAAAAGGATGGTAGAGCTAACACTCGCACTATCTAACATCGACAAGTTGACTAACCCACCACCAAAAGGATGACGGAGCAAAATCACTCCGGCTACTACCACCAAAAAGATGATAGAGCAAAACACTCCCATAATATAACATCAAGAAGATGACAGACCCACCACCAAAAGGATAATGGAGCAAACTCACACCGGCTACTACCATCAAAAGGATGATAGGGCAAACACTCACACGAATTAACATCAACAAGATGATAGACCCTTCACCAAAAGGATGATGGAGCAAACTCACACCGGGTACTGCCACCAAAGGGATGATAGAGCAAACACTCGCACGATCTGACATCAACAAGATGACAGACCCATCCCCAAAAGGATGATAAAGCCAACTCACACCTGCTACTACCACCAAAGGGATGTTAGAGCAAAACACTCGCACAATCTGACATCAACAAGATGACAGACCCACTACCAAAAGGATGATGGAGCGAACTCACACCAGCTACTACCACCAAAAGGATGATAGAGCAAAACACTCTCACAATCTGATATCAGCAAGATGAGACACCCACCACCAAAAGGATGATGGAGCGAACTCACATCAGCTACTACCACCATAAGGATGATAGAGCAAACACTCACACAATCTGACATCAACAAGATGACTGGCCCACAAGCAAAAGGACGATAAAGCCAACTCACACCGGCTACTACCACCAAAAGGATGATAGTGCTAACACTCGCACAATCTGACATCAACAAGATGACTAACCCACCACCAAAAGGATGACGGAGCAAAACTCACTCTGGCTACTACCACCAAAAAGATGATAGAGCAAAACACTCCCACAATATGACATCAAGAAGATGACAGACCCACCACCAAAAGGATGATGGAGCAAACTCACACCGGCTACTACCACCAAAAGGATGATATAGCAAACACTCGCCCAAATTGACATCAACAAGATGATAGACCCTTCACCAAAAGGATGATGGAGCAAACTCACACCGGGTACTGCCACCAAAGGGATGATAAAGCAAACACTCGTACGATCTGACATCAACAAGATGACAGACCCATCCTCAAAAGGATGACAAAGCAAAATCACACTGGCTACTACCACCAAAGAGATCATAGAGCAAAACACTCGCACAATCTGACATCAACAAGATGACAGACCCTCCACCAAAAGGATGATAGAGCGAACTCACACCGGCTACTACCACCAAAAGGATGATAGAGCAAACACTCCCACAATCTGACATCAACAAGATGAATGGACCACAAGCAAAAGGATGATGAAGCCAACTCACACCGGCTACTACCACCAAAAGGATGATAGAGCAAACACTCCCACAATCTAACATCAACAAGATGACTGGCCCACAAGCAAAAGGACAATGAAGCCAACTCACACCGGCTACTACCACTAAAAGGATGGTAGAGCTAACACTCGCACTATCTAACATCGACAAGTTGACTAACCCACCACCAAAAGGATGACGGAGCAAAATCACTCCGGCTACTACCACCAAAAAGATGATAGAGCAAAACACTCCCATAATATAACATCAAGAAGATGACAGACCCACCACCAAAAGGATAATGGAGCAAACTCACACCGGCTACTACCATCAAAAGGATGATAGGGCAAACACTCACACGAATTAACATCAACAAGATGATAGACCCTTCACCAAAAGGATGATGGAGCAAACTCACACCGGGTACTGCCACCAAAGGGATGATAGAGCAAACACTCGCACGATCTGACATCAACAAGATGACAGACCCATCCCCAAAAGGATGATAAAGCCAACTCACACCTGCTACTACCACCAAAGGGATGTTAGAGCAAAACACTCGCACAATCTGACATCAACAAGATGACAGACCCACTACCAAAAGGATGATGGAGCGAACTCACACCAGCTACTACCACCAAAAGGATGATAGAGCAAAACACTCTCACAATCTGATATCAGCAAGATGAGACACCCACCACCAAAAGGATGATGGAGCGAACTCACATCAGCTACTACCACCATAAGGATGATAGAGCAAACACTCACACAATCTGACATCAACAAGATGACTAGCCCACAAGCAAAAGGATGATGAAGCAAACTCACACCGGCTACTACCATCAAAAGGATGATAGAGCTAACACTTGCACAATCTGACATCGACAAGTTGACAAACCCACCACTAAAAGGATGACGAAGCAAAATATCTCCGGCTACTACCACCAAAAAGATGATAGAGCAAAACACTCCCACAATATGACATCAAAAAGATGACAGACCCACCACGAAAAGGATGATGGAGAAAACTCACACCGGCTACTACCACCAAAAGGATGATAGAGCAAACACTCGCAAGAAATAACATCAACAAGATGATAGACCCATCACCAAAAGGATGATGGAGCAAACTCACACTGGGTACTACCACCAAAGAGATGATAGAGCAAACTCTTGCACGATCTGACATCAACAAGATGACAGAGCCATCCCCAAAAGGATGATAAAGCGAACTCACAGCTGCTACTACCACCAAAGGGATGATAGAGCAAAACACTCGCACAATCTGACATCAACAAGATGACAGACCCACCACCAAAAGGATGATGGAGCGAACTCACACCAGCTACTACCACCAAAATGATGATAGAGCAAAACACTCTCACAATCTGATATCAGCAAGATGACAGACCCACCACCAAAAGGATGATGGAGCAAACTCACATCAGCTACTACCACCAAAAGGATGATAGAGCAAACACTCCCACAATCTGACATCAACAAGATGACTGGCCCACAAGCAAAAGGACAATGAAGCCAACTCACACCGGCTACTACCACTAAAAGGATGGTAGAGCTAACACTCGCACTATCTAACATCGACAAGTTGACTAACCCACCACCAAAAGGATGACGGAGCAAAATCACTCCGGCTACTACCACCAAAAAGATGATAGAGCAAAACACTCCCATAATATAACATCAAGAAGATGACAGACCCACCACCAAAAGGATAATGGAGCAAACTCACACCGGCTACTACCATCAAAAGGATGATAGGGCAAACACTCACACGAATTAACATCAACAAGATGATAGACCCTTCACCAAAAGGATGATGGAGCAAACTCACACCGGGTACTGCCACCAAAGGGATGATAGAGCAAACACTCGCACGATCTGACATCAACAAGATGACAGACCCATCCCCAAAAGGATGATAAAGCCAACTCACACCTGCTACTACCACCAAAGGGATGTTAGAGCAAAACACTCGCACAATCTGACATCAACAAGATGACAGACCCACTACCAAAAGGATGATGGAGCGAACTCACACCAGCTACTACCACCAAAAGGATGATAGAGCAAAACACTCTCACAATCTGATATCAGCAAGATGAGACACCCACCACCAAAAGGATGATGGAGCGAACTCACATCAGCTACTACCACCATAAGGATGATAGAGCAAACACTCACACAATCTGACATCAACAAGATGACTAGCCCACAAGCAAAAGGATGATGAAGCAAACTCACACCGGCTACTACCATCAAAAGGATGATAGAGCTAACACTTGCACAATCTGACATCGACAAGTTGACAAACCCACCACTAAAAGGATGACGAAGCAAAATATCTCCGGCTACTACCACCAAAAAGATGATAGAGCAAAACACTCCAACAATATGACATCAAAAAGATGACAGACCCACCACGAAAAGGATGATGGAGCAAACTCACACCGGCTACTACCACCAAAAGGATGATAGAGCAAACACTCGCAAGAAATAACATCAACAAGATGATAGACCCATCACCAAAAGGATGATGGAGCAAACTCACACTGGGTACTACCACCAAAGAGATGATAGAGCAAACTCTTGCACGATCTGACATCAACAAGATGACAGAGCCATCCCCAAAAGGATGATAAAGCGAACTCACAACTGCTACTACCACCAAAGGGATGATAGAGCAAAACACTCGCACAATCTGACATCAACAAGATGACAGACCCACCACCAAAAGGATGATGGAGCGAACTCACACCAGCTACTACCACCAAAATGATGATAGAGCAAAACACTCTCACAATCTGATATCAGCAAGATGACAGACCCACCACCAAAAGGATGATGGAGCAAACTCACATCAGCTACTACCACCAAAAGGATGATAGAGCAAACACTCCCACAATCTGACATCAACAAGATGACTGGCGCACAAGCAAAAGGATGATGAAGCCAACTCACACCGGCTACTACCATCAAAAGGATGATAGAGCTAACACTCGCACAATCTGACATCGACAAGTTGACAAACCCACCACCAAAAGGATGACGGAGCAAAATCACTCCGGCTACAACCACCAAAAAGATGATAGAGCAAAACACTTCCCCAATATGACATCAAGAAGATGACAGACCCACCACCAAAAGGATTATGGAGCAAACCCACACCGGCTACTACCACCAAAAGGATGATAGAGCAAACACTCGCACGAATTAACATCAACAAGATGATAGACCCTTCACCAAAAGGATGATTGAGCAAACTCACACCGGGTACTGCCACCAAAGGGATGATAAAGCAAACACTCGCACAAATTAACATCAACAAGATGATAGACCCTTCACCAAAAGGATGATGGAGCAAACTCACACCGGGTACTGCCACGAAAGGGATGATAAAGCAAACACTCGTACGATCTGACATCAACAAGATGACAGACCCATCCCCAAAAGGAAGACAAAGCAAACTCACACTGGCTACTACCACCAAAGGGATGATAGAGCAAAACACTCGCACAATCTGACATCAACAAGATGACAGACCCACCACCAAAAGGATGATGGAGCGAACTCACACCGGCTACTACCACCAAAAGGATGATAGAGCAAACACTCCCACAATCTGACATCAACAAGATGACTGACCCACAAGCAAAAGGATGATGAAGCAAATTCACACCGGCTACTACCATCAAAAGGATGATAGAGCTAACACTTGCACAATCTGACATCGACAAGTTGACAAACCCACCACTAAAAGGATGACGAAGCAAAATATCTCTGGCTACTACCACCAAAAAGATGATAGAGCAAAACACTCCCACAATATGACATCAAAAAGATGACAGACCCACCACGAAAAGGATGATGGAGCAAACTCACACCGGCTACTACCACCAAAAGGATGATAGAGCAAACACTCGCAAGAAATAACATCAACAAGATGATAGACCCATCACCAAAAGGATGATGGAGCAAACTCACACCGGGTACTACCACCAAAGAGATGATAGAGCAAACTCTCGCACGATCTGACATCAACAAGATGACAGAGCCATCCCCAAAAGGATGATAAAGCGAACTCACAGCTGCTACTACCATCAAAGGGATGATAGAGCAAAACACTCGCACAATCTGACATCAACAAGATGACAGACCCACCACCAAAAGGATGATGGAGCGAACTCACACCAGCTACTACCACCAAAATGATGATAGAGCAAAACACTCTCACAATCTGATATCAGCAAGATGACAGACCCACCACCAAAAGGATGATGGAGCAAACTCACATCAGCTACTACCACCAAAAGGATGATAGAGCAAACACTCCCACAATCTGACATCAACAAGATGACTGGCCCACAAGCAAAAGGATGATGAAGCCAACTCACACCGGCTACTACCATCAAAAGGATGATAGAGCTAACACTCGCACAATCTGACATCGACAAGTTGACAAACCCACCACCAAAAGGATGACGGAGCAAAATCACTCCGGCTACAACCACCAAAAAGATGATAGAGCAAAACACTTCCCCAATATGACATCAAGAAGATGACAGACCCACCACCAAAAGGATTATGGAGCAAACCCACACCGGCTACTACCACCAAAAGGATGATAGAGCAAACACTCGCACGAATTAACATCAACAAGATGATAGACCCTTCACCAAAAGGATGATGGAGCAAACTCACACCGGGTACTGCCACCAAAGGGATGATAAAGCAAACACTCGCACAAATTAACATCAACAAGATGATAGACCCTTCACCAAAAGGATGATGGAGCAAACTCACACCGGGTACTGCCACGAAAGGGATGATAAAGCAAACACTCGTACGATCTGACATCAACAAGATGACAGACCCATCCCCAAAAGGAAGACAAAGCAAACTCACACTGGCTACTACCACCAAAGGGATGATAGAGCAAAACACTCGCACAATCTGACATCAACAAGATGACAGACCCACCACCAAAAGGATGATGGAGCGAACTCACACCGGCTACTACCACCAAAAGGATGATAGAGCAAACACTCCCACAATCTGACATCAACAAGATGACTGACCCACAAGCAAAAGGATGATGAAGCAAACTCACACCGGCTACTACCATCAAAAGGATGATAGAGCTAACACTTGCACAATCTGACATCGACAAGTTGACAAACCCACCACCAAAAGGATGACGAAGCAAAATATCTCCGGCTACTACCACCAAAAAGATGATAGAGCAAAACACTCCCACAATATGACATCAAAAAGATGACAGACACACCATGAAAAGGATGATGGAGCAAACTCACACCGGCTACTACCACCAAAAGGATGATAGAGCAAACACTCGCAAGAAATAACATCAACAAGATGATAGACCCATCACCAAAAGGATGATGGAGCAAACTCACACTGGGTACTACCACCAAAGAGATGATAGAGCAAACTCTTGCACGATCTGACATCAACAAGATGACAGAGCCATCCCCAAAAGGATGATAAAGCGAACTCACAACTGCTACTACCACCAAAGGGATGATAGAGCAAAACACTCGCACAATCTGACATCAACAAGATGACAGACCCACCACCAAAAGGATGATGGAGCGAACTCACACCAGCTACTACCACCAAAATGATGATAGAGCAAAACACTCTCACAATCTGATATCAGCAAGATGACAGACCCACCACCAAAAGGATGATGGAGCAAACTCACATCAGCTACTACCACCAAAAGGATGATAGAGCAAACACTCCCACAATCTGACAACAACAAGATGACTGGCCCACAAGCAAAAGGATGATGAAGCCAACTCACACCGGCTACTACCATCAAAAGGATGATAGAGCTAACACTCCCACAATCTGACATCAACAAGATGACTGGCCCACAAGCAAAAGGATGATGAAGCCAACTCACACCGGCTACTACCATCAAAAGGATGATAGAGCTAACACTCGCACAATCTGACATCGACAAGTTGACAAACCCACCACCAAAAGGATGACGGAGCAAAATCACTCCGGCTACTACCACCAAAAAGATGATAGATCAAATCACTTCCCCAATATGACATCAAGAAGATGACAGACCCACCACCAAAAGGACTATGGAGCAAACCCACACCGGCTACTACCACCAAAAGGATGATAGAGCAAACACTCGCACGAATTAACATCAACAAGATGATAGACCCTTCACCAAAAGGATGATGGAGCAAACTCACACCGGGTACTGCCACCAAAGGGATGATAAAGCAAACACTCGCACAAATTAACATCAACAAGATGATAGACCCTTCACCAAAAGGATGATGGAGCAAACTCACACCAGGTACTGCCACAAAAGGGATGATAAAGCAAACACTCGTACGATCTGACATCAACAAGATGATAAACCCATCCCCAAAAGGAAGACAAAGCAAACTCACACTGGCTACTACCACCAAAGGGATGATAGAGCAAAACACTCGCACAATCTGACATCAACAAGATGAGAGACCCACCACCAAAAGGATGATGGAGCGAACTCACACCGGCTACTACCACCAAAAGGATGATAGAGCAAACACTCCCACAATCTGACATCAACAAGAAGACTGGCCCACAAGCAAAAGGATGATGAAGCAAACTCACACCGGCTACTATCATCAAAAGGATGATAGAGCTAACACTTGCACAATCTGACATCGACAAGTTGACAAACCCACCACTAAAAGGATGACGAAGCAAAATATCTCCGGCTACTACCACCAAAAAGATGATAGAGCAAAACACTCCCACAACATGACATCAAAAAGATGACAGACCCACCACGAAAAGGATGAAGGAGCAAACTCACACCGGCTACTACCACCAAAAGGATGATAGAGCAAACACTCGCAAGAAATAACATCAACAAGATGATAGACCCATCACCAAAAGGATGATGGAGCAAACTCACACCGGGTACTACCACCAAAGAGATGATAGAGCAAACTCTCGCACGATCTGACATCAACAGGATGACAGAGCCATCCCCAAAAGGATGATAAAGCGAACTCACAGCTGCTACTACCACCAAAGGGATGATAGAGCAAAACACTCGCACAATCTGACATCAACAAGATGACAGACCCACCACCAAAAGGATGATGGAGCGAACTCACACCAGCTACTACCACCAAAAGGATGATAGAGCAAAACACTCTCACAATCTGATATCAGCAAGATGACAGACCCACCACCAAAAGGATGATGGAGCAAACTCACATCAGCTACTACCACCAAAAGGATGATAGAGCAAACACTCCCACAATCTGACAACAACAAGATGACTGGCCCACAAGCAAAAGGATGATGAAGCCAACTCACACCGGCTACTACCATCAAAAGGATGATAGAGCTAACACTCGCAAAATCTGACATCGACAAGTTGACAAACCCACCAACAAAAGGATGACGGAGCAAAATCACTCCGGCTACTACCACCAAAAGGATGACGGAGCAAAATCACTCCGGCTACTACCACCAAAAAGATGATAGAGCAAATCACTTCCCCAATATGACATCAAGAAGATGACAGACCCACCACCAAAAGGATTATGGAGCAAACCCACACCGGCTACTACCACCAAAAGGATGATAGAGCAAACACTCGCACGAATTAACATCAACAAGATGATAGACCCTTCACCAAAAGGATGATGGAGCAAACTCACACCGGGTACTGCCACCAAAGGGATGATAAAGCAAACACTCGCACAAATTAACATCAACAAGATGATAGACCCTTCACCAAAAGGATGATGGAGCAAACTCACACCGGGTACTGCCACGAAAGGGATGATAAAGCAAACACTCGTACGATCTGACATCAACAAGATGACATACCCACCACCAAAAGGATGATGGAGTGAACTCACACTGACTACTACAACCAAAAGGATGATAAATCAAACACTCGCATGAACTGACATCAACAAGATGACAGACGCACCACCAAAAGAATGATGGAGCACATTCACACCGGCTACTACCACCAAAGGGATGATAGAGCAAAACACTCGCACAACCTGACATCAACAAGATGACAGACCCACCACCAAAAGGATGATGGAGCGAACTCACACCGGCTACTACCACCAAAAGGATGATAGAGCAAACACTCCCACAATCTGACATCAACAAGATGACTGGCCCACAAGCAAAAGGATGATAAAGCCAACTCACACCGGCTACTACCATCAAAAGGATGATAGAGCTAACACTCGCACAATCTGACATCGACAAGTTGACAAACCCACCACCAAAAGGATGACGGAGCAAAATCACTCCGGCTACTACCACCAAAAAGATGATAGAGCAAAACACTTCCCCAATATGACATCAAGAAGATGACAGACCCACCACCAAAAGGATTATGGAGCAAACCCACACCGGCTACTACCACCAAAAGGATGATAGAGCAAACACTCGCACGAATTAACATCAACAAGATGATAGACCCTTCACCAAAAGGATGATGGAGCAAACTCACACCGGGTACTGCCACGAAAGGGATGATAAAGCAAACACTCGTACGATCTGACATCAACAAGATGACAGATCCATCCCCAAAAGGAAGACAAAGCAAACTCACACTGGCTACTACCACCAAAGGGATGATAGAGCAAAACACTCGCACAATCTGACATCAACAAGATGACAGACCCACCACCAAAAGGATGATGGAGCAAACTCACACCGGCTACTACCACCAAAAGGATGATAGAGCAAACACTCCCACAATCTGACATCAACAAGATGACTGGCCCACAAGCAAAAGGATGATGAAGCAAACTCACACCGGCTACTACCATCAAAAGGATGTTAGAGCTAACACTTGCACAATCTGACATCGACAAGTTGACAAACCCACCACCAAAAGGATGACGAAGCAAAATATCTCCGACTACTACCACCAAAAAGATGATAGAGCAAAATACTCCCACAATATGACATCAAAAAGATGACAGACCCACCACGAAAAGGATGATGGAGCAAACTCACACCGGCTACTACCACCAAAAGGATGATAGAGCAAACACTCGCAAGAAATAACATCAACAAGATGATAGACCCATCACCAAAAGGATGATGGAGCAAACTCACACCGGGTACTACCACCAAAGAGATGATAGAGCAAACTCTCGCACGATCTGACATCAACAAGATGACAGAGCCATCCCCCAAAGGATGATAAAGCGAACTCACAGCTGCTACTACCACCAAAGGGATGATAGAGCAAAACACTCGCACAATCTGACATCAACAAGATGACAGACCAACCACCAAAAGGATGATGGAGCGAACTCACACCAGCTACTACCACCAAAAGGATGATAGAGCAAAACACTCTCACAATCTGATATCAGCAACATGACAGACCCACCACCAAAAGGATGATGGAGCAAACTCACATCAGCTACTACCACCAAAAGGATGATAGAGCAAACACTTCCACAATCTGACATCAACAAGATGACTGGCCCACAAGCAAAAGGATGATGAAGCCAACTCACACCGGCTACTACCATCAAAAGGATGATACAGCTAACACTCGCACAATCTGACATCGACAAGTTGACAAACTTACCACCAAAAGGATGACGGAGCAAAATCACTCCGGCTACTACCACCAAAAAGATGATAGAGCAAAACACTTCCCCAATATGACATCAAGAAGATGACAGACCCACCACCAAAAGGATTATGGAGCAAACCCACACAGGCTACTACCACCAAAAGGATGATAGAGCAAACACTCGCACGAATTAACATCAACAAGATGATAGACCCTTCACCAAAAGAATGATGGAGCAAACTCACACCGGGTACTGCCACCAAAGGGATGATAAAGCAAACACTCGCACAAATTAACATCAACAAGATGATAGACCCTTCACCAAAAGGATGATGGAGCAAACTCACACCGGGTACTGCCACGAAAGGGATGATAAAGCAAACACTCGTACGATCTGACATCAACAAGATGACAGACCCATCCCTAAAAGGAAGACAAAGCAAACTCACACTAGCTACTACCACCAAAGGGATGATAGAGCAAAACACTCGCACAATCTGACATCAACAAGATGACAGACCCACCACCAAAAGGATGATGGAGCGAACTCACACCGGCTACTACCACCAAAAGGATGATAGAGCAAACACTCCCACAATCTGACATCAACAAGATGACTGGCCCAAAAGCAAAAGGATGATGAAGAAAACTCACACCGGCTACTACCATCAAAAGGATGATAGAGCTAACACTTGCACAATCTGACATCGACAAGTTGACAAACCCACCACCAAAAGGATGACGAAGCAAAATATCTCCGGCTACTACCACCAAAAATATGATAGAGCAAAACACTCCCACAATATGACATTAAAAAGATGACAGACCCACCACGAAAAGGATGATGGAGCAAACTCACACCGGCTACTACCACCAAAAGGATGATAGAGCAAACACTCGCAAGAAATAACATCAACAAGATGATAGACCCATCACCAAAAGGATGATGGAGCAAACTCACACCGGGTACAACCACCAAAGAGATGATAGAGCAAACTCTCGCACGATTTGACATCAACAAGATGACAGAGCCATCCCTAAAAGGATGATAAAGCGAACTCACAGCTGTTACTACCACCAAAGGGATGATAGAGCAAAACACTCGCACAATCTGACATCAACAAGATGACAGACCCATCACCAAAAGGATGATAGAGCAAACTCACACCAGCTACTACCACCAAAAGGATGATAGAGCAAAACACTCTCACAATCTGATATCAGCAAGATGACAGACCCACCACCAAAAGGATGATGGAGCAAACTCACATCAGCTACTACCACCCAAAGGATGATAGAACAAACACTCCCACAATCTGACATCAACAAGATGACTGGCCCACAAGCAAAAGGATGATGAAGCCAACTCACACCGGCTACTACCATCAAAAGGATGATAGAGCTAACACTCGCACAATCTGACATCGACAAGTTGACAAACCCACCACCAAAAGGATGACGGAGCAAAATCACTCCGGCTATTACCACCAAAAAGATGATAGAGCAAAACACTTCCCCAATATGACATCAAGAAGATGACAGACCCACCACCAAAAGGATTATGGAGCGAACCCACACCAGCTACTACCACCAAAAGGATGATAGAGCAAACACTCGCACGAATTAACATCAACAAGATGATAAACCCTTCACCAAAAGGATGATGGAGCAAACTCATACCGGGTACTACCACCAAAGGGATGATAAAGCAAACACTCGTACGATTTGAAATCCAGAAGATGACAGACCCATCCCCAAAAGGATGACAAAGCGAACTCACACCGGCTACTACCACCAAAGGAATGATAGAGCAAAACACTCGCACAATCTGACATCAACAAGATGACAGACCCACCACCAAAAGGATGATGGAGTGAACTCACACCGGCTACTACCACCAAAAGGATGATAGAGGAAACACTCCCACAATCTGACATCAAAAAGATGACTGGCCCACAAGCAAAAGGACGATGAAGCCAACTCACACCGGCTACTAGCACCAAAAGGATGATAGAGCTAACACTCGCACAATCTGACATCGACAAATTGACTAACCCACCACCAAACGGATGACGAAGCAAAATCACTCCGGCTACTACCACTAAAAAGATGATAGAGCAAAACACTCCCACAATATGACATCAAGAAGATGACAGACCCACCACCAAAAGGATGATGGAGCAAACTCACACCGGCTACTACGACCAAAAGGATGATAGAGCAAACACTCGCAAGAATTAACATCAACAAGATGATAGACCCATCACCAAAAGGATGATGGAGCAAACTCACACCGGGTACTGCCACCAAAGGGATGATATAGCAAACACTCGCACGATCTGACATCAACAAGATGACAGACCCATCCCCAAAAGGATGATAAAGCAAACTCACAGCTGCTACTACCACCAAAGGGATGATAGAGCAAAACACTCGCACAATTTGACATAAAAAGGATGACAGACCCACCATGAAAAGGATGATGGAGCGAACTCACACCGGCTACTACCACCAAAAGGATAATAGAGAAAACACTCCCACAATCTGACATCAACAAGATGACTGGCCCACAAGCAAAAGGATGATGAAGCCAACTCACACTGGCTACTACCACCAAAAGGATGATAGAGCTAACACTCGCACAATCTGACATCGGCAAGTTGACTAACCCACCACCAAAAGGATGATGGAGCAAAATCACTCCCGCTACTACCACCAAAAAGATGATAGAGCAAAACACTCCCACAATATGACATCAAGAAGATGACAGACCCACCACCAAAAGGATGATGGAGCAAACTCACAGCGGCTACTACCACCAAAAGGATGATAGAGTAGACACTCGCAAGAATTAACATCAACAACATGATAGACCCATCACCAAAAGAATGATGGAGCAAACTCACACCGGCTACTGCCACCAAAGGGATGATAGAGCAAACACTCGCACGATCTGACATCAACAATATGACAGACCCATCCCCAAAGGGATGATAAAGCGAACTCACAGCTACTACTACCACCAAAGGGATGATAGAGCAAAACACTCGCACAATCTGACATCAACAAGATGACAGACCCACCACCAAAAGGATGATAGAGCGAACTCACACCGGCTACTACCACCAAAAGGATGATAGAGCAAACACTCCCACAATCTGACATCAACAAGATGACTGGCCCACAAGCAAAAGGATGATGAAGCCAACTCACACCGGCTACTACCACCAAAAGGATGATAGAGCAAACACTCCCACAATCTGATATCAACAAGATTACTGGCCCACAAGCAAAAGGACGATGAAGCAAACTCACACCGGCTACTACCACCAAAAGGATGATAGAGCTAACACTCGCACAATCTGACATCAACAAGATGACTAACCCACCACCAAAAGGATGACGGAGAAAAACTCACTCCGGCTACTACCACCAAAAAGATGATAGAGCAAAACACTCCCACAATATGACATCAAGAAGATGACAGACCCACCACAAAAAGGATGATGGAGCAAACTCACACCGGCTACTACCACCAAAAGGATGATAGAGCAAACACTCGCACGAATTGACATCAACAAGATGATAGACCCTTCACCAAAAGGATGATGGAGCAAACTCACACCGGGTACTGCCACCAAAGGGATGATAAGGCAAACACTCGTACGATCTGACATCAACAAGATGACAGACGCATCCCTAAAAGGATGACAAAGCGAACTCGCACCGGCTACTACCACGAAAGGGATGATAGAGCAAAACACTCGCACAATCTGACATCAACAAGATGACAGGCCCACCACTAAAAGGATGATGGAGCGAACTCACACCGGCTACTACCACCAAAAGGATGATAGAGCAAACACTCCCACAATCTGACAACAACAAGATGACTGGCCCACAAGCAAAAGGACGATGAAACCAACTCACACCGGTTACTACCACCACAAGGACAATAGAGCTAGCACTCGCACAGTCTGACATCGACAAGTTGACTAACCCACCACCAAAAGGATGACGGAGCAAAATCACTCTGGCTACTACCACCAAAAAGATGATAGAGCAAAACACTCCCACAATATGACATCAAGAAGACGACAGACCCACCACCAAAAGGATGATGGAGCAAACTCACACCGCCTACTACCATCAAAAGGATGATAGAGCAAACACTCGCACAAATTGACATCAACAAGATGATAGACCCTTCACCAAAAGGATGATGGAGCAAACTCACACCGGG
This sequence comes from Lathyrus sativus, assembly GCA_963859935.3. Classification (NCBI taxonomy): domain Eukaryota; kingdom Viridiplantae; phylum Streptophyta; class Magnoliopsida; order Fabales; family Fabaceae; genus Lathyrus; species Lathyrus sativus. The sequence goes on along the minus strand of OZ012740.1, from coordinate 249,450,770 downwards.
TACTACCACCAAAGAGATGATAGAGCAAACACTTGCACGATCTGACATCAACAAGATGACCGACCCATCCCCAAAAGGATGACAAAGCGAACTCACACTGGCTACTACCACCAAAGGGATGATAGAGCAAAACACTCGCACAATCTGACATCAACAAGATGACAGACCCACCACCAAAAGGATGATGGAGCAAACTCACACCAGCTACTACCACCAAAAGGATGATAGAGCAAAACACTCTCACAATCTGATATCAGCCAGATGACAGACCCACCACCAAAAGGATGATGGAGCGAACTCACATCAGCTACTACCACCAAAAGGATGATAGAGCAAACACTCCCACAATCTGACATCAACAAGATGACTGGCCCACAAGCAAAAGAACGATGAAGCCAACTCACACCGGCTACTACCATCAAAAGGATGATAGAGCTAACACTCGCATAATCTGACATCAACAAGATGACTGACCCATCACCAAAAGGATGACGGAGCAAAACTCTCCCCGGCTACTACCACCAAAAAGATGATAGAGCAAAACACTTCCACAATGTGACATCAAGAAGATGACGGACCCACCACCAAAAGGATGATGGAGCAAACTCACACCGCCTACTACCACCAAAAGGATGATAGAGCAAACACTCATACGATCTGACATCAACAAGATGATAGACCCTTCACCAAAAGGATGATGGAGCCAACTCACACCGGGTACTGCCACCAAAGGGATGATAAAGCAAACACTCGTATGATCTGACATCAAGAAGATGACAGACCCATCGACCAAAGGATGACAAAGCGAACTCACACCGACTACTACCACCAAAGGGATGATAGAGCAAAACACTCGCACAATCTTGCATCAACAAGATGACAGACCCACCACCAAAAGGATGATGGAGTGAACTCACACCGGCTACTACCACCAAAAGGATGATAGAGGAAACACTCCCACAATCTGACATCAAGAAGATGACTGGCCCACACGCAAAAGGACGATGAAGCCAACTCACACCGGCTACTACCACCAAAAGGATGATAGAGCTAACACTTGCACAATCTGACATCGACGAGTTGACTAACCCACCACCAAACGGATGACGGAGCAAAATCACTCCGGCTACTACCACTAAAAAGATGATAGAGCAAAACACTCCCACAATATAACATCAAGAAGATGACAGACCCACCACCAAAAGGATGATGGAGTAAACTCACACCGGCTACTACCACCAAAAGGATGATAGAGCAAACACTCGCACAAATTGACATCAACAAGATGATAGACCCTACACCAAAAGGATGATGGAGCAAACTCACACCGGGTACTACTACCAAAGAGATGATAGAGCAAACACTCGCACGATCTGACATCAACAAGATGACCGACCCATCCCCAAAAGGATGACAAAGCGAACTCACACTGGCTACTACCACCAAAGGGATGATAGAGCAAAACACTCGCACAATCTGACATCAACAAGATGACAGACCCACCACCAAAAGGATGATGGAGCAAACTCACACCAGCTACTACCACCAAAAGGATGATAGAGCAAAACACTCTCACAATCTGATATCAGCCAGATGACAGACCCACCACCAAAAGGATGATGGAGCAAACTCACATCAGCTACTACCACCAAAAGGATGATAGAGCAAACACTCCCACAATCAGACATTAACAAGATGACTGGCCCACAAGCAAAAGAACGATGAAGCCAACTCACACCGGCTACTACCATCAAAAGGATGATAGAGCTAACACTCGCATAATCTGACATCAACAAGATGACTGACCCATCACCAAAAGGATGACGGAGCAAAACTCACTCCGGCTACTACCACCAAAAAGATGATAGAGCAAAACACTTCCATAATATGACATCAAGAAGATGACAGACCCACCACCAAAAGGATGATGGAGCAAACTCACACCGACTACTACCACCAAAAGGATGATAGAGCAAACACTCGTACGATCTGACATCAACAAGATGATAGACCCTTCACCAAAAGGATGATGGAGCCCACTCACACCGGGTACTGCCACCAAAGGGATGATAAAGCAAACACTCGTACGATCTGACATCAAGATGATGACAGACCCATCCATAAAAGGATGACAAAGCGAACTCACACCGACTACTACTACCAAAGGGATGATAGAGCAAAACACTCGCACAATCTTGCATCAACAAGATGACAGACCCACCATCAAAAGGATGATGGAGTGAACTCACACCGGCTACTACCACCAAAAGGATGATAGAGGAAACACTCCCACAATCTGACATCAAGAAGATGACTGGCCCACACGCAAAAGGACGATGAAGCCAACTCACACCGGCTACTACCACCAAAAGGATGATATAGCTAACACTCGCACAATCTGACATCGACGAGTTGACTAACCCACCACCAAACGGATGACGGAGCAAAATCACTTCGGCTACTACCACTAAAAAGATGATAGAGCAAAACACTCCCACAATATGACATCAAGAAGATGACAGACCCACGACCAAAAGGATGATGGAGCAAACTCACACCGGCTACTACCACCAAAAGGATGATAGAGCAAACACTCACAAGAATTAACATCAACAAGATCATAGACCCATCACCAAAAGGATGATGGAGCAAACTCACACCGGGTACTGCCACCAAAGGGATGATAGAGCAAACACTCGCACGATCTGACATCAACAAGATGACAGACCCATCCCCAAAAGGATGATAAAGAAAACTCACAGCTGCTACTACCACCAAAGGGATGATAGAGCAAAACACTCGCACAATTTGACATCAAAAGGATGACAGACCCACCACCACAAGGATGATGGAGCAAACTCACACCGGCTACTACCACCAAAAGGATAATAGAGAAAACACTCCCACAATCTGACATCAACAAGATCACTGGCCCACAAGCAAAAGGATGATGAAGCCAACTCACACCGAGTACTACCACCAAAAGGATGATAGAGCTAACACTTGCACAATCTGACATCAACAAGATGACTAACCCACCACCAAAAGGATAACGGAGCAAAACTCACTCCGGCTACTACCACCAAAAAGATGATAGAGCAAAAGACTCCCATAATATGACATCAAGAAGATGACAGACCCACCACAAAAAGGATGATGGAGCAAACTCACACCGGCTACTACCACTAAAAGGATGATAGAGCAAACACTCGCACGAATTGACATCAACAAGATGATAGACCCTTCACCAAAAGGATGATGGAGCAAACTCAAACCGGGTACTGCCACCAAAGGGATGATAAAGCAAACACTCGTACGATCTGACATCAACAAGATGACAGACCCATCCCCAAAAGGATGACAAAGCGAACTCACACCGGCTACTACCACCAAAGGGATGATAGAGCAAAACACTCGCACAATTTGACCTCAACAAGATGACAGACCCACCACTAAAAGGATGATGGAGCGAACTCACACCGGCTACTACCACCAAAAGGATGATAGAGAAAACACTCCTACAATCTGACAACAACAAGATAACTGGCCCACAAGAAAAAGGATGATGAAACCAACTCACACCGGCTACTACCACCAAAAGGACGATAGAGCTAACACTCGCACAATCTGACATCGACAAGTTGACTAACCCACCAGCAAAAGGATGACGGAGCAAAATCACTCCGGTTACTACCACCAAAAAGATGATAGAGCAAAACACTCCCACAATATGACATCAAGAAGATGACAGACCCACCACCAAAAGGATGATGGAGCAAACTCACACCGCCTACTACCACCAAAAGGATGATAGAGCAAACACTCGCACGAATTGACATCAACAAGATGATAGACCCTTCACCAAAAGGATGATGGAGCAAACTCACACCGGGTACTACCACCAAAGAGATGATAGAGCAAACACTCGCACGATCTGACATCAACAAGATGACCGACCCATCCCCAAAAGGATGACAAAGCAAACTCACACTGGCTATTACCACCAAAGGGATGATAGAGCAAAACACTCGCACAATCTGACATCAACAAGATGACAGACCCACCACCAAAAGGATGATGGAGCAAACTCACACCAGCTACTACCACCAAAAGGATGATAAAGCAAAACACTCTCACAATCTGATATCAGCAAGATGACAGACCCACCACCAAAAGGATGATGGAGCGAACTCACATCAGCTACTACCACCAAAAGGATGATAGAGCAAACACTCCCACAATCTGACATCAACAAGATGACTGGCCCACAAGAAAAAGAACGATGAAGCCAACTCACACCGGCTACTACCATCAAAAGGATGATAGAGCTAACACTCGCACAATCTGACATCAACAAGATGACTAACCCACCACCAAAAGGATGACGGAGCAAAACTCACTTCGGCTACTACCACCAAAAAGATGATAGAGCAAAACACTTCCACAATATGACATCAAGAAGATGACAGACCCACCACCAAAAGGATGATGGAGCAAACTCACACCGGCTACTACCACCAAAAGGATGATAGAGCAAACACTCGCACGAATTGACATCAACAAGATGATAGACCCTTCACCAAAAGGATGATGGAGCAAACTCACACCGGGTACTGCCACCAAAGGGATGATAGAGCAAACACTCGCACGATCTGACATCAACAAGATGACAGACCCATCCCCAAAAGGATGATAAAGAAAACTCACAGCTGCTACTACCACCAAAGGGATGATAGAGCAAAACACTCGCACAATTTGACATCAAAAGGATGACAGACCCACCACCACAAGGATGATGGAGCGAACTCACACCGGTTACTACCACCAAAAGGATAATAGAGAAAACACTCCCACAATCTGACATCAACAAGATCACTGGCCCACAAGCAAAAGGATGATGAAGCCAACTCACACCGAGTACTACCACCAAAAGGATGATAGAGCTAACACTCGCACAATCTGACATCAACAAGATGACTAACCCACCACCAAAAGGATAACGGAGCAAAACTCACTCCGGCTACTACCACCAAAAAGATGATAGAGCAAAAGACTCCCATAATATGACATCAAGAAGATGACAGACCCACCACAAAAAGGATGATGGAGCAAACTCACACAGGCTACTACCACTAAAAGGATGATAGAGCAAACACTCGCACGAATTGACATCAACAAGATGATAGACCCTTCACCAAAAGGATGATGGAGCAAACTCAAACCGGGTACTGCCACCAAAGGGATGATAAAGCAAACACTCGTACGATCTGACATCAACAAGATGACAGACCCATCCCCAAAAGGATGAAAAAGCGAACTCACACCGGCTACTACCACCAAAGGGATGATAGAGCAAAACACTCGCACAATTTGACATCAACAAGATGACAGACCCACCACTAAAAGGATGATGGAGCGAACTCACACCGGCTACTACCACCAAAAGGATGATAGAGAAAACACTCCTACAATCTGACAACAACAAGATAACTGGCCCACAAGAAAAAGGATGATGAAACCAACTCACACCGGCTACTACCACCAAAAGGACGATAGAGCTAACACTCGCACAATCTGACATCGACAAGTTGACTAACCCACCAGCAAAAGGATGACGGAGCAAAATCACTCCGGTTACTACCACCAAAAAGATGATAGAGCAAAACACTCCCACAATATGCATCAAGAAGATGACAGACCCACCACCAAAAGGATGATGGAGCAAACTCACACCGCCTACTACCACCAAAAGGATGATAGAGCAAACACTCGCACGAATTGACATCAACAAGATGATAGACCCTTCACCAAAAGGATGATGGAGCAAACTCACACCGGGTACTACCACCAAAGAGATGATAGAGCAAACACTCGCACGATCTGACATCAACAAGATGACCGACCCATCCCCAAAAGGATGACAAAGCAAACTCACACTGGCTATTACCACCAAAGGGATGATAGAGCAAAACACTCGCACAATCTGACATCAACAAGATGACAGACCCACCACCAAAAGGATGATGGAGCAAACTCACACCAGCTACTACCACCAAAAGGATGATAGAGCAAAACACTCTCACAATCTGATATCAGCAAGATGACAGACCCACCACCAAAAGGATGATGGAGCGAACTCACATCAGCTACTACCACCAAAAGGATGATAGAGCAAACACTCCCACAATCTGACATCAACAAGATGACTGGCCCACAAGCAAAAGAACGATGAAGCCAACTCACATTGGCTACTACCATCAAAAGGATGATAGAGCTAACACTCGCACAATCTGACATCAACAAGATGACAGACCCACCACCAAAAGGATGATGGAGCAAACTCACACCAGCTACTACCACCAAAAGGATGATAGAGCAAAACACTCTCACAATCTGATATCAGCAAGATGACAGACCCACCACCAAAAGGATGATGGAGCGAACTCACATCAGCTACTACCACCAAAAGGATGATAAAGCAAACACTCATACAATCTGACATCAAGAAGATGACAGACCCATCCCCAAAAGGATGACAAAGCGAACTCACACCGGCTACTACCACCAAAGGGATGATAGAGCAAAACACTCGCACAATCTTGCATCAACAAGATGACAGACCCACCACCAAAAGGATGATGGAGTGAACTCACAACGGCTACTACCACCAAAAGGATGATAGAGGAAACACTCCCACAATCTGACATCAACAAGATGACTGGCCCACAAGCAAAAGGACGATGAAGCCAACTCACACCGGCTACTACCACCAAAAGGATGATAGAGCTAACACTCGCACAATCTGACATCGACAAGTTGACTAACCCACCACCAAAAGGATGACGGAGCAAAATCACTCCGGCTACTACCACCAAAAAGATGATAGAGCAAAACACTCCCACAATATGACATCAAGAAGATGACAGACCCACCACCAAAAGGATGATGGAGCAAACTCACACCGCCTACTACCACCAAAAGGATGATAGAGCAAACACTCGCACGAATTGACATCAACAAGATGATAGACCCTTCACCAAAAGGATGATGGAGCAAACTCACACCAGGTACTACCACCAAAGAGATGATAGAGCAAACACTCGCATGATCTGACATCAACAAGATGACCGACCCATCCCCAAAAGGATGATAAATCAAACTCACAGCTGCTACTACCACCAAAGGGATGATAGAGCAAAACACTCGCACAATTTGACATCAAAAGGATGACATACCCACCACCAAAAGGATGATGGAGCGAACTCACACCGGCTACTACCACCAAAAGGATAATAGAGAAAACACTCCCACAATCTTACATCAACAAGATGACTGGCTCACGAGCAAAAGGATGATGAAGCCAACTCACACCGGCTACTACCACCAAAAGGATGATAGAGCAAAACACTCTCACAATCTGATATCAGCAAGATGACACACCCACCACCAAAAGGATGATGGAGCAAACTCACATCAGCTACTACCACCAAAAGGATGATAGAGCAAACACTCCCACAATCTGACATCAACAAGATGACTGGCCCACAAGCAAAAGAACGATGAAGCCAACTCACACTGGCTACTACCATCAAAAGGATGATAGAGCTAACACTCGCACAATCTGACATCAACAAGATGACTAACCCATCACCAAAAGGATGATGAAGCAAAACTCACTCCGGCTACTACCACCAAAAAGATGATAGAGCAAAACACTTCCACAATATGACATCAAGAAGATGACAGACCCACCACCAAAAGGATGATGGAGCAAACTCACACCGGCTACTACCACCAAAAGGATGATAGAGCAAACACTCGTACGATCTGACATCAACAAGATGATAGACCCTTCACCAAAAGGATGATGGAGCCAACTCACACCGGGTACTGCCACCAAAGGGATGATAAAGCAAACACTCGTACGATCTGACATCAAGAAGATGACAGACCCATCCACAAAACGATGACAAAGCGAACTCACACCGGTTACTACCACCAAAGGGATGATAGAATAAAACACTCGCACAATCTTGCATCAACAAGATGACAGACCCACCACCAAAAGGATGATGGAGTGAACTCACACCGGCTACTACCACCAAAAGGATGATAGAGGAAACACTCCCACAATCTGACATCAACAAGTTGACTGGCCCACAAGCAAAAGTACGATGAAGCTAACTCACACCGGCTACTACCACCAAAAGGATGATAGTGCTAACATTCGCACAATATGACATCGACAAGTTGACTAACCCACCACCAAAAGGATGACGGAGCAAAATCACTCCGGATATTACCACCAAAAAGATGATAGAGCAAAACACTCCCACAATATGACATTAAGAGGATGACAGACCCACCACCAAAAGGATTTTGGAGAAAACTCACACCGGCTACTACCCCCAAAATGATGATAGAGAAAACACTCGCACGAATTGACATCAATAAGATGATAGACCCTTCACCAAAAGGATGATGGAGCAAACTCACACTGGGTACTGCCACCAAAGGCATGATAAAGCAAACACTCGTATGATTTGACATCAAGAAGATGACAGACCCATCCCCAAAAGGATGGCAAAGCGAACTCACACTGGCTACTACCACTAAAGGGATGATAGATCAAAACACTCGCACAATCTGAAAACAACAAGATGACAGACCCACCACCAAAAGGATGATGGAGTGAACTCACACCGGCTACTACCACCGAAAGAATGATAGAGGAAACACTCCCAAAATCTGACATCAACAAGATGACTGGCCCACAAGCAAAAGGACGATGAAGCCAACTCACACCGGCTACTTCCACCAAAAGGATGATAGAGCTAACACTCCCACAATCTGACATCGACAAGTTGACTAACCCACGACCAAAAGGATGACGGAGCAAATTCACTCCGGCTATTACCACCAATAAGATGATAGAGCAAAACACTCCCACAATATGACATCAAGAAAATGACAGACCCACCACCAAAAGGATGATGGAGCAAACTCACACCGGCTACTACCACCAAAAGGATGATAGAGCAAACACTCACACGAATTGACATCAACAAGATGATAGACCCTTCACCAAAAGGATGATGGAGCAAACTTACACTGGGTACTGCCACCAAAGGGATGATAAAGCAAACACTCGTACGATCTGACATCAAGAAGATGACAGACCCATCCTCAAAAGGATGACAAAACGAACTCACACCGGCTACTACCACCAAAGGGGTGATAGAGCAAAACACTCACACAATCTGACATCAACAAGACGACAGACCCACCACCAAAAGGATGTTGGAGCGAACTCACACCGGTTACTACCACCAAAAGGATGATAGAGCAAACACTCCCACAATCTGACATGAAAAAGATGACTGTCCCACAAGCAAAAGGACGATGAAGCCAACTCACACTGGCTACTACCATCAAAAGGATGATAAAGCTAACACTCGCACAATCTGACATCGATGTTGCACCCCAAAATTTGACCAACTTTTCTTTACCTAGCTTATGTTTCATTTCATTCATATTAGCATTATCATTTGCATTTCATTGACATGTATGCAGGAGATCAAGAGGTATGATTAACAATCAAGAGCTATACAAGACCATGAAGCTAGCCAAGAAGGTTATTCAAGTGTTCAAGGGTAGATATCTTTGTCAGAGAAGTCAAAAGGATCCTCAGAGTGAGTGGTTGAAACCAAGGTTGTGTGCCTCCTAACTTGAGAGTTGTGGGAGCTCCTCAGATGATTCTGAAGCCAAGAATGTGGACTTGAAGCCTTGAGAGAGCTTATGAGATGTCTTGAAAGCCATCATGAAGCCTAGGCAGGTCATTGTGCAAGATTAAGAAGCCTCAGCCATGAGTGGTGTAATTAGGGTTTGACTGGGTCAACCCTAGGTCAACTGATGATTAGAACAAGGTTGAGACCTAATTCAAAGGCCATGTGATCATGGATTGACACATTGAGATGTTATAAGGATGATTCCAAGGTTAATTCCTCATGATTGAAGAGTTTGAGAAGTTTCAAGCTAGGGTTTCTAAGGCTTGACAGTGTAAAATCCCCTAGTTTGACCCCTATCTTCAAGGTAGTTTAGCCCAAGATGTGATTGTCATCTCATCTTTCCCCCAACATGAATGTTGTAGAGCTTGATCTTAGATTTAATTTTAGTACTAGAAGTCCTTGATAGAATTTGTATAACTCAAGTTATGGCTTTGACAAGTTATAGGTCATCTGAGGTATGTGAATCTGGGGCCTTGAAAGTTACCCACCTTGCATCAAACGTTTGCCCAAGAAGGATGATTCCTATGGACTTTTGGTCAACATGAATGTTGTTCCTTATCTTCTTAGCTTTCTAGAGAGTACTATAAGTTTTTGATAGGATTTGTAGAACTCAAGTTATGGCTTTGACAAGTCAAGGTCATTTTGGTCATTTGGAGATTACAGGTCATTTCAAGCATAAGGCCATAACTCCTATTTCCAAGCTTCAAATGGAAAAATCTTCAACATAAAACTTGTTCAAAATGATGTTTTAAGGCTATTAAGGAGGTCATGAGATGTTGGAAAGGCTTGTAGCTCAAAGTTGCAAAAATGACCTAAAATAAGGGCATAAGTTAAATAAACCAAAGTTGGAAATTGATATTTTCAACCTACACATCCAAACCATGGCATGTAATATATCATTTTGACTCTAGAAAACATTTTAAGAACATTGGTTTAGCCACATTTTAGAGTTGAGATTCAATTTGTGGACTTGTTTTGAAAAGTGGTTACTTGCATATTGAGTAACATGTGCATAACATAGAATCAAGGCATAACCAAGGGCTTTTGCAAGCTAAACTCTTCCAAAATGTCACTAGGGGAGAAATTGAAAGAGAATAGGATGGTTTTCAAGCTGCAAAACAGAATGGTGCATATCATGAGATGTGTTTGAAAATCTCATGACATGAGAAGTGGAAACTCTCATTGGAAGGATATAGAGGGTTCTAGATCATCCAAACACCATCTATATAAGGAATAGAGTTGATCCATTGCAGAGGTTGGTGATCATTGAGGGAGAGAGCATAGGTTGAGATTGAAATTTCATAGCTTGCAAGTGCAATCGGTTTCACCAAATTCTTCATTCTCCATCCATTTTCTTGATTGATACTTTTTCCATGGATGTTAAGGAGTGATTCCAGATCATTTTCAAGAAGAATTCGTGGCTGAATAGTGTATGAGCAAGTGAACTTCTCCACCTGCAACTCACCATCGGGTTTCAAGATTCAAGCACGTTCAACTGGTTCTTTTGTATACAGAAGCAAGGGGAGGGTTCATTGATCGTGTCTGCAAGATTGTAGAGCTTGAATTGGAGGTTTCGTGCATCTGTTCATCCAAGATTTTCAGGTTGGTAACTTTCTTCCCCTAGCATGATTTAGGTAGAATTAAGCTGAATTAAGGTGTTAGATTTATTGTAGAATGGTGTAGGATGGATTTCAGATAGTTAATTTGATAATTAGAGACAAAATAGGGGAATTACCATTTTCGGTTGAGATTTAGATATGGTGAATCTTGAGGTTTTAGAGGAAACTAAGGGTATGGTTGAATTCGTGGCAAGATTTGGGACAAGATTCATGTTTTGACCATTTGCAATGGAGGCCTGTAGAGAGAACTAGGGTTGGGGATGGTGACCGGAGCTCCACCGGTGGTGGCCGGAGCTAGGCGCGAAGCTCAGATGTTCAAAAGGTTGAAGATGATGTTTGCACCATTGGATGAGGGTTTGACTTGGACTGGGAGCGTGATCCAATGACCACATTTTAATCTTATTTTGTGAAGGATCAGAATAAATGAAACGCTGCGTTTCATTTAGCAGCTGGTTTTGGGCTTAGTGAGTTAAGTGTTATCCACACCCCCTGATGGCCCAACCATTGTTTAAACTGATTCTGATTTCTATTTGCACCGCGCGTGTTATTATTTTAATTTGATTTTCTTTTAATTTTCATTTTATTCATGGTTCTTGAAAAATTCATAATAAATTGAAAATTAATCCAATTAATCCCATTCTTTTTGCATTTTACTCATGATTGAGTCTAGTTTTTTTTAGAGAAAAAATATTTTCATTTCATGTATTTTCTGATTTAATGGGAATTTTACATTTTAATTGATATTAAAATGGTTATGTTTGATGCATATTTTTGTGGAATTTTGTATGATCTCATGGTGATGATTTTGATCCTGATTTTTTGAGTGTGATTAGGTTAGACATGTATGATCTCATAGAATTTTTCTCACATTTTTGTGATGAAAATAGGTGTGCTTTCTAGATTGATATTTAGGTGCTCCCTTTTAGGGTTTAGGTTTGATACCTTGTAATGTAGAATTTAGTTCTAGGTCTAATTTGATAATTTGATCTCTGGAATTAATGTGGTAGAGTCATGATTGACCTAGGTTCCCATAGATATTTTTGTAGGATTTTACAATTGATTTTAGTATTTCAGTTAGGACTAACTTTAGTACTAGGTTTTAGATGATCCTAACTTACTAATTCAATTAGTTTAACTTCCTTAGTCCCCTTAGATTAGGGTTTTTACTTGGTTTGCCTTTGGTTGAGATTGAAGACAAGTTAAAGACAAGGTGAGGATGCTTGAAGTTGCTTGAAGTGTCTTGGAGCTTTGGATTTGCTTGTGCCTGAAGGTGTCTGATGAAGGATTAGGAGATAGGAGACATAGGGAGAGCCTCATAGTTAGAATTATTTCTTTCACAAATCTGGAAAGCATCTTGTGCTTCCATTCCTCCCAATGACTAAAAGACCTTCTCAGATATCCACATCCCTCCTTTGGAAGGATGAGTGGATTTATCTGGGAAGTAGAACTTTGAGGGAACCAGTCTCTCACAATGATGAACCCTTACAGGCTTCCTTTGGTTGTCAGTAAGCTGTTTATCATTTCCACTCATCCTGTTAAATCAATTATCTTCTGGTTTGAGTGTCTTGAAAGATGTTGGACTTGAGTTTGAAGATGAGGACTTCATTGAGGAGTGTGGAAGAGTATGATTCCTTGAGCATTGCCATTGCAGCTGAAGCTTGAAGAGCTTGAAGAGCAAGAAGAACAAGTTGATACTTGAAGATCCAATGGAGATTGAGTGAAGTATGAAGAGTTCCTTTCTTGAAGAAGATTGAAGGATGGAATTGACACTTCCAGGTGATTGAAGACTACTCTGAGAAGCTGAAGCTTGTAAGAGGAGAATACCAAGTTGATACTGGTAAAGCAAAGAGAGCTGAAGCTTGAAGACCAAGTTGATACTTATGAAGAAGATCAAATTGAGATTGAGTGTAGAGCTGAGGCTTGAGGAATAAAGGATGAATTGATACTTACATTGATGCATTGAGAGTCTGAAGGAATCAAGTTTATACTTGTAGTTAGAAGCAAAGCCTGAGGGTGGAATTGACTGAAGAGCTGAAGCTTGAAGAAGAAGATTAAGTTGACACTTATGTTGATGGATTGAAACCTGGAGAAGCAAGTTGTTACTTGCCAGTGAAGCTGATAGCCTTGAAGGGTGATTGAAGTCTGAAGACCGGATTGCTATTAGAAGAGCTGAAGCTTGGAATTGGAAGAGGGTTGTTGATCTGCTTTCTTGTCTGTTTTTCTATATTGATGTGCCTTGTTTGACTTGCTTGATGCATTAGAATAAGTCCATGACTATACTGACTTTAATCTAGGGGCATGATTGCACTAGAGGTTGAGTTGCTCCCTCTGCTTGTATTGTTACTGTGTGGCTTTGCTTGCGGGTATTCGGTAGAGCCCTGCTCCCTTGCCCATGTGGTTTATTTTGCTTGATAGCATCTTATTTCTTCTGTATGATTGCAGTTTACTGTATTTTGCTTGATAGCATGTTATTATTTCCTCTGTATGATTACTGTTATTCATTCTGGCTTGAGGTTGAGATGAGCTTGTGGAGGCTGCTGCCCCACACACATTTCCTCCCTCACTTGCATTGCATGCATTTTACAGTCGTTTATCTGTTTACTGTTTAAGCTGATGCTTTATCTGTTTCTGTTTATCATTGATATGATCCCTTAGGACTCTCACTCCCTTTGATAAGGAAGTGATGATAGAACTTTAGGTTGAAACCTATGCATGACAACTTCTAGGAGTTCCCTGTTTCAAACTTCAACTATAGGATGAATCCTTGGCATGACAACAGTAGGACTTGATAGTCTCCCCGTAGTTGAGCCTGTTCTTTTCTCATCTCAAAACTGCTTAAGATACAGTAATCATGAATGATTTCTTTCGTACGTTACGAGCCTTAAGCTATCTGAGAAAGGATTGTTGGAGAGCTTCTTTCCAACAGTCTAGATGATTAGTATGGCACCCTTTGGGTGACATGCGACGCATTTACTCTCAGATCATAGTCTTTAGTGCGATTGAAATTGCAAACACAATAAAAAACACTTCTTCCGTAAAAGACAGAAAACAAACTTCAAACCTTTTTGCCCCGTGGGCCCATAATTCAAAGGAAAGCTTTTCTGAAGAAAAGAGTGTCGTTAAACTTCAGCGCCAACGCAAACAGGCTTTGTCCCTAACTACTGGAACTGCTGTTTAACCCTACTCGATAAAACAGATGAATCTGAATTCCCGTAATCCGTAATATCCCGAACTACGTAAGCTCTGATCTCTCAAGCTTGTTGAGAGTACGTAGGCACAATACTGACGTATTGGCGAGCCACCTTCCCCATAACCCGTCGTAGGTCAAACTACATTGACTCTGATTTCTCATTCTCCGATGAGAATACGTAAGCATAAAGCGCGACGCTTTGCCAAGTCATTCTCTTTTCCGTTTAAGTCAGCCTTGATAGGTAGATAGATAAACCAACTCGTTCGGTAAACACAACAAGCGTGTATCCCATCGAGTACGATGGACGTGAGGGGTGCTAATACCTTCCCCTTGCGTAACCGACTCCCGAACCCAGACAACGGTTGCGATGACCTTGTCTTATACCTTTTCGTCAGGTTTTTCCGATCGTTTCCTTTCCCGTTCCGAGGGATAAATAACGAAAGGTGGCGACTCTTCTGTTTTGCCGGCACCTTATTTTCGCGGAAGCGACAGCTGGCGACTCTGTTGGGGACTTGATAGTTTCCTGGGATCCAACGTCCCGTATGCGAGTCAGTTTGGGGATCCAACGTCTCCTGCGAGAGTCAATCCGAGCGCTTGTATGATTACTTGCTGGGTTGTGTTTATTTATCGCATTTTTATTTCCCGCACTTTATTTTCAGTATGATATGATTATCTGTGCTATTGTGGGAGGGGCATTCTGATGAGTGAGAAGCCAGACCCAGGCTTGAGTGAACATAGCATTAGTTGTGGAAATTAGTGGGCGCGTGCTTGCTTGGCAGGCACTAGTGTCTCATGAAATCCATACTCAGATGAGGTTCTCCCGGTTGGCTTCTTTTTCAAGCCTTTGGGTTGAGGGGGTTGTTGGTTTGGAGGATTGTCGACTCTGGGGACCGATCATTTGTGATTCAGTCGAGTGAGGCCGCTTCATGAGCTGGTGATGCCACACCTTCTGGGTATCGTATCACCCCTCTTGAATGTCTGTGACGCTGATGAACGCATAGGATGCCGAACTTGAGTCAGTTTAGGTCCATACTTGTGAGCAGGGTTGGGTTTATTGCAAGAAACTTTGACCTTCAGACTACCTGGTTTTCTTGATAGTGAATCAGTTTTGTTGGTACCGGGGGTTCTCATCATCAGATATATGATTGTTCTTGACAGAGCAGAGCTTTGGTCCTATATCAGAGAACCTTGTCTTCAGATATATGTGTGTTCTTGACAGAGCAGGTTTATGATTGGGATCAGAAGATCTTATCAGCAGATGTATGATTGTTCTTGATAGAGCAGGTTTTGATTGGGATCAGAGGTCCTTATTATCATATGTTTGTTCTTGACAGAACAGAGTTTTGGTCCTGTATCAGAGGTCTTTATTATCAGATGTTTGTTCTTGATAGAGCAGATTTATGGTCTTATATGTGTATGTTCTTGACAGGGCAGATTTGTGGTCCGAGACCAGGGTTTTCTTCTTATCAGAGATGGTGGTTGTTCTTGACAGAGCAGCAGCATGGTTTCGTTGATACAAATTCTCCACAACACAGTTGCCTTGATCTCCTGCTGCATGATTGCATTTTACATTGCTTTGCATGCTCATCTGCATTTCAGTAACGTGTGTCTGTGTTGCAGGTACCGTTTTCCCCGATCCAGGATTTCTTGCCTCCTATTGTATTGTTATGGGTTCTCTGAGGAAGACCGTGGCTTACAAGCTCCCTGCCCCTGATGTGGTTCAGCTGACTGGTTTGATTGCTTTAGCTGGTGATTCTGTGAGAGATCAGTTCAAAAAATCTTACGGCAAATTGCTCAGTTTGGTTCGTAAACCTTCTGCGTTCGAGTTGAATGGGTTGCACGCTCTGTTGCAGTTCTACGATCCTCCGTTGAGATGCTTTACTTCCCAGGATTTTGTTCTCGCACCCACGCTAGAGGAATATGCTGATTTGTTGGGTGTGCCTATTAGGAGGCAGATGCCTTTTGTTCATATGGATGCTGAGCCTGATCTGGCTAGTATAGCTCCTTCACTTCATCTGGATGCCTTCGAGTTGGTATTGTCTAGTTGGAACAAGGTTCCTGGTTTCTCCTTGCAGTTCTTAGTGGGAAAGGCTCAGCAGTGCACCAAAGATGGATGTTGGGTCGTGTTCAATGCCATCCTCGCTCTGTGCATATATGGCATCATTCTGTTCCCCAATATGCCCGACTTTGTAGACTTCGACGCATTTCGCATCTTCGCTTCAGGGAATCCAGTCCCTACCTTGATAGGAGATGTCTACCATTGTATCCACTACAAAAATGAGAACAGAAGGGGCAAGAATGTCTCGTGCTGTGTACCCCTGCTTTATAAATGGCTTGATAGTCATCTGCCCAAGAGGGGTCCCTTTGTTTCGTCTGCAACCACAGCTGAGTGGTCCGAGCGTTTGATGAGTCTATCAGCGGAGGATATTGACTGGTTTGACAGGGATAGGTTGGGTACCGAGATTATCTTCAGCTGCAGCGGGTTTCCGAATGTGCCTTTGATAGGAAGGAAGGGCTGTATAAACTATAATCCGTCTTTGCTGGTCCGTCAGTTCGCGTATGCTTTGAGAGCTCTGCCGAAGGATGAAGAGGTGCAGGAATCTCTGTACCTCACTGGTCTTCTAGAGGGGGATCTGTTATCTAAGCTTCAGCGCGCTTGGAATGGCATCAGTAGGAAGGGAATGCCATTGCTGGGGAGAAGCAATAGCCAAGCCTACCCTCCGTATGTGACTTGGATCAGAGCCAGAGCAGATGTTATAAGGATGCCGCTTCTTCCTGCCAAGCCAGAAAGCCCTCCAGTGATTGAAGAGCCTACCACCATGCCCACTCAGCAACATAATCAGGTGTTAGCTAAGCGAGATGAATTGAAGAGGGCAAATGAAGAATTGGAGAAAGAATTGGCTCAGCTCCGAAGCGAGAGAAACGAAGCCGTTCATTCCTTCAAGAGGCAAATAGAGCTGGTGAACCAGCTAGGGACAGATTTGACTAAGCAGATAGCCGAGTGTGAACGTATGGGTCGAGACTTCAAAGCTGTCAACGATGTGCTGGCCACAAAGAAGCAACACTTGGACGAAGCGCATCGGAGGATATCCAAGTTCAACCAGCATTGGAAGGCCTCCCTAGCCAACAGGAAAGAGCAGGAGGATAAGATGATGCAACAGATCTCCAAGCTGAAAGCCCAGGTGAAGGCTAGTGAGAAGAGGTTGGATGAAGAAACCGCTCGCAGATACGCCGCTGAAGGCCATCTCAACAAAGCTCTCGCTAACCTGAAGGAGTGCAAACTGATGTTTGAATCCAAGAAGCGGAAGTTAGAAGATTGTTTCGGCGAAGGAGCATGGGAAGATTTGGTCGAAGGTCTTCAATACACCATTATGCAGAGGGAGCTACTCGTCGAAGGGTTGCTCACTCGGCCTGAGCATCCAGAAACGAAGGGGTTGTTAGAAGAGTTTCGTGCCCGTGGCTGTACTTGACTATATTTGTATTCCTTTTGATCATCGAGGTCATGCTATTGATTCATCTTGTATTCACTGATGTCGTGTACTGCCTTGATGGGCTTCCTTCATATATATATGAGATTGTTATTTCCATGACTGGACTCGAACTTCTTATTATCAGCACTGGCACTCAGGCTCTAGGATCGGGGGAAATCTCCCTAACGCACAGACACACGTTTGCATTTGCATGAAGCATTTGCATAACGAGCACTTTGTCGTTTTTTCCTAACCCTTTTGTGTTTTCAGGTTGTTTCAGGTTATTCCAGGATTGATCAGAGACCTATTCACCGCTATTCGACCAGAGCAAATCAAACCAGAATCATGGAGCAAGTGTGAACTGATGTTCAGGAACTCCGCGAAAGAATGGATCGCTTCATGGAGCTCATGCAAGCAGTCGCCAACGGCCAGGATCATCTCAGAACTTTGGTTTAGCCTCTGATTTCAAGGGTCGATAGCAATGGCGTACTCCATGGTGGGACTGTGCCTACCCCTCCACCAGTTGAAACTCCTCAGAATGGCGTCCCCGTGACCGGGGGGAATGGCAGTGCCAACGGCAATGTGATAGCTAACATGGGACTCAATGGCAATACGACGAGCGTCGGTAATGGGAGTCTGGAAGCTAATGTCAATGTTGGGCTGGGCAACAGCAATGCGGGTGTTGGGAATCTGTTTGGGCCTCAGTCGTGGTTAGAAGACCGTCAAGATGATGTGTTCTCACAGAGAGGTGCTGAAGGTGAGCTGACTGCTGAAGCACGTCTAAGGTTCAAGGCACTCGAGGACAAGATGAGAAATATCGAGAACCAGAACACCCTGGGTGTTGACATGTCCAAGTTGGGACTGATTGCTGATTTCAAGGTGCCTCCCAAGTTCAAGGTACCTGACTTTGAAAAGTACAAGGGCACCACTTGCCCTCGCGTCCACCTGAGATCGTACTACCGGAAAATGTCAGCTCATTCTGAGGACGAGAAGTTGCTGATGCACTTCTTTCAGGACAGTCTGTCCGGACCATCCCTCGAATGGTACATGAGTCTGGAGCCCACCAGTGTGCGCACGTGGAAGGACCTTACTGAAGCATTCGTGCACCACTATCAATACAACAGTGACTTGGCCCCGAACCGAGTCCAACTGCAGAATCTGTCACAAAGGAACAACGAAGGGTTTAAGGAATACGCCCAGCGGTGGCGTGAATTGGCAGCCAGGGTTCAGCCGCCGATGGTTGAACGTGAGCTTGTGCAGATGTTCGTGGCCACCCTCCCAGGGGTTTATTATGAGAAATTGGTCAGCGGTATGTCCGGAACCTTCTCAGATCTCATTATCACGGGTGAGCACATTGAAAATGGGATCAAACTCGGGAAAATTCAAGGTGAGTCATCCTCAGCTGGAGGAGGTGGAAAGAAACCTTATGGTGGAAAAAGACGGGAAGGAGAAACGAGTGTTGTGTCCAACGCTCGAAGGAAGGGTAAAGGTCCTCACCAACAGGTGGCCAGCATAACTATCCCGGCAGTTCAACAGCCACAGCAGCAGCAGCAACCGAATCAACAAGGGTACAAAAAGTATCAGAATAGGGCACCTCTGTCGAGCTGTCACCTCAAGACACCGCCCATGTCGTACGCGCAACTATTGCAGACTTTGCTTCAGCTACAGTTGATCCAGAAGAGAACCCTGGCTCCCTTGACAGGGGCACCCCCGCCAGGTTATGACGCGAATGCAACTTGTGAGTTTCACTCAGGGGCACCAGGCCACACAATAGAGAATTGCAAAGCCTTCAAGCACAAGGTGCAGGACATGGTGGACGCTAAGATCATCAACTTCTCAGATAATGTGCCAAACGTCACGAAGAATCCTATGTCGAATCATAGGGGAGGCGGGGTGAACGCCATTATCGAAGACGAGAGTTTGGATGTGTTGACTGACGTCAGAGATCTGAAGACGCCGCTTAGCTTCGTTAAAGCTAAGTTAATGAAAAGAGGTTTCTTTCCAGGTTGCGGAGAGCTGTGTATGGGCTGTGCTACTAGTCCCGATGGATGTGAACAGCTGATAGAGGGAATTCAAAGTCTGATGACGGAAGGGATCTTACAATTTAGCCGGAAGGCCGAATGTGGATCGGGAGAGGTAATGCTGAAGCAAGATGACGAGGTTGCCACCATCACCATCCCCCGCCAGACGATAACTATTTCTGCACCCAGGCCGCCTACAATTACCATTACTAAAGCTGGGTCGATACCCTTCGAAAGCACTAATGCGGTACCGTGGCATTATGGGGCTGAAGTCTACTGCAACGGACAGAAGTTGGAGCTAGAATCGTTTGGGTCGTCTGTGGAGAACCTTGCGGGAATCAGCGGAATCACTCGCAGCGGAAGAGTGTTTGCACCACCTGATGTCATGGCGGATAAAGCGGACAGAGTTGATGCAGCTGATAAAGGTAAAAGTAAAGTCGTTGAAGAGATCCCACGTGGGGCAGAAAAAGACCTACTTGTTAAAGACGCCGAGGAATTTATGAGGTTGATTAAAAAGAGCGACTACAAGATTGTGGATCATCTCCATCAGACACCCTCGAAAATTTCCATCCTGAACCTGTTGCTGTGTTCTAAGGCGCACCGTAACGCGTTGCTGAAGGTGTTGAACGCCGCATATGTACCGCAGGAAATATCGGTAAACCAGCTAGAAGAGGTCGTAGCACACGTGAATGCTGGAAATGGGTTAGGGTTCACTGACCTAGAGATAACGCCAAAAGGGAGGAACCACAATAGCGCTCTGCACATCTCGATAGAGTGTAGGGGAACGATTATGTTGCACGTGTTGGTGGACACGGGTTCGTCACTCAATGTTCTTCCGAAGAAGGCATTAATGAAGTTAGATACTCGCGGAGTGATTTGCACACCCAGTGATCTGGTTGTGAAGGCGTTCGATGGAACCAAACGCCACGTTTTCGGGGAGGTGACCCTGCCAATCCAAGTCGGGCCGGAAACATTCGATGTGATCTTTTATATTATGGACATCATGCCTGCCTACAGCTGTCTCTTGGGCCGGCCGTGGATCCATGCTGCTGGAGCCGTGACCTCCACGTTGCACCAGAAACTCAAGTACGCCGTCGGAGGTAGCATCGTGACTGTATGTGGCGAGGAAGACATAATGGTGAGCCATTTGTCGTCCTTCAAGTATGTTGAGATGGACGGGGAAATCCACGAAACTCTATGCCAAGCGTTCGAAGCTGTCAAAGCCAAGGACATAGCTCCTGTAGTCATTGAGAAGCCAGAGATGACTCTCTCCTCCTTCAAGGAAGCTCGGGCTGTTGTCCAAGCGGATCTACCCCAGGCTGGGGTCGAATTTTGGAGATACCTAACAAGGAAGACAAGTTTGGGTTCGGATACTCTCTTGGAGCTGAAGCCTCCTCTTCTAGCAGTGCGTCGCGAGATAAAGGACCGATCCAGTTTACCAGTGGCGGGGTGATATTTGAAAGCGTCAGCGCGGTGTCTGAAGACAGCGGAGATAGCGATTGTGACCTCGACTCTTGGATCCAGCCAAGCAAGCTAGGCGAGAGCCTCACCAACTGGTCCATCAAGGATATCATCCAGATGACAAGCGAAGAGTAATGATTTACTTTTTCCAATCATTGTACAACCCTATGTCCTACCCGGGGCATAGTGGTTTTATTGTCAGGGCCTTGTTGGATTATGTACATGCATTTTATCAATAAATCAAAAGGCGTTTTTCTTCGTATTCAAATATTGTGATCTCTGTTATTCCTGTTTTATATTTATTTTGAAAAACAATAAAATGGCAATGGGGTTTGTGCTAACCTGCATATCCTTGTTTTAAGCTTAACCCTTGTTATTGCAGGATCCACATAGCAGATGACATTGACTCTGGACCTTCTACGACTCACTTCGACTTCGATTTCCCGATCTATCAAGCCGAAGAAGATATTGATGAAGACGAAGACCTTCCTGAAGAGTTGGCCCGCTTGTTGAGACAAGAAGAGAAAGTTATTCTGCCTCATGAAGAGGAGATCGAGATTGTGAATCTGGGTTCTGAAGAACTTGTCAGGAATGTCAGGATAGGGGCTGCATTGCAGAGTGATGTCAAGCAGAGATTGGTCGAGATGCTAAGAGAGTATAGTGACGTCTTTGCTTGGTCATACGAAGATATGCCCGGACTTGACACTGACATCGTGGTCCACCACTTGCCGTTGCGAGAAGATTGTCCTCCCGTTAAGTAGAAGCTTAGGAGGACACGACCAGATATGGCCGTTAAGATCAAAGAAGAAGTGCAGAAACAGCTCGATGCTGGCTTCTTAGCGGTCACTACTTACCCTCCGTGGGTCGCCAACATAGTGCCTGTACTGAAGAAGGACGGTAAGGTACGCATGTGCGTCGATTATCGGGATTTGAATAGGGCGAGCCCTAAAGATGATTTCCCGCTGCCTCATATTGATGTGTTGGTCGACAATACAGCTCAGTTCTCCGTATTTTCGTTCATGGATGGCTTCTCCGGTTACAATCAGATCAAGATGGCGCCAGAGGACATGGAGAAAACTACGTTTATCACGCCTTGGGGAACGTTTTTCTACAAGGTAATGCCTTTCGGTCTGAAGAATCCAGGGGCCACTTACCAACGAGCAATGGTTACTTTGTTTCATGACATGATTCATCATGAGATTGAAGTCTATGTTGATGACATGATTGCGAAGTCCCAAACGGAGGAGGGACATCTGGTCAATTTGCTGAAGCTTTTTGAGAGGCTTAGGAAGTTCAGGTTGAGGCTGAATCCTAACAAGTGTACTTTCGGAGTACGGTCCAGAAAGTTACTAGGGTTTATCGTGAGTGAAAGAGGCATCGAGGTTGATCCTGCGAAGATTAAAGCGATACAAGAAATGCCAGTGCCAAAAACAGAAAAAGAAGTTCGTGGTTTCCTGGGCAGAATAAACTACATTGCAAGGTTTATCTCTCAGCTCACAGCTACGTGTGAACCAATGTTCAAGCTTTTAAAGAAAGATCAGGCGATTATCTGGAACGAGGATTGCCAGAAGGCATTTGATAAGATAAAACAGTATCTGCAGGAACCTCCAATCTTGATACCCCCAGTGGCCGGACGGCCATTAATCATGTACCTGACAGTTCTTGAGAATAGTATGGGGTGTGTTCTCGGTCAGCACGACGAGACGGGCAGGAAGGAGCATGCCATTTACTATTTGAGTAAAAAGTTCACAGACTGTGAATCTCGTTACTCGATGCTGGAGAAAACGTGTTGTGCACTAGCCTGGGCTGCCAAACGTTTACGACAGTACATGCTCAATCACACAACCATGCTAATTTCGAAGATGGATCCGATCAAGTACGTCTTCGAGAAGCAAGCGCTTTCGGGCAGGATTTCCAGATGGCAAATGGTGTTGACGGAATATGACATTCAGTACGTTTCCCAGAAGGCCATCAAGGGTAGCGTATTGTCTGAGTACCTTGCCGAACAACCGATCAAAGATTACCAGCCTATGAAATTTGAATTCCCTGATGAGGATATCATGATTCTCAAAGCGAAGGATTGCGATGAACCGTTGCCCGACGAGGGGCCAGATAGGAAATCCCAGTGGAAATTGATATTTGACGGGGCAGTTAACTCCTATGGAAGTGGTATTGGGGTGATCATCACAACTCCCCATGGATCCCACATTCCGTTCACTGCGAGACTGATGTTTCCAGTCACCAATAACGAAGCGGAGTACGAAGCATGCATCATGGGTCTAGAAGAAGCAATTGATTTGAGAATCAAGAACCTAGACGTATATGGTGACTCGGCGCTTGTGATTAACCAGATTAAAGGGGAGTGGGAGACTCGTCAATCGAATTTGGTGCCGTACATGAACTATGTCAGAAGGCTGCTTCCGTTCTTTGATCGAGTGGAACTCCATCATGTGCCCAGAGCAGAAAATTAGATGGCTGATGCCTTAGCCACGTTGGCTTCGATGTATAAAGTTAATTTTTGGAATGAAGCTCCAAGAATTGTCCTTTCTCGTCTTGATAGACCTGCATTCGTCTTTGCGATCGAGAAAGCCGCCGACGGCAAGCCATGGTTCCATGATATCCAGACTTTCCTTATGACTAAGGAGTATCCTGCGGGAGCGTCAACCCAGGATAAGAAGACTCTGAGGAGGCTGTCTGGAAATTTTTATCTCAATCCTGATGGAGTTTTGTATAAAAGAAACCACGATCTCGAGCTACTCAGATGTGTAGATGAGAAAGAAGCGAGTATGCTCATGGAAGAAGTCCATGAAGGCACATTTGGTACGCACGCCGGCGGGCACGCTATGACAAGAAAGATCCTGAGAGCAGGATATTACTGGCTGACGATGGAGTCTGATTGCTTCAGATTCGCGAAGAGGTGTCATAAATGCCAGATTTATGCTGATAAAGTTCATGTGCCGCCGTGCCCGTTAAATGTCATGTCCTCCCCGTGGCCGTTCTCCATGTGGGGCATCGACATGATAGGCAAGATCGAGCCTACTGCATCTAATGGGCATCGCTTCATTCTAGTAGCTATCGACTACTTCACCAAGTGGGTGGAGGCAGCCTCATATGCTAATGTGACCAAGCAGGTGGTGGCTAAATTCATAAAGAGGGATATCATATGTCGTTACGGAATTTCCCGAACGGATCATTACTGATAATGGTTCGAATGATGAAGGAGTTGTGCCAGAGTTTCAAGATTGAACACCACAACTCATCTCCTTACCGGCCGAAGATGAATGGCGCCGTTGAAGCGGCCAATAAGAACATCAAGAAGATTGTTCAGAAGATGGTTGTGACCTACAAAGATTGGCACGAGATGCTGTCGTTTGCATTGCACGGTTATCGTACAACGGTACGTACTTCAACCGGGGCAACTCCTTTCTCCTTAGTGTATGGTATGGAAGCTGTCCTACCGTTAGAAGTGGAGATCCCTTCTTTACGAGTTTTGGTCGACGTGAAACTCGATGAGGCAGAATGGATTAAGAACCGGCTAAACCAACTCAGCCTGATGGACGAGAAGAGGTTAGCATCGATTGTGTATGGTCGTCTGTACCAAAGCCGAATGAAGAAAGCTTATGATAAGAAGGTGCGTCCTAGAAGCTTTCAGACAGGTGATCTCGTCCTGAAGAAGATTCTTCCTCCACACTCCGATCACCGGGGCAAGTGGACTCCCAATTATGAAGGTCCGTACGTCGTCAGCAAGGTCTTTTCGGGAGGAGCTTTGTTGTTATCCACGATGGATGGCGAAGATTTTGCATCCCCGGTGAACGCGGACGCAGTTAAAAAATACTTTGCTTAAAAATGACCCGCTGGAAAGAAAAAGAATATCCAGGCAAAAATGGGGCATCCCGGCGAACCGTAAAAAAGGAAAAAGGTTCGGGAAAAAATTAGGGATATAAATCGAAAAAAGTACACCCGCAAAGTCGAAAACCCGGATGGGCGACTTTGGCAAAAAAGGGTATCCCGGTGAATCGAAAACCCGCAAAGGGCGGTTCACGCAAAAGTTAGGGATTTGAAAAAGCAAATGACTGCGTTCCGCGTGTGGACTGTATTTGTTTAGTGGTTTGGAGGACCTGAGAGCCGTCTATCTGAATCAATCTCTTCTGAAGCTGAAGCGTCGGAGAGGTATCGAAGTCGAATGGGTCATAGAGGGATCAACTCATGGTGTTCCTCTACGCCTCGTTGCCGACATTTGTATATACTGATGTCTATTTATGTTTTATTTTTGCGCGGCTTCCTCATTCCAGGAGCTTGCATCTGTTGTAAAACATTTTTACCCATTCAGGGGTTCGTTATCAATAAAATGTATACTATTCAGCAATTCTGTTTGTCCGTTTATCATTTATCTGTTTTGTTTGCGAAAAAGAACGCCGGTGTTTTTGACAAAATGCGCATACATAAACTTACTGGCCTAGGCCACTGATTGTTGAAACAATGAATTACTTAAACATCGTCTCAAGATGATAACCTTGATAGGTCCCTTTGAGAAGGGTATCTTGTCTGTTTGTTTGTGTTGTTACAGGTGTAGCATATTCCAGGCAGTATGCCGTACGCGTCCCAAGCAGGATGATTCCTCCTTCTCCAGCAAGTTCAGCAGCCTCTCCCCGTAGAGCCTGAACGTGATATCGTAAGGCATTGATGTGTCTCCCCAGGCAGAGAAGATTCTCTCCCCAGTCAAGTACATCCTGAAGGAATGCCATCTCCCCAGCTGAGTCATACGATGAAGTATGCAGCAATTGATAGTTCCAGACTTAAGTCTCCATCGGAATTGAGATTCCCCACAGAGTCGTACTCTCCCCTGTAAGCAGGATGATTCCTTCTTCCCCAGCCGAGTTTGCAGTTCTCCAAGAGAGCCGAGTCCTTGGAAAGTCGTTCGGGACCATGATTGGTTTTCCCCAGTAGAGTGTTGAATAGCTGATGCTGTATTTCCCCACTAGAGTCGTTATCTCCAGGAGGGCTAGCCGTGAAGGTCGTGCAGTTTATTTCCGCGATTGACATTGCTTTCCTCAGCAGGTCTGGGTTCTCGTAGAGCTTCGTTCCCCTGCAGCAGTCAACTGAAGTTTGTTTCCCCATGCGGAGTCCGATTGAGATTAGCGTGACTTCTTCTCCTTGGAAGGATGATTCCTTCCTCCACCAGAGTGGTTCTTTCTCCTTGACAGGAAGATTATCTCGTCGGCATTTATTTTGCTGATGGGGTCGTAGCATTTTGCATGATTGCATAGCATTTATCATAAACGCGTAGCATTTCCACCGTGTGGAGCATTGCGGCATATGCATATTAAACATGAGCTAGGTCGTTACCATTCTTGTTTTGCAGGTGTTCCTCCGCAGAGTCGTTTGCTCAAGATGATTCTTGAATTCTCCCCAGCAAAGTCGTTGCTCAAGATGATTCTTGAAATCCCCAGTGAAGTCGAAAGAGAGGGTTGCTCAAGTTGATGCTTAGAGTCCCCGACAGAGCGTTTGCTCAGGATGATTCCTGAAATCTCCAGCATAGTTATTAGTCCAAGATGATTCTTGAAGTCCCCGACAGAGTTATTAGTCCAAGATGATTCTTGATGTCCTCAGCAGAGATGATTCACCCAGAATGATTTCTGGATCCCCGAAGCAGAGTTACTAGATAGTTCTCCAGAATCCCCAGCGGAGATGCGTCATCCCCAGCAGGTTTCTGAACAGCGAAGTTGAAACTTCCCTTGAAGACTTGATGATTGAAGTCCGACCGTGTTAACGAAGCAGTTCCCTCAGCTGATGCGGAGTGCCTGACGACAGAAGTTTGAGTATCCCCAATTGGTTCATGATTGACCGAGAATTCTATTCCCGACTTACTGATAAAGTCCGGCTGATGCCCAAGAGTTTTCTTTGAATACCCGATGGTATGATTAAATTGATTGTTGACCTGATGAGTCCCGAGGAATCTTGATGCCTGACGGCATGATCGACCATGTATTACCGGTTACCGTGTAACCAATTCCCCTGCTAGTTGTCGTGCAGCTAACGTTTCAGTTTTCGAAGACTTGTTCCCATCAGAGTACCGTGTACTTGTGCAGTTGGAAAATTTCCGGGTTTGTCGGTATTCAACCGTCTCGCACCTTGATTGGTTGAGAGCCGTTCGCTTCTCACCCAGTCAAGTCCAAGCCTTTTGAATAGGGGCAGCTGTTGCACCCAAAAATTTGACCAACTTTTCTTTACCTAGGTTATGTTTCATTTCATTCATATTAGCATTATCATTTGCATTTCATTGACATGTATGCAGGAGATCAAGAGGTATGATTACCAATCAAGAGCTATACAAGACCATGAAGCTAGCTAAGAAGGTTATTCAAGTGTTCAAGGGTAGATATCTTTGTTAGAGAAGTCAAAAGGATCCTCAGAGTGAGTGGTTGAAACCAAGGTTGTGTGCCTCCTAACTTGAGAGTTGTGGGAGCTCCTCAGATGATTCTGAAGCCAAGAATGTGGACTTGAAGCCTTGATAGAGCTTATGAGATGTCTTGAAAGCCATCATGAAGCCCAGGCAGGTCATTGTGCAAGACTAAGAAGCCTCAGCCATGAGTGGTGTAATTAGGGTTTGACTGGGTCAACCCTAGGTCAACTGCTGATTAGAACAAGGTTGAGACCTAATTCAAAGGCCATGTGATCATGGATTGACTCATTGAGATGTTATAAGGATGATTCCAAGGTTAACTCCTCATGATTGAAGAGTTTGAGAAGTTTCAAGCTAGGGTTTCTAAGGCTTGACAGTGTAAAATCCCCTAGTTTGACCCCTATCTTCAAGGCAGTTTAGCCCAAGATGTGATTGTCATCTCATCTTGCCCCCAACATGAATGTTGTAGAGCTTGCTCTTAGATTTAATTTGAGTACTATAAGTCCTTGATAGTATTTGTAGAACTCAATTTATGGCTTTGACAAGTTACAGGTCATCTGAGGTATGTGAATCTGGGGCCTTGAAAGTTACCTAACTTGCATCAAACTTTTGCCCAAGAAGGATGATTCCTATGGACTTTTGGTCAACAGGAATGTTGTTCCTTATCTTCTTAGATTTCTAGAGAGTACTAGAAGTCCTTGATAGGATTTGTAGAACTCAAGTTATGGCTTTGACAAGTCAAGGGCATTTTGGTCATTTGGAGATTACAGGTCATTTCAAGCATAAGGCCATAACTCCTATTTCCAAGCTTCAAATGGAAAAATCTTCAACATAAAACTTGTTCAAAATGATGTTTTAAGGCTATTAAAGAGGTCATGAGATGTTGGAAAGGCTTGTAGCTCAAAGTTGCAAAAATGACCTAAAATAAGGGCATAAGTTAAATAAACCAAAGTTGGAAATTGATATTTTCAACCTACACATCCAAATCATGGCATGTAATATATCATTTTGACTCTAGAAAACATTTTAAGAACATTG
Source organism: Lathyrus sativus (assembly GCA_963859935.3). Classification (NCBI taxonomy): domain Eukaryota; kingdom Viridiplantae; phylum Streptophyta; class Magnoliopsida; order Fabales; family Fabaceae; genus Lathyrus; species Lathyrus sativus. Next base: position 249,421,780 of record OZ012740.1, on the reverse strand, counting down.
GTTTAGCCACATTTTTGATTTGAGATTCAATTTGTGGACTTGCTTTGAAAAGTGGTTACTTGCATATTGAGTAACATGTGCATAACATAGAATCAAGGCATAACCAAGGGCTTTTGCAAGCTAAACTCTTCCAAAATGTCACTAGGGGAGAAATTGAAAGAGAATAGGATGGTTTTCAAGCTGCAAAACAGAATGGTGCATATCATGAGATGTGTTTGAAAATCTCATGACATGAGATGTGAAAACTCTCATTGGAAGGATCTAGAGGGTTCTAGATCATCCAAACACCATCTATATAAGGAAGAGAGTTGATCCATTGCAGAGGTTGGTGATCATTGAGGGAGAGAGCATAGGTTGAGATTGAAATTTCATAGCTTGCAAGTGCAATCGGTTTCACCAAATTCTTCATTCTCCATCCATTTTCTTGATTGATACTTCTTCCATGGATGTCAAGGAGTGATTCCAGATCATTTTCAAGAAGAATTCGTGGCTGAATAGTGTATGAGCAAGTGAACTTCTCCACCTGCAACTCACCATCGGGTTTCAAGATTCAAGCACGTTCAACTGGTTCTTTTGCATACAGAAACAAGGGGAGGGTTCATTGATCGTGTCTGCAAGATTGTAGAGCTTGAATTTGAGGTTTCGTGCATCTGTTCATCCAAGATTTTCAGGTTGGTAACTTTTTTCCCCTAGCATGATTTAGGTAGAATTAAGCTGAATTAAGGTGTTAGATTTATTGTAGAATGGTGTAGGATGGATTTCAGATAGTTAATTTGATAATTAGAGACAAAATAGGGGAATTACCATTTTCGGTTGAGATTTAGATATGGTAAATCTTGAGGTTTCAGAGGAAACTAAGGGTATGGTTGAATTCGTGGCAAGATTTGGGACAAGATTCATGTTTTGACCATTTGCAATTGAGGCCTGTAGAGAGAACTAGGGTTGGGGATGGTGACCGGAGCTCCACCGGTGGTGGCCGGAGCTGGGCGCGAAGCTCAGATGTTCAAAAGGTTGAAGATGATGTTTGCACCATTGGATGAGGGTTTGACTTGGACTGGGAGCGTGATCCAATGGCCACGTTTTAATCTCATTTTGTGAAGGATCAGAATAAATGAAACGATGCGTTTCATTTAGCAGCTGGTTTTGGGCTTAGTGAGTTAAGTGCTATCCACACCCCCCTGATGGACCAACCCATTGTTTAAACTGATTCTGATTTCTATTTGCACCGCGCATGTTATTATTTTAATTTGATTTTCTTTTAATTTTCATTTTATTCATGGTTCTTGAAAAATTTATAATAAATTGAAAATTAATCCAATTAATCCCATTCTTTTTTCATTTTACTCATGATTGAGTCTAGTTTTTTTTAGAGAAAAAATATTTTCATTCCATGTATTTTCTGATTTAATGGGAATTTTACATTTTAATTGATATTAAAATGGTTATGTTTGATGCATATTTTTGTGGAATTTTGTATGATCTCATGGTGATCATTTTGATCCTAATTTTTTGAGTGTGATTAGGTTAGACATGTATGATCCTATAGAATGTTTCTCACATTTTTGTGATGAAAATATGTGTGCTTTCTAGATTGATATTTAGGTGCTCCCTTTTAGGGTTTAGGTTTGATACCTTATAATGTAGAATTTAGTTCTAGGTCTAATTTGATGATTTGATCTCTGGAATTAATGTGGTAGAGTCATGATTGACCTAGGTTACCATATATATTTTTGTAGGATTTTACAATTGATTTTAGTATTTCAGTTAGGACTAACTTTAGTACTAGGTTTTAGGTGATCCTAACTTACTAATTCAATTAGTTTAACTTCCTTAGGCCCCTTAGATTAGGGTTTTTGCTTGGTTTGCCTTTGGTTGAGATTGAAGACAAGTTAAAGACAAGGTGAGGATGCTTGAAGTTGCTTGAAGTTGCTTGGAGCTTCGGATTTGCTTGTGCTTGAAGGTGTCTGATGAAGGATTAGGAGATAGGAGACATAGGGAGAGCCTCATAGTTAGAATAATTCCTTTCACAAATCTGGAAAGCATCTTGTGCTTCCATTCCTCCCAATGACTAAAAGTCCTTCTCAGATATCCACATCCCTCCTTTGGAAGGATGAGTGGCTTTATCTGGGAAGTAGAACTTTGAGGGAACCAGTCTCTCACAATGATGAACCCTTACAGGCTTCCTTTGGTTGTCAGTAAGCTGTTTATCATTTCCACTCATCCTGTTAAATCAATTATCTTCTGGTTTGAGTGTCTTGAAAGATGTTGGACTTGAGTTTGAAGATGAGGACTTCATTGAGGAGTGTGGAAGAGGATGATTCCTTGAGCATTGCCATTGCAGCTGAAGCTTGAAGAGCTTGAAGAGCAAGAAGAACAAGTTGATACTTGAAGATCCAATGGAGATTGAGTGAAGAATGAAGAGTTCCTTGCTTGAAGAATATTGAAGGATGGAATTGACACTTCCAGGTGATTGAAGACTACTCTGAGAAGCTGAAGCTTGTAAGAGGAGAATACCAAGTTGATACTGGTAAAGCAAAGAGAGCTGAAGCTTGAAGACCAAGTTGATACTTATGAAGAAGATCAAATTGAGATTGAGTGTAGAGCTGAGGCTTGAGGAATAAAGGATGAGTTGATACTTACATTGATGCATTGAGAGTCTGAATGAATCAAGTTGATACTTGTAGTTAGAAGCAAAGCCTGAGGGTGGAATTGACTGAAGAGCTGAAGCTTGAAGAAGAAGATTAAGTTGACACTTATGTTGATGGATTGAAACCTGGAGAAGCAAGTTGTTACTTGCCAGTGAAGCTGATAGCCTTGAAGGGTGATTGAAGTCTGAAGACTGGATTGCTATTAGAAGAGCTGAAGCTTGGAATTGGAAGAGGGTTGTTGATCTGCTTTCTTGTCTGTTTTTCTGTATTGATGTGCCTTGTTTGACTTGCTTGATGCATTAGAATAAGTCCATGACTAGACTGACTTTAATCTAGGGGCATGATTGCACTAGAGGTTGAGTTGCTCCTTCTGCTTGTATTGTTACTGTGTGGCTTTGCTTGCGGGTATTCGGTAGAGCCCTGCTCCCTTGCCCATGTGGTTTATTTTGCTTGATAGCATCTTATTTCTTCTGTATGATTGCAGTTTACTGTATTTTGCTTGATAGCATGTTATTATTTCCTCTGTATGATTACTGTTATTCATTCTGGCTTGAGGTTGAGATGAGCTTGTGGAGGCTGCTGCCCCACACACATTTCCTCCCTCACTTGCATTGCATGCATTTTACAGTCGTTTATCTGTTTACTGTTTAAGCTGATGCTTTATCTGTTTCTGTTTATCATTGATATGATCCCTTAGGACTCTCACTCCCTTTGATAAGGAAGTGATGATAGAACTTTAGGTTGAAACCTATGCATGACAACTTCTAGGAGTTCCCTGTTTCAAACTTCAACTATAGGATGAATCCTTGGCATGACAATAGTAGGACTTGATAGTCTCCCCGTAGTTGAGGCTGTTCTTTTCTCATCTCAAAACAGCTTAAGATACAGTAATCATGAATGATTTCTTTCGTACGTTACGAGCCTTAAGCTATCTGAGAAAGGATTGTTGGAGAGCTTCTTTCCAGCAGTCTGGATGATTAGTATGGCACCCTTTGGGTGACATGCGACGCATTTACTCTCAGATCATAGTCTTTAGTGCGATTGAAATTGCAAACACAATAAAAAACACTTCTTCCGTAAAAGACAGAAAACAAACTTCAAACCTTTTTGCCCCGTGGGCCCATAATTCAAAGGAAAGCTTTTCTGAAGAAAAGAGTGTCGTTAAACTTCAGCGCCAACGCAAACAGGCTTTGTCCCTAACTGCTGGAACTGCTGTTTAACCCTACTCGATAAAACAGATGAATCTGAATTCCCGTAATCTGTAATATCCCGAACTACGTAAGCTCTGATCTCTCATGCTTGTTGAGAGTACGTAGGCACAATACTGACGTATTGGCGAGCCACCTTCCCCATAACCCGTCATAGGTCGAACTACGTTGACTCTGATTTCTCATTCTCTGATGAGAATACGTAGGCATAAAGCGCGACGCTTTGCCGAGTCATTCTCTTTTCCGTTTAAGCCAACCTTGATAGGTAGATAGATAAACCAACTCGTCCAGTAAACACAACAAGCGTGGATCCCATCGAGTACGATGGACGTGAGGGGTGCTAATACCTTCCCCTTGCGTAACCGACTCCCAAACCCAGACAACGGTTGCGATGACCTTGTCTTATACCTTTTCGTCAGGTTTTTCCGATCGTTTCCTTTCCCGTTCCGAGGGATAAATAATGAAAGGTGGCGACTCTTCTGTTTTGCCGGCACCTAATTTTCGCGGAAGCGACAATAGACAAGTTGACTAACCCACCACCAAAAGGATGACGGAACAAAATCACTCCAGCTACTACCACCAAAAAGATGATAGAGCAAAACACTCCCACAATATGACATCAAGAAGATGACAGACCCACCACCAAAAGGATGATGGAGCAAACTCACACATGCTACTACCACCAAATGGAGGATAGAGCAAACACTCGCACGAATTAACATCAACAAGATGATAGACCCTTCACCAAAAGGATGATGGAGCAAACTCACACCTGGTTCTGCCACAAAAGGGATGATAGAGCAAACACTCGCACGATCTGACATCAACAAGATGACAGACCCATCCCCAAAAGGATGATAAAGCGAACTCACACCTGCTACTACCACCAAAGGGATGATAGAGCAAAACACTCGCACAATCTGACATCAACAAGATGACAGACCCACCACCAAAAGGATAATGGAGCAAACTCACACCAACTACTACCACCAAAAGGATGATAGAGCAAAACACTCTCACAATCTGATATCAGCAAGATGACAGACCCACCACCAAAAGGATGATGGAGCGAACTCACACTGGCTACTACCACCAAAAGGATGATAGAGCAAACACTCCGACAATCTGACATCAACGAGATCACTGTCCCACAAGAAAAAGGACGATGAAGCCAACTCACATCGGCTACTACCATCAAAAGGATGATAAAGCTAACACTCGCACAATCTGACATCGACAAGTTGACTAACCCACCACCAAAAGGATGACGGAGCAAAATCACTCCGGCTATTACCACCAAAAAGATGATAGAGCAAAACACTCCCACAATATGACATCAAGAAGATGACAGACCCACCACCAAAAGGATGATGGAGCAAACTCACACCGGCTACTACCACCAAAATGATGATAGAGCAAACACTCGCACGAATTGACATTAATAAGATGATAGACCCTTCACCAAAAGGACGATGGAGCAAACTCACACCGGGTACTGCCTCCAAAGGCATGATAAAGCAAACACTCGTACGATCTGACATCAAGAAAATGAGAGACCCATCCCCAAAAGGATGACAAAGCGAACTCACACCGGCTACTACTACTAAAGGGATGATAGATCAAAACACTCGCACAATCTGACAACAACAAGATGACAGACCCACCACCAAAAGGATGATGGAGTAAACTCACACCGGCTACTACCACCAAAAGGATGATAGAGCAAACACTCCCACAATCTGACATCAACAAGATGACTGTCCCACAAGCAAAAGGACGATGAAGCCAACTCACACCGGCTACTACCATCAAAAGGATGATAAAGCTAACACTCGCACAATCTGACATCGACAAGTTGACTAACCCACCACCAAAAGGATGACGGAGCAAAATCACTCCGGCTACTACCACCAAAAGGATGACGGAGCAAAATCACTCTGGCTACTACCACCAAAAAGATGACAGACCCACCACCAAAAGGATGATAGAGAAAACACTCGCACGATCTGACATCAACATGATGGCAGACTAACCACGAAAAGGATGACGGAGTGAAGTCACATCGTCTACTACCACCAAAAGGATGATAGATCAAACACTCACATGAACTGACATCAACAAGATGATAGACCCACCACCAATAGGATGACGGAGAAAAACTCACGCGGGCTACTACCACCAAAAGGATGATAGAGCAAAACACGCCCACAAAATGACATCAACAAGATGACAGATCAACCACCAAAAGGATGACGGAGCGAAACTCACGCAGACTGCTACGACCAAAAGGATGATAGAGCAAAACACTCCCACAATATGAGATCAACAACATGACAGACCCACCACCAAAAGGATGATGAAGCGAACTCACAACGACTACTACCACCAAAAGGATGATAGAGCAAACACCCGTACGAACTGACATCATAAAGATGACAGACCCTTCACCAAAAGGATGATGGAGCAAACTCACACCGGCTACTACCACCAAAACGATGATAGAGCAAAACACTCTCACAATCTGATATCAATAAGATGACAGACCCACCACCAAAAGGATGATGGAGCGAACTCATATCAACTACTACCACCAAAAGGATGATAGAGCAAACACTCCCACAATCTGACATCAACAAGATGACTGGCCCACAAGCAAAAGGATGATGAAGCCAACTCACACCGGCTACTACCACCAAAAGGATGATAGATCTAACACTCGCACAATCTGACATCAACAAGATGACTAACCCACCACGAAAAGGATGACGGAGCAAAACTCACTCCGCCTACTACCACCAAAAAGATGATAGAGCAAAACGCTCCCACAATATGACATCAACAAGATGACAGACCCACCACCAAAAGGATGATGGAGCAAACACTCCGGCTACTACCACCAAAAGGATGATAGAGCAAACACTCGCACGAATTGACATCAACAAGATGATAGGCCCTTCACCAAAAGGACGATGGAGCAAAATCACACCGGCTTCTGCCACCAAAGGGATGATAGAGCAAACACTCGCACGATCTGACATCAACAAGATGACAGACCTACCACCAAAAGGATGAATGAGCAAACTCACATCGGCTACTACCACCAAAAGGATGATAGAGCAAACACTCCCACAATCTGACATCAACAAGTTGATAGACCCACCACCGAAAGGATGATGGAGCAAACTCACACCGGCTACTACCACCAAAGGGATGCTAGATCAAACACTCGCACGATTTGACATCAACATGATGACAGACCTACCACCAAAAGGATGACGAAGCGTAATCACACCGGCTACTACCACCAAAAGGATGATAGAGCAAAACACTCGCACAATCTGACATCAACAAAATGAGCAACCCACCCTTAAAAGGATGATGGAGCAAACTCACCATGGCTACTACCACCAAAAGGATGATAGAACATGACAAACCCACCATTAAAAGAATGATGAAGCAAACTCACACAGGCTACTACCACCAAAAGGATGATAGAGCTAACACTTGCATAATCTGGCATCAACAAGATGACTAACCCACCAACAAAAGAATTACGGAGCAAAACTCACTCCGGCTACTACCGCCAAAAAGATGATAGAGCAAAACTTTCCCACAATATGACATTAACAAGATGACAGACCCACCACCAAAAGGATGATGGAGCAAACACTCCGGCTACTACCACCAAAAGGATGATAGAGCAAACACTCGTACAAATTGACATCAACAAGATGATAGACCCTTCACCAAAAGGACGATGGAGCAAAATCACACCGGCTTCTGCCACCAAAGGGATGATAGAGCAAACACTCGCATGATCTGACATCAACAAAATGACATACCCACCACCAAAAGGATGACTGAGCAAACTCACATCGGCTACTACCACCAAAAGGATGATAGAGCAAAACACTCGCACAATCTGACATCAACAAGATGACAGACCCACCACCCAAAGGATGATGGAGCAAACTCATACCGGCTACTACCACCAAGAGGATGATAGAGAAAACACTCCCACAATCTGACATCAACAAGATGACAGACCCACCACCAAAAGGATGATGGAGCAAACTCACACAGGATACTACCACCAAAGGGATGCTAGATCAAACACTCGCACGATTTGACATCAACATGATGACAGACCTACCACTAAAAGGATGACGGAGCGTACTCACACCGGCTACTACCACCAAAAGAATGATAGAGCAAAACACTCGCATAATCTGACACCAACAAAAGGATGATGGAGCAAACTCACCATGGCTACTACCACCAAGAGGATGATAGAATATGACAAACCCACCATTAAAAGAATGATAAAGCAAACTTACACAGGCTACTACGACCAAAAGGATGATAGAGCTAACACTCACACATTCTGACACCAACAAGATAACAGACCCACCAAAAAAGGATGACCGAGCGAACCTCACGCCGACTACTACCACCAAAAGGATGATAGAGAAAAATACTCCCACAATATGACATCAACAAGATGATAGACCCATCACCAAATGGATGACGCAGCGAAGTCACACTGACTACTACCACCAAAAGGATGATAGAGCAAACACTCGCACGATTTGACATTATCAAGATGGCAGACCCACCACCAAAAGGATGATAGAGCAAACACTCCCACAATCTGACATCAACAAGATGACAGACCCACCACCAGAAGGATGATGGTGTAAACTCACACCGGCTACTACCACCAAAACGATGATAGAGCAAAACTCTCGCACAATCTGACATCAACAAAATGACAGACCCACCACCCAAAGGATGATGGAGCAAACTCATACCGGCTACTACCACCAAAAGGATGATAGAGCAAACACTCCCACAATCTGACATCAACAAGATGACAGACGCACCATCAAAAGTATGATGGAGCAAACTCACACCGGCTACTACCACCAAAGGGATGATATAGGGAAACACTCGCACGATTTGACATCAACATGATGAAAGACCCACCACAAAAGGATGACGGAGCAAACTCACACCGATAACTACCACCAAAAGGATGATAGAGCAAAACACTCGCACAAACTGACATCTACAAGATGACAGACCCACCACCAAAAGGATGATGGAGAGAACTCACATCGGCTAATACCACCAAAAGGATGATAGATAAAACACTCGCATGAACTGACATCAACAAGATGACAGACCCACCACAAAAAAAATGAAAGAGCAAACTCACACCGACAACTACCAACAAAAGGATGTTAGAGCTAAAACTCGCACAATCTGACATCAACAAGATGACCCCACCAAAACGATGACGGAGCAAAACACTCCCACAAAACGACATCAACAACATGACAGACCCACAACCAAAAGGATGATGGAGCGAACTCACACCGGCTACTACCACCAAAAGGATGATAGAGCAAACACTCGCACGAATTGACATCAACAAGATGAAAAACCCACCACCAAAACAATGAAAGAGCAAACTCACACCGACAACTACCAACAAAAGAATGTTAGAGCTAAAACTCGCACAATCTGACATCAACAAGATGAAAGACCCACCACCAAAACGATCACGGAGCAAAACACTCTCACAAAACGACATCAACAACATGACAGACCCACAACCAAAAGGATGATGCAGCGAACTCACACCGGCTACTACCACCAAAAGGATGATAGAGCAAACACTCGCACGAATTGACATCAACAAGATGACAAACCCACCACTAAAAGAATGATGGACCAAATTCATACCGGCTACTACCACCAAAGGAATGATAGAGCAAACACTTGCACGAGCTGACATCAACAAAATGACAGAACCACCACGAAAAGGATGACGGAGGGAACTCACATCGGCTACTACCACCAAAAGGATGATAAAGCAAAACCCTCGCACAATATGACATCCACAAGATGACAGGCCCACTATGAAAAGGAAGACGGAGCGAAACTCAGGCCGACTAGTACGACCAAAAGGATGATAGAGCAAAACACTCCCACACTATGACATCAACAACATGACAGACCCACCACCAAAAGGATGATGAAGCGAACTCACACCGGCTACTACCACCAAAAGGATGATAGAGCAAACACTCGCACGAACTGACATCAACAACATGACAGACCCTTCACAAAAAGGATGATGGGGCAAACTCACACCAGGTACTACCACTAAAGGGATAATATAGCAAACACTCGCACGATCTGACATCAACAAAATGACAGACCCACCACGAAAAGGATGACGTAGCGAACTCACATCGGCTACTACCACCAAAAGGATGATACAGCAAAACACTCACACAATCTGACATCAACAAGATGACAGACCCGCCACCAAAAGGATGATGGTGCGAACTCATACCGGCTACTACCACCAAAAGGATGATAGAGCAAACACTCCCACAATCTGACATCAACAAGATGACAGACCCACCACCAAAAGGATGATTCAGCGAACTCATACCGGCTACTACAACCAATAGGATGATAGAGCAATCACTCCCACAATCTTACATCAACAAGATGACAGACCCACAACCAAAAGGATGATGGAGCAAACTCACACCGTCTACTACCACCAAAGGGATGATAGAGCAAATAATCAAACGATCCGACATCAACATGATGACAAACCCACCACCAAAAGGATGACGGAGCAAACTCACACATGCTACTACCACCAAAAGGATGATAGAGCAAAACTCTCGCACAATCTGACATCAACAAGATGACAGACCCACCACCAAAAGGATGATGGAGCGAACTCACACCGGCTACTTCCACAAAAAGGATGATAGATCAAACACTCTCATGAACTGACATAAACAAGATGACAGACCTAACACCAAAAGAACGATGGACCAAACTCACACCGGCTACTACCACCAAAAGGATAATAAAGCAAACTCCCAAAATCTGACATCAACAAGATGATAGACCCACCACCAAAAGGATGATGGAGCAAACTCACATCGACTACTACCACCAAAGGCATGATACAACAAACACTCGTAAGATCTGACATCAACAAGATGACAGACCCACCACCAAAAGGATGACGGAGCAAACTCACACTGGCAACTACCACCAAAAGAATGATAGAGCAAAACACTCGCACAATTTGATATAAACAAGATGACAGACCCACCACCAAAAGGATGATGGAGCGAACTCACACCGGCTACTACCACGAAAAGGATGATAGATCAAACACTCGCATGAACTGACATCAACAAGATGACAGACCCACCACCAAAAGGATGACGGAGCAAAACTCACACCGGCTACTACCACGAAAGGGATGATAGAGAAAACACTCCCATAATATGACATCAACAAGATGACAGACCCACCAATAAAAGGATTATGCAGCAAACTCACATCGGCTACTACCAGCAAAGGGATGATAGAGAAAACACTCGCACGATCTGACATCAACAAAATGACAGACCCGCCACTAAAAGGATGACGGAGCGAACTCACATCGGATACTACCACCAAAAGGATGATACAGCAAAACACTCACACAATCTGACATCAACAAGATGACACACCCGCCACCAAAAGGATGATGGAGCAAACTCATACCAGCTACAACCACCAAAAGGATGATAGAGCAAACACTTCCACAATTTGACATCAACAAGATGACAGACCCACCACCAAAAGGATTATTGAGCAAAATCATACCGGCTACTACCACCAAAGGGATGATAGAGCAAACACTCGGACGATTTGACATCAACACGATGACAGACCCACGACCAAAAGGATGACGGAGCAAACTTATATCGGATACTACCACCAAAAGGATGATAGAGCAAAACTCTCGCACAAACTGACATCAACAAGATGACAGACCACCATCAAAAGTATGATGGAGAAAACTCACACCGGCTACTACCACAAAAAGGATGATAGATCAAACACTCGCATGAATTGACATCAACAAGATGACAGACCTAACACCAAAAGAATGATGGACCAAACTCACACCGGCTACTACCACCAAAAGGATGATAGAGCAAACACTCCCATAATCTGACATCAACAAGATGACAGACTCACCACCAAAAGGATGATGGAGCAATCTCACACCGACTACTACCACCAAAGGGATGATAAAGCAAACACTCGCATGATCTGACATTAACATGATGACAGACCCACCACCAAAAGGATGACGGAGCGAACTCCCACCGGAAATTACCACCAAAAGGATGATAGAGCAAAACACTCGCACAATCTGACATCAACAAGATGACAGACCCACCACCAAAAGGATGATTGAGTGAACTCACACCGGCTACTACCACCAAAAGTATGATAGAGCAAACACTCGCATGAATTGACATCAACAAGATGACAGACCCACCACCAAAAGAATGATGGAACAAACTCACACCGGCTACTACCACCAAAGGGATGATAGAGCAAACACTTGCACGAGCTGACATCAACAAAATGACAGACCCACCACGAAAAGGATGACGGAGCAAACTCACATCGGCTACTACCACCAAAAGGATGATACAGCAAAACACTCGCACAATCTGACATCAACAAGATGACAGACCCGCAACCAAAAGGATGATGGAGTGAACTCATACCGACTACTACCACCAAAAGGATGATCGAGCAAACACTCCCACAATCTAACATCAACAAGATGACAGACCCACCACCAAAAGGATGATGGAGCAAACTCACACCGTCTACTACCACCAAAGTGATGAAAGAGCAAACACTCGGACGATATGACATTAACATGATGACAAACCCACCACCAAAAGGATGACGGAGCAAACTCACACAGGCTACTACCACCAAAAGGATGATAGAGCAAAACACTCGCACAATCTGACATCAACAAGATGACAGACCCACCACCAAAAGGATGATGGAGGGAACTCACACCGGCTACTACCACAAAAAGGATGATAGATCAAACACTCTCATGAACTGATATCAATAAGATGATAGACCTAACACCAAAGGAATGATGCACCAAACTCACACCGGCTACTACCACCAAAAGGATGATATAGCAAACACTCCAAAAATCTGACATCAACAAGATGACAGACCCACCATCAAAATGATGATGGAGCAAACTCACACCGACTACTACCACCAAAGGCATGATACAACAAACACTCCAAAGATCTGACATCAACAAGATGACAGACCAACCACCAAAAGGATGACGGAGCAAACTCACATCGGCAACTACCACCAAAAGGATGATAGAGCAAAACACTGCACAATCTGATATAAACAAGATGGCAGACCCACCACCAAAAGGATGATGGAGCGAACTCACACCGGCTACTACCACCAAAAGGATGATAGATCAAACACTCGCATGAACTGACATCAACAAGATGACAGACCCACCCTCAAAAGGATGACGGAGCAAGACTTACACCGGCTACTATCACCAAAGCGATGATAGAGCAAACACTCCCACGATATGACATCAACAAGATGACAGACCCACCAACAAAAGGATGATGGAGCAAACTCACACCGGCAACTACCACCAAAAGGATGATAGAGCAAAACACTCGCACAATCTGATATAAACAAGATGACAGACCCACCACCAAAAGGATGATGGAGCGAACTCACACCGGCTACTACCACTAAAAGGATGATAGATCAAACACTCGCATGAACTGACATCAACAAGATGACGGACCCACCACCAAAAGGATGACGAAGCAAAACTTACACCGGCTACTACCACCAAAGGGATGATAGAGCAAACACTCCCACGATATGACATAAACAAGATGAAAGACCCACCAACAAAAGGATGACGGAGCAAACTCACATCGGCAACTACCACCAAAAGGATGATAGAGCAAAACACTCGCACAATCTGATATAAACAAGATGACAGACCCACCACCAAAAGGATGATGGAGCGAACTCACACCGACTACTACCACCAAAAGGATGATAGATCAAACACTCGAATGATCTAAAATCAACAAGATGACAGACCCACCACCAAAAGGATGAAAGAGCAAAACATACACCGGCTACTACCACCAAAGGGATGACAGAGCAAACACTCCCATGATATGACATCAGCAAGATGGCAGATCCACCAACAAAAGGATGATGGAGCAAACTCACATTCGCTACAACCACCAAAAGGATGATAGAGCAAACACTCGCACGAACTGACATCAACAAGATGACAGACCCACCACCAAAAGGATGATGGAGCAAACTCATATCGGCTACTACCACCAAAGGGATGATAGAGCAAACACTCGCACGATCTGAGATCAACAAAATGACAGATCCACCACGAAAAGGATGACGGAGCGAACTCACATCGGTTACTACCACCAAAAGGATGATATAGCAAAACACTCGCACAATCTGACATCAAAAAGATGACAAACCCGCCACCAAAAGGATGATGGAGCGAACTCATACCGGCTACTACCACCAAAAGGATGATACAGCAAACACTCCCACAATCTAGCATCAACAAGATGACAGACCCACCACCATAAGGATGACAGAGCGAAACTCACACCGACTACTATGACCAAAAGGATGATAGAGAAAAACACTCCCACAACATGACATCAACAAGATGACAGACCCACCACCAAAAGGATGATGGTGCAAACTCACACCGGCTACTACCACCAAAAGGATTATAGAGCAAACACTCGCATGAATTGACATCAACAAGATGACCGACCCACCACCAAAAGAATGATGGACCAAACTCACACCGGCAACTACCACCAAAGGGATGATAGAGCAAACACTTGCACGAGCTGACATCAACAAAATGACAGACCCACCACGAAAAGGATGACGGAGCAAACTCTCATCGGCTACTACCACCAAAAGGATGATAAAGCAAAACAGTCGCACAATCTAACATCAACAAGATGATAAACCCACCACCAAAACGGTGATGAAGCGAACTCATACCGGCTATTTCCACCAAAAGGATGATTGAGAAAACACTCCCACAATCTGACATCAACAAGATGACAGACCCACCACCAAAAGGATTATGGACAACCTCACCCCAGCTACTACCACCAAAGGGATGATAGAGCAATCACTCGCATGATCTGACATCAACAAAATGACAGATCCACCACGAAAAGGATGACGGAGAAAACTCACATCGGCTACTACCACCAAAAGGATGATACAGCAAAACACTCGCACAATCTGACATCAACAAGATGACAGACCCGCCACCAAAAGGATGATGGAGCAAACTCATACCGGCTACTACCACCAAAAGGATGATAGAGAAAACACTCCCACAATCTGACATCAACAAGATGACAGACCCACCTCCAAAAGGATGATGGAGCAAACTCACACCGGCTACTACCACCAAAGGGATGATAGAGCAAACACTCGCACGATCTGACATCAACATGATGGCAGACCCACCATCAAAAGGATGACGGAGCGAACTCACACCGGCTACTACCACCAAAAGGATGATAGAGCAAAACTCTCGCACAATCTGACATCAACAAGTTGACAGACCCACCACCAAAAGGATGATGGAGCGAACTCACACCGGCTACTACCGCAAAAAGGATGATAAGTCAAACACTCGCATGAACTGACATCAACAAGATGACAGACCTAACACCAAAAGAATGATGGACCAAACTCACACCGGCTACTACCACCAAAAGGATGATAGAGCAAAACACTCGCACATTCTGACATCAACAAGATGACAGACCTACCACCAAAAGGATGATGGAGCAAAGCCAAACCGACTACTACTCCCAAAAGGATGATAGATCAAACACTTGCATGAACTGACATCAACAAGATGACAGACCCACCACCAAAAGGATGACAGAGCAAAACTCACGCCGACTACTACCACCAAAATGATGATAGAGCAAAACACTCCCACAATATGACATCAACAAGATGACAGACCCACCACCAAAAGGATGATGGAGAAAAATCACACCAGCTACTACCACCAAAAGGATGATAGAGCAAACACTCGCACGAACTGACATCAACAAGATGACAGACCCTTCACCAAAAGGATGATGGAGCAACCTCACACCTGCTACTACCACCAAAGGGATGATAGAGCAAACACTCGCACGATCTGACATCAACAAAATGACAGATCCACCACGAAAAGGATGACGGAGCAAACTCACATCGGCTACTACCACCAAAAGGATGATACAACAAAACACTCGCACAATCTGACATCAACAAGATGACAGACCCGCCACGAAAAGGATGATGGAGCGAACTCATACCGGCTACTACCACCAAAGGGATGATAGAGCAAACACTCTCACAATCTGACATCAACAAGATGACAGACCCACCACCAAAAGGATGACAGAGCGAAACTCACATCGAATACTACGACCAAAAGGATGATAGAGCAAAACACTCCCACAATATGACATCAACAAGATGACAGACCCACCACCAAAAGGATGATGGAGGGAACTCACACCGGCTACTACCACCAAAAGGATGATAGAGCAAACACTCCCACGATATGACATAAACAAGATGAAAGACCCACCAACAAAAGGATGACGGAGCAAACTCACATCGGCAACTACCACCAAAAGGATGATAGAGCAAAACACTCGCACAATCTGATATAAACAAGATGACAGACCCACCACCAAAAGGATGATGGAGCGAACTCACACCGACTACTACCACCAAAAGGATGATAGATCAAACACTCGAATGATCTAAAATCAACAAGATGACAGACCCACCACCAAAAGGATGAAAGAGCAAAACATACACCGGCTACTACCACCAAAGGGATGACAGAGCAAACACTCCCATGATATGACATCAGCAAGATGGCAGATCCACCAACAAAAGGATGATGGAGCAAACTCACATTCGCTACAACCACCAAAAGGATGATAGAGCAAACACTCGCACGAACTGACATCAACAAGATGACAGACCCACCACCAAAAGGATGATGGAGCAAACTCATATCGGCTACTACCACCAAAGGGATGATAGAGCAAACACTCGCACGATCTGAGATCAACAAAATGACAGATCCACCACGAAAAGGATGACGGAGCGAACTCACATCGGTTACTACCACCAAAAGGATGATATAGCAAAACACTCGCACAATCTGACATCAAAAAGATGACAAACCCGCCACCAAAAGGATGATGGAGCGAACTCATACCGGCTACTACCACCAAAAGGATGATACAGCAAACACTCCCACAATCTAGCATCAACAAGATGACAGACCCACCACCATAAGGATGACAGAGCGAAACTCACACCGACTACTATGACCAAAAGGATGATAGAGAAAAACACTCCCACAACATGACATCAACAAGATGACAGACCCACCACCAAAAGGATGATGGTGCAAACTCACACCGGCTACTACCACCAAAAGGATTATAGAGCAAACACTCGCATGAATTGACATCAACAAGATGACCGACCCACCACCAAAAGAATGATGGACCAAACTCACACCGGCAACTACCACCAAAGGGATGATAGAGCAAACACTTGCACGAGCTGACATCAACAAAATGACAGACCCACCACGAAAAGGATGACGGAGCAAACTCTCATCGGCTACTACCACCAAAAGGATGATAAAGCAAAACAGTCGCACAATCTAACATCAACAAGATGATAAACCCACCACCAAAACGGTGATGAAGCGAACTCATACCGGCTATTTCCACCAAAAGGATGATTGAGAAAACACTCCCACAATCTGACATCAACAAGATGACAGACCCACCACCAAAAGGATTATGGACAACCTCACCCCAGCTACTACCACCAAAGGGATGATAGAGCAATCACTCGCATGATCTGACATCAACAAAATGACAGATCCACCACGAAAAGGATGACGGAGAAAACTCACATCGGCTACTACCACCAAAAGGATGATACAGCAAAACACTCGCACAATCTGACATCAACAAGATGACAGACCCGCCACCAAAAGGATGATGGAGCAAACTCATACCGGCTACTACCACCAAAAGGATGATAGAGAAAACACTCCCACAATCTGACATCAACAAGATGACAGACCCACCTCCAAAAGGATGATGGAGCAAACTCACACCGGCTACTACCACCAAAGGGATGATAGAGCAAACACTCGCACGATCTGACATCAACATGATGGCAGACCCACCATCAAAAGGATGACGGAGCGAACTCACACCGGCTACTACCACCAAAAGGATGATAGAGCAAAACTCTCGCACAATCTGACATCAACAAGTTGACAGACCCACCACCAAAAGGATGATGGAGCGAACTCACACCGGCTACTACCGCAAAAAGGATGATAAGTCAAACACTCGCATGAACTGACATCAACAAGATGACAGACCTAACACCAAAAGAATGATGGACCAAACTCACACCGGCTACTACCACCAAAAGGATGATAGAGCAAAACACTCGCACATTCTGACATCAACAAGATGACAGACCTACCACCAAAAGGATGATGGAGCAAAGCCAAACCGACTACTACTCCCAAAAGGATGATAGATCAAACACTTGCATGAACTGACATCAACAAGATGACAGACCCACCACCAAAAGGATGACAGAGCAAAACTCACGCCGACTACTACCACCAAAATGATGATAGAGCAAAACACTCCCACAATATGACATCAACAAGATGACAGACCCACCACCAAAAGGATGATGGAGAAAAATCACACCAGCTACTACCACCAAAAGGATGATAGAGCAAACACTCGCACGAACTGACATCAACAAGATGACAGACCCTTCACCAAAAGGATGATGGAGCAACCTCACACCTGCTACTACCACCAAAGGGATGATAGAGCAAACACTCGCACGATCTGACATCAACAAAATGACAGATCCACCACGAAAAGGATGACGGAGCAAACTCACATCGGCTACTACCACCAAAAGGATGATACAACAAAACACTCGCACAATCTGACATCAACAAGATGACAGACCCGCCACGAAAAGGATGATGGAGCGAACTCATACCGGCTACTACCACCAAAGGGATGATAGAGCAAACACTCTCACAATCTGACATCAACAAGATGACAGACCCACCACCAAAAGGATGACAGAGCGAAACTCACATCGAATACTACGACCAAAAGGATGATAGAGCAAAACACTCCCACAATATGACATCAACAAGATGACAGACCCACCACCAAAAGGATGATGGAGGGAACTCACACCGGCTACTACCACCAAAAGGATGATAGAGCAAACACTCGCATGAATTGACATCAACAAGATGACCGACCCACCACCAAAAGAATGATGGACCAAACTCACACCGGCTACTACCACCAAAAGGATAATAGAGCAAACACTTGCACGAACTAACATCAACAAGATGACAGACCCTTCACCAAAAGGATGATGGAGCAAACTCACACCGGCTACTACCATAAAAGGGATGATAGAGCAAACACTTGCACGATCTGGCATCAACAAGATGACATGCCCACCACCAAAAGGATGCCGGAGCGAACTCACAGCAGCTTTTACCACCTAAAGGATGATAGAGCAAAACACTCGCACAATCTGACATCAAAAAGATGAAAGACCCACCACCAAAAGGATGATGGAGCAAACTCATACCGGCTACTACCACCAAAAAGATAATAGAGAAAACACTCCCACAATCTGACATCAACAAGATTACAGACCCACCTCTAAAAGGGTGATGGAGCACACTCACACCGGTTAATACCACCAAAAGGAAGTTAGAGCAAACACTCGGACAATCTGACATCAACAAGATGACAGACCCACCACCAAAAGGATGACGGAGCGAAACTCACGCCGACTACTACGAACAAAAGGATGATAGAGCAAAACACTCCCACAATCTGACATCAACAACATGACAGACCCACCACCAAAATATGATGGAGCAAACTCACACCGGCTACTACCACCAAAAGGATGATAGAGCAAACTGTCGCTTGCGCGAAAATAAGGTGCCGGCACAACAGAAGAGTCGCCACCTTTCGTTATTTATCCCTCAGAGCGGGAAAGGAAACGATCGGAAAAACCTGACGAAAAAGGGTAAGACAAGGTCGTCGCAACCGTTGTCTGGATTCGGGAGTCGGTTACGCAAGGGGAAGGTATTAGCACCCCTCACGTCCGTCGTACTCGACGGGATCCACGCTTGTTGTGTTTACTTGGACGGGTTGGTGTTATTCTATCTACCTATCAAGGCTGGCTGAAAAAGAAAAGAAAATGACTCGACAAAGCATCGCGCTTTATGCCTACGTATTCTCATCAGAGAATGAGAAATCAGAGTCAACGTAGTTCGGCCTACGATGGGTTATGGGGAAGGTAGCTCGCCAATACATCAGTATTGTGCCTACGTACTCTCAACAGGCATGAGAGATCAGAGCTTACGTAGTTCGGGACACTACGGTTTATTTCCTGTCTTTTACGAAAGAAGTGTTTTTTATTGTGTTTGCGATTTCAATCGCACTAGAGACTATGACCTGAGAGTGAATGCGTCGCATGTCACCCAAAAGGTACCATACTAAACATCCAGACTGTGGAAAAGAAACTCTCCCACAATCCTTTCTCAGATAGCTTAAGGCTCGTAACGTACGAAAGAAATCATTCATGATTACTGTATCTTAAACTGTTTTGAGATGAGAAGAGAACAGGCCCAACTAGGAGGGAGACTATCAAGTCCTACTGTTGTCATGCCATGGATTCATCCTATGGTTGAGGTTTGAACAGGGAACTCCTAGAAGTTGTCATGCATAGGTTTCAACCTAAAGTTCTATCATCAATTCCTTATCAAAGGAAATGAGAGTCCTAAGGGATCATGTCAATGATACACCAAAACAGACAAAGCATCAGCTTAACAGTAAAATGCATGCAATGCAAGTGAGGGAGGAAATGTGTGTGGGGCTTCAGCCTCCACAAGCTCATCTCAACCTCAAGCCAGAATGGATAACAGTAATCATATAAAACAACATGCTATCAAGAAATAACAGTAAACTGCAATCATACAGGGGAAATGAAATAAAATGCCATCAGGCAAACAAACCACATGGGCAAGGGAGCTGGGCTCTACCGAATACCCGCAAGCAAAGCCACACAGTAACAATACAAGCAGAGGGAGCAACTCAACCTCTAGTGAAATCATGCTCCTAGATTCTACCTAATCTGCATATGAACTTATCCTAATGCATCAAGCAAGTCAAACAAAACACATCAATACAGAAAAGAAAAAGAAAAGAAAGCAGATCAACCACTCTCTCAACTTCAAGCTTCAGCTTTTCCAACAGCAATCCAGTCTTCAGACTTCAATCACTCTTGACAAATATCAATTTTCTTTTCTAGGTTTCAACCCTTCAACATAAGTTTCAACTTATCTTCTCCCTTAAGCTTCATCTTCTTGGTCAGCTCCACCTTCAGGCTTCACCTAATCTTCAGGGATCTTCAAGTATCAACTTGCTCTTGTTGCTCTTCAAGCTTCAGCTGGAATGGCAATACTCAAGGATTCATCCTCTTCAATACTCTTCAATGAAGTCTTCATCTTCACACTCAAGCTCAACATCTCTCAAGAAAATCAAACCAGAGGAAATCACTTACTGGATAAGCTGGGGATATTGAACTGCTTACGGACCACCAAAGGTGACCTATAAGGGTTCAACATCAAAGGAATGGTTCCCTCAAAAGTTCTACTTCCTAGGTACATCACTTATCCCTCCAAAGGAGAGAGGTGTATACCATGGAAGGACTTTGAATCATAGGAAGGAATGGAGGTGACAGATACCATCCATGTTTAGGAAAGAAGTAGTCTAAGTCTAAACTCTTCCTAATCCCTAACCTTAAAACAATCAACAAAACAAAAAGATCAAGCTCTCAAGCTCCTCAATCCATCTTCCAATCTTCTACTATGCTCCTCAATGCTCCTTAGAACAATACCAAGCTCTCCAAGGCCACAAAGCAAAGCAAACAAAAATACAAGCCCACAAGGGAAACACAAACAATCCACCAATACAAAAATCATCTAAAAATAGCATACTACTATATTAAATCCTAATATAATTTCTAAGGGATCCTACATACCTACCCTTAATGCCCTATATATCCCATAGTCTAATTTGTCCTAAAAACCCAAAAATCTAAAGTTATTATGGACCTATGTTGAAGTTTGACCTAATTCTACACAACCTAATGTCATCTAATCAAAACTATTCTAAAATTCATCACAAAATTATGGAATAAATCTAGGGGGAAGCTAAAGCATATATCTAACTATTCTAAAAAGAATGACCTAAAAAAGTTAAGGGAACTACCTAAACAAAATTCTACAAATTCATATACCAGACTGGGGGGTACAAAAAGCATGCGCGCTGGGCCCAATATCCACTCAGAAAAACAATTAATAAAACCAAAAGAAAATGAAAAAACTATGGTGCAAATAGAAACAAAATTCAGTGCAAATCATGGATGGGCCTTGATTGGGGGTGTGGATATCACAATATCACTTAAGCCCAAGAACCACCGTTTAATGAAACGGTGCGTTTCACTTGTTCTGAGTTCCCTCTCAAACTGAAATTGAATGTGGGCCGTTGGATTAGTTCTCAGGTCAATGGTCTTGCTTGCATCCCACGGTCCAGACTTCATCCCTAACCTCCAGCCTAGGGTTTTGCTGAAACTCCATGAAAACACAGAACCACAAGCTTCATCTTCCTCCACTCGAACTCCCTCAATTCCTCATGAAAAACCAAAGTTTAAAACCCTAACATGCCTAGAATTCAATGCTGAATCCATTTCTATTCTCAAAATCAACTGAAGCTTCCTCTAACACAAAACACGATCCAAGATCCAAAATATACTCATTCATCAATCTTGACAATTCTTGAAATTAAATGTCCTAATCTCATCCTCATGCTTCCCTGAACATTTCTTGATATTAAACTAAGCTCATCTCTCAAGATTCAACAAGATACAAGGCCAAACAGAAATGGTGTCCACTATCCAACCTTCACCAATTCTCTTCAAACTATCCAAAATCCATCACCTGTTGGTCTCTAACCATTCTACACTAACAAATTAACTTAATCATGCCTAAAACATGGTGTAGGAAAGAATTTGCAAACCTGGTAAAATCGAGTGAACAGATGGAGAAATCCTTCAATTCAGGCCTTCAATCTTTCCCAATTCCTTCACTGAGTAGTCTTCTAGCTTCTGTATGCAAAAGGAATGGTTGAAACAACTTGATTCTTGAAAACCGATTTTGAATTGCTTCCTTGAAATCTCAATCACCAACTCTTCAATTCTCCATGGATTTGATCTCAATTCAATCTGCACAGCTTCACTATGATGTATATAATGTGTTTGTGTGGAAAAAATGAATGGAAATGAAGAAGAATGAAGAAATTGAACTTGACTTGCAATGGAAGATTCTTGATATCACTCTCTCTTTTCTGCACCAATTCTCACCAACTTTGCATCTGAGCAAGTTACATATGATATATAGAGTGGTTTAGAATCATCTAGAACCCTCTAGGATCATCCAATGAGAAATTGAACTTTTCATGTCATGGTATTTTGAATTCAATTCTCCTTACATGCTATCTCATGCCAAGCTCCTTGTAACCTTTGATTATGACTTGAAATTATCCCCATATGAGATTTATGATGAGTTACAATGCATAACCAATGTGCTCATTGAGTTTTGTTGAGTTTTGCTTTGGTACCTTAATATGCAAGTAAGCCAATTCCAAAGAAGCCCTATGATCCAAGCCTCAAATCAAAATTGTGGCTGAACCATTGTTCTTAGAATGTAATTTGGAGTCAAAATGAGCTATTATATGACATGGTTTGGATTTATAACTTGTGATTTCCAATTTTCAATTTCACCTTAATTAACTTATGCCTCCATTTTAGGCCATTTTTATCACTTTTTGATACAAGCCTTTTCAACATCTCATGACCTCCTTACTAGCCTTAAAACATCATTCTAAGAAAGTTTGATGTTGAAGATTTTTCCATTTGAAGCTTGGAAATAGGAGATATGGCCTTATGCTTGAAATGACCTATAACCTCCAAATGACCAAAATGCCCTTGACTTGTCAAAGCCATAAGTTGAGTTCTAAAAATCCTATCAAGGACTTCTAGTACTATATAGAAAGCTAAGGCGATTATCTACAACATTCATGTTGACCAAGAATCCATAGGAATTATCCTACTAGGGCAAACGTTGGATGCAAGTTGGGTGACTTTCAAGGACCCAGATTCACATACCTCAGATGACCTGTAATTTGTCAAAGCCATAACTTGAGCTCTACAAATCCTATCAAGGACTTATAGCACTCAAATTAAAGCTAAGAACAAGCTCTACAACATTCATGTTGTGGGGAAGATGAGATGACAATCACATCTTGAGCTAAACTGCCTTGAAGATAGGGATCAAACTAGGGGATTTTACACTGTCAATCCTTAGAAACCCTAGCTTAAAACTTCTCAAACTCCTCAATCATGATGAGTTGGTCTAGGAATCATCCTTATAGCATCTCAATGCATCATTCCATGATCACATGGCTCTTGGATTGGGTCTCAACCCTCTCCAAATCATCAGTTGACCTAGGGTTGACCCAGTCAAACCCTAATTCCACCACTCATGGCTGAATCTTCTGAATTCTTGTACAATGACCTCTCTAGGCTTCATGATGGCTTTCAAGTAATCTCACAAGCTTTTTCAAAGCTTCAAGTCTATCCTCATAGTCTCAGAATCATCTGAGGAGCTCCCACAACTCTCAAGTTATGAGGCACACAACCTTGGTTTCAACCAATCTCTCTGAGGATCTCTTGAGTTCTCTGACAAAGGTATCAACCTTTGAACCTTTGAATAACCTTCTTGGCTAGCTTCAAAGTCTCATATAACTCTTGATGGGTAAATAAATGTTGGTCAAATTTTGGGGTGCAACAGCTGCCCCTATTCAAACGGCTTAAACCTGACTGGGTGAGGAGCGAACGGCTCTCAGCCAATCATGGTGCAAGAGGGTTGAATACCGATAAACCCAGAAATTTGCCAATAGCACGAGCACACGGTACTCTGGCAGGAACGAATCTTCGAACACTGAAATCGTAGCTGCACGGCAACTAGCTGGAGATACTGATCTGAACCTTGTCGTCAGTTACTCACATCGAATTCCTCTGACCTTGTCATCAGACACCTGACCTCGCCGTCAGGCGTTCGTGAAAATAAAGCGTCTGACATCACCGTCGGACAACCAAAACACCCAACATCGCCGCTGGAAAACTAAATCACCTGACATCGCCGCCAAAAACAAACATCCAAAACACCCAACATCGCCGCTGGACAGATAAACCACCTGACATCGCCGCCAGAAACAAACATCCAACATCGCCGCCGGAGAACTAAATCACCTGACATCGCCGCCAGAAACAAACATCCAAAACACCCAACATCGCCGCTGGAAAGATAAATCACCTGACATCGCCGCCAGAAACAAACATCCAACATCGCCGCCAGAGAACTAAATCACCTGACATCGCCGCCAGAAACAAACATCCAAAACACCCAACATCGCCGCTGGACAGATAAACCACCTGACATCGCTGCCAGAAACAAACATCCAACATCGCCGCCGGAGAACTAAATCACCTGACATCGCCGCCAGAAACAAACATCCAAAACACCCAACATCGCCGCTGGAAAGATAAATCACCTGACATCGCCGCCAGAAACAAACATCCAACATCGCCGCCGGAGATGGAGAATCTGACATCGCCGTCGGAAACAAACATCCAACATCGCCGCTGGAGCTACAAAGGGTCTGACATCGCTGTCAACCAAACATGACCCTGAGAAACACCCGACATCGCCGTCAAGTACTCAACATAATCTGACTTCGCCGTCAACTCTCAACATCGTCTGACCTCGCCGTCAGTGTGAAGAAACTTCATTGGGGAGTTGGTCACACGGTAACCGGTAATACATAGTCGATCATGCCATCAGGCATTCAAAGAACACTGTTGGGCATCAGCCGGACTTCAACCATCGGGTTGATCATGCCATCAGGCATTCCAAGGGATTGTCGGGCATCAGCCGGACTTCAACCATCGGGTTGATCATGCCATCAGGCATTCCAAAGACCTCGTCGGGCATCAGCCGGACTTCGTCAGCAAGTCAGGAATAGAGTTCTTGGTCAATCATGAGCCAACTGGGAACATCTAAACCTCTTCCATCAGGCACTCCACATCAGCTGAGAGAACTGCTTCATTAACACAGTCAGACTTCAATCATGGAGTCTTCAAGGGAGGTTTCAACTTCGCCGCTGGAAAACCTGCTGGGGAGGACGCTTCGCCGCTGGGGATTCTGGAGAACTATCAAGTAACTCCGCTCCGGGGGGTCCAGAAATCATTCTGAATAAATCAACTCTGCTAAGGACTTCAAGAATCATCTTGGACAAACAACTCCGCCGGGGACCTTCAAGAATCATTTTGAACAAATAACTCCGTCGGGGACCTTCAAGAATCATCTTGCACCGGTAACCATTCTGGAGATTTCAAGAATCATCCTGAGCAAACACTCTGTTGGGGATTTCAGGAATCATCCTGAACTGAAGACTGGGGACTCGAAGCGTCAGCTTGAGCAACCAACTCTGGAGACTGCACTGGGTACTTAAGAATCATCTTAAGCAAACGACCCTGCTGAGGAATTCAAGAATCATCTTGAAACGAAGACTTCGCTGGGGGTCTCAAGAATCATCATGAGCAAGCGACTTCGTTTGCGGAGAATGTCAGGAATCATCCTGAGCAATCAATTCTGCTGTGGAACACCTGCAAAACAAGAACGGTAACAACCTAGATCATGTTTATTATGCATATGCTTCGTCAATGGCGCAATGCTCCACACGGTGGAAATTCTATGCGTTTATGATAAATGCTATGCAATCGTGCACAATGATGCGATCCCGTCAGCAAAATAAATGCTGAAGGGAGAATCCTTCTGTCAAGGAGAAAGAACTACTTAGATAGAGGAATCATCCTGCTGAGGAGAACGGTGGTCACGCCAATCTCAATTGGACTCCGCAGGGGACACAACTTCAGTTGACTGCTGCGTGGGAAACAACTTCATTTGATTGCTGCAAGGGAACGAAGCTCTACGAGAACCTGGACCTGCTGAGGGAAAGCGATGTCAATCGCGGGAATAAACTGCATGGCCGTCTCGGCTACTTCTCTGGAGATAACGACTCTGTGGGGAAACAACTTCGACTATTCAACCTTCCACTGGGGAAAAACCAATCATGGCTTGGGCAGCTTCCAAGGATTCGGCTCTCTTGGGGTATCTGCAAACTCGGCTGAGGAAGGAGAAATCATTCTGCTTCGCTGGAAAGCACGACTCTGCGGGGGAATCTCAATTCCGCTGGGGAAGAAGGAATCATCCGACTTCGGGGGAGAGTACGACTCTGGTGGGGAATTTCAATTCCGCTGGAGATTTCAGTCTGGCACCATCAGTTGCTGCATACTTCGGCGTACGAATAGTTTCCTACAAAACCTGCACTTGTGACCCGGTGCTGGGGGATGAACACAAGCTTTGGCGCCCGACTCAGCTGAGGAAGTGACATTCCTTCAGGATACATCTGATTGGGGAAGAGAATCATCTCTTCCTGGGGAGACATATCAATGCTCATTATCTCGGGTTCAGACTCTGCGGGGAGAGGCTACTGAACTCTGCTGGAGAAGGAGGAATCATCCTGCTTCGGGGATGCGCACGGCGCACTGTCTGGAATATGCTACACCTGTAACAACACAAAAAAACAGACAAGATACCCTTTTCAAAGGGACCTATCAAGGTTATTATCTCGTGACAATATTCAAGTAATTAATTGTTTCAACAATCAGTGGCCTAGGCCAGTAAGTTTATGTATGCGCATTTTATCAAAAACATCGGCGTTCTTTTTCGCAAACAAAATAGATAAATGCTAAACAGACAAACAGAATTGCTGAATAGTATGTATTTTATTGATAACGAATCCCTGAATGGGTAAAAATGTTTTACAACAGATGCAAGCTCCTGGAATGAGGAAGCCGCGCAAAATAAAACATAAATATACATCAGTATATACAAATGTCGGCAACGAGGCATAGACGAACACCATGAGTTGATCCCTCTATGACCTACTCGACTTCGATACTTCTCCGATGCTTCAGCTTCGGAAGAGATTGATTCAGATAAACGGCCCTCAGGTCTTCCGAACCACTAAACAATGAAAGTCCACACGCGGAACGCAGTCATTTGCTTTTTCAAATCCCTAATTTTTGCGTGAACCGCCCTTTGCGGGTTTTCAGTTCACCGGGATACCCTTTTTTGCCGAAGCCGCCCAGTGTAGGTTTTCGACTTCACGGGTGTACCTTTTTTCAATTTATATCCCTAATTTTTGCCCGATACTTTTATTCTGTTTTTGGTTCGCCGGGATGCCCCTTTTTTGCCCGGACTCTCTTTTTTGTCCAGCGGGTCGCTTTCAAGCAAAGTATTTTTTAACTGCGTCCGCGTTCACCGGGGATGCAAAATCTTCACCATCCATTGTGGATAACAACAAAGCTCCTCCCGAGAAGACCTTGCTGACGACATACGGACCTTCGTAATTCGGAGTCCACTTGCCCCGGTGATCGGAGTGTGTAGGAAGAATCTTCTTCAGGACGAGATCACCCGTCTGAAAGCTTCTAGGACACACCTTCTTATCATAAGCTTTCTTCATTCGGCTTTGGTACAGACGACCAAATTCAATCGATGCTAACCTCTTCTCGTCCATCAGGCTGAGTTGGTTCAGACGATTCGTAATCCATTCTGCCTCGTCGAGTTTCACATCAACCAAAACTCGCAAAGAAGGGATCTCCACTTCTAACGGTAGGACAGCTTCCATACCATACACTAAGGAGAAAGGAGTTGCCCCGGTTGACGTACGTACCGTCGTACGATAACCGTGCAGTGCAAACGGCAGCATCTCGTGCCAATCTTTGTAGGTCACAACCATCTTCTGAACATTCTTCTTTATGTTCTTATTGGCTGCTTCAACGGCGCCATTCATCTTCGTCCGGTAAGGAGATGAGTTGTGGTGTTCAATCTTGAAACTCTGGCACAGATCCTTCATCATCTTGTTATTCAGGTTCGAACCATTATCAGTAATGATCCGCTCGGGAATTCTGTAACGACAGATGATGTCCCTCTTTATGAATTTAGCCACCACCTGCTTGGTCACATTAGCGTACGAGGCTGCCTCCATCCACTTGGTGAAGTAGTCGATAGCTACCAGAATGAAGCGATGACCGTTAGATGCAGTGGGCTCGATCTTGCCTATCATGTCGATGCCCCACATGGAGAACGGCCACGGAGAGGACATGACATTCAACGGGCACGGCGGCACATGAACTTTATCAGCATAAACCTGACACTTATGACATCTCTTCGCGAATCTGAAGCAGTCAGACTCCATCGTCAGCCAGTAGTATCCTGCTCTCAGGATCTTCCTCGTCATGGCATGCCCGCCGGCGTGCGTACCAAATGTGCCTTCATGGACTTCTTCCATGAGCATACTCGCCTCTTTCTCATCTACACATCTGAGTAGCACGAGATCGTGGTTTCTCTTATGCAACACTCCATCAGGATTGAGATAAAAGTTTCCAGACAGCCTCCTCAGAGTCTTCTTATCCTGGGTTGACGCACCCGCAGGATACTCCTTAGTCATAAGGAAAGTCTGGATGTCATGGAACCATGGCTTGCCGTCGGCGGCTTCCTCGATTGCCAAGACAAATGCAGGTCTATCAAGACGAGATAGTACAATTCTTGGAGCCTCATTCCAAAAATTGACTTTATACATTGAAGCCAACGTGGCTAAGGCATCAGCCATTTGATTTTCAGCCCTGGGCACATGATGGAGTCTCCCATTCCCCTTTAATTTGTTTGATCACAAGCGCTGAGTCACCATATACGTCTAGGTTCTTGATTCTCAAATCAATTGCCTCTTCTATACCCATGATGCATGCTTCGTACTCCGCCTCATTATTGGTGACTGGAAACGTCAGTCTCGCAGTAAACGGGATATGGGATCCGTGGGGAGTCGTGATGATAGCCCCGACGCCACTTCCATAGGAATTAACCGCCCCATCGAATATCAATTTCCACTGGGATTTCCTATCTGGCCCCTCGTCGGGCAACGGCTCATCGCAATCCTTCGCTTTGAGAAACATAATATCCGCGTCAGGGAATTCAAACTTCATAGGCTGATAATCCTCGATCGGCTGTTCGGCAGGGTAATCAGACAATACGCTTCCCTTGATGGCCTTCTGGGAAACGTACTGAATATCATATTCCGTTAACACCATTTGCCATCTGGCAATCCTGCCCGAAAGAGCCTGCTTCTCGAATACGTACTTGATCGGATCCATCTTCGAAATTAGCATGGTGGTGTGATTGAGCATGTACTGTCGTAGACGTTTGGCAGCCCAAGCTAGTGCACAACACGTCTTCTCCAGCATCGAGTATCGAGATTTACAGTCGGTGAACTTTTTACTCAAGTAGTAAATGGCATGCTCCTTTCTGCCCGTCTCGTCGTGCTGACCGAGAACACACCCCATACTATTCTCAAGAACTGTCAAGTACATGATTAATGGCCGTCCAACCACTAGGGGTATCAAGATTGGAGGTTCTTGAAGATACTGCTTTATCTTGTCAAATGCCTTCTGGTAATCCTCATTCCAAGTAATTGCCTGATCTTTCTTTAAAAGCTTGAACATCGGTTCACAAGTGGCCGTGAGCTGAGAGATAAACCTTGCAATGTAGTTTATTCTGCCCAAGAAACCACGAACTTCTTTTTCTGTTTTCGGCGCTGGCATTTCTTGAATGGCTTTTATTTTCGCAGGATCAACCTCGATGCCTCGTTCGCTAACGATAAACCCCAGTAACTTTCCGGACCGCACTCCGAAAGTACATTTGTTAGGATTCAACCTCAACCTGAATTTCCTAAGCCTCTCAAAAAGCTTCAATAAGTTGACCAGATGCTCTTCCTCTGTTTGGGACTTCGCAATCATGTCATCAATATAGACCTCGATCTCATGATGAATCATATCATGAAACAAAGTTACCATTGCTCGTTGGCAAGTGGCCCCTGCGTTCTTCAGACTGAAGGGCATTACCTTATAGCAAAATGTTCCCTAGGGGGTGATAAACGTCGTTTTCTCCATGTCCTCCGACGCCATCTTGATCTGGTTGTAACCGGAGAAGCCATCCATGAACGAAAACACGGAGAACTGGCCGGTGTTGTCGACCAACACATTGATATGAGGCAACGGGAAATCGTCTTTAGGGCTCGCCCTATTCAAATCCCGATAATCGACGCACATGCGTACCTTACCGTCTTTCTTCGGTACATGCACTATGTTGGCGACCCACGGAGGGTAAGTGGTGACCGCTAAGAAGCCAGCATCAAGCTGTTTCTGCACTTCTTCCTTGATCTTAACGGCCATATCTGGTCTCGTCCTCCTAAGCTTCTGCTTAACGGGAGGGCAATCTTCTCGCAACGGCAAGTGGTGGACCACGATGTCCGTGTCAAGTCCGGGCATATCTTCGTATGACCAAGCAAAGACGTCACTATACTCTCGAAGCATCTCGACTAATCTCTGCTTGACATCCCTTTGCAATGCAGCCCCTACTCTGACATTTCTGACGAGCTCTTCAGAACCCAGGTTCACGATTTCGATCTCCTCCTCATGAGGCTATCAGGCATTCCAAAGAAACTTCATTGGGGAGCTGGTCACACGGTAACCGGTAATACATAGTCGATCATGCCATCAGGCATTCAAAGAACACTGTCGGGCATCAGCCGGACTTCAACCATCGAGTTGATCATGCCGTCAGGCATTCCAAGGGATTGTCGGGCATCAGCCGGACTTCAACCATCGGGTTGATCATGCCATCAGGCATTCCAAAGACCTCGTCGGGCATCAGCCGGACTTCGTCAGCAAGTCGGGAATAGAGTTCTTGGTCAATCATGAGCCAACTTGGAACATCTAAACCTCTGCCATCAGGCACTCCGCATCAGCTGAGAGAACTGCTTCATTAACACGGTCAGACTTCAATCATGGAGTCTTCAAGGGAGGTTTCAACTTCGCCGCTGGAAAACCTGCTGGGGAGGATGCTTCGCTGCTGGGGATTCTGGAGAACTATCAAGTAACTCCGCTCCGGGGGTCCAGAAATCATTCTGAATAAATCAACTCTGCTGAGGACTTCAAGAATCATCTTGGACAAACAACTCCGCCGGGGACCTTCAAGAATCATCTTGAACAAATAACTCCGTCGGGGACCTTCAAGAATCATCTTGCACCGGTAACCATTCTGGAGATTTCAGGAATCATCCTGAGCAAACACTCTGTTGGGGATTTCAGGAATCATCCTGAACTGAAGACTGGGGACTCGAAGCGTCAGCTTGAGCAACAAACTCTGGAGACTGCACTGGGTACTTAAGAATCATCTTAAGCAAACGACCCTGCTGAGGAATTCAAGAATCATCTTGAAACGAAGACTTCGCTAGGGGTCTCAAGAATCATCATGAGCAAGCGACTTCGTTGGGGGAGAATGTCAGGAATCATCCTGAGCAATCAATTCTGCTGCGGAACACCTGCAAAACAAGAACGGTAACAACCTAGATCATGTTTATTATGCATATGCTTCGTCAAGGGCCAATGCTCCACACGGTGGAAATGCTATGCGTTTATGATAAATGTTATGCAATCGTGCACAATGATGCGATCCCGTCAGCAAAATAAATGTTGAAGGGAGAATCCTTCTGTCAAGGAGAAAGAACTACTCAGATAGAGGAATCATCCTGCTGAGGAGAATGGTGGTCACGCCAATCTCAATTGGACTCCGCAGGGGACACAACTTCAGTTGACTGCTACGTGGGAAACAACTTCATTTGATTGCTGCAAGGGAACGAAGCTCTACGAGAACCTGGACCTGCTGAGGGAAAGCGATGTCAATCACGGGAATAAACTGCATGGCCGTCTCGGCTACTTCTCCAGAGATAACGACTCTGTGGGGAAACAACTTCGGCTGTTCAACCTTCCACTGGGGAAAAACCAATCATGGCTTGGGCAGCTTCCAAGGATTCGGCTCTCTTGGGGTATCTGCAAACTCGGCTGAGGAAGGAGAAATCATTCTGCTTCGCTGGAAAGCACGACTCTGCGGGGGAATCTCAATTCCGCTGGGGAAGAAGGAATCATCCGACTTCGGGGGAGAGTACAACTCTGGTGGGGAATTTCAATTCCGCTGGAGACTTCAGTCTGGCACCATCAGTTGCTGCATACTTCGGCGTACGAATAGTTTCCTACGAAACCTTCACATGTGACCCGGTGCTGGGGGATGAACACGAGCTTCGGCGCCCGACTCAGCTGAGGAGGTGACGTTCCTTCAGGATACATCTGATTGGGGAAGAGAATCATCTCTGCCTGGGGAGACATATCAATGTTCATTATCTCGGGTTCAGACTCTGCGGGGAGAGGCTACTGAACTCTGCTGGAGAAGGAGGAATCATCCTGCTTCGGGGATGCGCACGGCGCACTGTCTGGAATATGCTACACCTGTAACAACACAAACAAACAGACAAGATACCCTTTTCAAAGGGACCTATCAAGGTTATTATCTCGTGACAATATTCAAGTAATTAATTGTTTCAACAATCAGTGGCCTAGGCCAGTAAGTTTATGTATGCGCATTTTATCAAAAACATCGGCGTTCTTTTTTGCAAACAAAACAGATAAATGCTAAACAGATAAATAGAATTGCTGAATAGTATGCATTTTATTGATAACGAACCCCTGAATGGGTAAAAATGTTTTACAACAGATGCAAGCTCCTGGAATGAGGAAGCCGCGCAAAATAAAACATAAATATACATCAGTATATACAAATGTCGGCAACGAGGCGTAGACGAACACCATGAGTTGATCCCTCTATGACCCACTCGACTTCGATACTTCTCCGATGCTTCAGCTTCGGAAGAGATTGATTCAGATAAACGGCCCTCAGGTCTTCCGAACCACTAAACAATGAAAGTCCACACGTGGAACGCAGTCATTTGCTTTTTCAAATCCCTAATTTTTGCGTGAACCGCCCTTTGCGGGTTTTCAGTTCACCGGGATACCCTTTTTTGCCGAAGCCGCCCAGTGTAGGTTTTCGACTTCGCGGGTGTACCTTTTTTCAATTTATATCCCTAATTTTTGCCCGAACCTTTTATTCTGTTTTTGGTTCGCCGGGATGCCCCTTTTTTGCTTGGACTCTCTTTTTTGTCCAGCGGATCGCTTTCAAGCAAAGTATTTTTTAACTGCGTCCGCGTTCACCGGGGATGCAAAATCTTCACCATCCATCGTGGATAACAAAAAAGCTCCTCCCGAGAAGACCTTGCTGACGACGTACGAACCTTCGTAATTCGAAGTCCACTTGCCCCGGTGATCGGAGTGTGGAGGAAGAATCTTCTTCAGGAAGAGATCACCCGTCTGAAAGCTTCTAGGACACACCTTCTTATCATAAGCTTTCTTCATTAGGCTTTGGTACAGACGACCAAATGCAATCGATGCTAACCTCTTCTCGTCCATCAGGCTGAGTTGGTTCAGACGATTCGTAATCCATTCTGCCTCGTCGAGTTTCACATCAACCAAAACTCGCAAAGAAGGGATCTCCACTTCTAACGGTAGGACTGCTTCCATACCATACACTAAGGAGGAAGGAGTTGCCCCGGTTGACGTACGTACCGTCGTACGATAACCGTGCAGTGCAAACGGCAGCATCTCGTGCCAGTCTTTGTAGGTCACAACCATCTTCTGAACAATCTTCTTTATGTTCTTATTGGCTGCTTCAACGGCGCCATTCATCTTCGGCCGGTAAGGAGATGAGTTGTGGTGTTCAATCTTGAAACTCTGGCACAACTCCTTCATCATCTTGTTATTCAGGTTCGAACCATTATCAGTAATGATCCGCTCGGGAATTCCGTAACGACAGATGATGTCCCTCTTTATGAATTTAGCCACCACCTGCTTGGTCACATTAGCGTACGAGGCTGTGTCCACCCACTTGGTGAAGTAGTCGATAGCTACCAGAATGAAGCGATGACCGTTAGAGGCAGTGAGCTCGATCTTGCCTATCATGTCGATGCCCCACATGGAGAACGACCACGCAGAGGACATGACATTCAACGGGCACGGCGGCACATGAACTTTATCAGCATAAACCTGGCACTTATGACATCTCTTCGTGAATCTGAAGCAGTCAGACTCCATCGTCAGCCAGTAGTATCCTGCTCTCAGGATCTTCCTCGTCATGGCATGCCCGCCGGCGTGCGTACCAAATTTGCCTTCATGGACTTCTTCCATGAGCATACTCGCCTCTTTCTCATCTACACATCTGAGTAGCACGAGATCGTGGTTTCTCTTATACAACACTCCATCAGGATTGAGATAAAAGTTTCCAGACAGCCTCCTCAGAGTCTTCTTATCCTGGGTTGACGCACCCGCAGGATACTCCTTAGTCATAAGGAAAGTCTGGATGTCATGGAACCATGGCTTGCCGTCAGCGGCTTCCTCGATTGCAAAGACAAACGCTGGTCTATCAAGACGAGATAGTACAATTCTTGGAGCCTCATTCCAAAAATTGACTTTATACATTGAAGCCAACGTGGCTAAGGCATCAGCCATTTGATTTTCAGCCCTGGGCACATGATGGAGTTCCACTCGATCAAAGAATGGAAGTAGCCTTCTGGCATAATTCACGTACGACACCAAATTCGATTGACGAGTCTCCCACTCCCCTTTAATTTGGTTGATCACAATCGCTGAGTCACCATATACGTCTAGGTTCTTGATTCTCAAATCAATTGCCTCTTCTATACCCATGATGCATGCTTCGTACTCCGCCTCATTATTGGTGACTGGAAACGTCAGTCTCGCAGTAAACGGGATATGGGATCCGTGGGGAGTCGTGATGATAGCCCCGACGCCACTTCCATAGGAATTAACCGCCCCATCGAATATCAATTTCCACTGGGATTTCCTATCTGGCCCCTCGTCGGGCAACGGCTCATCGCAATCCTTCGCTTTGAGAAACATAATATCCTCGTCAGGGAATTCAAACTTCATAGGCTGATAATCCTCGATCGGCTGTTCGGCAAGGTAATCAGACAATACGCTTCCCTTGATGGCCTTCTGGGAAACGTACTGAATATCATATTCCGTTAACACCATTTGCCATCTGGCAATCCTGCCCGAAAGAGCCTGCTTCTCGAAGACGTACTTGATCGGATCCATCTTCGAAATTAGCATGGTGGTGTGATTGAGCATGTACTGTCGTAGACGTTTGGCAGCCCAGGCTAGTGCACAACACGTCTTCTCCAGCATCGAGTATCGAGATTTACAGTCGGTGAACTTTTTACTCAAGTAGTAAATGGCATGCTCCTTTCTGCCCGTCTCGTCATGCTGACCGAGAACACACCCCATACTATTCTCAAGAACTGTCAAGTACATGATTAATGGCCGTCCAACCACTAGGGGTATCAAGATTGGAGGTTCTTGAAGATACTGCTTTATCTTGTCAAATGCCTTCTGGTAATCCTCATTCCAAGTAATTGCCTGATCTTTCTTTAAAAGCTTGAACATCGGTTCACAAGTGGCCGTGAGCTGAGAGATAAACCTTGCAATGTAGTTTATTCTGCCCAAGAAACCACGAACTTCTTTTTCTGTTTTCGGCGCTGGCATTTCTTGAATGGCTTTTATTTTCGCAGGATCAACCTCGATGCCTCGTTCGCTAACGATAAACCCCAGTAACTTTCCGGACCGCACTCCGAAAGTACATTTGTTAGGATTCAACCTCAACCTGAATTTCCTAAGCCTCTCAAAAAGCTTCAATAAGTTGACCAGATGCTCTTCCTCTGTTTGGGACTTCGCAATCATGTCATCAACATAGACCTCGATCTCATGATGAATCATATCATGAAACAAAGTTACCATTGCTCGTTGGCAAGTGGCCCCTGCGTTCTTCAGACTGAAGGGCATTACCTTATAGCAAAATGTTCCCTAGGGGGTGATAAACGTCGTTTTCTCCATGTCCTCCGACGCCATCTTGATCTGGTTGTAACCGGAGAAGCCATCCATGAACGAAAACACGGAGAACTGGCCGGTGTTGTCGACCAACACATTGATATGAGGCAACGGGAAATCGTCTTTAGGGCTCGCCCTATTCAAATCCCGATAATCGACGCACATGCGTACCTTACCGTCTTTCTTCGGTACATGCACTATGTTGGCGACCCACGGAGGGTAAGTGGTGACCGCTAAGAAGCCAGCATCAAGCTGTTTCTGCACTTCTTCCTTGATCTTAACGGCCATATCTGGTCTCGTCCTCCTAAGCTTCTGCTTAACGGGAGGGCAATCTTCTCGCAGCGGCAAGTGGTGGACCACGATGTCCGTGTCAAGTCCGGGCATATCTTCGTATGACCAAGCAAAGACGTCACTATACTCTCGAAGCATCTCGACTAATCTCTGCTTGACATCCCTTTGCAATGCAGCCCCTACTCTGACATTTCTGACGAGCTCTTCAGAACCCAGGTTCACGATTTCGATCTCCTCCTCATGAGGCTATCAGGCATTCCAAAGAAACTTCATTGGGGAGCTGGTCACACGGTAACCGGTAATACATAGTCGATCATGCCATCAGGCATTCAAAGAACACTGTCGGGCATCAGCCGGACTTCAACCATCGAGTTGATCATGCCGTCAGGCATTCCAAGGGATTGTCGGGCATCAGCCGGACTTCAACCATCGGGTTGATCATGCCATCAGGCATTCCAAAGACCTCGTCGGGCATCAGCCGGACTTCGTCAGCAAGTCGGGAATAGAGTTCTTGGTCAATCATGAGCCAACTTGGAACATCTAAACCTCTGCCATCAGGCACTCCGCATCAGCTGAGAGAACTGCTTCATTAACACGGTCAGACTTCAATCATGGAG
The DNA here is from genome assembly GCA_963859935.3 of Lathyrus sativus. Taxonomy (NCBI): domain Eukaryota; kingdom Viridiplantae; phylum Streptophyta; class Magnoliopsida; order Fabales; family Fabaceae; genus Lathyrus; species Lathyrus sativus. Next base: position 249,383,815 of record OZ012740.1, on the reverse strand, counting down.
TCTTCAAGGGAGGTTTCAACTTCGCCGCTGGAAAACCTGCTGGGGAGGACGCTTCGCCGCTGGGGATTCTGGAGAACTATCAAGTAACTCCGCTCCGGGGGTCCAGAAATCATTCTGAATAAATCAACTCTGCTGAGGACTTCAAGAATCATCTTGGACAAACAACTCCGCCGGGGACCTTCAAGAATCATCTTGAACAAATAACTCCGTCGGGGACCTTCAAGAATCATCTTGCACCGGTAACCATTCTGGAGATTTCAGGAATCATCCTGAGCAAACACTCTGTTGGGGATTTCAGGAATCATCCTGAACTGAAGACTGGGGACTCGAAGCGTCAGCTTGAGCAACAAACTCTGGAGACTGCACTGGGTACTTAAGAATCATCTTAAGCAAACGACCCTGCTGAGGAATTCAAGAATCATCTTGAAACGAAGACTTCGCTAGGGGTCTCAAGAATCATCATGAGCAAGCGACTTCGTTGGGGGAGAATGTCAGGAATCATCCTGAGCAATCAATTCTGCTGCGGAACACCTGCAAAACAAGAACGGTAACAACCTAGATCATGTTTATTATGCATATGCTTCGTCAACGGCGCAATGCTCCACACGGTGGAAATGCTATGCGTTTATGATAAATGTTATGCAATCGTGCACAATGATGCGATCCCGTCAGCAAAATAAATGTTGAAGGGAGAATCCTTCTGTCAAGGAGAAAGAACTACTCAGATAGAGGAATCATCCTGCTGAGGAGAATGGTGGTCACGCCAATCTCAATTGGACTCCGCAGGGGACACAACTTCAGTTGACTGCTACGTGGGAAACAACTTCATTTGATTGCTGCAAGGGAACGAAGCTCTACGAGAACCTGGACCTGCTGAGGGAAAGCGATGTCAATCACGGGAATAAACTGCATGGCCGTCTCGGCTACTTCTCCGGAGATAACGACTCTGTGGGGAAACAACTTCGGCTGTTCAACCTTCCACTGGGGAAAAACCAATCATGGCTTGGGCAGCTTCCAAGGATTCGGCTCTCTTGGGGTATCTGCAAACTCGGCTGAGGAAGGAGAAATCATTCTGCTTCGCTGGAAAGCACGACTCTGCGGGGGAATCTCAATTCCGCTGGGGAAGAAGGAATCATCCGACTTCGGGGGAGAGTACAACTCTGGTGGGGAATTTCAATTCCGCTGGAGACTTCAGTCTGGCACCATCAGTTGCTGCATACTTCGGTGTACGAATAGTTTCCTACGAAACCTTCACATGTGACCCGGTGCTGGGGGATGAACACGAGCTTCGGCGCCCGACTCAGCTGAGGAGGTGACGTTCCTTCAGGATACATCTGATTGGGGAAGAGAATCATCTCTGCCTGGGGAGACATATCAATGCTCATTATCTCGGGTTCAGACTCTGCGGGGAGAGGCTACTGAACTCTGCTGGAGAAGGAGGAATCATCCTGCTTCGGGGATGCGCACGGCGCACTGTCTGGAATATGCTACACCTGTAACAACACAAACAAACAGACAAGATACCCTTTTCAAAGGGACCTATCAAGGTTATTATCTCGTGACAATATTCAAGTAATTAATTGTTTCAACAATCAGTGGCCTAGGCCAGTAAGTTTATGTATGCGCATTTTATCAAAAACATCGGCGTTCTTTTTTGCAAACAAAACAGATAAATGCTAAACAGATAAATAGAATTGCTGAATAGTATGCATTTTATTGATAACGAACCCCTGAATGGGTAAAAATGTTTTACAACAGATGCAAGCTCCTGGAATGAGGAAGCCGCGCAAAATAAAACATAAATATACATCAGTATATACAAATGTCGGCAACGAGGCGTAGACGAACACCATGAGTTGATCCCTCTATGACCCACTCGACTTCGATACTTCTCCGATGCTTCAGCTTCGGAAGAGATTGATTCAGATAAACGGCCCTCAGGTCTTCCTAACCACTAAACAATGAAAGTCCACACGCGGAACGCAGTCATTTGCTTTTTCAAATCCCTAATTTTTGCGTGAACCGCCCTTTGCGGGATTTCAGTTCACCGGGATACCCTTTTTTGCCGAAGCCGCCCAGTGTAGGTTTTCGACTTCGCGGGTGTACCTTTTTTCAATTTATATCCCTAATTTTTGCCCGAACCTTTTATTCTGTTTTTGGTTCGCCGGGATGCCCCTTTTTCGCTTGGACTCTCTTTTTTGTCCAGCGGATCGCTTTCAAGCAAAGTATTTTTTAACTGCGTCCGCGTTCACCGGGGATGCAAAATCTTCACCATCCATCGTGGATAACAAAAAAGCTCCTCCCGAGAAGACCTTGCTGACGACGTACGAACCTTCGTAATTCGGAGTCCACTTGCCCCGGTGATCGGAGTGTGGAGGAAGAATCTTCTTCAGGAAGAGATCACCCGTCTGAAAGCTTCTAGGACACACCTTCTTATCATAAGCTTTCTTCATTCGGCTTTGGTACAGACGACCAAATGCAATCGATGCTAACCTCTTCTCGTCCATCAGGCTGAGTTGGTTCAGACGATTCGTAATCCATTCTGCCTCGTCGAGTTTCACATCAACCAAAACTCGCAAAGAAGGGATCTCCACTTCTAACGGTAGGACAGCTTCCATACCATACACTAAGGAGGAAGGAGTTGCCCCGGTTGACGTACGTACCGTCGTACGATAACCGTGCAGTGCAAACGGCAGCATCTCGTGCCAGTCTTTGTAGGTCACAACCATCTTCTGAACAATCTTCTTTATGTTCTTATTGGCTGCTTCAACGGCGCCATTCATCTTCGGCCGGTAAGGAGATGAGTTGTGGTGTTCAATCTTGAAACTCTGGCACAACTCCTTCATCATCTTGTTATTCAGGTTCGAACCATTATCAGTAATGATCCGCTCGGGAATTCCGTAACGACAGATGATGTCCCTCTTTATGAATTTAGCCACCACCTGCTTGGTCACATTAGCGTACGAGGCTGTGTCCACCCACTTGGTGAAGTAGTCGATAGCTACCAGAATCAAGCGATGACCGTTAGAGGCAGTGAGCTCGATCTTGCCTATCATGTCGATGCCCCACATGGAGAACGACCACGCAGAGGACATGACATTCAACGGGCACGGCGGCACATGAACTTTATCAGCATAAACCTGGCACTTATGACATCTCTTCGTGAATCTGAAGCAGTCAGACTCCATCGTCAGCCAGTAGTATCCTGCTCTCAGGATCTTCCTCGTCATGGCATGCCCGCCGGCGTGCGTACCAAATGTGCCTTCATGGACTTCTTCCATGAGCATACTCGCCTCTTTCTCATCTACACATCTGAGTAGCACGAGATCGTGGTTTCTCTTATACAACACTCCATCAGGATTGAGATAAAAGTTTCCAGACAGCCTCCTCAGAGTCTTCTTATCCTGGGTTGACGCACCCGCAGGATACTCCTTAGTCATAAGGAAAGTCTGGATGTCATGGAACCATGGCTTGCCGTCAGCGGCTTCCTCGATTGCAAAGACAAACGCTGGTCTATCAAGACGAGATAGTACAATTCTTGGAGCCTCATTCCAAAAATTGACTTTATACATTGAAGCCAACGTGGCTAAGGCATCAGCCATTTGATTTTCAGCCCTGGGCACATGATGGAGTTCCACTCGATCAAAGAATGGAAGTAGCCTTCTGGCATAATTCACGTACGACACCAAATTCGATTGACGAGTCTCCCACTCCCCTTTAATTTGGTTGATCACAATCGCTGAGTCACCATATACGTCTAGGTTCTTGATTCTCAAATCAATTGCCTCTTCTAGGCCCATGATGCATGCTTCGTACTCCGCCTCATTATTGGTGACTGGAAACGTCAGTCTCGCAGTAAACGGGATATGGGATCCGTGGGGAGTCGTGATGATAGCCCCGACGCCACTTCCATAGGAATTAACCGCCCCATCGAATATCAATTTCCACTGGGATTTCCTATCTGGCCCCTCGTCGGGCAACGGCTCATCGCAATCCTTCGCTTTGAGAAACATAATATCCTCGTCAGGGAATTCAAACTTCATAGGCTGATAATCCTCGATCGGCTGTTCGGCAAGGTAATCAGACAATACGCTTCCCTTGATGGCCTTCTGGGAAACGTACTGAATATCATATTCCGTTAACACCATTTGCCATCTGGCAATCCTGCCCGAAAGAGCCTGCTTCTCGAAGACGTGCTTGATCGGATCCATCTTCGAAATTAGCATGGTGGTGTGATTGAGCATGTACTGTCGTAGACGTTTGGCAGCCCAGGCTAGTGCACAACACGTCTTCTCCAGCATCGAGTATCGAGATTTACAGTCGGTGAACTTTTTACTCAAGTAGTAAATGGCATGCTCCTTTCTGCCCGTCTCGTCGTGCTGACCGAGAACACACCCCATACTATTCTCAAGAACTGTCAAGTACATGATTAATGGTCGTCCAACCACTAGGGGTATCAAGATTGGAGGTTCTTGAAGATACTGCTTTATCTTGTCAAATGCCTTCTGGCAATCCTCATTCCAAGTAATTGCCTGATCTTTCTTTAAAAGCTTGAACATCGGTTCACAAGTGGCCGTGAGCTGAGAGATAAACCTTGCAATGTAGTTTATTCTGCCCAAAAAACCACGAACTTCTTTTTCTGTTTTCGGTGCTGGCATTTCTTGAATGGCTTTTATTTTCGCAGGATCAACCTCGATGCCTCGTTCGCTAACAATAAACCCCAGTAACTTTCCGGACCGCACTCCGAAAGTACATTTGTTAGGATTCAGCCTCATCTGAATTTCCTAAGCCTCTCAAAAAGCTTCAATAAGTTGACCAGATGCTCTTCCTCCGTTTGGAACTTCGCAATCATGTCATCAACATAGACCTCGATCTCATGATGAATCATATCATGAAACAAAGTTACCATTGCTCGTTGGTAAGTGGCCCCTGCGTTCTTCAGACCGAAGGGCATTACCTTATAGCAAAATGTTCCCCAGGGGGTGATAAACGTCGTTTTCTCCATGTCCTCCGGCGCCATCTTGATCTGGTTGTAACCGGAGAAGCCATCCATGAACGAAAACATGGAGAACTGGGCGGTGTTGTCGACCAACACATCGATATGAGGCAACGGGAAATCGTCTTTAGGGCTCGCCCTATTCAAATCCCGATAATCGACGCACATGTGTACCTTACCGTCTTTCTTCGGTACAGGCACTATGTTGGCGACCCACGGAGGGTAAGTGGTGACCGCTAAGAAGCCAGCATCAAGTTGTTTCTGCACTTCTTCCTTGATCTTAACGGCCATATCTGGTCTCGTCCTCCTAAGCTTCTGCTTAACGGGAGGGCAATCTTCTCGCAGCGGCAAGTGGTGGACCACGATGTCCGTGTCAAGTCCGGGCATATCTTCGTATGACCAAGCAAAGACGTCACTATACTCTCGAAGCATCTCGACTAATCTCTGCTTGACATCCCTTTGCAATGCAACCCCTACTCTGACATTTCTGACGAGCTCTTCAGAACCCAGGTTCACAATTTCGATCTCCTCCTCATGAGGCAGAATAACTTTTTCCTCTTGTTTCAACAAGCGGGCCAACTCTTCAGGAAGGTCTTCGTCTTCATCAATCTCTTCTTCGGCTTGATAGATCGGGTAATCAAAGTCGAAGTGAGTCGTAGAAGGTCCAGAGTCGATGTCATCTGTTATGTGGATCCTGCAATAACAAGGGTTAAGTTTAAAACAAGAATATGCAGGTTAGCACAAACCCCAATGCCATTTTACTGTTTTTCAAAACAAATATAAAACAGGAATAACAGAGATCGCAATATTTGAATACGAAGAAAACGCCTTTGATTTATTAACAAAATGCATGTACATAATCCAACAAGGCCCTGACAATAAAACCGCTATGACCCGGGTAGGACATAGGGTTGTACAATGATTGGAAAAAGTAAATCATTACTCTTCACTTGTCATCGGGATGATATCCTTGATGGTCCAATTGTTGAGGCCCTCTCCTGGCTTGCTTGGCTGAATCCAAGAGTCGAGGTCACAATCGCTATCCCCGCTGTCTTCAGACACCGCGTTGATGCTTTCGAAAATCACTCCGCCACTGGTAAATAGGATCGGCCCCTTACCTCGAGACGCACTGCTAGACGAAGAAGAAGAAGCTTCAGCTCCAGGAGAATACCCCAACCCAAACTTATCGTGCTTGTTCGGTATCTCCAGAATATGCCCCCAACCTGGGGTAGACCCAGCTTGGATAACGGCCCGAGCTTCTTTGAATGAGGAGAGATTCATCTCTGGCTTTTCTGTGACTACAGGAGCTACTTCTTTCACTTTGACAGCCTCGAACGCTTGGCAAAGGGTTTCATGGATTTCGCCATCCATTTCAACATACTTAAAGGATGACAAATGGCTCACCATTATGTCCTCCTCGCCGCACACGGTTACGATGCTTCCTCCGACAGCATATTTGAGCTTTTGGTGCAACGTGAAGGTCACGACACCAGCAGCATGGATCCACGGCCGGCCCAAGAGACAATGTAGGCAGGCATGATGTCCATAATATAAAAGACCGTGTCAAACGTTTCCGGACCGACTTGGACCGGCAGGGTCACCTCCCCGAAAACGTGGCGTTTAGTCCCGTCGAATGCTTTCACCACAAGATCACTGGGTGTGCAGATCACTCCCCGAGTATCCAACTTCATTAAGGCCTTCTTCGGAAGCACATTAAGCGACGAACCCGTGTCCACCAACACGTGCGACATGATTGTGCCCCTACACTCTATCGAGATGTGCAGGGCGCTGTTGTGATCCCTCCCTTTTGGCGTCAGCTTTAAATCTGTGAAACCTAGCCCATTGCCAGCATTAACATGGGCTACCACCTCTTCTAGCTGATTCACCGATATCTCTTGCGGTACGTAGGCAGCGTTCAATACCTTCAGCAGCGCATTGCGGTGTGCCTTAGAACACAGCAACAAGTTGAGAATGGAAATCTTCGAGGGCGTCTGATGGAGATGGTCTACAATCTTGTAGTCGCTCTTTTTGATCAACCGCATAAACTCCTCGGCGTCTTTGACAAGCAAATCTGTTTCTGCCCCACGCGGGACCTCTTCAACGACTTTATTTTTCCCTTTATCGGCCGCATCAGCTCTGACCGCTTTATCCGCTACGACCTCTGGCGGTGCAAATACTCTTCCACTGCGAGTAATACCACTGATTCCTGCGAGGTTCTCCACCGTCGACCCATACAACTCTAGCTCCAACTTCTGTCCATTGAAATAGACTTCAGCCCCATAATGCCACGGAACAGCGTTAGTGCTCTCGAAGGGTATCGGCCCAGCTTTGGTAATAGTGATTGTAGGCGGTCTGGGCGCAGAAATGGTTATTGGCCGGCGAGGGATGGTGATGGTGGCGACTTCATCGGCATGCTTCAACACTACCTCTCTTGATACACTTTCATCCCTCCGGCTGAACTGAAGAATCCCCTCAGCCATCAGACTTTGGATTCCTTCTACCAACTGCTCACATCCATCAGAATGTGTGGCACAATTCATGCATAGTTCTCCGCATCCTGGAAAGAACCCTCTTTTCAACAACTTAGCTTTAACGAAGCTAAGTGGTGTCTTTAGGTCTCTGACATCAGTCAACAGATCTGCATTCTCTTCTTCGATAATGGCGTTCACTCCGCCTCCCCTATGATTTGGCATAGGATTCTTTGTGACATTGGGCATATTATCGGAGAAGTTAATGATCTTGGCATCTACCAGGTCCTGCACCTTGTGCTTAAAGGATTTGCAGTTCTCGATTGTGTGGCCTGGTGCCCCTGAGTGGAAATCGCAAGTGGCATTTGCGTCGTACCCTGGTGGAGGTGCCCCTGTCAAGGGAGCCATCGTCCTCTTCTGAACCAACTGAAGCTGAAGCAAAGTCTGCAAGAGTTGCGCGTACGACATGGGCGGTGCTTCGAAGTGACGGTTTGTCAAAGATGCCCGATTCTGGTACTTTCTATATCCATGTTGATTCGGTTGTTGTTGCTGCTGCTGCGGAGCTGCTGGGATATTTATACTGGCTATCTGCTGCTGAGGGCCTTTGCCCTTCCTTCGAGCGTTGGTCACAGCGCTCGCTTCTCCTTCTCGTCGTTTGCCAGTATAAGGTTTCTTTCCGCCTCCTCCAGCTGAAGATGACTCACCTTGAATTTTCCCGATCTTGATACCGTTCTCGACGTGCTCGCCCATGATAATGAGAGTTGAAAACGTCCCAGACATACCGCTGACTAACTTTTCATAGTAAACCCCTGGGAGGGTAGCTACAAACATCTGCACGAGCTCGCGTTCAACCATCGGCGGCTGAACCCGAGCTGCCAACTCACGCCACCGCTGGGCGTACTCCTTAAATCCTTCATTATTCATCTGCGACAGGTTCTAGAGCTGAACTCGGTTCGGGGCCAAGTCGATGTTGTACTGGTAATGGTGGACAAACGCTTCAGCGAGATCCTTCCATGTGCGCACACTAGTGGGCTCCAGACCCATGTACCACTCGAGGGATGGCCCAGAAAGACTGTCTTGGAAGAAGTGCATCAGCAACTTCTCGTCTTCCGAATAAGCAGACATCTTCCTGTAGTACGATCTCAGGTGGACACGAGGGCAAGTGGTGCCCTTATACTTCTCAAAGTCAGGCACCCTGAACTTAGGAGGTACCTTGAAATCAGCAATTAATCCCAGCTTGGACATATCAACACCCAAAGTATTCTGATTCTCAATATCTCTCATCTTATCTTCAAGTGCTTTGAACCTGAGCCGCGCTTCAGCATTCAGCTCCCCTTCAGCACCTCTTTGAGAGAACACATCATCCTGATGATCCTCAAGCCATGGTTGAGGCACCAACAGATTCCCGACGCCTGCATTGCCGTTGCCCGGCCCGATGTTGACATTAGCTCCCAGACTCCCATTACCGACGCCTGTCGTATTGAGTCCGATGTTGGCCATCACATTGCCATTAGCACTGCCGTTGCCCCCGGCCACGGGGACACCATTATGCGGAGTATCAACTGGTGGAGGAGTAGGCACGGCCCCGCCGTGGAGTATGCCGTTGCTATCAACCCTGGAGATCAAAGGCTGAACCAAAGTCCTGAGCTGGTCCTGACCATTGGCGACCACTTGCATGAGTTCCATGAAGCGATCCATCCTCTCGCGGAGCTCCTGAACATCTGTTTGCACTTGATCCATGATCCTGGTCTGATTAGCTCTAGTCGGATAACGGTGAATTAGTCTTTGATCAATCTTGGGACCACCGGAAATAGCCTGGGACACCCTGTAAACCTGAAAAACCTGTAAACACAAAAGGGTTAGGAAAAACAACAAAATGCTCGCCATGCAAATGCTTCATGCAAATGCATGCGTGTGTCTGTGTGTTTGGGAGATTTCCCCCGATCCTAGTGCCTTAGTGCCAGTGCTGATAATAATAAGAAGAAGAAGTCTGAGCCCAATCATGGAAACATCAATCTCATATATAAAGAAAGCCTATCAAGGCAGTACATAGCATCAGCAAGTACAAGATGAATCAACAGTGTGACCTCAGCCAACAAGCCTGGTGATGGTCAGCATACAACAATGATCAAAACAAAAGGAATACAAATAGTCAAGTACGGCCACGGGCGCGATACTCTTCTAACAACTCCTTCGTCTCTGGATGATCTGGCAGAGTGAGCAACCCCTCGACGAGCAATTCCCTCTGCACAATGGTATACTGAAGTCCCCCAACTGAACTTTCCCATGATCCTTCGCCGAAGCAGTCTTCTAATTTTCGCTTTTTGGACTCAAACGTCAACTTGCGCTCCTTCAGGTTAGCAAGAGCTTTGTTGAGCTGGCCTTCAACGGCATATCTGCGGGCGGTTTCTTCATCAAACCTCTTTTCATTGTCCTTCACCTGGGCTTCCATCTTGGAGATCTGTAGCATCAGCTTATCCTCCCGCTCTTTCCTGGTGGCCAGGGAAGCCTTCCAGTGCTGGTTGAACTTGGATATCCTCCGATATGCCTCGTCCAAGTGCTGCTTCTTCGTAGCCAGTACGTCGTTGACAGCTTTGAAGTCTCGACCCATGCGTTCACGCTGGACTATCTGCTTAGTCAGGTCTGTACCCAGCTGGTTCACCAACTCTGTTTGCCTTTTGAAAGAATGAACGGCTTCGTTCCTCTCGCTTCAGAGCTGAGCTAATTCCTTCTCTAATTCTTCGTTCGCCCGCTTCAATTCATCCCGCTCGGCTAACACCTGATTATGTTGCTGAATGGGCACAGTAGTAGGCTCTTCGATCATTGGAGGGCTTTCTGGCTTGGCATGAGGAAACGGCATCCCTATAGCATTGGCCCTGGCTCTGATCCAAGTCAAATACGGAGGGTAGGCTTGATTGTTGCTTTTTCCCAGCAAAGGCTTTCCTCGCTTACTGATACCGTTCCAGGCGCGCTGAAGCTTGGACAGCAGATCCCCCTCCAGAATACCAGTGAGGTACAGAGATTCCTGTACCTCTTCATCCTTCGGCGGAGTTCTCAAAGCATACGCGAACTGGCGAACCAGCAACGATGGATTGTAGTTTATACAACCCTTCCTACCTATCAGAGGCACATTAGGAAACCTGCTGCAACTGAAGATCACCTCAGTACCCAACTTATCTCTGTCAAACCAATCAATATTCTCTGCAGATAAACTCATCAGACGCTCAGGCCACTCAACTGTGGCTGCAGACAAGACAAAAGGACCCCTCTTGGGCAGATGACTTTCAAGCCATTTGTACAGCAAGGGTACGCAGCACGAGACATTCCTCCCCCTCCTGTTCTCGTTTTTGTAGTGAACTGAATGATAGACATCTCCTATCAAGGTAGGGACTGGATTCCCTAAAGCAAAGATGTGAAACGCATCAAAGTCTACAAAATCGGGCATATTAGGGAATAGAATAATGTCGTATATGCACAGAGCGAGGATGGCATTGAACGCGACCCAACATCTGTCCTTGGCACACTGCTGAGCCTTACCTACCAGAAACTGCAAGGAGAACCCAGGAACCTTGTTCCAACTAGTCAATACTAACTCGGAGGCGTCCAGATGAAGTGAAGGAGATAAACCAGCCAGATCAGGCTCAGCATCCATGTGGACAAAAGGCATCTGCCTCTTGATAGGCACACCTAGCAAATCAGCATATTCTTCCAGTGTAGGCGCGAGAACAAAGTCCTGAAAAGTAAAACATCTCAGTGGAGGGTCGTAGAAATGCAGCAGAGCGTGCAACCCATTCAACTCGAACACAGAAGGCTTTTGAACCAAACTGAGCAACCTGCCGTAAGATTTTCTGAACTCATCCTTCACAGAATCATCTGCTAGAGCTATCAAACCAGTCAGCTTAACCACCTCGGGGACAGGGAACTTGTAAGCCACGGTCTTCCTCAGAGAGCCCATAACAATACAATAGGAGGCAAGAAATCCTGGATCAGGGAAAACGGTACCTGCAACACAGACACACGTTAATGAAATGCAAATGAACATGCAAACTAATGCAAAATGCAGTCATGCAATAAGAGGCCAAGGTAACGGCTGCTGTGGAGATTATGTATCAACAATCACTGATAAGAAGAAAACCCCGGTGTAGGACCACAAATCTGATCCGCCAAGAACAACCATCTGATAGGACCATATACACAGGATCATAATTCTGCTCTGTCAAGAACAAATGTCTGATAATAAGGACCTCTGATGTATGATCAAGAAATATCTGCTGACGAGGTCTTCAGACCCCAATCAAAAATCTGCTCTATCAAGAACAAACATACAGCTGCTGATGAGATCTTCAGACCCCACTCAAAAATTTGCTCTATCAAGAACAAACAACATCTGCTGATGAGATCTTCAGACCCCAAAACTCTGCTCTGTCAAGAACAAACAACATCTCTGATGATAAACTCTATTCTATCAAGAACAGACATTCACCTGATGATAAGATCCTCTGATCAAAACCTGCTCTATCAAGAACAGACAAATCTGCAACTGAGAAACCCTGGTACCAACAAAACTGATTCACTATCAAGAAAACCAGGTAGTCTGAAGGTCAAAGTTTCCTGCAATGAACCCAACCCTGCTCACAGGTATGGCCCTAAACTGACTCAAGTTCGACATCCTATGCGTTCATCAGCGTCACAGACATTCAAGAGGGGTGATACGATACCCAGAAGGTGTGGCATCACCAGCTCATGAAGCGGCCTCACTTAGCTGAATCACAAATGATCGGTCCCTAGAGTCGACAATCCACCAAACCAGCAACCGTCTCAACCCAAAGGGTTGAAAGAGAAGCCAACCGGATGAACCTCGTCTGTGCATGGATTTCTTGAGACACTAGTGCCTGCAAAGCAAGCACGCGCCCACTAATTTCCACTCTAAGTCTATAGTGCACTCAAGCCTGGGTCTGGCTTCTCACTCATCAGAACTCCCATCCCACAACAGCACAGATAATCATATCAAACTGGAAATAAAATGCGGGAAATAAAGTGCGAGAAGTAAAATGCGATAAATAAACGCAACCCAAATAGTAAACATACAAGCGTTAGGATTGACTCTCGCAGGGAACCGTTGAATTCCCCAGCAGAGTCTCCAGTTGTCGCTTGCGCAAAAATAAGGTGCCGGCACAACAGAAGAGTCGCCACCTTTTGTTATTTATCCCTCAGATCGGGAAAGGAAACGATCGGAAAAACCTGACGAAAAAGGGTAAGACAAGGTCGTCGCAACCGTTGTCTGGATTAGGGAGTCGGTTATGCAAGAGGAAGGTATTAGCACCCCTCACGTCCGTCGTACTCGACGGGATCCACGCTTGTTGTGTTTACTTGGACGGGTTGGTGTTATTCTATCTACCTATCAAGGCTGGCTGAAAAAGAAAAGAAAATGACTCGGCAAAGCATCACGCTTTATGCCTACGTATTCTCATCAGAGAATGAGAAATCAGAGTCAACGTAGTTCGGCCTACGACGGGTTATGGGGAAGGTAGCTCGCCAATACATCAGTATTGTGCCTACATACTCTCAACAGGCATGAGAGATCAGAGCTTACGTAGTTCGGGACACTATGGTTTATTTCCTGTCTTTTACGAAAGAAGTGTTTTTTATTGTGTTTGCGATTTCAATCGCACTAGAGACTATGACCTGAGAGTGAATGCGTCGCATCTCACACAAAGGGTACCATACTAAACATCCAGACTGTGGAAAAGAAACTCTCCCACAATCCTTTCTCAGATAGCTTAAGGCTCGTAATGTACGAAAGAAATCATTCATGATTACTGTATCTTAAACTGTTTTGAGATGAGAAGAGAACAGGCCCAACTAGGAGGGAGACTATCAAGTCCTACTGTTGTCATGCCATGGATTCATCCTATGGTTGAGGTTTGAACAGGGAACTCCTAGAAGTTGTCATGCATAGGTTTCAACCTAAAGTTCTATCATCAATTCCTTATCAAAGGAAATGAGAGTCCTAAGGGATCATGTCAATGATACACCAAAACAGACAAAGCATCAGCTTAACAGTAAAATGCATGCAATGCAAGTGAGGGAGGAAATGTGTGTGGGGCTTCAGCCTCCACAAGCTCATCTCAACCTCAAGCCAGAATGGATAATAGTAATCATATAAAACAACATGCTATCAAGCAATAACAGTAAACTGCAATCATACAGGGGAAATGAAATAAAATGCCATCAGGCAAACAAACCACATGGGCAAGGGAGCTGGGCTCTACCGAATACCCGCAAGCAAAGCCACACAGTAACAATACAAGCAGAGGGAGCAACTCAACCTCTAGTGCAATCATGCTCCTAGATTCTACCTAATTTACATATGAACTTATCCTAATGCATCAAGCAAGTCAAACAAAACACATCAATACAGAAAAGAAAAAGAAAAGAAAGCAGATCAACCCCTCTCTCAACTTCAAGCTTCAGCTTTTCCAACAGCAATCCAGTCTTCAGACTTCAATCACTCTTGACAAATATCAATTTGTTTTTCCAGGTTTCAACCCTTCAACATAAGTTTCAACTTATCTTCTCCCTTAAGCTTCAACTTCTTGGTCAGCTCCACCTTCAGGCTTCACCTAATCTTCAGGGATCTTCAAGTATCAACTTGCTCTTGTTGCTCTTCAAGCTTCGGCTGGAATGGCAATACTCAAGGATTCATCCTCTTCAATACTCTTCAATGAAGTCTTCATCTTCACACTCAAGCTCAACATCTCTTAAGAAAATCAAACCAGAGGAAATCACTTACTGGATAAGCTGGGGATATTGAACTGCTTACTGACCACCAAAGGTGACCTATAAGGGTTCAACATCAAAGGAATGGTTCCCTCAAAAGTTCTACTTCCTAGGTACATCACTTATCCCTCTAAAGGAGAGAGGTGTATACCATGGAAGGACTTTGAATCATAGGGAGGAATGGAGGTGACATATACCATCCATGTTTAGGAAAGAAGTTATCTAAGTCTAAACTCTTCCTAATCCCTAACTCTAAAACAATCAACAAAACAAAAAGATCAAGCTCTCAAGCTCCTCAATCCATCTTCAAATCTTCTACTATGCTCCCCAATGCTCCTTAGAACAATACCAAGCTCTCCAAGCCCACAAAGCAAAGCAAACAAAAATACAAGCCCACAAGGGCAACACAAACAATCCACCAATACAAAAATCATCTAAAAATAGCATACTACTATATTAAATCCTAATATAATTTCTAAGGGATCCTACATACCTACCCTTAATGCCCTATATATCCCATAGTCTAATTTGTCCTAAAAACCCAAAAATCTAAAGTTATTATGGACCTATGTTGAAGTTTGACCTAATTCTACACGACCTAATGTCATCTAATCAAAACTATTCTAAAATTCATCACAAAATTATGGAATAAGTCCAGGGGGAAGCTAAAGCATATTTCTAACTATCCTAAAAAGAATGACCTGAAAAAGTTAAGGGAACTACCTAAACAAAATTCTACAAATTCATATACCAACATAAAAGAAATAAAATGCAATTAAAGTAGAAAATATACAAAAAATACTAAAAATGCATGAAATGAAAATATTTTTATTTTATATTTTTCTTGACAAAAATATGAAGTATGAGAAAAAACTCCCATTAAAAAATCATTAATTTTCCAATTGATATGAATTTTTAAAGATCAAAAATAAAATGGAGGAAAATAAAATGAAATATGAATGGCTGGGGTGCAGGAAGCAACAAAACCTAGTTCATTATGCGCTTGGGCCCAGACTGGGGGGTACAAAAAGCATGCGCGCTGGGCCCAATATCCACTCAGAAAAACAATTAATAAAACCAAAAGAAAATGAAAAAACTATGGTGCAAATAGAAACAAAATTCAGTGCAAATCATGGATGGGCCTTGATTGGGGGTGTGGATATCACAATATCACTTAAGTCCAAGAACCACCGTTTAATGAAACGGTGTGTTTCACTTGTTCTGAGTTCCCTCTCAAACTGAAATTGAATGTGGGCCATTGGATTAGTTCCTGGGTCAATGGTCTTGCTTGCATCCCACGGTCCAGACTTCATCCCTAACCTCCAGCCTAGGGTTTTGCTGAAACTCCATGAAAACACAGAACCACAAGCTTCATCTTCCTCCACTCGAACTCCCTCAATTCCTCATGAAAAACCAAAGTTTAAAACCCTAACATGCCTAGAATTCCATGCTGAATCCATTTCTATTCTCAAAATCAACTGAAGCTTCCTCTAACACAAAACACGATCCAAGATCCAAAATATACTCATTCATCAATCTTGACAATTCTTGAAATTAAATGTCCTAATCTCATCCTCATGCTTCCCTGAACATTTCTTGATATTAAACTAAGCTCATCTCTCAAGATTCAACAAGATACAAGGCCAAACAGAAATGGTGTCCACTATCCAACCTTCACCAATTCTCTTCAAACTATCCAAAATCCATCACCTATTGGTCTCTAACCATTCTACACTAACAAATTAACTTAATCATGCCTAAAACA
The DNA here is from genome assembly GCA_963859935.3 of Lathyrus sativus. NCBI lineage: Eukaryota > Viridiplantae > Streptophyta > Magnoliopsida > Fabales > Fabaceae > Lathyrus > Lathyrus sativus. Next base: position 249,367,806 of record OZ012740.1, on the reverse strand, counting down.
TGGTGTAGGAAAGAATTTGCAAACCTGGTAAAATCGAGTGAACAGATGGAGAAATCCTTCAATTCAGGCCTTCAATCTTTCCCAATTCCTTCACTGAGTAGTCTTCTAGCTTCTGTATGCAAAAGGAATGGTTGAAACAGCTTGATTCTTGAAAATCGATTTTGAATTGCTTCCTTGAAATCTCAATCACCAACTCTTCAATTCTCCATGGATTTGATCTCAATTCAATCTGCACAGCTTCACTATGATGTATAGAATGTGTTTGTGTGGAAAAAATGAATGGAAATGAAGAAGAATGAAGAAATTGAACTTGACTTGCAATGGAAGATTCTTGATCTCACTCTCTCTTCTCTGCACCAATTCTCACCAACCTTGCATCTGAGCAAGTTACATATGATATATAGAGTGGTTTAGAATCATCTAGAACCCTCTAGGATCATCCAATGAGAAATTGAACTTTTCATGTCATGGTATTTTGAATTCAATTCTCCTTACATGCTATCTCATGCCAAGCTCCTTGTAACCTTTGATTATGACTTGAAATTATCCCCATATGAGATTTATGATGAGTTACAATGCATAACCAATATGCTCATTGAGTTTTGTTGAGTTTTGCTTTGGTACCTTAATATGCAAGTAAGCCAATTCCAAAGCAGCCCTATGATCCAAGCCTCAAATCAAAATTGTGGCTGAACCATTGTTCTTAGAATGTCATTTGGAGTCAAAATGAGCTATTGTATGACATGGTTTGGATTTATAACTTGTGATTTCCAATTTTCAATTTCACCTTAATTAACTTATGCCTCCATTTTAGGCCATTTTTATCACTTTTTGATACAAGCCTTTTCAACATCTCATGACCTCCTTACTAGCCTTAAAACATCATTCTAAGCAAGTTTGATGTTGAAGATTTTTCCATTTGAAGCTTGGAAATAGGAGATATGGCCTTATGCTTGAAATGACCTATAACCTCCAAATGACCAAAATGCCCTTGACTTGTCAAAGCCATAAGTTGAGTTCTACAAATCCTATCAAGGACTTCTAGTACTCTCTAGAAATCTAAGGCGATTATCTACAACATTCATGTTTACCAAGAATCCATAAGAATCATCCTACTAGGGCAAACGTTGGATGCAAGTTGGGTGACTTTCAAGGACCCAGATTCACATACCTCAAATGACCTGTAATTTGTCAAAGCCATAACTTGAGCTCTACAAATCCTATCAAGGACTTATAGCACTCAAATTAAATCTAAGAACAAGCTCTACAACATTCATGTTGTGGGGAAGATGATATGACAATCACATCTTGAGCTAAACTGCCTTGAAGATAGGGATCAAACTAGGGGATTTTACACTGTCAATCCTTAGAAACCCTAGCTTAAAACTTCTCAAACTCCTCAATCATGATGAGTTGGTCTAGGAATCATCCTTATAGCATCTCAATGCATCATTCCATGATCACATGGCTCTTGGATTGGGTCTCAACCCTCTCCAAATCATCAGTTGACCTAGGGTTGACCCAGTCAAACCCTAATTCCACCACTCATGGCTGAATCTTCTGAATTCTTGTACAATGACCTCTCTAGGCTTCATGATGTCTTTCAAGTCATCTCACAAGCTTTTTCAAAGCTTCAAGTCTATCCTCATAGTCTCAGAATCATCTGAGGAGCTCCCACAACTCTCAAGTTATGAGGCACACAACCTTGGTTTCAACCAATCTCTCTGAGGATCTCTTGAGTTCTCTGACAAAGGTATCAACCTTTGAACCTTTGAATAACTTTCTTGGCTAGCTTCCAAGTCTCATATAACTCTTGATGGGTAAATAAATGTTGTTCAAATTTTAGGGTGCAACACAAACACTCGCACGAACTGACATCAACAAGATGACAGACCCTTCACCAAAAGGATGATGGAGCAAACTTTCACCGGCTACTACCACCAAACGGATAATAGAGCAAACACTTGCACGATCTGGCATCAACAAGATGACAGAACCACCACCAAAAGGATGACGGAGCGAAACTAACGCCGAGTACTACGAACAAAAGGATTATAGCAAACACTCGCACGAAATGACATCAACAAGATGACAGACCCACCACCAAAAGGATGATGGAGCAAACTCACACCGGCTACTGCCACCAAAAGGATGATAGAGCAAACACTCGCATGAACTGACATCAACAAGATAACAGACCCACCACAAAAAGGATGACGGAGCAAAACTCACGTCAGCTACAACTTAGAAAAGGATGATAGAGCAAAACACTCCCACAATATAACATCAACAACATGACAGACCCACCACCAAAAGTATGATGGAGCGAACTCACACCGGCTACTACCACCAAAAATATGATAGAGCAAACACTTGCACGAAATGACATCAACAAGATGATAGACCCACCACCAAAAGCATGATGGAGCAAACTCACACCGGCTACTACCACCAATAGGATGATAGATCAAACCCTCGCATGAACTGACATCAACAAGATGACAGACCCACCACCAAAAGGATGACGGAGCAAAACTCACGTCGGCTACAACCACCAAAAGGATGATAGAGCGAAACACTCCCACAATATGACATCAAGAAGATGACCGACCCACCATCAAAAGGATGATGGAGCGAACTCACACCGGCTACTACCACCAAAAGGATGATAGAGCAAACACTCCCACAATCTAACATCAACAAGATGACATACCCACCACCAAAAGGATGATAGAGAAAACTCACACCAGCTAATACCACCAAAGGGATGATAGAGCAAACACTCGCATGATTTGAAATCAACATGATGAAATACCCACCACCAAATGAATGACGGAGCGAACTTACACCGGCAACTACCACCAAAAGGATGATAGAGCAAAACACTCGCACAATCTGACATCAACAAGATGAAAGACCCACCCCCAAAAGAATGATGGAGAGAACTCACACCGGCTACTACCACCAAAAGGATGATAGATAAAACCCTCGCACGATTTGACATCAACAAGATGACAGACCCACCACCAAAAAAATGACGAAGCGAACTCACACTGGAAACTACCACCAAAAGGATGATAGAGCAAAGCATTCGCACAATCTGACATCAAGAAGATGAGAGACCCACCACCAAAAGGATGATGGAGAGAACTCACACAGGCTACTACCACCAAAAGAATGATAGATAAAACACTCGCATGAACTGACATCAACAAGTTGACAGACCCACCACCAAAAGAATGATGGAGAAAACTCACACCTGCAACTACCACCAAAAGGATTTTAGAGCTAACACTCGCACAATCTGACATCAACAAGATGACAGACCCACCACCAAGAGGATGATGAAGCGAACTCACACCGGCTACTACCACCAAAAGGATGATAGAGCAAACACTCGCACGAACTGACATCAACAAGATGACACACCCACCACCAAAAGGATGATGGATCAAACTCACACCGGTTACTATCACCAAAGGGATGATAGAGGAAACACTCGCACGATCTGACAACAACAAAATGACAGACCCACCACGAAAAGGACTACGAAGCGAACTCACATCGGCTACTACCACCAAAAGGATGATACAACAAAACACTCACAATCTGACATCAAAAAGGATGATAGAGCAAACACACCCACAATCTGACATCAAAAAGATGACAGACCCAACCCCAAACGGATGATGGAGCGAACTCACACCTGTCATTTCCATCAAAAGGATGATAGAGCAAACACTTGCACGAACTGACATCAACAAGATGACAGACCCTTCACCAAAAGGATGATGGAGCAAACTCACACCGGCTACTATCATAAAAGGGATGATAGAGCAAACACTTGCACGATCTGGCATCAACAAGATGACATGCCCACCACCAAAAGGATGCCGGAGCGAACTCACACTAGCTTTTACCACCCAAAGGATGATAGAGCAAAACACTCGCACAATCTGACATCAAAAAGATGAAAGACCCACCACCAAAAGGATGATGGAGACAACTCATACCGGCTACTACCACCAAAAGGATAATAGAGCAAACACTCCCACAATCTGACATCAACAAGATTACAGACCCACCACTAAAAGGGTGATGGAGCACACTCACACCGGCTAATACCACCAAAAGGAAGTTAGAGCTAACACTCGGACAATCTGACATCAACAAGATGACAGACCCACCACCAAAAGGATGACGGAGCGAAACTCACGCCGACTACTACGAACAAAAGGATGATAGAGAAAAACACTCCCACAATCTGACATCAACAACATGACAGACCAACCACCAAAAGTATGATGGAGCGAACTCACACCGGCTACTACCACCAAAAGGATGACGGAGCAAACACTCGCACGATCTGACATCAACAAGATGAGAGACCATTCACCAAAAGGATGATGGAGCAAACTTTCACCGGCTACTACCACCAAACGGATAATAGAGCAAACACTTGCACGATCTGGCATCAACAAGATGACAGACCCACCACCAAAAGGATGACGGGGCGAACTCACACCGGCTTTTACCACCAAAAGGATGATAGAGTAAAACACTCCCATAATTTGACATCAACAAGATAACAGAGCCACAACCAAAAGGATGATGGAGCAAACTCACACCGGCTAATACCACCAAAGGGATGATAGAGCAAACACTCGCACGATTTAAAATCAAAATGATGACAGACCCACCACCAAAAGAATGATGGAGCGAAGTCACACCAGCAACTACCACCAAAAGGATGATAGAGCAAAACACTCGGACAATCTGACATCAACAAGATGACAGACCCATCCTCAAAAGGATGATGGAGAGAACTCACACCGGCTACGACCACCAAAAGGATGATAGATCAAACACTCGCACGATTTGAAATTAACAAGATGACAGACCCACCACCAAAAGAATGACAGAGCAAACTCACACTGGCAACTACCACTAAAAGGATGATAGAGCAAAACACTCCCACAATATGACATCAACAAGATGGCAGACCCACCACAAAAAGTATGATAGAGCAAACTCACACCGGCTACTACCACCAAAAGGATGATAGATAAAACACTTGAATGACCTGACACCAACAAGATGACAGACTCACCACCAAAAGAATTATGGAGCAAACTCACACCTGCAACTACCACCAAAAGGATGTTAGAGCTAACACTCGCACAATCTGACATCAACAAGATGACAGACCCACCACCAAAAGGATGACGGAGCGAAACTCACGCCGACTACTACGACCAAAAGGATGATAGAGCAAAACACTCCCACAATATGACATCAACAACATGACAGACCCACCACCAAAAGTATGATGGAGCGAACTCACGCCGGCTACTACCACCAAAAGGATGATAGATAAAACACTCGCACGAACTGACATCAACAACATGACAGACCCACCACCAAAAGGATGATAGATCAAACAGTCGGATGAACTGATATCAACAAGATGACAGACCCACCACCAAAAGGATGACTGAGCAAAACTCACGCCGGCTACTACCACTTAAAGGATGATAGAGCAAAACACTCCCACAATATGACATCAACATGATAACAGACCCACCACCAAAAGGATGATGGAACAAACTCACACCGGCTACTACCACCAAAAGGATGATAGAGCAAACACTCCCAGAAACTGACATCAACAAAATGTCAGATCCTTCACCAAAAGGATGATGGAGCAAACTCACACCGGCTACTGTTGCACCCCAAATTTTGACCCCTTAGATCCTCATCATCATTATAGGATCATATTTGCTTGATTAACTAACCTTAACCCATTTTCAGTTTATCTTTGTTAAGATGCAGATGAATTAGGGTTTCGTACCGTCAAAATCGAGGCTTCAGTGGTTTGATCAATCAATGTTTTGGATTGATCCAACTTAAAACAAGATCAAGGATAATACATTGGACCAAGAATGAGTGCAATTTGAGGTGGTCACCCGGGAATTGAGAACAGTGCAATTTGAGATACCCGATTAGGGTTTCTGATCAGGAAAAGTCAACCGTAGTTTGAATTTTGTTTTAAAGAGTGTTTCAATGGTGGTATTTTGGTACATTAAGTTCCTATGGCTTAGTAAAGTCCATCCAAAGAGTTTCAAGTCCTCAGGATGTTCGGATCATCAACGGGCGACTCGGTGGACACCGATCGTTCGAACGGTTGACCGAAAAGTCAACTCTTCAACAATAACGAATTTGACTTCAAGATGTGAATCAAAAATGTTCCTTATATCATATTACACATCCCTATAAAATTTCATGACCATTGGATCAAGGGTTAAGATGTAATTGCAAAAATCGGGAATTAGGGTTTCGAAAGGGGCAAGACCATAACTCCTCAACCACACATCCAATTGAAGTGGTTCAAAGCTCATTAGAAAGCTCTTGACAAATCCTACAAAAGCATCAAAGTGGTCCATGATCAAAAAATGCATAGAATTGGAGTTATAGCAAAATTCATTTTTGAAGGGGAAATGACTTAGAAAATTTTTAAGTTATTTAACACTTGTAAGTGGTTTTTTCAGAAACTTTGAAGGGTTTTTCAACCTAGTTCCACCAAGAATTTGGAAATTCCCAAAACATGAAAGTTGTAGAGCTACTTAAGGGCTTTCCAAATTATGGTAGAACTCCTCAATAGCATGTTTGAGCAGGAAGTTATGCACCATAGAAGTTGGGCCTGTCATACTTGGAACCACTTTGTCAAAGTTTCTCAAAACTAAATTTTCACAACTTGAGTCATTCTCCACCCTTGGATTATGTTACAAACTGATAATATGCGGTATGGATGAAGAGAAAGCCATAAGGGAAGTTGGTTTGATGAACATTGCAAGTTGATGGCAAGTAGACATTATTTTATTCAAATAATAGGAAGAAAGAGAAACTTTTCAAGACATGTGGCAGCTGCAGTCCCCTACTTCTTTAGCACCATCTCAGGTCACCTCACTCCCTTATATCAGCTGGTTTTCTTCTGCATTGAGCCATGGAGTTGATGTGAAGATGGCTGCCACTAGATTTGGCAAGATTTTCTTCACAAATCTCCCTCCAAAAGTGGTAAATGACCAAGGCTACCCTCACTCTTGCTTGGCTATAGATAGAGGCCTCCTCTATGAGCTCAAACACACCAGAGCAATCTCAGAAAACCAGAGAAAACATAGCTCTCACTCTCCTCTCATTCCTCAAGAACTTCAAAAAAACTCCAAAACCCTCCATTTTCACTAAAAAACAGTCTTGAGCAAAACTCTGCTCAAGACCAGTTCCATCACTTCCAAACCTCTAAAAAACATCCACACAAACCCAAAATATGATATAGAAGGTGTCTATACCTTCCAACCTCTTAAAAATACCATTTTGCCAAAAGTCAACTTTCACACTAAGAAAGTTTGACCACCACCCTCAAAACTTGCCAAATCCTTGCACAAGCTGATTCTTGTTATCCCAAACATCCACACACCTCACATATGACATATTACAACTGTATAAAGCATTGAAAACCAACTGGAAATCTCCTAACTCCAACTGTCTTGAAGTTTGGTCTTGTTGCTTCAAGAGGAAGTAAGCTTCATATCATTGCAAAGGAAGGAGCATCTCTGGGTTTCTAAGCTTTTTAGCTTTTTCAAGGCTGGTCAACAAGAGGTATGTGATGTTCTAACTATCTCTAAGTCATACATTGTCATGTATTGTCATTTTATGGTGATTTGTGTAAATATGTACCATGGCTTCCCTATTATGTTTCCTTGTCAAGAATCCTAGTTTTATGTTCATAATGCTTGTTTTGTCAAATATTTTATCATTTGTAAATGATATGTGGATGTTAGATTGTAATTTTGTGTCTTGATACCATGTTTATGCTTGTTAGTGATATTTTGGTCATTTGGTAGCTTTAGGATCCAACCTTGAGAAAGTAGTGTGCTTGCCCTATAACTATGAATTTGGCTCACTATTAGGATAGGTAGATGACTTGTAAGTTACTCATAGATCCCCCCTGCCCTTGATCATGTTTGAATCAATGTGGCTATTGTTTGTGCTCTTATGTTATTGTGATACTAAGAATTGTATGTTGGGCTGTTGTGATTACTACTTTGTATCTCAATTGTTCTAAGTCATTTGTTTAATACTTACTTGATCAAGCTCATAATGTTTGTTTTGGTGGAAATGTGAGAAGCATGAAGTTTTGAACTTTAGGGCTGTCTTGTAAGACATGTGTGCTTTTGCTGTCCAATTTGATTCAATATGTCATTCTTTTATTTAATGAGTTTTTGCATAACTTGAGGTTGTGAACTCATTTGTTTATCCATTTCAAGAGTGTGTATGTTGTTGTTATGCTCAAAATCTGTCTAGAGTCCAATTTGCTATGTCATGCCTCAAACTTTTGCATTTTTCAAATACCATGAGGTCAATACATCATTTTCTATTTCAAGCATTGTTTATATGATTTGTATGCATTAAATCTTCATCATATCCATTTAAAACTTGTGCACAATCTCATTTTTTCCAACTGTCATGGTTTTGCTTATTGTATGTTCAAATTGTTATTCTTGCATAACATAAGTTTCCAAATGCCAAGTTCTGTTTTGATAAAAGTTTCATTCATTTTCTGAGTTAAACCTCATCTGTTAGCATCATCATCATGTGTACATGTCCTCTGTTGCATGAAATACATCTTGGCCTCTAAAATGCCCTTTTGAGTTGAATACCTTGCCTAAGCAGATATTCATTTTTTGCACCAACACACTAATTCACATACCACTTTCTGTTTCAATCAATTTCTAATTGATCTATGTGCCTAATATCATTCCCTTACTTATTTGAAATGTGTGTGTGATGCCAAAAACTCCCATCTGTCATGAACTGGCCAGCTGCCCTAACATGTTGATGTTTGTGCATTTTTTGAGCCTCAATGTGCTTCCTTTTGTGTGATGTTGATTTGAATTGGTGTGTAAGTATAGACATTTCTATCATCATATTTATAATGTGTGTGGATGTTTATTTTGGTTTGAAACTTATCAATTTGAAAAATACCCCCCTGCTGCCACATTCTTGCTAAAACAGTTTTTCTCACCAAATGTGCCACAACATTACCAAATTGTTATTCTATTTGCACATGCCCAATCTATTGAGTTGTAACTCATCCATATGCTTGGTTCTAAGATGTACACATGTTTGGTTTGGTCTGAGCTTGCCTATATTTGCATTTCACCACTCAACTTCATTTTGAACCAAAACTGCCAAGAACACATACCAAACCATGTTCACTTACACAATGATCAATCTCAGAGTGGTAACTCATTTGGACCTATATTTGTGATGTGTGTTTGAGTTTGTTTTTCCATGAGAGCTCTTCTTCTTGCATTTGAACTATGCTTGCATACCATTAACTGTCCAACTGTTTTGAAACTTTTCTTTTTACAACTTATGTCACAAATTGCAAATCATGAGTCACTTTGTATTTAGGTTGGATTTTGGACTTCATCTGTTTTGAAACTTCATATATGTTGTATTTAGAGTGTGTGAGGACATTCAATTTGATTTAAGCATGAGCAATTTGAACTGTGGCTTTGAAAATGCATGTCAATTCACCAACATTGCAGCTGTCATAGGCTTTTGAAATTCATTTGGTTTGTAAGCTTCTTTATGGTTTAGACACATCTTATACGTTTCTTTGAGTATGTATGTATGTTTTCTTCACTCCAATTTGGCCTGTTTTACAAATTCACAATCTCACTTGCAATATTTTGATTTTCATCTCATTTGCATATGACAGTTGGACTTACACCTCATAAGCAGTTGGTTTGAATGCATGAACATGATATGTATGATATTTGAATTGTGTTTGAGCCTTTTCCCTAACCATATCATGACTGGTTTAACCTTTTGCTTCATAAATGCATTTTTCATCAAAAGAGCAACCACCATCGTGTTTTTAGTTCAAGAGATGTTTTCAAAATTCCACCTGGACCATTCTCTTCCTTGTTTAAAAACACCCAAAATTGATCTAAGGTTTACTTGATTTGGTTGAGAAATGAGTGAGTTGGATATCAAAATGCATTTGTGAACTTGCCTTGTTTTGCTTCATTTTGTGCCCAGAAATTTAACACACCAAGCCATATATATTTATAGGGGTAGCTATATCAACGAATGTATAGCCACCCCAGTGGTAGAAGCCTTGCCCATAAACACGTCTATCATTGCCTGAACCTGGGTTCAATCCCTGAAGAGGATCAACCCTTTTGTTTTTTTTTTCCTCTTTTCATATTTTTCATGTTTCACCTTGTTTCTACCTGGATAGCGCGCGCGTGTGTGCTCTAGTGGCCAGGTTACTTACCTGCAAGCTGGAGGGCGTGGGTTCAACTCCCACCCCTTGCATTTTCTTCTAGTTTTAACTCATTGATTATTGTTTTGTGCATTTAAAATCATGAAACTTTAAAAAATCATAACTCTCTCATTTTTCATCCTATTTTGCTCATTCTTTTTGCATTGTGTTTGTTATAATGTATACTTTTATATGATGTGAAAATATTACTTGTTGTCATAAATTGTTATATATTTTTCCCATGTGGAAATTTATTCCTTCATTGTCATTGTGATCCTACTTGCAGTTGATTTCCTTTGAGCATGTTTGAATTTCTTGTGAGATGTTCGTTCCCTTTGTTAGTTAACATGCTAGGGTACCCCCTTTGGTTGTCACCATAATCTTGTCTCATTTATTCCTCCTAAATTATGAGGTTAAACTAATTTACTTGTGTTTGATTGTCATCAAATACATATTGTTGTTACACTTGATATATCTTGAAATTATAACATGTTTACTTTTAAATTGTGATTTGTTTACACGGTTGTAACTTTCATCTTTTCCAATCTTTGTTAAGATATGTTGTCACCTTTGTTAAGATCCCTTTCCATCTTTGTTATGATGTTTCCCCATCTTTGTTAAGATTTGTTCTTGGTTGTGACCATCTGTCTTAATTGAAATCATTAATATTGTAATACTTGCTTTGGTTGTGACCATTTATCGTGATTGAAATCTTTGCCTGATATTGTAATATCTTAAATGCTTGCTTTGGTTGTAACCATTCATCCTGATTTAGATCCTTGCTTATTATAATATGCTTGATCATTCTTGGTTGTAACCATATCCCTTATATTCATCATGTGTGAATGTTTATGCTTTGTTAAGTTTACTTTCCCCAAGTGATGGAACTCTTTAGTTCTCATCCAAGTTGCGTCATCTTTTACCTTCCAAAGGAAAGTCTCTCTATTGACCATTGGGTCATATATAGCTCATTAAACTCATAGGTTTGTGTCGCTACTGCGAAAATCGGCGCCGGCTATGACAGAAGAGTCGCCACCGTGCGTTATTTATCCCAACGGAGGGAAAGGAAACGCTCAGAGTAAACCTAACGCAAAACGGGAAAGGAATGGTCGTCACAACCAAATTCTAGATTAGGGAGTCGATTACGCAAGGGGAAGGTATTAGCACCCCTCACGTCCGCCGTACTCGACGGGATCCACGCTTGTTTTCTGGTACGGATTGTTATTCTATCTACTCTACAGGTCTGGGTTAAAAAGAAAAGAAAAGGGAAAAAAGAATCGATAGAGCTTCGCCACTCTATGCCTACGTATTCCCCCGTGCAATGGGAAAGTCAGAGTCTACGTAGTTCGGCTAACTACGGATGAAGGTGGGAAGGTTGCTCGCTAGGATACGGCATCCTATGCCTACGTACTTTCATACAGCATGAAAGATCAGAGCAAACGTAGTTCGGGCTACGGAAGACACAAGCTTGTCTGACTGTTTTTATTACCTTATGAAAGGGTTTTTCTTGATTAAGAGTCCAAGCGGACAAAAATGACACTTTGATGTTTGTTTTGAATCTTTTACGAAAGAAGTGTTTTTTAGTTTGTTTGCAATCTCTGACGCACTAGAGACTATGATTTGAGAGTGACTACGTCGCGTGTCACCCAAAGGGTGCCACACTAAGCAGCCAGACTACTGGAAAGAAACTCTCCAGCAACCCTTTCCCAAATGGCTTAAGGCTCGTAACGTACGACATCGATTAACCTTATTACTGTGTTTTTGAGTTGTTTTAAGATGAGAAGAGAAAGAAGCTCTAAAAAGCCTAGGGTTGAAAAGGGAATAAAAACTAACCTAATGTTGTCATGCATGGATAAGAATCCTAATGTCTGTCATAATTCCCTCCTGCACAGAGGAAATCAGAGATCCTAGGGGATAAACAGAAAAGAAAACAAGCAAATACAGTAAAATGCATGCAATGCAGCAATACAAGCGAGGCAAGGGAGTCCTGCTCAACCTCGAACCTGGGAAAACAACAGGCAAAGTGAATCAACATTCACTTCAAACCTAGGGGGCAAGCTGCACAAGCCAACAAAAAATACAGAAAAACCAATATAAAGCAGAGGAGGCAGCCCAAGCAGCAGCATCAAACTCCCACAGCAAACAGCACAAGCAGCAGCTCTGACAGCAACAGTTGATTAAACAGCAAAAAGTTGACAGCAACAACCTTCATCTGCATGAATAGCTCTTATCTTCAAGCTCCACTAAACCTTCAATCTTCAACAAGCTTCAAACATCAACAAGCAACCAGCTTAAACCAGCAAACTTCAACCAGTAAACAACTTCAACAAGCTCCTAACATCATCTTCAACAAGCAGTAAAACCCTAGCTTCAACAAGCACAAACTTCATCTTCAACAAGCTTCAACAAGAAACCTCACCTTCACCAAGCTTCAACAAGCACCTCCAAGGAAGAATCAAGTAATAAGATCAAGTTGAAATGTTAAGTAACTTAATGACAACCAAAGGAAGCCACTAAGAACTTAACATTATAAGAGAATGGCATCCTCAAAGTTCTACTCTTAAAGAATGCCACTCATCCCTCAAAAGGAGAGATGTGACTTCTTTAAGAGGACTTTATATCATTGGATTGAATGGAGATGAACAATATACTCCATGTTTGAAGAAACAAGCAAAACTAATCTCATGCTCTTCCTAAAACCCTAGTTTCCCTAAGCTGCTGACAAGAACTCCACCAAAGGACAATGCTTCAACTCCAAGCTCCTTCAAGCTCTCCAAAGCACCTTCAAGTTGTCTTCATGTCCATCCAAGCACAAGAGCACCACCACTCTAATCTAAGGGGAACTATTGAGTTAAACTAGTCAAGTGAGTTCATTAGAAACACCTAGAAGTTAGTCTTAAAACTAATTCTAATTAAAATACCAAAAGTGATTGTAAAATCCTACAAAAAATTCTAAGGGTTCCTAAACCTCTTAAGAATCACTCCATACAAAAACCAGGGGGTTAACCATTCATTAAGACCTAAAACTATGCCCTAAACCTAAAGGAACTATCTTAAAACCCTAAATCTACACCACTTAATGTTTAATATTCAAACTAGCCTAAATTTATCTCACAAAATTATGAGAAAAATACTAAGGGTACATGCACATCTAATCTAAATAACCCAAAAAGAATCACCTAAAAATTCTACACCAATCTCCCATACTAAAATCAGCAAGATCACACCTCAAACAAAATGAATTTAAAACCAATTAAAATGCAAAAATTCCATTAAAATAATAAAATGCATGAATTATGAATTTTTAATCCTATTAAATTCAAGACTCTTTAAGGAGTCAGGGGAAAAAAATCTAGCCTAAAAATGATTATTTTTCTATTTATTATGATTTATTTTCTAACCTACATGCAAATGAGAAATAAAAGAAAATATGAAGAAAATAGAGAAAAGCGTGTGAAGAATAGCAATAAAATGATGTTATAAACCAGGCTGGGCCTAGCAGGGGGGGTGCGCGTAGAAACTATCTCATAAGCCCAACAGAAAATAAAAGAAATCAGAAAATGAATGGAAATTGAGAAATGTTTGTGGCAAATAGCAACTATTTCACGTTCAAGATCCAACTTGGGCCACGCAGAAGGTGTCAATAACACTTAATTCACTAAGCCCACCCAAGGTTAATTAATGAAACGCAGAGTTTCAAGTGAAACTCAAACTCTCCTCAGATTGCATCACCAAATCGTGGCCGTGGATTTGTGAGTTCAGTCAAAGTCAAACAAGATCCAACGCCTAAAACATTGTCTTCTCCAAAATTTCAAATATGAGAGGGAAGGTTTGGGACGGTGGCCTGAGCTACAGAGCCACCGTCGTCTCTGGTGAGGCCTTCACAAAATGCATCAAACACCAAACTGAAACACCCTATCTCACTCCAAATTTCATCCTGAGCAAGAATACGATCTCCAATTTCAATGGTTCTCATCCTAACTTCAAACCCGATCCAAGTTTCAGAAAATTCACCAAGTCTTGAATGTCACGATTCTTGAAATTAACAAGCCTAATGTCATCTACATGTTTCACTTATAAAAACTAACCATCTAAATGCCATTGAAACCTCAAGAATCCACAAATATCTCTCTCAACAGAAATGGTGTCATGACCTAGAGTGCCTCTAAACCTCAATCTTTTGCACTGAAATCCTTCCTAGCATCATCACTAACCTAACCATATGAAGAATCCTAATCAATTCCCTATGATCTAAGCCAAAAATTGAAAAGTGCATACCTGGTTTTGAGAGATGAACAGATAGTGATTTCCTTCGATTCAGCCTCCAATTTCTTCCAGAATCACTCAATATCAACTCCTAAAGCTTCTGTAACAAGCAATTTGCTCTGAATCTTCACCAGTTGCAAAACACGATTCTTGATGCAAGCCTTGCAATTTCAGTTGCTCCCTCTGGTTTCTCTTCACACCTTGCCCAAAAAATGATCTAAACACATTACATTTGTTATATAGAGAGTGTTAGAACACTCTAGAAACTTCTGTAACTAACTGAATGAGATTTTGAATTTCTCATTCTCCTTCAATTTGTCTTTGGTGACAGTCGTGCCTTGCTTCAGTTTTAGCTTCATTGTGCTTGCAGTGAATATCTCATGAGATTTAGAAATGAATGGGAGTGATAGATCCCTTGGTTTTGATCCCATGGTATGCAATTCAAGTGTTGCTTCAACCTTAAGTTACCAAATGGAAGTGCTTGAAAATGGCCTCAAATGCAAAATGTAACATTGCCAACCTTCTCAAAATGCCTTTTCTGATCAAAATGACATATAACATGACCTTGTTTGATCCTAAATCAAAAAATCACATTTTTTGGCCTTTTAATAACTTTAATTTCTTCCTTTTTAAGCCATTTCAAGCAACTTTGTGTTCCAAGCCAAAACAAACTCTTGTGGCCACTTGGTTGCACTTAAAACATCATTTTGAACAAGTTCCATGTTGAACAATTTTCCATTTGAAGCTTGCAAGTTGGAGTTATGGACCTATGATCACAAATGACCTATAATCACCAATACCCAAAATACCCCTGGCTTGCAAAGATCATAACTTGAGTTCTACAAATCCTATCAAGGGCAACTCTCATGTTGGCCAAAAATCCATTTGAAAATTCCTTGAAGGGAAAAAATTGGTTGGAAGTCAAGTGACTTTCACAGATAAATTTCATAGTCATCTGATGACCTGTAACTTGTAAGGATCATAACTTGAGTTCTATAAATCCCCTTGAGTACTTCTAGTACTAAAATTAAAGGTATTGAGATGCTCTACAAGTTTCATGTTGGCTAAAGATCCATTTGAAACTTGTATTTTGACTTATGTGGCTTTGAAGTTGGGCACTAAACAGAGGATTTTACACTGAAACCCTAATTTAGCAACTTACCACATTCTTGATTCTTCTTTGCTTGTGTCGCTCGCGCGAAAATAAGGTGCCCGCATGACAGAAGAGTCGCCACCTTTCGTTATTTATCCCTCAGAGCGGGAAAGGAAACGATCGGAAAAACCTGACGAAAAGGGGTAAGACAAGGTCATCCCAACCATTGTCTGGGTTCGGGAGTCGGTTATGCAAGGGGAAGGTATTAGCACCCCTCACGTCCGTCGTACTCGACGGGATCCACGCTTGTTTATTTACTTGGACGGGTTGGTTTTATTCTATCTACCTATCAAGGCTGGCTGAAAAAGAAAAGAAAAATGACTCGGCAAAGCGTCGCACTTTATGCCTACGTATTCTCATCAGAGAATGAGAAATCAGAGTCAACGTAGTTCGGCTTACGAAGGGTTATGGGGGAAGGTGGGGAAAGGTTTCTCGCTAGGATATCGCATCCTATGCCTACGTACTTCCACACTGTATGGAAGATCAGAGCAAACGTAGTTCGGGAAACTACGATTTATTTCCTGTTTTGAAAGAAGTGTTTTTTATTGTGTTTGCGATTTCAACCGCACTAGAGACTATGACCTGAGAGTGAATGCGTCGCATGTCACCCAAAGGGTACCATACTAAACATCCCGATTATGGAAAAGAAACTCTCCCACAATCCTTTCTCAGATAGCTTAAGGCTTGTAACGTACGAAAGAAATCATTCATGATTATTGTATCTTAAACTGTTTTGAGATGAGAAGAGAACAGGCCCAACTAGGAGGGAGACTATCAAGTCCTACTGTTATCATGCCATGGATTCATCCTATGGTTGAGGTTTGAACAGGGAACTCCTAGAAGTTGTCATGCATAGGTTTCAACCTAAAAGTCTATCATCAAATCCTTATCAAAGGAAATGAGAGTCCTAAGGGATCATGTCAATGATACACCAAAACAGACAAAGCATCAGCTTAACCGTAAAATGCATGCAATGCAAGTGAGGGAGGAAATGTGTGTGGGGCTTCAGCCTCCACAAGCTCATCTCAACCTCAAGCCAGTTATCAAATAACAGTAATCATACTGAAAAGTAGACAACATGCTATCAAGCAATATACAGATAAAAGAAATGAAGTGCCATCAGGCAAACAAACCACATGCTTGAGAAATAAATTATCTACATCTAAGCTCTCCCTAATCCTATCCCTAAAAACAAAACCCTAATCAGATCTCTAAGCAAATCCCTAAAGCAAGACCCTACACAAGAGAAATCAATCCCAGTCTTTAAGCTTCAGAACAAGCTTACCAAAGAAAGGGAGCTAAGTAGGCAGACTCATAGTGCCCTCCTCACGAAAGCACTAGGAGGCTTATACTCAGGAATCATATCCCATGTGGCTCAACAACTGTGATCAGTTTACATTCCTCCTCAGGAGAAATTAAACTCACATGAAGGCTCCAACATCATTGGATACTTAAGAAAACCTATATGAACTAAGGGAACTAAGTGAACAACCCATAGGACCTTCCTCAGGAAAATACTAGGGGGCTTCCACTTAGGGATCGTATCCCATGTGGCTCAACAACTGTGATCAGTTTACATTCCTCCTCAGGAGAAATTAAACTCACATGAAGGCTCCAACATCATTGGATACTTAAGAAATCCTATATGAACTAAGGGAACTAAGTGAACAGACCCATAGGACCTTCCTCAGGAAAATACTAGGGGGCTTCCACTTAGGAATCGTATCCCATGTGGCTCAACAACTGTGATCAGTTTACATTCCTCCTCAGGAGAAATTAAACTCACATGAAGGCTCCAACATCATTGGATACTTAATAAATCCTATATGAACTAAGGGAACTAAGTGAACAGACCCATAGGACCTTCCTCAGGAAAATACTAGGGGGCTTATACTCAGGAATCATATCCCATGTGGCTCAACAACTGTGATCAGTTTACATTCCTCCTCAGGAGAAATTAAACTCACATGAAGGCTCCAACATCATTGGATACTTAAGAAATCCTATATGAACTAAGGGAACTAAGTGAACAGACCCATAGGACCTTCCTCAGGAAAATACTAGGGGGCTTCCACTTAGGAATCGTATCCCATGTGGCTCAACAACTGTGATCAGTTTACATTCCTCCTCAGGAGAAATTAAACTCACATGAAGGCTCCAACATCATTGGATACTTAAGAAAGAGGTGAGAAGAAAGAATGAAAGACATCCATAGTGCCTTCCTCAGGAAAGTACCATGAATTTCCCTCAAGCTTCAGGATCTCAAACCTC
This sequence comes from Lathyrus sativus, assembly GCA_963859935.3. Taxonomy (NCBI): domain Eukaryota; kingdom Viridiplantae; phylum Streptophyta; class Magnoliopsida; order Fabales; family Fabaceae; genus Lathyrus; species Lathyrus sativus. The sequence continues at coordinate 249,349,783 of OZ012740.1, read as the reverse complement.
ACAAACAGAGAACAAGCTCCAACCTCTCAATCTCTGGGTCTTGATCTGCAATCTTCTCCTTCATCATGCTTCTTCAACAAGGTCTTCAAAACAAACTAAGCCCCACAACAATTCCCCAAAGATAAACCCCAGAGATGGACAAATAACACACAGACAGTCAATACAATCAGTCAACTTCAGAAAATATCTAAAAATACAAAGATCAAGGGGAAAATTCTAACAATCATTTACAAGGGTCTATAACACCTACCCATAACATATCTATATGCCCATACCCAAAAATCAAGCTAAAACTCCTAAAAGAAAATGAATTATTTCACCTATGCATTCTAAAAACCCTAATTATAGTTACTCTAATCTCACCTAATTAAACTAATCAACTTTTAATCTAAAAATTATGAATTAAATCCTATGGTAACTAAGGCTTAATATCTAATCACACTAAAAAGAATGAATCAAAAAGATTAAGGGAAGGTCCTAAAATAAATTCTACAAAATTGAGTATCTACTTAAAACTATTAAAAAGCTATTTAAAAGAATAATATTCTAAAAATATAAAACTAAAAATAAAATGGAATTTTTATTTTTATTAATTTTCTAGACAAAATTATAAACCTATAGAAAAAACAAGAACTAAAAAACATTCATTTTTCAATTTTCTATGAATTATTTACAAACAAGAAAATATAAAAGAAATTAAAATAAAAGAAATAAAAGAAAAATGGGGAGGGGGTGTCAAAATGAATGGCGCCCAGTTATGTTCCCAGATGGGCCAGGGAACTGGGGGTGCGAAGAGCAGCGCGTTAAGCCCATGGTGAATCAGAAAATCATTATGAAAAATTAAAGAAAATGGAAAAGGGCGCGGTGTGAAAAGCAACTATTCTAAGTTCAAAATTGGTTTGGGCCGTGCGAGGGGGTGTGGGTAGCGATGAATGGCTGAGGCCCAGGATTTCCATTTAATTTAAATGCTGCGTTGCAGCTGGGAGGTTTCCCTCCGCTTCTTGTTTTAAATTAAGGCCGTTGGATGGGATGAAAGGGTCAAATATCCAGGGATGATCCAACGATAAACAACCCATCTTCTCCAAAATGCCATTAGGGTTTCAGATTACGACTTCCATGCATGAGATTTCAAGTCTCTCGTTCTCTCTCCATGCTCAATGAAATTCAAAGTTTCCAAGATCAAAGTTGCTCTACGTCTTACCAGGAATCTAACCATACTCATATTTTCCATTGAAACCTCCTATAACTCCTAACCCGATAGCACAAAGTCCTAGGTTCAAACTATTTTCTCTGTGATCAACTCTGTTAAAACTCAAATCTAATGGTATGATCCTGCTCCTCATGTTACCCTAATCAATATAAACTATAACATGCGTGCTAACACTCACTGAACAGCTTGCTCTTCAACTTGCAAGAAATGGCACCCTGCCATGAAACTCCATAGATCTTCCTCTAATCCTCAGAAATTAATCCATTAACCTAGCATGCTCAATCTATACCTATAAACCTAACAGAAAACATATAAATAAAGAGATATAGGGAGAGAATAAAACCTGTCAAATGGTAATGGTGAGTGCAGTTAGAGGTGGTTTCAGAGCTTGTAGTTGCTTCCAAGGGATCCTCTAATGGTGTAGAGGTTTCTGTTTGCAAGAATCTTGAAGGAGAAGGCTTGTAGAGATGGATCCGAGTCTTGCTTGCACTTGAAGGAAACTTTGAAATCCACTCTCTCCCTCACTCTTCACCAATGAATTCACCAACCTTTCATCACAGCTTGATCTACTCTTTATATAACAACCAATGGAAGAGTCTAGAACTATCTAGAATGAGCTAGAAAGTTATGGAATTTCTCATGAAGTGACATATGGTATCATCTCATCTCATGCATTAAGGCCTTTAAATTTGTGTCAAAATATCCTCTTGTGAGATATTGAGATGGAATGTGTGAAGAATTAGCTGATTCCTTGCCTTTGGTGAAGTTTCTCAAAGTTCCTTAATATGCAAGAAAGAACTTTACAAAGTAACCCCCATTTTTAGACCTCAAATCAAAAATGTGTTTGAACCATTGTTTTTAAAATGATGTTTGGATTCAAAATGACATATTGGATGACCTATTTTGGATTCATAGATCTCCCAAACCAATTTCCAACTTGGATCCATTTAAGTTATAAGCCATTTTTAGGTCATTTTCACCCATTCTTGTCAATCCTTGCTACAAGATTTTCCAACAACTCATGACCACTTTCCTAGGCTTAAAATGCCATTTTGAACAACTTTTATGTTTTGAGTTTTTTCATTTGAGGCTTAGAAATAGGAGATATGGCCTTTGCTTAAAATGACCTCTAACTTCCAAATGACCAAAATACCCCTGTCTTGTACAAACCATAAGTTGAGTTCTACAAATTCTATCAAGGAATTCTAGTACTCTATAGAAAGATAAGAAGATGTTATTCAACATTCATGTTGACCAAGAGATCATAGGAATCATCCTACTAGGGCAAACATTGGATGCAAGTTGGGTGACTTTCAAGGACCCGGATTCACATACCTCAGATGACCTGTAATTTGTCAAAGCCATAACTTGAGCTATACAAATCCTATCAAGGACTTATAGCACTCAAATTAAAGCTAAGAACAAGCTCTACAACATTCATGTTGTGGGGAAGATGATATGACAATCACATCTTGAGCTAAACTGCCTTGAAGATAGGGATCAAACTAGGGGATTTTACACTGTCAATCCTTAGAAACCCTAGCTTAAAACTTCTCAAACTCCTCAATCATGATGAGTTGGTCTAGGAATCATCCTTATAGCATCTCAATGCATCATTCCATGATCACATGGCTCTTGGATTGGGTCTCAACCCTCTCCAAATCATCAATTGACCTAGGGTTGACCCAGTCAAACCCTAATTCCACCACTCATGGCTGAATCTTCTGAATTCTTGTACAATGACCTCTCTAGGCTTCATGATGTCTTTCAAGTCATCTCACAAGCTTTTTCAAAGCTTCAAGTCTATCCTCATAGTCTCAGAATCATCTGAGGAGCTCCCACAACTCTCAAGTTATGAGGCACACAACCTTGGTTTCAACCAATCTCTCTGAGGATCTCTTGAACTTTCTGATGAAGGTATCAACCTTCAAACACTTGATGGATAGATAAATGTTGGTCAAATTTTGGGGTGCAACAGCTTGATCTTGGCACAACACCACACATGTATCAACATACCCTTCCATGAACCACATGACGTCAAAGTAGGCTTTGATGCTCTTCAATTACTCAATTGACCTAGGATTGACCCAGATGAAACCCTAGTTGACTGCACCTCAACTGTGGCTCTTGTACTTGAATAAATGACTTGTCTCAGCTTCAATAGGGCCCTCTAGGCATTCCATGAGATCCATACACACCTCCAATTCACATTCCCTATTTCACATCCCACTGATGATTCTCAATATTCCTCAAGATAGGAGCAAAACCCACATGTAGACACTCAAACTCCTCAAGACTTCACCTCATTTCTTGATGGCCTGGATGACTCTTAAACTTGGATAAGACCTCTTGCTAGGCTCTTCTCTTGATAGACACCCTTGATCCCTTGTTGGATGCATGCTATGCTATGATATGCCAATGATTGAACTATGTACCTGATGTAACTATGCAAATGAAATGCAATGAAACATAAATCAGGCAAGAAAAGGTTGAGCAAATTTTGGGGTGCAACAGTTGCCCCTATTCAAACGGCTTGGACCCGACTGGGTGAAGAGCGAACGACCTTCAAACAATCGAGGTACGAGACGGTTGAATACCAGGAAACCCGAAAATTTGCCAACCGCAGAAATAAATTGCACTGCTTGGGGAGCACCATCCCTTATCTGAATCCGGTTGTTACGGCAACAACTGGTCCAACGTCTAATAATAATTCTGATTTCACCTTCAACCACCTATGTAACGCCACAGGTACTGAACAATTTTTTTGCAAAAACACCTCCGTCCCCAACTGGACTAGCCTTGTCAACACAAGAAGAGAAACAAATTCGTCAACACGAATAGAGATTCTGTCGTCAAAGGAGTAACCTTGTCCACATCTGGACCCAAATTTCGTCAAATCACGAATAAATACAAATCTGTCCACGTCAGGACTCACATTTCGTTAACCCGAAGAAATCCTATCGTCATAGGAATAAAACTTTGTCCGCGTTAGGACGCACACTTCGTCAACACGAAAAAATCCTATCATCATAGGAATAAAACTTGTCCTCATCAGGACTCCACATTCCGTCAACACGGAGAAATCCCAGCAACTTCGCTGGGGATGAGTTGTCCGCATCTTGTCAACACGAGGAGATCCTATCAACATAGGCAATAAAATCTTATTTGCGTCTCGTCAACACGAGGAACTCCTATCAACACAGGAAAAAATTGTCCACGTCAGGACTCACATCTCGCCAACACGAGGAAATAAACTTGTCACCATGAAGAGCAATAAATTTGTCCACGTCAGGATTCCATCTCGTCAACACGAAGAACGATAAACTTGTCCACGTCAGGACTCGCATCTCGGGAAGGTAACTTGATTTGTCCATGTCAGGACTCACATCTCGTCAACACGAGGAAATCCTGTCAACATAGGAGTAAATTGTCCACGTCAGGACACTGTTTCATCAACACGAAGAAAGATAAATTTGTCCACATCAGGACTCGCGCATCTCGTCAACACGAGGAACTATAAACTTGTCCACGTCAGGACGCACATTTCGCCAATACGAAGAAAGATATCTGCTGGGGATAAATGGTCCACGTCAGGACACCATTTCGTCAACACGAAGAGTAATCAATTTGTCCACGTCAGGACTAGCACATCTCGTCAACACGAGGAAATAAATCCGTCAACACGAAGAGACATCCTATCATCATAGGAAAACTTTGTCCTCATCAGGACTCCACATTCCTTCAACACGGAGAAATCATTTTGGTCAACACGAAGAAATCCTATCATCATAAGAATACTTTGTCCTCATCAGGACTCCATATTCCGTCAACACGGAGAAATCATTTCGTCAACACGAAGAAATCCTATCATCATAGGAATACTTTGTCCTCATCAGGACTCCACATTCCGTCAACACGGAGAAATCATTTCGTCAACACGAAGAAATCCTATCATCATAGGAATAAAACTCGTTCTCATCAGGACTCCACATTCCGTCAACACGGAGAAAGGTAAATTTGTCCTCATCAGGACTCCACATTCCGTCAACACGGAGAAAGGTAAATTTGTCCTCATCAGGACTCCACATTCCGTCAACACGGAGAAATCATTTCGTCAACACGAAGAAATCCTATCATCATAGGAATAAAACTCGTCGACTTCACTGGGGAAACATTTCTGTCTAATCACACGAAACTTCATCCGCCTATTCATACGGGAAAATCATTTGTCTAATCACAGGAACATTCATCCACCTATCCATACGGGAAAATCATCTCTTGAACATAGCTTCTCTGCCTATCTTACAGGAACTGACTTCCATCAATCCAATGGGTAACAAAATACAGCTTAATCTTCAAACTTTTAGTGCCGACATGGCAGCAAATCTGCGAAGGACTTTCCTGGGGATGTCATTTCGTCAACACGAGGAAATCCCGGCGACTTCGCTGGGGATAGAATTCTTCCACCCCATATGAATTCAATTCTGTCAATCATACTGGAAAATAACTCCGCCTTACCTTTGCAGTAGCCAACTCCACTGGGGATGCTCTGAAATTAACTGCCAGACACCTATTTCGACAACAGGTGACAACTTCTGAAATTTTGATTTATGAAACCCTGTGACGCTGACGGAACAACAAACTGGAAAAACACTCCGCCGGTCGGATAAGAGAAACTTCAACAAGCAACTCCGTGGGGAAAATAGTAAGATGAACCGGATCATCACACGTCTCACGGCGAGACCTCGAATATCTGGTAATAGATCTGAGCTAGAACTCCATACTCCTGCTGAGAAAACACACCTGAAAGCAAAAGGTTAACCAACCTGAGTGATGTTTCAAAATGCGTATGTTTGAAAATGGCGTAATGCTCTGTACGGCACGGAAATGCTACGCGTTTGAGTAGATGCAAATATGACGATATATGCAAATGCAAATGCAGGATTAAGCTGCTGGGAAACTCTGGTAGTATTGTCTCAACAACATGAATGCTAAGAATAAAGCCAACTCCGCTGGGGAGGACAAGTATCATAAGGTATTCCGGTAAAATAAATGCCGGAAACACAGTCAACTTTGTCGGGGAGAGATTAAACATCAATTTCCACTGGGAGGAAAGAACAAACACCCTGCTGGTGGACAAACTTAGCTGGGGAAGAAGCGACACTTCCGGGTAAAGCACACTGTCTGGGCACAGTTTACACATTCAGTGTTACCACTCCGCTGGGGACAATCATCCCGACGGAGGCAAGACGACCTGTGGGGAGCAAGAAAACCATCCTTCACGGATATAAACCTTTAGAACCAACAACTTGGTTAACTATTGAGGGAATCTCCCATGCTGGAGATTGAACGCGCACATCTTCGATTCGCTGAGGAGCGCAACCTCTGCAGGGGACATTGATTTTGACTTGCTGGGGTTAATCCTATGGACGGCTTTCCATGAGGACACTCTCCTGGGGAAAATAATTCCCTCCTTCGGGAAGGGTTAAATGTCATTTCAACTCTCTGGGGATAAGCTGCGACTAGCTGAGGAATGACATCAACTGGAGTCAGGTCTTACGTCAAGCGACCTTGGCTGGGGAAACATGAGTTCCATCCACCTTCTCGGGAATTCGCCCCAAAAATACCAACATGCCCCAGTTTGAACACTTCGTCTTGAAAGGAAAAGTTAGCCAAGGTGCTACCTCACAATACTTGCCCCTGAACCGGCACCAACTTCCTGATAAAGACTCTTCGATTTCTGTACCCTGACGGTTAGATATGAACTATTTCTGCACGTCAAACCCAAAAGGATGTCCCAACAAAATCTTTTGTTCTTAGGGTGACCTGCCCCGGTCTTGTAATAATCTTTTGCCCCTAATCGATCGATTCGTGAAGCAATGACCCTAGCTGCGAGAGATCTGTCAAATCTCGACCTAATTGCCCCAGATTAACTGATTCTTGGATGGCTGACTCCCACTGGGGAATAATTGATATATCCTGCCCCGGCTCATGAAACATTCAGAAAATCTACATTCTATCCTAATCAGACTTCCCACTGTAGGAAACTTTCCTGCTGCATGCGCTTACTCGCAAGTAAAACAAGTTGTTCTGCATAAAAGATATATTAAATGCAATGCATATGACAGTTTCAAAAATCCAGTCTGATTTGATGGAAAAGTTTTATGACCTACAACGAATCAATCATCAACATGTCGCCATTAATACAATGCCGCAAGAGGAATCCTTTTAGGAGTCAGTTTCGATGCGATCTTTACCGAAGTATGCTCTCGAACTAAACCTGTTTCAATTAGGACTTTTTCGGGTTGTAACGTGGTCAGGTTCACGGTTAACAAGGAAAGATATAGGCTCAAAGTTTATTTCGACCCACCCATTCTTCGTGATGTTCTCCAATCCTATGTTCAGCTAATTTGACTTCAGCGTGCACCTATTATAGGTGGAGTGATAGGAGTGATGGTTCAGGATACCACTTGCTTTTCGGAGTGACAATCATTCGCTTATCGTCTTTGGGTGCTTAGAGTCACACGACTTTGTCCTTTTCGAGGATTTTTTCTTTGGTAATCCTTTTCGTCTTTTGTATTTTTTCCTTTCGTTCCCTAACTTTTGCCTGGACTGAATCTTTGGAGCTTCTTTTGATTCTAAAGTCCAGCGGGATGCCCTAATTTTTTCCTAAGCCACTTTTTTTGAAGTTTCGACTTAGCGGGCTTTTGATTCTCTTCTTCTTTTTTGAACAAGTCGTGGGACGCTGGTTGTCTGACTCTTTGGGGGATAATGTGACTGTCTCACTCCTGACGTTCAACCATTGCGGGTTTTTAGGCACGACCTATACAGGTGTGATTGATCCTCGAACGGACACTCCTTTTGTAATTTGAATGCTTGGTCAAACTAACTGACACCTACCCTGCCCCGGGTTAAGATTTAGGGTTTTTCATTTTCAGAAAGAAACTCCTACTACTAGGCTCAAAGGGGTTAACAAGGGATTATCTTCCTTATATCTCCGGTGTTTATGGATTGAAACAATGTCTGTACATCATCAACAGGTTTTTATCCAAAAGCATACAATCGAAAGCTTATTCGGCATCGGTTTTCGTCATCCTCCCCGGATTCCACTTAACAGACGTTTGAAATAAATGAAAACACAAAGAGTGAGCATGACTGGATTAATTCAAAACATGCATATTTATTTCATTTATCAATATCAGTTGAAAAAAACAACAAGTTTTACAAACGAAATTTGCAATTGAAAAGAAAGGCAACTACAAATGCAAAGACATGGACAAGATAACATGAAAAATGTTGGTGTCTCAAAACCGGACTTCTTGCGCTTTGACTTGTTGGCGAGTCAACCATCCTCAAAAACAATTGTTGGAGGTAGCCTGCTGCTGTCTTGACCTGTTTTCCATGGCCCGACCAAATTTAGGAACCTTTTTCATCAACCCGACCTTTGCTTGTCCGTGGCCCTGCACCACATTGGGGACCCTATCAGAAAAGCTGATAGCCTTGTTGTCGATTAAATCTTGGACTTTATGCTTGAAAGCATGGCAACCCTCAATATCATGTCCGGGTGCCCCAGAATGAAACTCACAATGCTTACTGGCGTCGAAACTAAACCAAATGGAGGTGCGCCCGTCGGTGGGGCCAACATTCTCTTTTCAACAAGGTGCAACCCTAAAAAGGTCTGAAAGAGTTCATCATACGTTGATGGAGGTGCCTCAAATACCCTCTTTGACTTCCCCTCCTGAATTCTTCGCTGAGCCGGGTGCTGGCGTTTCATGCGCTGCTGGTTTTGATCAACCTGTTCCTTAGGCTCATGCACTGTCGTCCTCAAATTCAGCCCAGACATTGGCAACTGTTGTGGACCTGGGGATTCAGTTTTCAATGATTCCAGGATATGCCTCGATTCTTTTGCAACTTCCGGTGGGGAAATAGGAATATCGGTCCCTGAGACCTTTATACTGCCCGGCACAAATTCAATTGCCTTCTCATCCAGTAAATCTTGAATCTTCTGCTTGAACGACTTGCAGTTCGCGATGTTATGCCCCGGTGCACCAGAGTGGAAGACACAATAGGCGTTCATATCATAGCCTGGTGGTGGCTGCCCAGTCAATGGAACCAAAGTGCGGGGTTTAATCAGTTGAAGTTGGAACAAGAGTTGCACCAACTGATCATAATCCACCGGAATCACATCAAATACCCTGCCAGAGAGCTTCATCCTTTTACCATACCCCCTTGAGTTATCCTGAGAAATCAGTCGCGACTGCCGACGAGGAGAATCCCGAGCTTCGAGTTGTATAGAGGGTCTCTTAGGCCTATCATGCTTGGGCACGGGTTCTTCCGACCCCTGTGGGGCAAGTGAACCGACCGCAGCTTCGGATATTTTCTCACCTTCTCTTCTAAGTACATTCCTCAATATTTCAGCCATCAATCCTACCTGAGCCTTCAATCGGTAATTCTCCTCTTCGAGCGTCTCTTGATTCGAGCGTAACGCGTGCATGTCCTTCATGAATTTCCCCAGTTGGCCTCGAACTTCAATTAACTCAGCTTGAACATGCTCCATGTCTACCTCTGCAAGTCGGCGCCCAAAACCCTGGAGGAAACCCTGACGGTCATGGAGAGTAATATCAGCAGTACTATCATTAGCCCGTGCAATCAGAGGTTGTACAATAGCCTGCAGCTGCTCCTGGCCCTTGGCCATGGTTTCCATTGCTTGTATGAACTGCGTCATGTTGCTGCGCATCTCCTGCATCTCATTCTGAACTTGATCCATTATCTTTCTTACAGCTGTTTCTGTTTGAATAGCGATGAAATCTTTGGTCGTCAACCCTGGAAAACCTGGGAGATGCAGGAAATAAGATACAGATTCAACAAGTAACTAGCAATGCAAAATGAATATGCAGATGCAATGTGTGTCTGTGCATTAGGGAAATCGCCCCCGATTCTAGTGCCAAAGTGCCAGTGAAGTGGAGTGCTAAAAAGCCTGGATGCACTCATGGAAGAAACATCTCATATATTGTTGAAAAGCCCATCAAGTCAGAAATACAATATCACTGAGTGTACACAATAATAAGAAGGCGTGACCTCAACCAACAATCCTAGTGATGGTCAGCACAATGCAACTAAAGCATATACAACAGTCAAGTGTTACAATGAGCACGAAACTCTTCTAACAACTTCCTGGTCTCTGGATGATCTGGCTGAGTGAGCAACCCTTCGACGAGCAACTCTTACTGTCGTATAGTAAACTGGAGGCCTTCGTTGGAGTTTTCCCAAGCTCCCTTGCCAAAACAGTCTTCTAACTTCCTCTTCTTGGCTTCAAAGTTCTCTCTGTGCTCCTTCAGGTTTTTGACAGCTTTGTTCAACGATGCTTGAATGGAAAAACTACGCACAACTTCTTCCTCAAACTTCCTCTGGCTAGCTTTCAACTGATCCTCTAACTTGGAGATTTGCAACTTCAGCTTATCTTCTCTTTCTTTGTTGTTGGTTAATGTAGCGTTCCAAGTTTTGTTGAACGTAGAGATCTCCAAGTAAGCTATATCAAGTGCTTTCTTCTTAGACTCCAGCATATCATGAGAGCTCTTGAAATCTATCCCCAAACGTTCACGCTTCTTCCTTTGCTCAGTCAATTCTGTGCCTAACTGGTTCACCAGCTCTGTTTGCTGCTTGAAGGAATATACGACTTCATTTCTTTCGCTTCTGAGCTGAACTAGCTCTTCTTCCAACTTCTCGTTGGCTTTCATCAAATCTTCTTTCTCCTTCACAACCTGTTCGTATCTATCAACAGACACAGTAGTTGGCTCCTCAACCACGAGGGGAGCAGGAGGTAGTACTGCAGGAAACGACATCAGTGCCTGCTTTGCCCTATCTTGGATCCAAACGTTGTACGGAGCGTAGGCTTGACAATCATTCTTACCCAACAACGGCTTCCCTTTCTTGCAGATGTTATTCCAAGCATGATGAAGCTTGGATAACAATTCTCCACTCGGATCACCTGTGAAGTACAGAGACTCCTGCACTTCCTCCTCTTTTGGCGGGCTTCTCAAAGCATAACCGAATTGCCTGATCAACAATGACGGGTTGTAGTTAATGCACCCTTTCCTCCCAATCAGAGGAACGTTAGGATATCCTGTGCAGCTGTAGATAATCTCAGATCCCAGTAAATCCCTATCAAACTAGACAACATATTCTGAAGAAAGCCCCATCAGACGCTCTGACCATTCCATCGTAGCTGCAGACTCAGCAGAGATACCCTTCTTGGGCAGGTGACTATCAAACCACATCTACAACAAATGCACACAACAAGAGACGTTCTTGCCCCTCCTATTCTCGTTCTTATAATGCAGAGAGTGATAGAAGTCTCCAATCAGCGTAGGCACATGATTGCCTGAAGCAAATATATGGAATGCATCCAAATGAACAAAGTCAGGCATATTAGGGAAAAGTACAATGCCATAGATACACAAAGCAAGGATAGCATTAAACACAATCCAACAGCCACTCTTGGCATACTCTTGTGCTTTCCCAACCAAAAACTTGAGAGAAAAACCATAAACTCCATTCCACGAGGTTAACAGCAACTTTGAGGAGTCTAAATGCAAATCAACAGCCAAATCCTCCAGCTTGGGCTTAGCATCCATATGAATGAAGGGTACCCTGTTCTAAATGGTTAACTCCAAGATCTCAGCATATTCCTCCATGGTCGGAGCCAGAATGAAGTCAGGGAAAGTAAAACACCTTAGTGGGGGATCATAAAACTGCATCAGCGCGTACAATTCGTTCAGCTCATACGTGGATGGTTTGCAAACCAACCTAAGCAGTTTCCCATAACTCTTCCTGAAGCTTCTCTTCACATCATCATCAGCCAAGGATATCAAACCAAGCAAAGAAGAAACATCTGGAGTAGGTAACTTGTATGCCACAGTCTTCTTCAGAGTATCCATAAAAGCAGTAGACAGAAATCTGGGCAACTAGAATCAGAGGGTATGAAATGCACCTGCAGCACAGACACACATTAATGATATGCAAAATGAGTATGCAACAATGCAATATGCAAACATGCAATAGGGATCAAGTGATATATTGCTTAAGAGATCCATCCACATCATCTGTCTCAACAGACCCACAATACTGCTCAAATCCTGTCTCAACAGACCCATAACAATGCTCCACTTTGGTCTCAACAGACCCAAAACAATGCTCCAACTTGGTATCAACAGACCCAAAACAATGTCCTGATGAAGAACCCCAAGTAACCACACATACTGATCCAATATTAAGAAAACCGGGTAGTCTGGAAGTCAAGTTTCCTGCATGCCCCAATCCCTCTCACAAGTAGGTGTCCTATCAACTGACACAAAGTACGGCATCCTATGCGGTCGTCGGCGTCACAGACTTTCAAGACTGATGATACGATACCCATAAGGTGTGGCATCATCGTGTCCTGAAGAGGCTTCACTTAGCCAACTTCCAATTGATCGGTCCCCATAGTCGACAATCCAACTAACCAACAACCCCCTCATCCCAAAGGGTTGAAAAAGAAGTCAACCAGAAGAACCTCGTCCGAGCGTGGATTTTGCGGGACACTAGTACATGCAAAGCATGCACGCGCCCACTACTTTCCACAACTAATTCTAGGTGCACTCAAGCCCAGGTCCGACTTATCTCTCAATCTGACCCCCTACCCAGCATAACAACAATAATACAATGCTGAAAGTAAATACAGAAAGGTAAATCCATACAAAACCCACGACGGGAAAACAACCGCTAGGATTGACTCGCATAGGGAACAGTTGGAGTCCCCACCAGAGTCGCCAACTGTCGCTACTGCGAAAATCGGCGCCGGCTATGACAAAAGAGTCTCCACCGTGTGTTATTTATCCCAACGGAGGGAAAGGAAACGCTCAGAGTAAACCTAATGCAAAACGGGAAAGGAATGGTCGTCGCAACCAAATTCTGGATTCGGGAGTCGATTACGCAAGGGGAAGGTATTAGCACCCCTCATGTCCGCCGTACTCGACGGGATCCACGCTTGTTTTCTGGTACGAATTGTTATTTTATCTACTCTACAGGTCTGGGTTAAAAAGAAAAGAAAAGAGAAAAAAGACTCGATAGAGCTTCACCACTCTATGCCTACATATTCCCCCGTGTAATGGGAAAGTCAGAGTCTACGTAGTTCGGCTAACTACGGATGAAGGTGGGAAGGTTTCTCGCTAGGATACGACATCCTATGCCTACGTACTTTCATACAGCATGAAAGATCAGAGCAAACGTAGTTCGGGCTCCGAAAGACACAAGCTTGTCTGACTGTTTTTATTACCTTATGAAAGGGTTTTTCTTGATTAAGAGTCCAAGCGGACAAAAATGACACTTTGATGTTTGTTTTGAATCTTTTACGAAAGAAGTGTTTTTTAGTTTGTTTGCAATCTCTGACGCACTAGAGACTATGATTTGAGAGTGACTACGTCGCGTGTCACCCAAAGGGTGCCACACTAAGCAGCCAGACTACTGGAAAGAAACTCTCCAGCAACCCTTTCCCAAATGGCTTAAGGCTCGTAACGTACGACATCGATTAACCTTATTACTGTGTTTTTGAGTTGTTTTAAGATGAGAAGAGAAAGAAGCTCTAAAAAGCCTAGGGTTGAAAAGGGAATAAAAACTAACCTAATGTTGTCATGCATGGATAAGAATCCTAATGTCTGTCATAATTCCCTCCTGCACAGAGGAAATCAGAGATCCTAGGGGATAAACAGAAAAGAAAACAAGCAAATACAGTAAAATGCATGCAATGCAGCAATACAAGCGAGGCAAGGGAGTCCTGTTCAACCTCGAACTTGGGAAAACAACAGGCAAAGTGAATCAACATTCACTTCAAACCTAGGGGGCAAGCTGCACAAGCCAACAAACAATACAGAAAAACCAATATAAAGCAGAGGAGGCAGCCCAAGCAGCAACATCAAACTCCCACAGCAAACAGCACAAGCAGCAGCTCTGACAACAACATTGATTAAACAGCAAAAAGTTGACAACAACAACCTTCATCTGCATGAATAGCTCCTATCTTCAAGCTCCACTAAACCTTCAATATTCAACAAGCACCAAGCTTCAGCAAGCTTCAAACTTCAACAAGCAACCAGCTTAAACCAGCAAACTTCAACCAGTAAACAGCTTCAACAAGCTCCTAACTTCATCTTCAACAAGCAGCAAAACCCTAGCTTCAACAAGCAACCAGCTTCAACAAGCACAAACTTCATCTTCAACAAGCTTCAAAAAGAAACCTCATCTTCACCAAGCTTCCACAAGCACCTCCAAGGGAGAATCAAGTAATAAGATCAAGTTGGAATGTTAAGTAACTTAATGACAACCAAAGGAAGCCACTAAGAACTTAACATATAAGAGAATGGCATCCTCAAAGTTCTACTCTTAAACCATGCCACTCATCCCTCCAAAGGAGAGATGTGACTTCTTTAAGAGGACTTTATATCATTGGATTGAATGGAGATGAACAATATACTCCATGTTTGAAGAAACAAGCAATACTAATCTAATGCTCTTCCTAAAACCCTAGTTTCCCTAAGCTCCTGACAAGCACTCCACCAAAGGACAAGGCTTCAACTCCAAGCTCCTTCAAGATCTCTAAAGCACCTTCAAGTTGTCTTCATGTACATCCAAGCAAAAGAGCACCACCACTCTAATCTAAGGGGAACTATTGAGTTAAACTAGTCAAGTTAGTTCATTGGAAACACCTAGAAGTTAGTCTTAAAACTAATTCTAATTAAAATACCAAAAGTCATTGTAAAATCCTACAGAAAATTCTAAGGGTTCCTAAACCTCTTAAGAATCACTCCATACAAAAACCAGGGGGTTAACCATTCATTAAGACCTAAAACTATGCTCTAACCTAAAGGAACTATCTTAAAACCCTAAATCTACACCACTTAATGCTTAATATTCAAACTACCCTAAATTTATCTCAACAAATTATGAGAAAAATACTAAGGGTACATACACATCTAAGCTAAATAACCCAAAAAGAGTCACCTAAAAATTCTACACCAATCTCCCATACTAAAATCAGCAAGAACAGACCTCAAACAAAATGAATTTAAAACCAATTAAAATGCAAAAATTCCATTAAAATAATAAAATGCATGAATTATGAATTTTTAATCCTATTAAATTCTAGACTCTCTAAGGAGTCAGGGGAAAAAAATCTAGCCTAAAAATGATTATTTTTCTATTTATTATGATTTATTTTCTAACCTACATGCAAATGAGAAATAAAAGACAATATGAAGAAAATAGAGTAAAGCGTGTGAAGAATAGCAATAAAATCATGTTATAAACCAGGCTGGGCCCAGCAGGGGGGTGCGCGTAGAAACTATCTCATAAGCCCAACAGAAAATAAAAGAAATCAGAAAATGAGTGGAAATTGAGAAATGTTTGTGGCAAATAGCAACTATTTCACGTTCAAGATCCAACTTGGGCCACGCAGGAGGTGTCAATAACACTTAATTCACTAAGCCCACCCAAGGTTGATTAATGAAACGTAGAGTTTCAAGTGAAACTCAAACTCTCCTCAGATTGCATCACCAAATTGTGGTCGTGGATTTGTGAGTTCAGTCAAAGTCAAACAAGATCCAACGCCTAAAACATTGTCTTCTCCAAAATTTCAAATATGAGAGGGAAGGTTTGGGACGGTGGCCTGAGCTACAGAGCCACCATCGTCTCCGGTGAGGCCTTCACAAAATGCATCAAACACCAAACTGAAACACCCTATCTCACCTAAGTCTTGAATGCCACGATTCTTGAAATTAATAAGCCTAATGTCATCTACATGTTTCACTGATCAAAACTAACCATCCAAATGCCATTGAAACCTCAAGAATCCACAGATATATCTCTCAACAGAAATGGTGTCATGACCTAGAGTGCCTCTAAACCTCAATCTTTTGCACTGAAATCCTTCCTAGCATCATCACTAACCTAACCATATGAAGAATCCTAATCAATTCCCTATGATCTAAGCCAAAAATTGAAAAGTGCATACCTGGTTTTGAGAGATGAATAGATAGTGATTTCCTTTGATTCAGCCTCCAATTTCTTCCAGAATCACTCAATATCAACTCCTAAAGCTTCTGCAACAAGCAATTTGCTCTGAATCTTCACCAATTGCAAAACACGATTCTTGATGCAAGCCTTGCAATTTCAGTTGCTCCCTCTTGTTTCTCTTCACACCTTGCCCAAAAAATGATCTGAACACATTGCATTGGTTATATAGAGAGTGTTAGAACACTCTAGAAACTTCTGTAACTAACTGAATGAGATTTTGAATTTCTCATTCTCCTTCAATTTCTCTTTGGTGAAAGTCGTGCCTTGCTACAGTTTTAGCTTCATTGTGCTTGCAGTGAATATCTCATGAGATTTAGAAATGAATGGGAGTGATAGATCCCTTGCTTTTGATCCCATGGTATGCAATTCAAGTGTTGCTTCAACCTTAAGCTACCAAATGGAAGTGCTTGAAAATGGCCTCAAATGAAAAATTTAACATTGCCAACCTTCTCAAAATGCCTTTTCTGATCAAAATGACATATAACATGACCTTGTTTGACCCTAAATCAAAAAATCACATTTTTTGGCCTTTTAATGACTTTAATTTCTTCCTTTTTAAACCATTTCAAGCAACTATGTGTTCCAAGCCAAACCAAACTCTCATGGCCACTTGGTTGCATTCAAAACAACATTTTGAACAAGTTCCATGTTGAACAATTTTCCATTTGAAGCTTGCAAGTTGGAGTTATGGACCTATGATCATAAATGACCTATAATCACCAATACCCAAAATACCCCTGGCTTGCAAAGATCATAACTTGCGTTCTACAAATCCTATCAAGGACTTATAGTACTCTATGGAAAGCTAAGACCAAGATCTACAACTCTCATGTTGGCCAAAAATCCATTTAAAAATTCCTTGAAGGGCAAAAATTGCTTGGAAGTCAAGTGACTTTCATAGATAAATTTCATAGTCATCTGATGACCTGTAACTTGTAAGGATCATAAATTGAGTTCTATAAATCCCCTTGAGGACTTCTAGTACTCAAATTAAAGGTATTGCGATTCTATACAAGTTTCATGTTGGCCAAAGATCCATTTGAAACTTGTATTTTGACTTATGTGGCTTTGAAGTTGGGCACTAAACAAGGGATTTTACACTAAAACCCTAATTTAGCAACTTCCCACATTCTTGATTCTTCTTTGCTTGATCTTGGCACAACACCACACATGTATCAACATACCCTTCCATGAACCACATGACCTCAAAGTAGGCTTTGATGCTCTTCAATTTCTTGATGTAACTATGCAAATGAAATGCAATGAAACATAAATCAGGCAAGAAAAGGTTGAGAAAATTTTGGGGTGCAACAGTCTGGATAGAACCTTCCCCTCATTTTGGTCTGGATAGAACCAATAGGATTTACACTCATAGGTCTGGATAGAACCTTCCCCCTTTTGGTCTGGATAGAACCAATAGGATTTAAACATCATAGGTCTTGATAGAACCTTCCCCCTTTTGGTCTGGATAGAACCAATAGGATACCCTCATAGGTTTGGATAGAACCTTCCCCTCCTTTTGGTCTGGATAGAACCAATAGGATTTAAACTCATAGGTCTGGATAGAACCTTCACCCTCTTTTGGTCTGGAAAGAACCAATAGATCCTTATTCTGTAGTTCGGGCCTGAACTACGACCGCTCTGATTTCTCATTGGACAATGAGAACACGTAGGCACAAGATGCGATATCTTGATGAGAAACCTTCCCCCTTTCTCCCACCATTTGGTCTGGATAGAACCAATTGGTCTCACAACGTAGAACTTTAGGATAGAGTTTGGTTAAATCTATGTAAGAATCATGGATATGATTACTTACTTCCCTTTCTTGAGAGTTCGACATAGATCTAGAGAGTTTTGTGTGAAACTCTACACAAGAATGGATATGTTTGTTCCCCTTTGAACCTTGATCATAATCAAGTGTTCTTCAACCTTAGTGAGGTGAACTACGATTGCTTTGATTCTATCCTAGTTAGGATACGTAGGCAGAGGACGCGACGTCTTTGCGAGCAAACTTAGAAACTATCTTTAGGTTTTAACCTACACCTTTACCCAATCCCAATCCTTAGAAAACATTTAGCCAACTTAGCATGCAATCAAACAAAAGGTTCCTGTAGAGTACTACAGATGTTTAGGATGTGAAATACCTACCCTATGCATAACCAACCCCCGATCCCCGAATCTCTTAGTGTTGTTGTTACATCGCGCAAAAGGTTATTTCTTTCTTTAGACCTTTCCTTTGGATAAATTAAAGTCCGGTTGTGAATTTAAGAATTAAGATTCAAGTTAATCAATAGCTTGGTATCACGATTCTCACTGCAACACCTACTACCACCAAAAGGATGATATAGCAAACACTTGCACCATCTGGCATCAACAAGATGACAGACCCACCACCAAAAGGATGACGGAGAGAACTCACACCGGGTTTTACCACCAAAAAGGATGATAGAGCAAACACTCCCACAATCTGACATCAACAAGATGACATACCCATCACCAAAAGGATGATGGAGCAAACTCACACCGGCTAATACCACCAAAGGGATGATAGAGTAAACACTCACATGATTTGAAATCAACATGATGATAGACCCACCACCAAAAAAATGACGGAGAGAACTCACACTGGCAACTACCACCAAAAGGATGATAGAGAAAAACACTCGCATAATCTAACATCAACAAGATGAAAGACCCACCCCCAAAAGGATGATAGAGAGAACTCACACCGGCTACTACCACCAAAAGGATGATAGATAAAACACTTGCACGACTTGACATCAACAAGATGACAGACCCACCACCAAAAGAACGACGGAGCGAACTCACACTGGCAATTACCACCAAAAGGATAATAAAGCAAAACACTCGCACAATCTGACATCAACAAGATGACAGACCAACCACCAAAAGGATGATGGAGCAAACTCACACCGGCTACTACCACCAAAAGGATGATAGAGCAAACACTCGCACAAACTAACATCAAAAAGATGATAGACCCTTCACCAAAAGGATGATGGAGCAAACTCACACTGGCTACTACCACCAAAGGGATGATAGAGTAAACACTTGCACGATCTGGCATCAACAAGATGACAAACCCACCACCAAAAGGATGACGGAGCAAACTCACGCCGGCTTTTACCACCAAAAGGATGATATAGCAAAACACTCGCACAATCTGACATCAACAAGATGAAAGATCCACCACCAAAAGTATGATGGAGCAAACTCATACCGACTACCACCACCAAAGGGATGATAGAGCAATTACTTGCATGATCTGGCATCAACAAGATGACATACCCACCACCAAAAGGATGATGGAGCGAACTCACACAGACTTTTACCACCAAAAGGATGATAGAGCAAAAGACTCGCATGAACTTGCATGACCAGATGACAGACCCACCACCAAAAGGGTGACGGCGCAAAACTCACGTCGGCTACTACCACCAAAAGGATGATAGAGCAAAACACTCCCACAATATGACATCAACACCAGCTATTTCCACCAAAAGGATGATGGAGCGAACTCACACCAGCTATTTCCACCAAAAGGATGATAGAGCAAACACTCGCACGAAGTGATATCAACTAGATGACAGACCCTTCACCAAAAGGATGATAGAGCAAACTCACACCGGCTACTACCACCAAACGGATGATAGATCAAACTCTTGCACGATCTGGCATCAACAAGATGATAGACCCACCACCAAAAGGATGATGGAGACAACTCACACCGACTTTTACCACCAAAAGGATGATAGTGCAAAACACTCGCACAATTTGACATCAACAAGATGTAAGACCCACCACCAAAAGAATGATGGAGTAAACTCATACTGGCTACTACCACCTAAAAGGATGATAGAGCAGACACTCCCACAATCTGACATCAACAATATGACAGACCCACCACAAAAACGATGATGGAGCAAACTCACACCGGCTAATACCACCAAAGGGACGATAGAGTAAACACTCGCATGATTTGAAATCAGAATGATGACAGACCCACCACCAAAAATATGACGGAGCGAGCTCACAACGGAAGCTACCACCAAAAGGATGATAAAGCAAAACACTCGCACAATCTGACATCAAAAGATGACAGACCCACCCCCAAAAGGATGATGGAGTGAACTCACACCGGCTACTACCACCAAAAGGATGATAGATAAAACACTGCACGATTTGACATCAACAAGATGACAAACCCACCACCAAAAGAATGACAGAGCAAACTCACACTGGCAACTACCACCAAAAGGATGATAGAGCAAAACACTCCCACAATATGATATCAACAAGATGACAGACCCACCACCAAAAGGATGATGGAGCAACCTCACCCCAGGTATTTCCAACAAAAGGATGATAGAGCAAACACTCGCACGAAGTGACATCAACAAGATGACAGACCCTTCACCAAAAGGATAATGGAGAAAACTCACACCGGCTACTACCAACAAACGGATGATAGAGCAAACACTTGCACGATCTGGCATCAACAAGATGACAGACCCACCACCAAAAGGATGACGGAGATAAATCACACCGACTTTAACCACCAAAAGGATGATAGAGCAAAACACTCGCACAATCTGACATCAACAAGATGAAAGACCCACCACCAAAAGGATGATGGGGCAAACTCATACTGGCTACTACCACCAAAGAGGATGATATAGCAAACACTCCTATAATCTGACATCAACAAGATGACAGACCCACTACCAAAAGGATGATGGAGCAAACTCACACCGGCTACTACCACCAAAACGATGATAGATTAAATAGTCGCATGAACTGACATCAACAAGATGAGAGACCCACCACCAAAAGGATGACGGAGCAAAACTCACGCCGGCTAATACCACTAAAAGGATGATAGAGCAAAACACTCCCACAATATAACATCAACAAGGTGACAGACCCTCCACCAAAAGGATGATGGAACAAACTCACACCAGCTATTTCCACCAAAAGGATGACAGTGCAAACACTTGCACGAACTGACATCAACAAGATGACAGACCCTTCACCAAAAGGATGATGGAACAAACTCACACCGACTACTACCACCAAAAGGATGATGGAGCAAACTCACACCGGCTAATACCACCAAAGGGATTATAGAGTAAACACTCGCATGATTTAAAATCAACATGATGACAGACCCACCACCAAAAAAATGATGGAGGAAACCCTCACAGGCAACTACCACCAAAAGGATGATAAAGCAAAACACTCACACAATCTGAGATCAACAAGATGACAGACCCACCCCAAAAAGGATGATGGAGAGAAATCACACCGGCTACTTCCACCAAAAGGATGATAGATAAAACACTCGCACGATTTGACATCAACAAGATGACAGACCCTTCACCAAAAGGATGATGGTGCAAACTCACATTGGCTACTACCACCAAAGCAATGATAGAGCAAACACTTGCACGATCTGACATCAACAAGATCACAGACCCACCACCAAAAGAATGACAGAGCGAACTCACACTGGCAACTACCACCAAAAGGATGATAGAGCAAAACACTCGCACAATATGACATCAAGAAGATGAAAGACCCACCACCAAAAGTATGATGGAGCAAACTCATACCGGCTACCACCACCAAAGGGATGATAGAGCAAACACTTGCACGATCTAGCATCAACAAGATGACATAACGACCACCAAAAGGATGATGGAGCGAAATCACACTGACTTTTACCATCA
Organism: Lathyrus sativus; assembly: GCA_963859935.3. Classification (NCBI taxonomy): domain Eukaryota; kingdom Viridiplantae; phylum Streptophyta; class Magnoliopsida; order Fabales; family Fabaceae; genus Lathyrus; species Lathyrus sativus. The sequence goes on along the minus strand of OZ012740.1, from coordinate 249,327,718 downwards.
AAAGGATGATAGAGCAAAACACTCGCATGAACTGACATAACAAGATGACAGACCCACCACCAAAAGGATGACAAAGCAAAACTCACGCCGGCTACTACCACCAAAAGGATGATAGAGCAAAATACTCCCACAATATGACATCAACAAGATGACAGACCCACCACCAAAAGGATGACGGAGCAAACTCACATCGACTTTTACCACGAAAAGGATGATAGAGCAAAACACTCGCACAATCTGACATCAACAAGATGACAGACCCACCACCAAAAGGATGGTGGAGCAAACTCATACCGGCTACTACCACAAAAAGGATTATTGAGCAAACACTCGCGCAATCCGACAACAAAAAGATGACAAACTCACCACCAAAAGGATGATGGAGCAAACTCACACAGGCTAATACCACCAAAGGGATGATAGAGCAAACACTCACACGATTTGACATCAGCATGATGACAGACCCACCACCAAAAGAATGACGGAGCGAACTCACACCGGAAACTACCACCAAAAGGATGATAGAGCAAAACACTCGCAAAATCTGACATAAACAAGATGACAGACCCACCCCTAAAAGGATGATGGAGCGAACTCACACCGGCTACTACCACCAAAAGGATGATAGATAAAACACTCGCACGATTTGATATCAACAAGATGGCAGACCCACCACCAAAAGAATGACGGAGCGAACTCACACTGGCAACTACCACCAAAAGGATGATAGAGCAAAACACTCGCACAATCTGACATCAACAAGATGATAGACACACCAGCAAAAGGATGATGGAGAGAACTCACACCGGCTACTACCACCAAAAGGAGGATAGATAAAACACTTGCATGAACTGACATCAACAAGATGACATACCCACCACCAAAAGAATGATGGAGCAAACTCACACCTGCAACTACCACCAAAAGGATGTTAGAGCTGACACTCGCATAATCTGACATCAACAAGATGACAGACCCACCATTAAAATGATGACAGAGCGAAACTCACACCGTCTTTTACGACCAAAAGGATGATAGAGCAAAACACTCCCACAATATGACATCAACAACATGACAGACCCACTACCAAAAGTATGATGGAGCGAACTCACACCGACTACTACCACCAAAAGGATGATAGAGAAAATACTCGCACGAATTGACATCAACAAGATGACAGACCCACCAGCAACAGGATGATGGAGCGAACTCACACCGGCTACTACCACCAAAACGATGATAGATTAAACAGTCGCATGAAATGACATCAACAAGATGACAGACCCACCACCAAAAGGATGACGGAGCAAAACTCACGCCGGCTACTACCACCAACAGGATGATAGAGCAAAACACTCCCACAATATGACATCAACAAGATGACAGCCCACCACCAAAAGGATGATGGAGCGAACTCACACCAGCTATTTCCATCAAAAGGATGACAGTGCAAACACTTGCACGAACTGACATCAACAAGATGACAGACCCTTAACCAAAAGCATGATGGAGCAAACTCATACCAGCTACTACCACCAAACGGATGATAGAGCAAACACTTGCACGATCTGGCATTAACAAGATGACAGACCCACCACCAAAAGGATGACAGAGAGAACTCACACCGGCTTTTACCACCAAAAGGATGATAGAGAAAAACACTCGCACAATCTGACATCAACAAGATGAAAGACCCACCACCACAAGTATGATGGAGCAAACTCATACTGGCTACTACCACCAAAAAGGATGATAGAGCAAACACACCTACAATCTGACATCAACAAGATGACAGACCCACCACGAAAAGGATGATGGAGCAAACTCACACGGCTAATACCACCAAAGGGATGATAGAGTAAACACTCGCATGATTTGAAATCAACATGATGACAGACCCACCACCAAAAAAATCACGGAGCGAACTCACAACGACAACTACCACAAAAAGGATGATAGAGCAAAACACTCGCACAATCTGAGATCAACAAGATGACAGATCCACCCCCAAAATGATGATGGAGAGAACTCACACTGGCTACTACCACCAAAAGGATGATAGATAAAACACTCGCACGATTTGACATTAACAAGATGACAGACCCTTCACCAAAAGGATGATGGAGCAAACTCACACTGGCTACTACCACCAAAGGGATGATAGAGCAAACACTTGCACGATCTGACATCAACAAGATCACAGACCCACCACCAAAAGAATGACGGAGCAAAGTCACACTGGCAACTACCACCAAAAGGATGATAGAGCAAAACACTCGCACAACCTGATATCAACAAGATGAAAGACCCACCACCAAAAGTATGATGGAGCAAACTCATACCGGCTACCACCACCAAAGGGATGATAGAGCAAACACTTGCACGATCTAGAATCAACAAGATGACATACCCACCACCAAAAGGATGATGGAGCAAAATCACACCGACTTTTACCACCAAAAGGATGATAGAGCAAAACACTAGCATGAACTAACATAACAAGATGACATACCCACCACCAAAAGGATGACGGAGCAAAACTCACGCCGGCTACTACCACCAAAAGGATGATAGAGCAAAACACTCCCACAATATAACATCAACAAGATGACAGACCCACCACCAAAAGGATGACGGAGCAAACTCACATCGGCTTTTACCACCAAATGGATGATAGAGCAAAACACTCGCACAACCTGACATCAACAAGATGACAGACCCACCACCAAAAGGATGGTGGAGCAAACTCATACCGGCTACTACCACAAAAAGGATGATTGAGCAAACACTCGCGCAATCCGACATCAACAAGATGACAGACCCACCACCAAAAGGATGATGGAGCAAACTCACTCAGGCTAATACCACCAAAGGGATGATAGAGCAAACACTCACACGATTTGACTTCAACACGATGACAGACCCACCACCAAAAGAATGACGGAGCGAACTCACACCAGAAACTAACACCAAAAGGACGATAGAGCAAAACACTCGCAAAATCTGACATAAACAAGATGACAGACCCACCCTTAAAAGGATGATGGAGCAAACTCACACAGGCTAATACCACCAAAAGGACGATAGGTAAAACACTCGCACGATTTGACATCAACAAGATGACAGACCCACAACCAAAAGATTGACTGAGCAAACTCACACTGGCAACTACCACCAAAAGGATGATAGAGCAAAACACTCGCACAATTTGACATCAACAAGATGACAGACACACCACCAAAAGGATGATGGAGTGAACTCACACCGGCTACTACCACCAAAAGGAGGATAGATAAAACACCCGCATGAACTGACAACAACATGATGACAGACCCACCACCAAAAGAATGATGGAGCAAACTCACACCTGTAACTACCACCAAAAGGATGTTAGAGCTGACACTCGCACAATCTGACATCAACAAGATGACAGACCCACCACCAAAAGGATGACAGAGCGAAACTCACACCGTCTCTTACGACCAAAAGGATGATAGAGCAAAACACTCCCACAATATGACATCAACAAGATGATAGACCCACCACCAAAAGGATGATGGAGCAAACTCACACCTGGTATTTCCACCAAAAGGATGACAGTGCAAAGACTTGCACAAACTGACATCAACAAGATGACAGACCCTTCACCAAAAGGATGATGGAGCAAACTCATACTCGCTACTACCACCAAACGGATGATAGAGCAAACACTTGCACGATCTGGCATCAACAAGATGACAGACCCACCACCAAAAGGATGACGGAGAGAACTCACACCGGCTTTTACCACTAAAAGGATGGTAGAAAAACACTCGCACAATCTGACATCAACAAGATGAAAGACCCACCACCACAAGGATGATGGAGCAAACTCATACTGGCTACTACCACCAAAAAGGATGATAGAGCAAACACTCCTACAATCTGACATCGACAAGATGACAGACCCACCACCAAAAGGATAATGGAGCAAACTCACACCGGCTAAACCACCAAAGGGATGATAGAGTAAACACTCGCATGATTTGAAATGAACATGATGACAGACCCACCACCAAAAAAATGACGGAGCAAACTCACAATGGCAACTACCACAAAAAGGATGATAGAGCAAAACACTCGCACAATCTGAGATCAACAAGATGACAGACCCACCCCCAAAAGGATGATGGAGAGAACTCACACCGGCTACTACCACCAAAAGGATGATAGATAAAACACTCGCACGATTTGACATTAACAAGATGACAAACCCTTCACCAAAACGATGATGGAGGAAACTCAGACTGGCTACTACCACCAAAGGGATGATAGAGCAAACGCTTGCATGATCTGACATCAACAAGATCACAGACCCACCACCAAAAGAATGACGGAGCGAACTCTCACTGGCAACTACCACCAAAAGGATGATAGAGCAAAACACACGCACAATCTGACATCAACAAGATGAAAGGCCCACGACCAAAAGTATGATGGAGCAAACTCATACCGGCTACCACCACCAAAGGGATGATAGAGCAAACACTTGCACGATCTAGCATCAACAAGATCACATACCCACCACCAAAAGGATGATAGAGCGAAATCACACCGACTTTTACCACCAAAAGGATGATAGAGCAAAACACTAGCATGAACTGACATAACAAGATGACATACCCACCACCAAAATGATGACGGAGCAAAATTCACGCCGGCTACTACCACCAAAAGGATGATAGAGCAAAACACTCCCACAATATGACATCAACAAGATGACAGACCCACCACCAAAAGGATAACAGAGCAAACTCACACCGGCTTTTACCACCAAAAGGATGATAGAGCAAAACACTCGCACAACCTGACATCAACAAGATGACAGACCCACCACCAAAAGGATGGTGGAGCAAACTCATACCGGCTACTACCACAAAAAGGATGATTGAGCAAACACTCGCGCAATCCGACATCAACAAGATGACAGACCCACCACCAAAAGGATGATGGAGCAAACTCACTTAGTATAATACCACCAAAGGGATGATAGAGCAAACACTCACACGATTTGACTTCAACACGATGACAGACCCACCACCAAAAGAATGACGGAGCGAACTCACACCAGAAACTAACACCAAAAGGATGATAGAGCAAAACACTCGCAAAATCTGACATAATCAAGATGACAGACCCACCCCTAAAAGGATAATGGAGCGAACTCACACAGGCTAATACCACCAAAAGGACGATAGATAAAACACTCGCACGATTTGACATCAACAAGATGGCAGACCCACCACCAAAAGATTGACTGAGCAAACTCACACTGGCAACTACCACCAAAAGGATGATAGAGCAAAACACTCGCACAATCTGACATAAACAAGATGACAGACACACCACCAAAAGGATGATGGAGAGAACTCACACCGGCTACTACCACCAAAAGGAGGATAGATAAAACACCCGCATGAACTGACATCAACATGATGACAGACCCACCACCAAAAGAATGATGGAGCAAACTCACACCTGCAACTACCACCAAAAGGATGTTAGAGCAGACACTCGCACAATCTAACATCAACAAGATGACAGACCCACCACCAAAAGGATGACAGAGCGAAACTCACACCGTCTCTTACGACCAAAAGGATGATAGAGCAAAACACTCCCATAATATGACATCAACAAGATGACAGACCCACCACTAAAAGGATGATGGAGCAAACTCACACCAGGTATTTCCACCAAAAGGATGACAGTGCAAAGACTTGCACAAACTGACATCAACAAGATGACAGACCCTTCACCAAAAGGATGATGGAGCAAACTCATACTCGCTACTACCACCAAACGGATGATAGAGCAAACACTTGCACGATCTAGCATCAAAAAGATGACAGACCCACCACCAAAAGGATGACGGAGAGAACTCACACCGGCTTTTACCACTAAAAGGATGATAGAGCAACACACTCGCACAATATGACATCAACAAGATGAAAGACCCACCACCACAAGGATGATGGAGCAAACTCATACTGGCTACTACAACCAAAAAGGATGATAGAGCAAACACTTCTACAATCTGACATCGACAAGATGACAGACCCACCACCAAAAGGATAATGGAGCAAACTCACACCGGCTAAACCACCAAAGGGATGATAGAGTAAACACTCGCATGATTTGAAATCAACATGATGACAGACCCACCACCAAAAAAATGACGGAGCGAACTCACAACGGCAACTACCATAAAAAGGATGATAGAGCAAAACACTCGCACAATCTGAGATCAACAAGATGACAGACCCACCCCCAAAAGGATGATGGAGAGAACTCACACCGGCTACTACCACCAAAAGGATGATAGATAAAACACTCGCACGATTTGACATTAACAAGATGACAAACCCTTCACCAAAACGATGATGGAGGAAACTCAGACTGGCTACTACCACCAAAGGGATGATAGAGCAAACGCTTGCACGATCTGACATCAACAAGATCACAGACCCACCACCAAAAGAATGACGGAGAGAACTCTCACTGGCAACTACCACCAAAAGGATGATAGAGCAAAACACACGCACAATCTGACATCAACAAGATGAAAGGCCCACGACCAAAAGTATGATGGAGCAAACTCATACCGGCTACCACCACCAAAGGGATGATAGAGCAAACACTTGCACGATCTAGCATCAACAAGATGACATACCCACCACCAAAAGGATGATAGAGCGAAATCACACCGACTTTTACCACCAAAAGGATGATAGAGCAAAACATTAGCATGAACTGACATAACAAGATGACATACCCACCACCAAAAGGATGACGGAGCAAAACTCACGTCGGCTACTACCACCAAAAGGATGATAGAGCAAAACACTCCCACAATATGACATTAACAAGATGACAGACCCACCACCAAAAGGATGACGGAGCAAACTCACACCGGCTTTTACCACCAAAAGGATGATAGAGCAAAACACTCGCACAACCTGACATCAACAAGATGACAGACCCACCACCAAAAGGATGGTGGAGCAAACTCATACCGGCTACTACCACAAAAAGGATGATTGAGCAAACACTCGCGCAATCCGACATCAACAAGATGACAGACCCACCACCAAAAGGATGATGGAGCAAACTCACTCAGGCTAATACCACCAAAGGGATGATAGAGCAAACACTCACACGATTTGACTACAACACGATGACAGACCCACCACCAAAAGAATGACGGAGCGAACTCACACCAGAAACTAACACCAAAAGGATGATAGGGCAAAACACTTGCAAAATCTGACATAAACAAGATGACAGACCCACCCCTAAAAGGATAATGGAGCGAACTCACACAGGCTAATACCACCAAAAGGACGATAGATAAAACACTCGCACGATTTGACATCAACAAGATGACAGACCCACCACCAAAAGATTGACTGAGCAAACTCACACTGGCAACTACCACCAAAAGGATGATAGAGAAAAACACTCGCACAATCTGACATCAACAAGATGACAGACACACCACCAAAAGGATGATGGAGAGAACTCACACCGGCTACTACAACCAAAAGGAGGATAGATAAAACACCCGCATGAACTGACATCAACATGATGACAGACCCACCACCAAAAGAATGATGGAGCAAACTCACACCTGCAACTACCACCAAAAGGATGTTAGAGCTGACACTCGCACAATCTGACATCAAGAAGATGACAGACCCACCAACAAAAGGATGACAGAGCGAAACTCACACCGTCTCTTACGACCAAAAGGATGATAGAGCAAAACACTCCCACAATATAACATCAACAAGATGACAAACCCACCACCAAAAGGATGATGGAGCAAACTCACACCAGGTATTTCCACCAAAAGGATGACAGTGCAAAGACTTGCACGAACTGACATCAACAAGATGACAGACCCTTCACCAAAAAGATGATGGAGCAAACTCATACTCGCTACTACCACCAAACGGATGATAGAGCAAACACTTGCACGATCTGGCATCAAAAAGATGACAGACCCACCACCAAAAGGATGACAGAGAGAACTTACACCGGCTTTTACCACTAAAAGGATGATAGAGCAACACACTCGCACAATCTGACATCAACAAGATGAAAGACCCACCACCACAAGGATGATGGAGCAAACTCATACTGGCTACTACCACCAAAAAGGATGATAGAGCAAACACTTCTACAATCTGACATCGACAAGATGACAGACCCACCACCAAAAGGATAATGGAGCAAACTCACACCGGCTAAACCACCAAAGGGATGATAGAGTAAACACTCGCATGATTTGAAATCAACATGATGACAGACCCACCACCAAAAAAATGACGGAGCGAACTCACAACGGCAACTACCATAAAAAGGATGATAGAGCAAAACACTCGCACAATCTGAGATCAACAAGATGACAGACCCACCCCCAAAAGGATGATGGAGAGAACTCACACCGGCTACTACCACCAAAAGGATGATAGATAAAACACTCGCACAATTTGACATTAACAAGATGACAAACCCTTCACCAAAACGATGATGGAGGAAACTCAGACTGGCTACTACCACCAAAGGGATGATAGAGCAAACGCTTGCACGATCTGACATCAACAAGATCACAGACCCACCACCAAAAGAATGACGGAGAGAACTCTCACTGGCAACTACCACCAAAAGGATGATAGAGCAAAACACACGCACAATCTGACATCAACAAGATGAAAGGCCCACGACCAAAAGTATGATGGAGCAAACTCATACCGGCTACCACCACCAAAGGGATGATAGAGCAAACACTTGCACGATCTAGCATCAACAAGATGACATACCCACCACCAAAAGGATGATAGAGCGAAATCACACCGACTTTTACCACCAAAAGGATGATAGAGCAAAACATTAGCATGAACTGACATAACAAGATGACATACCCACCACCAAAAGGATGACGGAGCAAAACTCACGTCGGCTACTACCACCAAAAGGATGATAGAGCAAAACACTCCCACAATATGACATTAACAAGATGACAGACCCACCACCAAAAGGATGACGGAGCAAACTCACACCGGCTTTTACCACCAAAAGGATGATAGAGCAAAACACTCGCACAACCTGACATCAACAAGATGACAGACCCACCACCAAAAGGATGGTGGAGCAAACTCATACCGGCTACTACCACAAAAAGGATGATTGAGCAAACACTCGCGCAATCCGACATCAACAAGATGACAGACCCACCACCAAAAGGATGATGGAGCAAACTCACTCAGGCTAATACCACCAAAGGGATGATAGAGCAAACACTCACACGATTTGACTACAACACGATGGCAGACCCACCACCAAAAGAATGACGGAGCGAACACACACCAGAAACTAACACCAAAAGGATGATAGGGCAAAACACTTGCAAAATCTGACATAAACAAGATGACAGACCCACCCCTAAAAGGATAATGGAGCGAACTCACACAGGCTAATACCACCAAAAGGACGATAGATAAAACACTCGCACGATTTGACATCAACAAGATGACAGACCCACCACCAAAAGATTGACTGAGCAAACTCACACTGGCAACTACCACCAAAAGGATGATAGAGCAAAACACTCGCACAATCTGACATCAACAAGATGACAGACACACCACCAAAAGGATGATGGAGAGAACTCACACCGGCTACTACCACCAAAAGGAGGATAGATAAAACACCCGCATGAACTGACATCAACATGATGACAGACCCACCACCAAAAGAATGATGGAGCAAACTCACACCTGCAACTACCACCAAAAGGATGTTAGAGCTGACACTCGCACAATCTGACATCAACAAGATGACAGACCCACCACCAAAAGGATGACAGAGCGAAACTCACACCGTCTCTTACGACCAAAAGGATGATAGAGCAAAACACTCCCACAATATAACATCAACAAGATGACAAACCCACCACCAAAAGGATGATGGAGCAAACTCACACCAGGTATTTCCACCAAAAGGATGACAGTGCAAAGACTTGCACGAACTGACATCAACAAGATGACAGACCCTTCACCAAAAGAATGATGGAGCAAACTCATACTCGCTACTACCACCAAACGGATGATAGAGCAAACACTTGCACGATCTGGCATCAAAAATATGACAGACCCACCACCAAAAGGATGACAGAGAGAACTCACACCGGCTTTTACCACTAAAAGGATGATAGAGCAAAACACTCGCACAATCTGACATCAACAAGATGAAAGACCCACCACCACAAGGATGATGGAGCAAACTCATACTTGCTACTACCACCAAAAAGGATGATAGAGCAAACACTTCTACAATCTGACATCGACAAGATGACAGACCCACCACCAAAAGGATAATGGAGCAAACTCACACCGGCTAAACCACCAAAGGGATGATAGAGTAAACACTCGCATGATTTGAAATCAACATGATGACAGACCCACCACCAAAAACATGACGGATCGAACTCATAACGGCAACTACCACAAAAAGGATGATAGAGCAAAACACTCGCACAATCTGAGATCAACAAGATGACAGACCCACCCCCAAAAGGATGATGGAGAGAACTCACACCGGCTACTACCACCAAAAGGATGATAGATAAAACACTCGCACGATTTGACATTAACAAGATGACAAACCCTTCACCAAAACGATGATGGAGGAAACTCAGACTGGCTACTACCACCAAAGGGATGATAGAGCAAACGCTTGCACGATCTGACATCAACAAGATCACAGACCCACCACCAAAAGAATGACGGAGCAAACTCTCACTGGCAACTACCACCAACAGGATGATAGAGCAAAACACACGCACAATCTGACATCAACAAGATGAAAGGCCCACGACCAAAAGTATGATGGAGCAAACTCATACCGGCTACCACCACCAAAGGGGTGATAGAGCAAACACTTGCACGATCTAGCATCAACAAGATGACATACCCACCACCAAAAGGATGATAGAGCAAAATCACACCGACTTTTACCACCAAAAGGATGATAGAGCAAAACACTAGCATGAACTGACATAACAAGATGACAGACCCAGCACCAAAAGGATGACGGAGCAAAACTCACGCCGGTTACTACCACCAAAAGGATGATAGAGCAAAACACTCCCACAATATGACATCAACAAGATGACAGACCCGCCACCAAAAGGATGACGGAGCGAACTCACACCGGCTTTTACCACCAAAAGGATGATAGAGCAAAACACTCGCACAACCTGACATCAACAAGATGAAAGACCCACCACCAAAAGGATGGTGGAGCAAACTCATACCGGCTACTACCACAAAAAGGATGATTGAGCAAACACTCGCGCAATCCGACATCAACAAGATGACAGACCCACCACCAAAAGGATGATGGAGCAAACTCACTCAGGCTAATACCACCAAAGGGATGATAGAGAAAACACTCACACTATTTGACTACAACATGATGACAGACTCACCACCAAAAGAATGACGGAGCGAACTCACACTGGAAACTACCACCAAAAGGATGATAGAGCAAAACACTCGCAAAATCTGACATAAACAAGATGACCGACCCACCCCTAAAAGGATGATGGAACCAACTCACACCGGCTACTACCACCAAAAGGATGGGAGATAAAACACTCGCACGATTTGACATCAACAAGATGACAGACCCCCCACCAAAAGAATGACTGAGCAAACTCACACTGGCAACTACCACCAAAAGGATGATAGAGCAAAACACTCGCACAATCTGACATCAACAAGATGACAGACACACCACCAAAAGGATGAAGGAGAGAACTCACACCGGCTACTACCACCAAAAGGAGGATAGATAAAACACTCGCATGAACTGACATCAACATGATGACAGACCCACCACCAAAACAATGATAGAGCAAACTCACACCTACAACTACCACCAAAAGGATGTTAGAGCTGAGACTCGCACAATCTGACATCAACAAGATGACAGACCCACCACCAAAAGGATGACAGAGCGAAACTCACACTGTCTCTTACGACCAAAAGGATGATAGAGCAAAACACTCCCACAATATGACAACAACAACATGACAGACCCACTACCAAAAGTATGATGGAGCGAACTCACACCGGCTACTACCACCAAAAGGATGATAGAGAAAACACTCGCACGAATTGACATCAACAAGATGACAGACCCACCAACAAAAGGATGATGGAGCAAACTCACACCGGCTACTACCACCAAAACGATGATAGATTAAACAGTCGCATGAAATAACATCAACAAGATGACAGACCCACCACCAAAAGGATGACGGAGCAAAACTCACCCCGGCTACTACCACCAAAAGGATGATAGAGCAAAACACTCCCACAATCTGACATCAACAAGATGACAGAGCCACCACCAAAAGGATGATGGAGCGAACTCACACCAGCTATTTCCACCAAAAGGATGACAGTGCAAACACTTGCACGAGCTGACATCAACAAGATGACAGACCCTTCACAAAAAGCATGATGGAGCAAACTCATACCGGCTACTACCAGCAAACGGATGATAGAGCAAACACTTGCACGATCTAGCATCAACATGATGATAGACCCACCACCAAAAGGATGGCGGAGAGAACTCACACCGGCTTTTAGCACCAAAAGGATGATAGAGAAAAACATTCGCACAATCTGACATCAACAAGATGAAAGACCAACCACCACAAGGATGATGGAGCAAACTCAAACTGGCTACTACCACCAAAAAGGATGATAGAGGAAACACTTCCACAATCTGACATCAACAAGATGATAGACCCACCACCAAAAGGATGATGGAGCAAACTCACACCGGCTAATACCACCAAAGGGATGATAGAGTAAACACTCACATGATTTGAAATCAACATGATGACAGACCCACCACCAAAAAAATGACGGAGCGAACTCACAACGACAACTACCACAAAAAGGATGATAGAGCAAAACACTCGCTCAATCTGAGATAAACAAGATGACAGACCCACCCCCAAAAGGATGATGGAGAGAACTCACATCGGCTACTACCACCAAAAAGATGATAGATAAAACACTCGCATGATTTGACATTAACAAGATGACAGACCCTTCACCAAAAGGACGATGGCGCAAACTCACACTGGCTATTACCACCAAAGGGATGATAGAGCAAACACTTGCACGATCAGACATCAACAAGATGACAGACCCACCACCAAAAGGATGACGGAGCGAACTCACGTCGGCTTTTACCACCAAAAGGATGATAGAGCAAAACACTCGCACAACCTGACATCAACAAGATGACAGACCCACCACTAAAAGGATGATGGAGCAAACTCATACCGGCTACTACCACAAAAAGGATGATTGAGCAAACACTCGCGCAATCTGACATCAACAAGATGACAGACCAACCACCAAAAGGATGATGGAGCAACTCACACAGGCTAATACCACCAAAGGGATGATAGAGCAAACACTCACACGATTTGACATCAACATGATGACAGACCCACCACCAAAAGAAGGACGGAGTGAACTCACACCGGCAACTACCACCAAAAGGATGATAGAGCAAAATACTCGCACAATCTGACATCAACAAGATGACAGACCCACCCCTAAAAGGATGATGGAGAAAACTCACACTGGCTACTACCACCAAAAGGATGATAGATAAAACACTCGCACGAACTGACATCAACAAGATGACAGACCCACCACCAAAAGAATGATGGAGCAAACTCACACCTGCAACTACCACCAAAAGGATGTTAGAGCTGACAGTTGCACCATCTGACATCAACATAATGACAGACCCACCACCAAAAGGATGGCAGAGCAAAACTCACACCTTCTCTTACGACCAAAAGGATGATAGAGCAAAACACTCCCACAATATGACATCAACAAGATGACAGACCCACCACCAAATGGATGATGGAGCAAACTCACACCAGGTATTTCCACCAAAAGGATGACAGTGCAAAGACTTGCACGAACTGACATCAACAATATGACAGACCCTTCACCAAAAGGATGATGGAGCAAACTCATACTCGTTACTACCACCAAACGGATGATAGAGCAAACACTTGCACGGTCTGGCATCAAAAAGATGACAGACCCACCACCAAAAGGATGACGGAGAGAACTCAGATCGGCTTTTACCACTAAAAGGATGATAGAGCAAAACACTCGCACAATCTGACATCAACAAGATGAAAGACCCACCACCACAAGGATGATGGAGCAAACTCATACTGGCTACTACCACCAAAAAGGATGATAGAGCAAACACTTCTACAACCTGACATCGACAAGATGACAGACCCACCACCAAAAGGATAATGGAGCAAACTCACACCGGCTAAACCACCAAAGGGATGATAGAGTAAACACTCGCATGATTTGAAATCAACATGATGACAGACCCACCACCAAAAAAATAACGGAGCGAACTCACAACGGCAACTACCACAAAAAGGATGATAGAGCAAAACACTCGCACAATTTGAGATCAACAAGATGACAGACCCACCCCCAAAAGGATGATGGAGAGAACTCACACCGGCTACTACCACCAAAAGGATGATAGATAAAACACTCGCACGATTTGACATTAACAAGATGACAAACCCTTCACCAAAACGATGATGGAGGAAACTCAGAGTGGCTACTACCACCAAAGGGATGACAGAGCAAACGCTTGCACGATCTGACATCAACAAGATCACAGACCCACCACCAAAAGAATGACGGAGCGAACTCACACTGGCAACTACCACCAAAAGGATGATAGAGCAAAACACACGCACAATCTGACATCAACAAGATGAAAGGCCCACGACCAAAAGTATGATGGAGCAAACTCATATCGGCTACCACCACCAAAGGGATGATAGAGCAAACACTTGCACGATCTAGCATCAACAAGATGACATACCCACCACCAAAAGGATGATAGAGCGAAATCACACCGACTTTTACCACCAAAAGGATGATAGAGCAAAACACTAGCATGAACTGACATAACAAGATGACAGACCCAGCACCAAAAGGATGACGGAGCAAAACTCGCGCCGGTTACTACCACCAAAAGGATGATAGAGCAAAACACTCCCACAATATGACATCAACAAGATGACAGACCCACCACCAAAAGGATGACGGAGCGAACTCACACCGGCTTTTACCACCAAAAGGATGATAGAGAAAAACACTCGCACAATCTGACATCAACAAGATGACAGACCCACCACCAAAAGGATGGTGGAGCAATCTTATACCGGCTACTACCACAAAAAGGATGATTGAGCAAACACTCGCGCAATCCGACATCAACAAGATGACAGACCCACCACCAAAAGGATGATGGAGCAAACTCACACAGGCTAATACCACCAAAGGGATGATAGAGCAAACACTCACACTATTTGACATCAACATGATGACAGACTCACCACCAAAAGAATGACGGAGCGAACTCACACCGGAAACTACCACCAAAAGGATGATAGAGCAAAACACTCACAAAATCTGACATAAACAAGATGATTGACCCACCCCTAAAAGGATGATGGAGCCAACTTACACCGGCTACTACCACCAAAAGGATGATAGATAAAACACTCGCACGATTTGACATCAACAAGATGACAGACCCACCACCAAAAGATTGACTGAGCAAACTCACACTGGCAACTACCACCAAAAGGATGATAGAGCAAAACACTCGCACAATCTGACATCAACAAGATGACAGACACACCACCAAAAGGATGATGGAGAGAACTCACACCGGCTACTACCACCAAAAGGAGGATAGATAAAACACTCGCATGAACTGACATCAACATGATGACAGACCCACCACCAAAACAATGATGGAGCAAACTCACACCTACAACTACCACCAAAAGGATGTTAGAGCAGAGACTCGCACAATCTGACATCAACAAGATGACAGACCCACCACCAAAAGGATGACAGAGCGAAACTCACACTGTCTCTTACGACCAAAAGGATGATAGAGCAAAACACTCCCACAATATGAAAACAACAACATGACAGACCCACTACCAAAAGTATGATGGAGCGACCTCACACCGGCTACTACCACCAAAAGGATGATAGAGAAAACACTCGCACGAATTGACATCAACAAGATGACAGACCCACCACCAAAAGGATGATGGAGAAAACTCACACCGGCTACTACCACCAAAACGATGATAGATTAAACAGTCGCATGAAATGACATCAACAAGATGACAGACCCACCACCAAAAGGATGACGGAGCAAAACTCACCCCGGCTACTACCACCAAAAGGATGATAGAGCAAAACACTCCCACAATCTGAAATCAACAAGATGACAGAGCCACCACCAAAAGGATGATGGAGCGAACTCACAACTGCTATTTCCACCAAAACGATGATAGATTAAACAGTCGCATGAAATGACATCAACAAGATGACAGACCCTTCACCAAAAGCATGATGGAGCAAACTCATACCGGCTACTACCACCAAACGGATGATAGAGCAAACACTTGCACGATCTGGCATCAACATGATGATAGACCCACCACCAAAAGGATGGCGGAGAGAACTCACACCGGCTTTTAGCACCAAAAGGATGAAAGAGCAAAACATTCGCACAATCTGACATCAACAAGATGAAAGACCAACCACCACAAGAATGATGGAGCAAACTCAAACTGGCTACTACCACCAAAAAGGATGATAGAGGAAACACTTCCACAATCTGACATCAACAAGATGATAGACCCACCACCAAAAGGATGATGGAGCAAACTCACACCGGCTAATACCACCAAAGGGATGATAGAGTAAACACTCACATGATTTGAAATCAACATGATGACAGACCCGCCACCAAAAAAATGACGGAGCGAACTCACAACGACAACTACCACAAAAAGGATGATAGAGCAAAACACTCGCTCAATCTGAGATAAACAAGATGACAGACCCACCCCCAAAAGGATGATGGAGAGAACTCACATCGGCTACTACCACCAAAAAGATGATAGATAAAACACTCGCATGATTTGACATTAACAAGATGACAGACCCTTCACCAAAAGGACGATGGAGCAAACTCACACTAGCTATTACCACCAAAGGGATGATAGAGCAAACACTTGCACGATCAGACATCAACAAGATGACAGACCCACCACCAAAAGGATGACGGAGCGAACTAACGTCGGCTTTTACCACCAAAAGGATGATAGAGCAAAACACTCGCACAACCTGACATCAACAAGATGACAGACCCACCACTAAAAGGATGATGGAGCAAACTCATACCGGCTACTACCACAAAAAGGATGATTGAGCAAACACTCGCGCAATCTGACATCAACAAGATGACAGACCCACCACCAAAAGGATGATGGAGCAACTCACACAGGCTAATACCACCAAAGGGATGATAGAGCAAACACTCACACGATTTGACATCAACATGATGACAGACCCACCACCAAAAGAAGGACGGAGTGAACTCACACCGACAACTACCACCAAAAGGATGATAGAGCAAAATACTCGCACAATCTGACATCAACAAGATGACAGACCCACCCCTAAAAGGATGATGGAGAAAACTCACACTGGCTACTACCACTAAAAGGATGATAGATACAACACTCGCAAGAACTGACATCAACAAGATGACAGACCCACCACCAAAAGAATGATGGAGCAAACGGTCACCTGCAACTACCACCAAAAGGATGTTAGAGCTGACACTCGCACAATCTGACATCAACAAGATGACAGATCCACCACCAAAAGGATGACAGAGCGAAACTCACACCATCTACTACGCCCAAAAGAATGATAGAGCAAAACACTCCCACAATATGACATCAACAACATACAGACCCACCACCAAAAGTATGATGGAGCGAACTCACACCGGCTACTACCACCAAAAGGATGATAAAGCAAACACTCGCACGAATTGACATCAACAAGATGATAGACCCAACACCAAAAGGATTTTGGAACAAACTCACACCGGCTACTACCACCAAAAGGATGATAGATTAAATAGTCGCATGAACTGACATCAACAAGATGACAGACCCACCACCAAAAGGATGACGGAGCAAAACTCACGCCGGCTACTACCACCAAAAGGATGATAGAGCAAAATACTCCCACAATATGACATCAACAAGATGACAGACCCACCACCAAAAGGATGATGGAGCGAACTCACACCAGCTACTACCATCAAAAGGATGTTAGAGAAAACACTCGCACAAACTGACGTCAAGAAGCTGACAGACCCTTCACCAAAAGGATGATGGAGAAAACACTTGCACGATCTGGCATTAACAAGATGACAGACCCACCATCAAAAGGATGACGGAGCGAACTCACACCGGCTTTTACCACCAAAAGGATGATAGAGCAAAACACTCGAACAATATGACATCAATAAGATGAAAGATCCACCACCAAAAGGATGGTGGAGCAAACTCATACCGGCTACTACCACAAAAAGGATGATAGAGCAAACACTCCCGTAATCTGATATCAACAAGATGACATACCCACCACCAAAAGGATGATGGAGCAAACTCACAATGGCTACTACCACCAAAGGGATGATAGACAAACACTCGCACGATCTGACATCAACAAGATGACAGACCCACCACCAAAAGGACGACGAAGCAAACTCACGCCGGCTTTTACCACCAAAAGGATGTTAGAGCAAAACACTCGCACAATCTGACATCAACAAGATGAAAGAGCCACCACCAAAAGTATGATGGAGCAAACTCATACCGGCTACCACCACCAAAGGGATGATGGAGCAAACACTTACACGATCTAGCATCAACAAGATGACATACCCACCAACAAAAGGATGATGCAGTGAAATCACACCGACTTTTACCACCAAAAGGATGATAGAGCAAAACACTCGCATGAACTGACATAACAAGATGATAGACACACCACCAAAAGGATGACGGAGCAAAACTCACGCCGGCTACTACCACCAAAAGGATGATAGAGCAAAACACTCCCACAATATGACATCAACAAGATAGCAGATCCACCACCAAAAGGATGACGGAGCGAACTCACACCGGCTTATACCACCAAAAGGATGATAGAGCAAAACACTCGCACAATCTGACATCAACAAGATGACAGACCCACCACCAAAAGGATGATGGAGCAAACTCATACCGGCTACTACCACAAAAAGGATGATTGAGCAAACACTCGCGCAATCTGACATCAACAAGATGACAGACCCATCACCAAAAGGATGATGGAGCAAACTCACACAGGCTAATACCACCAAAGGGATGATAGAGCAAACACTCACACGATTTGACATCAACATGATGGCAGACCTGTTGCTACTGCGAAAATCGGCGCCGGCTGAACAGAAGAGTCGCCACTATGCGTTATTTATCCCAACGGAGGGAAAGGAAACGCTCGAAGTAAACCTACCGCAAAGACGGGAAAGGAATGGTCATCGCAACCAAATCCTTGATTCGGGAGTCGGTTACGCAAGGTGAAGGTATTATCACCCCTCACGTCCGTCGTAGTCGACGGGATCCACGCTTGCTTGGTTTGTCTAAAGGATGCAAAACAATCTATCTACGGCTGCTAAATCTAAACAGGAAGGAAACTGACTCGGTAGAGCGTCGCGCTCTATGCCTACGTATTCTCAAGAGAGAAAGTCAGAGTCATCGTAGTTCGGGAAACTACAGGGAATTGGCTCGCCAAGACTTCCCGTCTTGTGCCTACGTACTTCCACACAGCGTGGAAGATCAGAGCTTACGTAGTTCAGGCTAACTACGGCTAGACAGGGTATTCTCACACAAGAGTGAGGGATTAAGTTGTTTTGAGAGGTACGGGAACCTACGGAACTTAAACTACGGTCTGGTCTCAAATGCGCAAGGGCAAGAGAAAAGAAACAATCAGTCGTCAGCGCGAAAGTCTCGATCGCACAGTAGCGAGAGAACAGATAGGTTAGTTGTTAGTGTGCTCGCTAGGATATCACATCCTATGCCTACATATTCTCATTAGATATGAGAAATCAGAGCAGCTGTAGTTCATCCTACTACAGCTAAAACCTGGAAAAAGGGGAAAAGGGAAAACGGGAGACGGGAAAAGGGAACTCGCTAGGATACGGCATCCTATGCCTACGTACTCTCGTCTGGCATGAGAGATCAGAGCTAACGTAGTTTGACTGGAAAACGAGTCTCAATTGCACGGGAGCAAGAGAGAGAAACAGGGATTCACTCGCACGGGGCGAGAACAAAGAGGAAGCAGGCCTACGCCTAAACGGGAAGGAACTCGGGACACGCACGCAAGAACCTAAGACGTAGGAGCGAATGTGTTGCATATCACCCTAAGGGTGATACACTAAACACCCATGTTACGCGAGAGTGACCCTCCCGTAACCATTTCCTACGTATCTAACGATCTCACAACACTCGACGGTTGCTTGAAGATTTGAATACGACAATGATAATGAACGAAGCAGCTCTGGGGCTCCTGACGTACGCGCAAGCTCCATTCCAATCTTCTCCTCTCTGGACCTTGATGATGACGCTCGAATCAAGAACAATGTAACGCTTAGACCGTCATGGTTCGACTTATACGAGAAATCGAACTCTAAGAGGTAGCGTATTAATATCCGTGTCAAAGACAAGATGGAGAAATGATATCGAACATCATTCTCCAATTGAATCGTGTCACACGGCCAGCTAGAAATAAAATCACAGTAATCGGATAAGAAATGAGAAAGTAGGAGAGAAATCCAATACCGAATGGAAATAAAATGCTACGGCAATTAAATCTCAACTAGAAAATATTCTAAGAAATATTAAAGAAAATGCGTATAAAAAAATAAAATCCTATATTATTCTATGCTAAAAATCTATGATAATAGCTATATATTCTATAAAGAAAATAGAAAAATTATACTAAATCCATAATACCCTATAATGTGCTTTTAATATTTCCAAGAAATAAAAAAATATATAGAAAGAAAATAAAAACATACAGCATGGGGTTTATTGGATTTCTGGGGTGTGAATGCAGAAAAACAGAAAATAATACAGGGCCCAGCCCACTAAGCAAATTCAGAAGAAAAAAAAAAAGGGGGGTGAATTGGTGAAAATAGAGGTGCACATAGAACATTGGGCCCAGCCTAACTACACACGGGGAGGGGGCGAGTGAGGAAAACGGAAGGTGTATTGTCAAAAAAACTCGTTGGGCCTAGAGGCCCACTACCACAACCCAGCCGTCCCTCACTTCTCAGAAGCCAAAAAACCCTAGGTCTCTTACTCTCCTTCTCCCTTTCACTGTTCACACGCCGCCCCCACCTCCCTTCTCCGAACTCTCTCAGATTCAATCTCTTTCTCCTCCACGAACTTCACAACCGATCTCATAACATCTTCATTCAAATCTTAAACAAGAAAACCTTCTGAATCTCGTAACCACCAGTGAAGTAATCAACAACCGTGCAATCTATGGCTTGACAATCTCAGAAGAACTTCTCGAAGACACCGAAGGTCTATGTTCTTGACGAAAATCCGGCGATGATAATACTTGCAAAAAAACTGGAGACGGTGAAGGATGCTTGAAGACGAAGAATCTGGAGATGCGTTGATGTTGGAGTTCTTGAAAGATTTCTGGAAATTGTTACAAAGTTGTTGAAAGTCTTGAATCGGAAGATCTGAAGGTATTGACGAAAGATCTGGAAGAATCTCGAAGTTAGCATTGATGATGGTTGAAGGTTTGTTCTCGACGAAGATCTATGAAGACATGATGAAGCAGGATGAAGGATGAACGTTGTTGGTGTGGAACGATGAAGATCGAGGGATTTGGATGAAGAACTGGAAAGATTTTTGTTATGAACGTGGATGAAGGTCTATGAAGATCTTTGAATGCTTATGGGGATTTTTGATGAACGATGAACGGATGTTGAAGATCTACGAATTCTGGGAAATCGTATGAATGTTGATGAGGACCTGTGGTGAAAGTGAGTTGAGGATCATCGATGATTTCAAGAACACGATGAACAAATCTGGAAAACGGTTGAGTTTCAGACGAAATCTGGAAATGGTCATGAAGTTTCGGTGACAAAAACAAGAACAGAGAGGAAGGTGGACGAAGAGATCTGAGAAAACTGATGAATTTTCCAGCGTTTTGGCAGTTTTCCGGCGACGGTTAAGGGCTCCGACGGGTGGTTACGGCGAGGCCAGCGGCGGCTGCATGGCCGGCAGCGAGGGGAAAACGGTTAAGTCGGTGTGAGACGCGTGGCACTCCTGATGAGGGAGAGGGAGACACGCGGATCCCCAAGTGGCAAAGCAAACTGCATGCAGAACGTGGGTTAGCCACGTGTGAACCAGGTGGAAAAGGAAGGAGAATGAGATGTGGGACCCTCTTTATAGGACAAATGGCAGTGACTGGGCCCCCAAAACCTGACACGCGGCCCATTATCAGGCTTAATGGATTTGAAAAAAGGATTTAATCATGGTTAACACTCTGGATTAATACTAAACTAATCATAAAACGTGATCAATTAATTAAATGGTTGATTAATGAAATGGATGGAAATGGAAGTGGTTAATGGAGATTAATTGACTAATAATGAACCGAAAGCAATTAATACAAAAATGGTCTAATGAGCCTAAATCTAATGAAGTAGTATTCTAATTAAAGCTAAAAAAAACATTTAATATCTTGAAAATTTATTATAAACCCTATTTAATTTCTAGAAAAAGATAATATTTACAAATCTATCTAAAAATCTATATTCTAAAAAATCTATACCCTATTTCATTTATTAAAAGAAAATGATCATCTAATATTCTAAAACTCCATTAAATCTAACAAAATCAAATGTCTATTAAATCTAAAACTATAAAAACTATATTATTCTAGAGACAAATAAAATCCTACTAATATTCTAAAAACAATAAAATCTATATTAACGTTCTAGAAAACTATAAAACCTATTTAAAATCTATAAAAGGTTATTAAGTCCTAAAAAAAATGCAAACAAAGGCAATCAACCAACATAAAAGAGAGCGCGAGACCAGATCGAAGCAAGCAGTAAACCCAGACACCGAGAACCTCCGAAATCACTCGGTAAGCTGAAAACACCCAGGAAGCGCGTGACTTCTCAAAATAACCTCCGATTATTCGAACCGGTCTGAAGTACCCGAAATGTGAAAATAGGGCTGTAATCCCGATAAAATCAGTATGAATGAGAAATGCACTGTATGCGGTATGCAAATGCGAATGCAAAAATGCGTCGAACCATAAACCAAATATGGGAACCGGTTGGTCAAATTTTAGGGTGCAACAAGACCCACCACCAAAACAATGACGGAGCGAACTCAAACCGGCAACTACCACCAAAAGGATGATAGAGCAAAATACTCGCACAATCTGACATCAACAAGATGATAGACCCACCCCTAAAAGGATGATGGAGCAAACTCACACCGGCTACTACCACCAAAAGGATGATAGATAAAAAACTCGCACGATTTGACATCAACAAGATGACAGACCCACCACCAAAAGAATGACGGAGCAAACTCACACTGGCAACTACCACCAAAAGGATGATAGAGCAAAACACTCGCACAATCTGACATCAACTAGATGACAGACCCACCACCAAAAGGATGATGGAGAGAACTCACACCGACTACTACCACCAAAAGGATGATAGGTAAAACACTCGCATGAACTGACATCAACAAGATGACAGACCCATCACCAAAAGTATGATGGAGCAAACTCACACATGCAACTACCACCAAAAGGATGCTAGAGCTGACACTCGCACAATCTGACATCAACAAGATGACAGACCCACCACCAAAAGGATGACAGAGCGAAACTCACACCATCTACTATAACCAAAAGAATGATAGAGCAAAAGACTCCCACAATATGACATCAACAACATGACAGACCGACCACCAAAAGTATGATGGAGCGTACTCACACCGGCTACTACCACCAAAAGGATGATAGAGCAAACACTCGCACAAATTGACATCAACAAGATGACAGACCCACCACTAAAAGGATATTGGAGCAAACTCACACCGGCTACTACCACCAAAAGGATGATAGATTAAACAGTCGCATGAACTGACATCAATAAGATGACAGACCCACCACCAAGAGGATGACGGAGCAAAACTCACGCCGGCTACTACCACCATAAGGATGATAGAGCAAAAGACTCCCTCAATATGACATCAACAAGATGACAGACCCACCACCAAAAGGATGGTGGAGCGAACTCACACCAGCTACTACCACCAAAAGGATGACAGAGAAAACACTCGCACAAACTGTCATCAAGAAGCTGACAGACCCTTCACCAAAAGGATGACGGAGCAAACTCACACCGGCTACTACCACCAAAGGGATGATAGAGCAAACACTTGCACGATCTGGCATCAACAAGATGACAAACCCACCATCAAAAGGATGACGGAGCAAACTCACACCGGCTTTTACCACCAAAAGGATGATAGAGCAATACACTTGAACAATCTGACATCAATAAGATGAAAGATCCACCACCAAATGGATGGTGGAGCAAACTCATACCGGCTACTACCACAAATAGGATGATAGAGCAAACACTCCCGCAATCTGACATCAACAAGATGACATACCCACCACCAAAAGGATGATGGAGCAAACTCACACTGGCTACTGTCGCTACCGCGAAAATAAGGTGCCGGCAAAATAGAAGAGTCGCCACCTTTCGTTATTTATCCCTCAGAGCGGGAAAGGAAACGATCGGAAAAACCTGATGAAAAGGTATAAGACAAGTTCATCGTAACCTTTGTCTGGGTTCGGGAGTCGGTTACGCAAGGGGGAGGTATTAGCACCCCTCACGTCCATCGTACTCGATGGGATCCACGCTTGTTGTGTTTATCTGACGGGTTGGTTTTATCTATCTACCTATCAAGGCTGGTCTAAAAAGAAAAGAAAATGACTCGGCAAAGCGTCGCACTTTATGCCTACGTATTCTCATCAGAGAATGAGAAATCAGAGTCAACGTAGTTCGGCTAACTACGGGTTACAGGGAAGGTGGCTCGCCAATACATCAGTATTGTGCCTTCATACTCTTAAGAAGTATGAGAGATCAGAGCTTACGTAGTTCGGGATAATACGGATTACGGGGATTCAGATTCATCTGTTTTATCGAGTAGGGTTAACAAACAGTTCCAGCAGTTTGGTGTACGCAGCTCGACCCTTAGAGACTTAGGCGTTACCGTTTGCGATAGAACTGAGAGTTAACGACACTCTTTTCTTCAGAAAAGCTTCCTTTGAATTAGGGGCCCACGGGGCAAAAAGGTTTGAAGTTCGTTTTCTGTCTTTTATGGAAGAACTGTTTTTTATGGATGTTTGCAACTAATATTGCACTAGAGACTATGACCTGAGAGTGAATGTGTCGCGTGTCACCCAAAGGGTGCCATACTAAACATCTAGACTGTTGAAAAGAAACTCTCCAACAATCCATTCTCAGATAGCTTAAGGCTCGTAACGTACAACGTCAGTTAACCTTTATTACTGTATTTTAATTTGTTTTGAGATGAGAAGAGAGAACGAACAGGTTCAACTAAGGGGAGACTATCAAGTCCTACTGTTGTCATGCCAAGGATTCATCCTATGATTGAGGTTTGAAGCAGGGAACTCCTAGAAGTTGTCATGCATAGGTTTCAACCTAAAGTTCTAATCATCACTTCCTTATCAAAGGAAGTGAGATTCCTAGGGGATCATGTCAATGATATAGAAACAGATAAAACATCAGCTTAAATAGTAAACAGTAAACGACTGTAAAATGCATGCAATGCAAGTGAGGGAGGAAACGTGTGTGGGGCAGCAGTCTCCACAAGCTCATCTCAACCTCAAGCCAGATATGAATAACTGTAATCATACAGAGGAAAGAATAACATGCTATCAAGCAAAATATAAACTGCAATCATACAGAGGAAAGACATGCTATTAATCAAGATACAAACTGCAATCATACAGAGGAAATAAAAATGCTATCAAGCAAACTCAAACCACATAGGCAAGGGAGCAGGGCTCTACCGAATACCCGCAAGCAAAACCATACAGTAAAAATACAAGAAGAGGGAGCAACTCAACCTCTAGTGCAATCATGCTCCTAGTTTTAAGTTAGTCTAAACATGGACTTATTCTAATGCATCAAGAAAATCAAACAAGTCACGTCAATACAGTTGCACAACAAGCAAACAGACAAGAAAGAAAGCAGATCAACAACTCCCACAGCTTCACAGCAAAGCAATCTTCTGATAGCAGTTCACTCCTCAGTCTGCAACTGTTCTCTAAAGCTTTCATCTTCAATAGCAAGTGTCAACTTGCTCCTTCAAGTTTTCAATGTATCAAACACAAGTATCAACTTGTTTTCCTCAGGCTTCAATCTCAATTTGATCTTCTTCTCAAGTGTCAACTGGTTCTTCTGGATCTCCAAGCTTCAGCTTCAATGGCAGTCTTCAAATACATGGAAGTATCAACTTCTAGCCTCTTCAGTCTTCTAACAAGGAACTCTATCCTCTAGCAATGGAGAAAGATTCATCTGACTAGAGCAAAGTTTGGATGATTGGTAGCAAAGTGAAGACCAAGGGTCACCACTAAGCATCCTATCATCAGAGAAAGGGACCCTCAAAGGTTCTACCAACTGGTAAAGAGCCACACATCCTACCAAAGGAGGGATGAGGCCTTCACAGGGGACCTTGCATCATAGGGAAGAATGGAAGTGATCAACACCTTCCATGTTTATGAAAGAAGAGAATCTATCTAGAAGTTCTGCCTACAAACCCTAATCTTAACACCTAATCAACACTACACCAAAAGAAGGGAAGATCTTTACATCCAAACTTCTTCAAGCACTCCATTGCATCTTCAACTTGCTTTCATCCTCAACCAAGGGTAAAAACAACACAAGCTTACTCTAAGGGAACCTAAGGGGTTAATCTAGTCAAATTAGTGCATTAGAATCATCCAAAGTTAGCACTTAAACTAAAATCAAACTAAAATAGTAAACTACATTATAAATTCCTACAAAAATTCCTAGTGGACCCTAATTCAATCATGAATCTACCACACAAAATTCAGAGGTTGAATCATCCACCAAGTTCTAGATGTAAAACCTAAGTCATAAGGTATTAACCATAAACCCTAAAAATAGAGCTCCTAAAGTTTCAACTCAAAACTACCACTTAACTTCATCACAAAAATGTGAGAAAAATCTAAGGGGAACATGCATATCTCTTCTAGCTACACACAAAAAATCAAGGCAACAATCATCATCAAATGCTCAAACCAAATTCAACAAAACAAAGTATCAACCATGATTATTTTAACATCAATTAAAATTCAACAAATGCAAATAAAATCAAAATTGCATGAAAGATTAATATTTTTTATCTAAAAAAAACTAGATTTAATCATGAATCAATGGAAAAAAGAATGGAATTATTTGAGTTAGTTTTCAATTTTTTATGGATTATTTACTAAACTATATAAAATGAAGAAAATAAAATGGAAAATAAGAGAAATTGATAAGCGAGCGTGGCAAATAGCAAATAAACCCAGTTTAATTCAATGCTGGTCCCAAAAGGGGGGTGTGAGAAGCAGCTGCAACCCAAGCCCATGCTCCAATTCTCAATTCAGTTCAGATCAAATAAAAGAAAAAGTTGCCATGCGAAGACTCGAACCCACACACCCTTGGTACACGCAGCGAGGAAGCCAAGCCTGGGATTTTCAACTTATCAAAACGATGTGTTTTGATGGGAGTGTTACGTGGCGTACTGAGGGTCCTAGGATGGAGGTCTGAGTCAAAGTCCTCTTCAGGAATGAACGCCTCAGATTATGTCTTCTTCAATTCAAATCCCTGCAACCTCTTGCCCTGCGCGCGCGAAGACCACCGCCGGTGGCTTTTCCGGTCACCATCAAGCGACCCTAACTCTCTCCACACTCAACCATTTCACACGATTTCTACATGAAAGTTGCTCTAAATATTATCAGGAATCCAACCGTACCACTCATTCATTCTAAAAACGCAAGAATCCAAGAATAGCAATCTCAACCGAAAATGGCATAAACCCTAAATTGTCATTAATCTTCAAATTACTTATCCAGAAAGCTTCTAGCAATGATCTACAATGCATCTAGCCTATCAAAACCTAGCCAAACTATCTGGATCATGCTACACGATGAGAATTACATACCTGTAAATTTTGAGTGCACAGAGCACTGAAACCTTCAAATCAACCTCCAAGAATCTCCAGATACCTTCATTAACACCAAAGGAAGCTTCTGTATGCAACAAATTGGGTTGAAACTCTCTGAATTCTTGAATTCGATTCTGACTTGCAAGCTATGAATTCAAGGTGCTCTCTCACGATTTTTCTATGATCTTGGCTCGAATTCTATCTGGAATCACTCATACACTCTAGAGGAAGATGTTGAAAACGAGAATTTGGATGGAAATGGATCAAAAGTGTGTAACCGAATTTGGTTTGCAAGAAGAAAATTCAGAACTCAATCTCTCTTTTCTCTCCCAATTCTCACTAACCTTGGCCCTGGACCAGCTCTAAAGCTTATATAGAACCAATAGGAATGATCTAGAAGTTCCTAGAACCATCTATATGAGATATCCAATATCTCTTGCTCTTGAATTTCTCATCTCATGCTCATCCATGGCAGCCCTACTTGCAGCTTGTTTATCACCTCATTCTCATCCAAATTCTCCTCAAATGAGATTCTAAAGGTGTTTGGATGGATTGGAGCATTGGTCTTGCACTTGTGCATAGTTTGGTTTATGTAACTTACATCATAAGCAATCAAATGCAAATCTTTGAATGGGGCCTCAAATGAAAAAACCAACATTTACATTGTCTTTAAAATGCATTTTACAATCAAAATGACCTATAAGTTTGTCTCATTTGGTCACCAAATTAATTATTTGAATTTTTGACCATTAAATCCTTTTAATTCTTCCTTTTTTCAAAATTTCTTGAACCAAGTCTCTCCTTGAGCCATTTCAATGTCTCCTTGTTGCATGATCAAAGTTAAAACCCAATTTTGAGCAACTTTCTAGTTGAATAAAACTCCATTTGAGGCCTCTAAGTTGGTGAAAATGGCCTATGATCACAAATGACCTATAATCACCAAATGTCCAAAATACCCTTGACTTGTCAAAGCCATAACTTGAGTTCTACAAATCCTATCAAGGACTTCTAGTACTCTCTAGAAAGCTAAGAGGATAAGGAACAACATTCATGTTGACCAAAAGTTCATAGGAATCATCCTTCTAGGGCAAAAGTACCATGCAAGTTGGGTAACTTTCAAGCTCCAAATTCACATTCCTCAGATGACTTGTAACTTGTCAAAGTCATAACTTGAGTTCTACAAATCCTATCAAGGACTTCTAGAACTCAAATTAAAACTAAGACCATGCTCTACAACAATCATTTTGGGGGTAAGATTAGATGACAATCACATCTTGAGCTAAATTGCCTTGAAGACAGGGGTCAAACTAGGGGATTTTACACTGTCAAGCCTTAGAAACCCTTGCTTGAAACTTCTCAAACTCTTCAATCATGATGAGTTAACCTTGGAAACATCCTTAGAACATCTAAATGCATCAATCCATGATCACATGGCTCTTGAATTAGGTCTCAACCTTCTTCAAATTATCGGTTGACTTAGGGTTGACCCAGTCAAACCCTAGCTGCACCACTCATGGCTGAGCCTTCTTAATCTTGCATAATGACTTGTCTAGGCCTCAAAGTGATCTTCAAAACTTCTCATGAGCTCTCTCAAGACCTCAAGTCCAACCTCATGGCCTCAGAATCATCTGATGGCTTCCCCCAACTCTCAAGTTAAGAGGCATACCCACTTGGTTTCAACCATTCTTTCTGAGGCTCTTTTAACTTCAATGGCAAGGATATCAACCCTTGAAAATATGAATAACCTTATTAGTTAGCTTCATAGTCTTGTGTAGCTCTTGATTGGTAATCATACCTCTTAATCTCCTGCATACATGTCAATGAAATGCAAATGATAATGCTAATGTGAATGAAATGAAACACAAGCTAGGTAAAGAAACGTTGGGCAAATTTTGGGGTGCAACAGCTGCCCCTATTCAAACGGCTTGGACCTGACTGGGTGAGAAGCGAACGACTCTCAAATAATCAAGATAAAAGACGGTTGAATACCAAAAAACTCGGAAATTTTCCAACTGCACAAGTACACGGTACTCTGATGGGAACAAATCTCTTCGGAAACCAAAATAATAGCTGCACGGCAACTAGCTGGAGAAATAATGATCTGAACCTCCGTCAGGATGATTCTCTGATTTATCTGATATCATTGCATCCTCAAATCATCGAGGGATCACTGGTTACACGGTAACGGGTGATTTTCCAACTGCACATGTAAACAATACTTGGATCGGTAGGAACATCTTCAAAACTGAGCATGACAATTGCACGACAACTCTGTTGGGGAATTGGTCACACGGCAACCGGTGAAGGGTCTAATCTCAAATCTCCGTCAGGATGATCATCTGATTTTGCTGTAGATCTTCATCCTCAAGTCATTAAGGGGTCGCGGGTCGTTCGGCAACCGGCGATACATAGCGGATATTGCCGTCAGGCACTCTGCGGCACTGCGGCAGAAGGATTCCTCGGGACTCATCAGGTCATTAGGAACTTTTTAACAATCGAGTTAATCACGCCATCAGGCATTCAAGGGAATTTTCAGGCATCATCCGGACTTCATCAGTAAGCCTGGAATAGAATCTTTGGTCAATCATGAACAAAATAAGGATATACAATCTTTTACCGTCTGGAACTCCGCATCAGCTGAGAGAACTGCTTCGACCTCGTGGTTAGACTTCATCAGTAAGTCTTCCAATGGGATCCTTAATCATTCACAAATCAATAAGGATACACAATCTTTTTCCGTCAGGCATTCTGCGTCAGCTGAGCAAACTGCTTCGACATTGCAGCTAGACTTCATCAATAAGTATAGGGTTTTTGCACCGCTGCCGGACTTCACTCATCAAGTCTTCAAGAGAAGTTTCAACTTTTCTGTTTCAAAACCTGCTGGGGATTTCACATCTCCGCTGGGGATTCTGGAGAACTATCAAGTAACTCTGCTTCGAGGATCTAGAAATCATTCTGGGTGAATCAACTCTGCTGAGGACTTCAAGAATCATCTTAGACAAATAACTCTGCCGGAGACTTCAAGAATCATCCTGAACCAATAACTCTGCTGGTGATTTCAGGAATCGTCCTGAGCAAACACTCTGTCGGGGACTCTAAGCATCAACTTGAGCAGCCCTCCCTGGTGACCTCACCGGGGATTTTAAGAATCATCTTAAGCAAACCACTTCGCTGGGGAATCCAAGAATCATCTTGGGCGAGCGACTTTGCTGGGGGATACCTGCAAAACAAGAACGGTAACAACCTAGCTCATGTTTCATATGCATATGTTTGACAATGGCGCAATGCTCCACACGGTGGAAATGCTACGCATTTAGGGTAAATGCTATGCAATCATGCAAAATGCTACGACCCCATCAGCAAAATAAATGTTGAAGGGAAAATCCTCCTGTCAAGGAGAAAGGACCACTCTGGTGGAGGAAGGACTCAACCTGCCAAGGAGAAGAAGTCACACCAATCTCAATTGGACTCCGCCTGGGGAAATGATCTTCAGTCGACTGCTGCAGGGGAATAAAGATCTACGAGAACCTGAACCCGCTCAACTGGGCTTACGAGCCACAACTGCTGACGAAAACGACGTCAATCGCAGAAATAAACTGCACGACCTTCGCGGCTAAAACTTTCCTGGAGATAACGACTCCGGTGGGGAAATACAGCATCAGCTTTTCAACACTCCACTGGAGGAAAACCAATCATGGCCTGAGTGGCTTCCAAGGACTCGGCTCTCTTGGGGAACTGCAGACTCGGCTGGGGAAGCGACGATCCTTCAGGATACATCTGGTTGGGGAGAGAATCTGCTTGGGGACGCATATCAATGCCTACGATCTCATGTTCAGACTTCATAGGGAGATGCTGCTGCATTTGCTGGGGAAGAAGGAATCATCCTGCTTGGGGACGCATACGGCATACTGCCTGGTATATGCTACACCTGCAACAACACAAACAAACAGACAAGATACCCTTCTCAAAGGGACCTATCAAGGTTATCATCTTGTGGCAATGTTCAAGTAATTCATTATTTCAACAGTCAGTGGCCTAGGCCAGTAAGTTTATGTATGCACATTTTATCAAAAACATCGGCGTTCTCTTTCGCAAACAAAACAGATAAATGTTAAACAAACAAACAGAATTGATGAATAGTATATATTTTATTGATGATGAACCCCTGAATGGGTGAAAATGTTTTACAACAGATGCAAGCTCCTGGAATAAGGAAGCTGCGCAAATAGAAAAACATAAATATACATCAGTATATACACAAATGTCGGCAATGAGGCGTAGACGAACACCATGAGTTGATCCCTCTATGACCCACTCGACTTCGATACTTCTCCGACGCTTCAGGCTCATAAGAGATTGATTCAGATAAACGACCCTCAGGTCTTCCAAACCACTAAACAATGAGAGTCCACACGCGGAACACAATCATTTGCTTTTTCAAATCCCTAACTTTTGCCTGAATCGCCCTTTCAGGTTTTCGATTCACCGGGATACCCTTTTTTGCCAAAGTCGCCCTCCCAGGTTTTCGACTTTGCGGGTGTACATTTTTTTCCATTTATATCCCTAATTTTTGCCCGAACCTTTTTCCTTTTTTATGGTTCGCCGGGATGCCCCATTTTTGCCTGGATATTATTTTTCTTTCCAGCGGGTCATTTTCTAAGCAAAGTATTTTTTAACTGCGTCCGCGTTCACCGGGGATGCAAAATCTTCACCATCCATCGTGGATAACAACAAGGCTCCTCCCGAGAAGACCTTGCAAACGACGTACGGACCTTCGTAATTGGGAGTCCACTTGCCCCGGTGACCGGAGTGTGGAGGAAGAATCTTATTCAGGACGAGATCACCCGTCTGAAAGCTTCTAGGACGCACCTTCTTATGATAAGCTTTCTTCATTCGGCTTTGGTACAGACGACCATATGCAATCGATGCTAACCTCTTCTCGTCCATCAGGCTGAGCTGGTTTAGTCGGTTCTTAATCCATTCTGCCTCGTCGAGTTTCACGTCAACCAAAACTCGCAAAGAAGGAATCTCAACTTCTAACGGTAGGACAACTTCCATACCGTACACCAGTGAGAAAGGAGTTGCCCCGGTTGATGTACGTACCGTCGTACGATAACCGTGCAATGCGAATGGCAACATCTCGTGCCAATCTTTATAGGTCACAACCATCTTCTGTACAATCTTCTTAATGTTCTTATTGGCCGCTTCAACGGCGCCATTCATTTTCGGCCGGTAAGGAGATGAGTTGTGATGTTCAATCTTGAAATTCTGGCACAGCTCCTTCATCATCTTGTTATTCAGATTTGAACCATTATCAGTAATGATCCGTTCGGGAACTCCGTATCGACAGATGATGTCCCTCTTTATGAATTTAGCCACCACCTGCTTGGTCACATTAGCATACGAGGCTGCCTACACCCACTTGGTGAAGTAGTTGATAGCTACTAGAATGAAGCGATGACCATTAGATGTAGTGGGCTCGATCTTGCCTATCATGTCGATGCCCCGCATGGAGAACGGCCACGGGGAGGACATGACATTTAACGGGCACGGCGGCACATGAATCTTATCAGCATAAATTTGGCATTTATGACATCTCTTCGCGAATTTGAAGCAATCCGACTCCATCATCAGCCAGTAGTATCCTGCTCTCAGGATCTTTCTCGTCTTAGCGTGCCCGCCGGCGTGCATACCAAATGTGCCTTCATGGACTTCTTCCATGAGCATACTCGCTACTTTCTCATCTACACATCTGAGTAGCACAAGATCGTGGTTTCTTTTATACAGAACTCCATCAGGATTGAGATAAAAGTTTCCAGATAGCCTCCTCAGAGTCTTCTTATCCTGGGTTGACGCTCCCGCAGGATACTCCTTAGTCATAAGGAAAGTCTGGATATCATGGAACCATGGCTTGCCATCGGAGGCTTCCTCGATTGCAAAGACGAATGCAGGTCTATCAAGACGAGAAAGGACAATTCTTGGAGCTTCATTCCAAAAATTGACTTTATACATCGAAGCCAACGTGGCTAAGGCATCAGCCATCTGGTTTTCGGCTCTGGGCACATGATGGAGTTCCACTCGATCAAAGAACGGAAGCAGCCTTCTGGCATAGTTCATGTACGACACCAAATTCGATTGGCGAGTCTCCCACTCCCCTTTAATCTGGTTAATCACAAGTCTGAGTCACCATATACATCTAGGTTCTTGATTCTCAAATCAATTGCTTCTTCTAGACCCATGATGCATGCTTCGTATTCTGCTTCATTATTGGTGACCGGAAACGTCAGTCTCGCAGTGAACGGGATGTGGGATCCATGGGGAGTCGTGATGATTGCCCTAATGCCACTTCCGTAAGAATTAACCGCCCCATCAAATATCAATTTCCATTGGGATTTCCTATCTGGACCCTCGTCGGGCAACGGTTCATCACAATCCTTCGCTTTGAGAAACATGATATCCTCATCAAGGAATTCAAATTTCATCGGCTGATAATCCTCGATCGGTTGTTCGGCAAGGTATTCAGACAATACGCTTCCTTTGATGGCCTTCTGGGAAACGTACTGAATGTCATACTCCGTCAACACCATTTGCCATCTGACAATCTTGCCCGAAAGCGCTTGCTTCTCGAAGACGTACTTGATCAGATCCATCTTCAAAATTAGCATGGTTGTGTGATTGAGCATGTACTGTCGTAAACGTTTGGCAGCCCAGGCTAGTGCACAACACGTCTTCTCCAGCATCGAGTAACGAGATTCACAGTCTGTGAACTTTTTACTCAAATAGTAAATGGCATGCTCCTTTCTGCCCGTCTCGTCATGCTGACCGAGAACACACCCCATACTATTCTCAAGAACTATCAAGTACATAATTAGAGGTCTTCCGGCCACTGGGGGTATCAAGATTGGAGGTTCCTGTAGATACTGTTTTATCTTATCAAATGCCTTCTGGCAATCCTCGTTCCAGATAATCGCCTGATTTTTCTTTAGTAGTTTGAACATCGGTTCACACGTGGCCGTGAGCTGAGAAATAAACCTTGCAATGTAGTTTATTCTGCCCAGGAAACCACGAACTTCTTTTTCTGTTTTTGGCACTGGCATTTCCTGTATTACTTTTATCTTCGCAGGATCAACCTCAATGCCTCTTTCACACACGATAAACCCCAGTAGTTTTCCAGACCGTACTCCGAAAGTACACTTGTTAGGATTCAGCCTCAACCTGAACTTCCTAAGCCTCTCGAAAAGCTTCAGCAAATTGACCAGATGTCCTTCCTCCATTTGGGACTTCGCAATCATGTCATCAACATAGACTTCAATCTCATGATGAATCATGTCATGAAACAAAGTGACCATGGCTCGTTGGTAAGTGGCCCCCGCGTTCTTCAGACCGAAAGGCGTTACCTTGTAGCAAAACGTTCCCCAAGGTGTAATAAACGTAGTTTTCTCCATGTCCTCCGGCGCCATCTTGATCTGATTGTAGCCGGAGAAGCCATCCATGAATGAAAATACGGAGAACTGAGCTGTATTGTCGACCAACACATCAATATGGGGGAGCGGGAAATCATCTTTAGGGCTCTCCCTATTCAAATCCCGATAATCGACGCACATTCGTACCTTACCGTCCTTCTTCGGTACAGGTACTATGTTGGCGACCCACGGAGGGTAAGTAGTGACCGCTAAGAAGCCAGCATCAAGCCGCTTTTGCACTTCTTCGTTGATCTTAACGGCCATATATGGTCGTGTCCTCCTAAGCTTCTGCTTGACGGGGGGACAATCTTCTCGCAGCGACAAGTGGTGGACCACAATGTCAGTATCAAGTCTGGGCATATCCTCGTATGACCAAGCAAAGATGTCACTATACTCTCAAAGCATCTCGACCAATCTCTGCTTGACATCACTCTGCAATGCAGCCCCTATCCTGACGTTCCTGACAAGTTCTTCAGAACCCAGATTCACAATCTCAATCTCTTCTTCGTGAGGCAGAATAACTTTCTCTTCTTGTTTCAACAAGTGGGCCAACTCTTCGGGAAGGTCTTCATCTTCATCAATCTCTTCTTCGGCTTGATAGATCGGGCAATCGAAGTCGAAGTGAGTCGTAGAAGGTCCAGAGTCGATGTCATCTGTTATGTGGATCCTGCAATAACAAGGGTTAAGCTTAAAACAAGGATATGCAGGTCAGCACAAACCCTATTGCCATTTTATTGTTTTTCAAAACAAATATAAAACAGGAATAACAGAGATCACAACATTTGAATACGAAGAAAAACGCCTTTTGATTTATTGGTAAAATGCATGTACATAATCAAACAAGGCCCTGACAATAAAACCACTAGGCCCCGGGTAGGACATAGGGTTGTACAATGATTGGAGAAAGTAAATCATTACTCTTTTCCTGTCACTTGGATGGTATCCCTGATGGACCAGTTGTTGAGGCTCTCGCCTGGTTTGCTTGGTTGGATCCAAGAGTCTAGGTCGCAGTCGCTGTCTTCGCCGTCTTCAGACGCCGCGTTGACACTTTCAAATATCACCCCGCCGCTGGTAAACTGGATCGGCCCTTTACCTCGCGACGCACTGTGAGAGGAGGAGGCTTTGTATCCCAACCCAAATTTGTCTTGCTTGTTAGGTATTTCTAGAATCTGCCCCCACCCTGGGGTAGATCCGGCCTGAACAACGGCCCGAGCTTCCTTGAAGGAAGAGAGAGTCATCTCTGGTTTCTCGGTCATTACTGGAGCCACGTTCTTGACTTTAACAACTTCGAACGCCTGACATAGGGTTTCGTGGATTTCCCCATCCATCTCAACATACTTGAAGGACGACAAATGGCTCACCATTATATCCTCCTCGCCACATACGGTCACGACGCTACCTCCAACAGCATACTTGAGCTTCTTGTGCAACGTGGAGGTCACGGCGCCAGCAGAGTGGATCCATGGCCGACCTAGGAGACAGCTATAGGCAGGCATGATGTCCATAATGTAGAAAACTGCGTCGAAAGTTTCCGGCCCCACTTGGATTGGTAGCGTCACCTCCCCGAAAACATGACGTTTGGTTCCATCGAACGTTTTCACAACCAGATCACTGTGTGCAAATCAATCCTCGAGTATCTAACTTCATCAATGCTTTCTTCGGAAGAACATTGAGTGACGACCCCGTGTCGACCAACACATGAGACATAATCGTTCCCCTACACTCTATCGAGATGTGCAGGGCACTGTTGTGGTTTCTTCCCTTCGGTGTCAGCTCCAGGTCAGTGAACCCTAATCCGTTTCCAGCATTCACGTGGGCTACGACCCCTTCCAACTGGTTGACCGATATTTCCTGCGGTACATACGTGGCATTCAAAACCTTTAACAGTGTGTTGCGATGTGCCTCAGAACACAACAACAAATTCAGGATGGAAATTTTCGAGGGTGTTTGATGGAGATGATCCACGATCTTGTAGTCACTCTTCTTAATCAACCTCATGAACTCTTCAGCATCCTTAACAAGTAAGTCCTTCTCTACCCCACGAGGGGTTTCCTCAATGACTTTACTCTTTCCCTTATCGGTTACTTCAGCTTTGTCCGCTTTGTTCGCCACAATCTCAGGTGGAGCAAATACTCTTCCGCTGCGCGTGATTCCGCCAATTCCCACTAGGTTATCCACAGACGACCCAGATGGTTCCAGTTCCAACTTCTGCCCGTTGCAGTAGACGTCTGCCCCGTAATGCCACGGGACAGCATTGGTGCTTTCAAAAGGTATCGGCCCAGCCTTGGTGATGGTAATTGTGGGCGGCCTAGGTGCAGAAATAGTGATCGTCCGGCGAGGGATGGTGATGGTGGAAACCTCATCATTCTGCTTCAGCATTACCTCTCCAGATCCACATTCGGCCCTTCGGCTAAACTGCAAGATTCCTTCGGTCATTAGACTCTGAATCCCTTCCGTCAGCTGTTCGCATCCATCAGGACGAGTCGCACAACCCACACATAGTTCTCCACAGCCCGGAAAGAAAGCTCTCTTCATCAGTTTGGCTTTAACAAAGCTAAGCGGTGTCTTCAGATCCTTGACTTCAGTCAACAAATCCAAGCTCTCGTCTTCAATAATGGCATTTACTCCACCTCCCCTATGATTCGGCATAGGGTTCTTCGTGACATTTGGCACATTATTTGAGAAGTTGATGATCTTGGCATCCACCATATCTTGCACCTTGTGCTTGAAGGCCTTGCAATTTTCTATCGTGTGGCCTGGTGCCCCTGAGTGAAACTCACAAGTTGCATTCGCATCATAACCTGGCGGCGGTGCCCCTGTCAAGGGAGCCAGGGTTCTCTTCTGGATTAGCTGTAACTGAAGCAGAGTTTGTAACAGTTGAGCATAAGACATGGGAGGCGTCTCGAGTTGGCGACTTGATAGAGGTGCCCTGTTCTGATACTTTCTGTACCCTTGCTGATTTGGCTGCGGCTGCTGCTGTGGCTGTTGGGTGTCGCTACTGCGAAAATCGGCGCCGGCTGACAGAAGAGTGGCCACCGTGCGTTATTTATCCCAAAGGAGGGAAAGGAAACGCTCAAAGTAAACCTACCGCAAAGACGGGAAAAGGTATGGTCATCGCAACCAAAACCTGGATTCGGGAGTCGGTTACGCAAGGGGAAGGTATTAGCACCCCTCACGTCCGTCGTACTCGACGGGATCCACGCTTGCTTAGTTTGTACGGATTATACTTCTATCTAAACTAAAGGATGAGGTCTAAAAAGAAAAGAAAACATGACTCGGCAAAGCATCGCACTTTATGCCTACGTATTCCCATCTGGAACGAGAAATCAGAGTCAACGTAGTTCGCCTAACTACGGGAAAGGAGGGGGAGGTTGCTCGCTAGGATATCGCATCATATGCCTACGTACTTCCACACTGCATGGAAAATCAGAGCAAACGTAGTTCGGGCTACGCACGACACAAGCTGTTCAAGTGTCTTTTATGAAAAATCACACCTTAAACAAGGGTTTTCTTATTGCAAAAAAGGTTGATGTTTGTTCAAATCTTTTGACGGAAGAAATGAATTGATTTCTGTTATAACCTTTATTAATGTTTTTCTGTTGTTTTGAAGAAAGAAGAGATGACACTCTACAAATCCTAGGGTTGCAAAGGGATAAAACCTACCCTAATGTTATCATGCATGGGTTAAGACCTAATGTCTATCATATTCCTCTCTTGCGCAGAGAGAAACAGAGATCCTAAGGGATAAACGAAAACAGAAACAGCAGATATATACAATAAAGCAGTAAAATGCATGGATGCAACAATGCAAGCGAGGCAAGGGAGTCCCACTCAACCTCGAACCTAGAAAACAATAGGCAAAAGTGAATCAGAATTCACTTTCAACCTAACTGGTTAAACAGCAAACAATACAGTCCGGGAAATTCACACAATACATCAGGAATTAAACAGCTAAAAGCTAAACAGCAAAGCAGTCTTCATCAACATCTGGCTTCAAGTCAGCATCAACTATCTACAATCTTCAAGCAAGCATCAGTCTTTGATCTTCAATCTCTCAATGACTTTTCTTCAAGTCCTACTCTCCAAGCTGAGGAATCCATCACAAGAATGAACTGGGGTGTTAAACAATTTGTTGACCACCAAAGGTGGCAAACAGACTGCTAACAACACATAGAAGATTTCTCTCAAGAGTTCTATCCCTTAGACACTATCACCAAGCCTTCCAAAGGAAGGGGGTGAGTGTCTTAGAGAGACTCTGCATCACAGAGAGGGATGGAGGCAGCCAAGACCTTCCATGTTTGTGAATCAAGTTTTCTACTCTAGAGCTCTGCCTAACTCCTAGATCCTATAACCCTCAACAGCTGCCAGCAAGAGATACTCCTCATCAACTCTGGAAGTTGGTCTTCATTCTCTTTGATCTTCAAATGGGCTTCATCAACACAGTCTTCAGCTCAAACCCCAAGCCCCAAACAAACCCAATACCCCACACAGTCAAATAATAACCCTTAAGAGGGCACACCACACAGTCAATCAAATACAAGCAATATACTAATAGTAATAGGGGAAGCCTAATATCTTCTAAGGGATATATTATCTACCCATAACCCCTATAGTCCCATACCCCAAAATCAAATCAAAAATCCTAAAAGAAATGATCTATCTCACCTATGTTCTCTTAAAACCCTAATTTTAACCACTCTAATCTCACCCAATCAAATCATCTAAAAATTAATCCTAAAATTATGAATTAAATCCTATGAGGAAGCTAAAGTCCTTAGTTAATCACCCAAAAAAGAATGGACCCTAAATCTAAGGGGAGCTAATTGAACTAAAATCAACAAAATTAAGTACTAAACTAAATCACTTAAAAAGCTATTTAAAAGAAAAATGCACAAAAAATACTAAAACAAAATAAAATGCTAATTTTATCATTTTCTAATTTTCTTAACAGAATTATTGACCTATAGAAAAAACAAGGAATGAAAAATATCAATTTTCCAATTTTATATGATTTTTTAAAGATGCTAAAAATATAAAAGAAAAATAAAATCAAAAAATGAATTAAATTGGGGAGGGGGTGTCACAAGTAAGGCGCCCAGTTATATTGATCATTGGGCTCAGACCTAGGGGGTGGGGATAGCAATTGCGTTAAGCCCAGTTGGTTTCAGAAATTCAAAATAAAAAACCAAAGAAAAAGATTAAACGCTCGGTGCAGGAAGCAACAATTTTAAGTTCATTTTCCATTGGGCTTCAATACGTGGGTGTGATTAGCGTGTTTTGGACTCAGGCCCACGCGTTTCATTTAATGAAACACTGCGTTTCATGGCTTTGGTCTATTCCCTCCGTTTTCAACTTTGAATCTCAGCCATTGGATTTGAGTTTCAGTCAACCATTT
This sequence comes from Lathyrus sativus, assembly GCA_963859935.3. NCBI lineage: Eukaryota > Viridiplantae > Streptophyta > Magnoliopsida > Fabales > Fabaceae > Lathyrus > Lathyrus sativus. The sequence goes on along the minus strand of OZ012740.1, from coordinate 249,286,473 downwards.
TGACACGATCGAACGGACATGCTTCATCTTCTCCAACGAGCCCTAGGGTTTTCAGAAAATCCAACTTCATGCATGCAGCTTCAAGGCATTCATTCTCTCTCAATATTCCATGAAATCAAGAACTATAAGAACCAAAATTAATCTACTAACTCCAAGGAATCTAGCCATACCAATATCACTCCCTGAAACCCCCTAGAACTCCAAACCCGATAGGTAGAAACCCCTGGTTCACCAACTGCACACTGCAATGGAATCTCACGATTCTTGATTCTAATGGTACTATCTTGTTCATCATGTCTCACTGATCTCAGTATGCTATCGTATATGAATTATTGCTCAATAATCTATGAGTTCTTGATCTTGAAAGATTCATCACCATGTTATCAATCCTCACGAAATTCACCCTAACTTTCTGAATTCAATCATCTGATCAGCCCTAACAGTTCTAACCTATTCTTTCTACCTAATTAACACATAAACAAGGAGATAGAGGAGAATTCACCAACCTTCTAGGTAGCTATGGCAGAGGTGGTTCCAGTCCAATCCAATGCTCGTAATCCTCCGAGAATGATCCTTGCTTGATGAGGAGCTTTCTGTTTGCACAAGAATGTATGGAAAATGCTTGGATGAAGAGATTCAAAACTGTTATGGATCTTGAAACTTCAAACCCTAGCTCTTCAATCTTCCATGGTTGGCTCTCTAATTCAGCATGTATGCACTCAAGAGATTCAATATATTGTGGATGAAGAAGAAGAATGAACAGAATTGGTGTTGATTGCATGAATTCACTCTTTCTTACAATTGAAGCAACAATGGAGTCCTCACTTTCCTCTCTCTCTTTTCACCAACCTTTTGCACTAATGGGCTCAGTTCAATATATAGAGGATGATGGGAGGATCTAGAAACTTCTGGAATAGTCTAGGAGAGTGTGGAATTTACCATGAATATGACATAATGAAAACCATCTCATCTCACACCTCATCTCATGATATATTCCCTACAGCCCCTTTAGCACACTTGAAAATCTCCTTTCATGAGTTATTGGGAGTGTATGTGTGAAAAACAAGCTGATCCCTTCATTATGTTGAGTTTTGCAAAGTTGCCTTATTATGCAAGTGACATGATTACAAAGCATCCCCCATTTTTATGCCTCAAATCAAAAATGTGTTTAAACCATTGTTTTCAAAATGTTGTTTGGATTCAAAATGACATATTACATGACCTATTTTGGATTTGTAGATTGCCCAAACCAATTTTCCATTTCAACTTTTTCAACTTATATGCCATTTTAAGTCATTTTTCACCAACTTTTATCAAGTCTTGTTCTATGCATTTCCAAAATTCCATGATCTCTTTTCTAGACTTAAAATGACATTTTGAGCAACCTTGATGTTGTGAAGTTTTTCATTTGAAGCTTCCTTGTATGAGTTTTAGGCATAGGCTAAGAATGACCTGTAATTCTCAAATGACCAAAATACCCTTTGCTTGCCAAGGACATAAGTAGAGTTCCACTAATCATATGAAGGAATACCATACCTTTATAGAAAGCTAAGACAAATAGGAACAACTCTTGTGTTAGCCAGAAATCCATTTGAAAACTCCTTGAAGGTCAAAAGTTGCTTGGAAGACAGACAACTTTCACAGACAAATTTCAGTGCCCTCAGATGACCTGTAACTTGCAAGAACTATGACTTGAGTTCTATAAATCATCTTGATGACTTCCACCACTCAAATTAAAGCTATGAAGATACTATACAAGTTTCATATGGACCATAAATTCATATGAAGCTTGCATCTTGAGTCACACTGCTTTGAAGTTTGACCTAAATCAGGGGATTTTACACTGAAACCCTAATTTGGTAACTCCTCTTCTCCTTGACTCCTGTTGATTTTTATTGGGCACAACACCATATCCATATCCATATAGCAAATAATGAATCCCACCTTCTTCAAATGATCCTTGATGCCTTTCAAAACAAGTCTTTGACCTAGGGTTGACCTAGATGAAACCCTAGTTGACTGACTTCAACTGAGGCTCTTGCAATCATTCCAATGACTTGGTTACTCCTCAAAAATGATCATCTAGGATCTTCATACACACCCATACACACCTCATGCTCTTGGCTCATAGCTCATACACCCTCTGATGATCCCCAAACAACTTCAAGATAGGGGAGAACTCACTGATCAACCTGTCAACTCTTCAAAGCTCAAATTCTTCCCTGATGACCTGAGTAGTCTTGAATATGAATGAAACCCTTGAATATGCCTCTTGAGATAAGAATAGCACTTGATCCCCTGATTAAGATAGCTTATTTATGCTATGCAATGCAGATGAATACACTATGTACATGATGACAATGCAAATGATTATGCAATTGAAACATAAACCTAGGTTAGAAAAGGTTGGGCAAATTTTGGGGTGCAACAGCTGCCCCTATTCAAGCGACTTGGACCCGACTGGATGAAGAGCGCGCAGCCTTCAGACATTCGAGGTACGAGATGGTTGAATACGAAAGAACCCGGAAATTTGCCAACTGCAAAAATAAATTGCGAATACGACTACCGCTTGGGGGAAACCCTTCAGGGAAATGACTTCTGTTGTCGCGACAACAACTAACCACTCCTCTGTCAATCTGCTTTTGTAAAATAATCTGATATTATCCGCAGACCACTCCATTCCGAAGAAATGAGCATACACCAAACAACGAGAAACTGTTGATATCACTTATCAACCTCTGTTGATCTCACTTATCAACCAAGCACACGCTAACCAGCGGGAGAATACTGACTTCACTTGTCATGTTGACTTCACTGATCGACCTTTCGTATCCGAGATAATGTTCGAAGACATGAACAACCGACTCTGTGGGGAAATGAGAAACTTAACTAAGTAACTTTGAGGGGACAATTCTGACGACTGCCGTCAAACACCTGCTGGGGAAATTGGGAACTTAACCAAGAACCCTTGTTGAAAAATACGAGGAATTTAACCAAACAACTCCTGTGGCGAGCATCCTGCCGGGGATTATGAGGACTTAAACAATTAACTCATTGAAGTGACACCCTGCTGGAGCACATAACTCTGCTGGAGGAACTACGGGTAACGACCCAAAAATCTGCATTACCACCTTCTAATACTGATACCACAGCATCCTGAGAAAGACTCAGCTGGGGAATACAAGTAACTTAACCAAGCAACTTGTCAAAGAATACCTTGCCGGGGACTACGAGGAACTTAACCAAGTATCTCGTTGAAGACCACCCCGCTGGGGATTACGTCTCTACTGGGGAAACGGCGAGTAACTACCCAAAAATTGCATTATTCCATTTCCACAGCACTCTGAGAAAGGACTCGGCTGGGGAGAAAGAGAAATGCTTGACCAAGCAACTCTGCTAGGGGAATATGACATGACGAACACGATCACTGCGTGCTTGGCACAACAACCCTCCGTAACAAGATGAACACGATCACTGCGTATTCTACACCACAACCCTCTTGACAGGAGAAAACACGATTACTGCGGTCTTACACCACAAATCCATAAAAATGAGACGAACACGACCGCTACGTGTATCACAAACAACATCAACTAACGGGACAAACACGACGAACACGATCACTGCGTGCTGTGTTACAACCAAAATCACATCAACCATAAGTCCAACCGGATGAGGTAAACACGATCACTGCGTGCCAGACGGAATAAATCCACATAGAAGAGGCGAACACGTTTACTGCGTACTTCAACCACCAATACGACGAACACGATCACTGCGTGTGCTGCAATAGGACGAATACGATCACTGCGCATCTCGACCAACAAACCCTCAAAATGATGTCAACACGATCACTGCGTGTGCCCCAAAACCAACCCATGTAATAGGACGAATACGATTACTGCGTATGCCGACCAACAAAACCAACTGATACGATAGCCACGATCACTGCGTGCTCCACATCACAAGTTCCCATGGCACTACCAACACGATCACTGCGTGCTATATGAATACGCTCACTGCGTATCTTGAACACGATCATTGCGTGTTTGAACACGATCACTGCACGTTCTGAGCCACGATCCTCTTGACTGGAGAAAACACGATCACTGCGTGCTGTGTGTCTCGACTAACCCACATAACCGGACGAATACGATCACTGCATATTCTAACCATACATAGGGTGAACGCGATCATTGCGCGTTTCATGTCACGACCCTCTTGACTGGAGGAAACACGATCACTGCGTGCTGTGACACAACTTCAAACATGGGACGAATACGATCACTGCGTACTTCGGCCACCAACAACCAGATGAACACGTTCACTGCGCGCCTCACCCTATGACCAAACCATATAACGGACGAATACGATCACTGCGCATACCGACCAACAAAACTGGAAGAGCACGATCACTGCGTGTCAATCTATAACCACTGTGTAACGGACGAATATGATCACTGCGTATATCGACTAACAAACATCACATGATATGGCAAACACGATCACTGCGTGTCCCGCACCACCAATAGAGTGAACACGATCATTGCGCGTCCTGCCCAATAAAACCCCGAGTTGATACCAACAAGATCACTGCGTGCCTTACAAAACAATCTTCTTAGATCGGGACGAATACGATCACTGCGCCATTCAACCACAGATACACATACCAAGACCAACACGATCACTGCATGTCTTACAGCATGAACCCCCAAAGGTCGGGACCAATACGATCACTGCGTACTTGGGCCACAAATCAACATCTCAAAATTAACACGATTACTGCGTGATCACAATATGAACCCCGTATATGGTACACATACGATCACTGCGTATTTTGACCACAAATCAACATCTTCCTGAACCACGACTTCTCTTATCGGCAGGGAACAACACATCAGAAACCGAAGAGGTAACCACCTGGCTTATGTTTCAAAAATGCACGTTTGATAATGACATAATGCTTTCACACAGCATGGAAATGCGACGTACTCGTGTAAAATGCAAATGCTCATGATGCATGCTTATGCAAAGGGTTACTTCAGCAAAATAAATGCTGAAGACACACTGGATCCGCCGGGGATGACCGGAATACTACCGATACGCTTCCAACAAAATAAATGTTGGAAAGATGAACTAACTCCGCAGGGGATAACCATCCTACTGGGAAAATAGCTCACAAACTCGAAACTTCAAATTCTGCTGAATATGATCATCCTGACGAGGAAGGATCAACCTGTTGAGGTAAGAGGAAAAAACATTCCCGGAAACTGCTTTCAAATGTATCAACACTCTGATTACACCCTGTGGGGATACTTCATCCTGCTATCACTGAGCTAAGGATTGACCGGTGTGCTCTGGCTCGCACTACACAGAAAACTCTTTGGGGAAGTTAATCATATCCATCTCGACCTTTGCTGGGGAGGACTCTGCTTCGCTTGACAAGCTAATTCGTAACTACTGAAGATACATTGATCTTTTCCTTTGACGCAATATCCACTCTCCTGGGGAGATATCATTCAATTTTGCCTGGGGCGACCTCACCGGGGAAAGACACAACGTTCATCCTCTGGAGAGGGTACCAGCCCGCCATGGACTCTGGCGGGGAACTTTGCGGGCTTTTGAATACCTGCAAAAGTCAACAAGCAAACACAAGGCAATCTATGCAAAAAGAAACATCTTGGTAGTCACCCACGACAACCATTCAGGTAATTTTCGGTTTTAACGATCATCGGCCGAGGCCCGCCTGTTTACACGCATGTATGTTTACCAAAAAACATCGGCGCTTTTTACAAACAAAACTGTAAAAAAATTAAAACCAAAGTCACACACTACACTGAATAAAACACTTTATTGATAACGTCCTGAGAATAGGCAATATTTGTACATCAGACGCAACTCCTGAAAAGAGGTAGTCACACATAAACAAAATGCAGAAGTATACAAATATACAGAATGAAATTTGTACACATGTCGGCAACGTGTTACAGACGAACACCATGAACCGATCCTCCTATGACTCGTCGGACTCTGTCACTTTCCCGATCTCTGTCTTCGGAAGAAATTGCTTTGGATGGTTGACCCCCCAGATGCTCCCGAACCGCTAACAATCAAACTTGGACCGCAGTCATTTGCTTCTCAAATCCCTAACTTTTGCGTGAATCGCCCTTTGCGGGTTTTCGATTCACCGGGATACCCTTTTTTGCCGAAGCCGCCCAGTGTAGGTTTTCAACTTCACGGGTGTACATTTTTTCAATTTTATCCCTAACTTTTGCCCGAACCTTTTTATTCTGTTTTTTTGGTTCGCCAGGATGCCCCATTTTTGCCTGGACTCTCTTTTTACTGTCCAGCGGGTCAATTTTAAGCAAAATATTTTTTAACTGCGTCCGAGTTCACCGGGGACGAAAAGTCTTCACCATCCATGGTGGATAACAATAAGGCTCCTCCGGAGAAGACCTTTCTCACGATGTATGGACCTTCGTAATTGGGAGTCCATTTGCCCCTGTGATCCGATTGCGGTGGGAGAATCTTCTTCAGCACAAGATCACCTGTCTGAAAGCTTCGAGGTCGAATCTTCTTGTTGAAAACTTTCTTCATCCGGCTCTGATACAGCCTACCATATGCAATGGATGCCAGTCTCTTCTCATCTATCAAGCTTAGCTGATTCAATCTACTTCTCACCCATTCCGCCTCGTCCAGCTTAACATCAAGTAAAACCCTCAAAGATGGTATCTCAACCTCCAATGGCAGGACTGCCTCCATGCCATATACCAGTGAGAACGGTGTTGCCCCGGTTGATGTACGCACTGTAGTACGATAACCGTTCAAAGCGAATGGCAGCATCTCATGCTAATCCTTATACGTTACCACCATCTTCTGAACAATTTTCTTTATGTTCTTGTTGGCCGCTTCTACAGCGCCATTCATCTTGGGTCTGTAGGGAGATGAATTATGATGCTCGATCCTGAAATCCCGACACAGATCTTTCATCATCTTTTTGTTCAAATTCGAACCATTATCAGTAATGATCCGTTCAGGAATACCGTATCTGCAAATTATATCCTTCTTGATAAATCTGGCCACCACCTGCTTCGTCACACTGGCGTAAGATGCTGCTTCCACCCACTTTGTGAAGTAATCGATCGCGACCAGAATGAAGCGATGCCCATTAGAAGCAGTAGGCTCAATCTTGCCGATCATATCGATTCCCCACATGGAGAAAGGCCATGGGGATGCCATAACGTTCAGAGGACTGGGTGGCACATGGATCTTATCTGCATAGATCTGGCACTTGTGACACCGTTTGGCAAATTTGAAACAGTCAGTTTCCATCGTCAACCAATAATACCCCGCCCGCAACAACTTTCGAGTCATAGCATGCCCACCAGCATGTGTACCAAAAGTTCCCTCATGGACCTCTTCCATGAGCAAGTTGGCTTCCTTCTCGTCTACACATCAGAGGAGTACCAAATCGTGGTTCCTTCTATACAAAACGCCCTCGGGATTCAGATAGAAGTTGCCTGCTAATCTCCTTAGAGTCTTCTGATCACGACTGGATGCCCCATCCGGATATTCCTTATTCTTCAGGAAATTCTGTATATCGAAATACCACGGTTTACCGTCAGATGCTTCATCAATTGCAAACACAAAGGCCGGCCTATCAAGGCGAGAGATGACAATGTTGGGAGCCTCATTCCAGCGGTTGACTTTATACATCGTGGATAACGTTGCAAGGGCGTCCACCATTTGATTCTCCGCCCGAGGTACATGATGGAACTCCACCCTATCAAAGAAAGGTAGCAACCTTCTCGCATAATTCATGTACGGCACCAGATTAGGTTGGCGCGTCTCCCATTCTCCCTTAATCTGATTCACAACCAATGCTGAATCCCCATATACGTCCAGATTCTTAATCCTCAGATCGATAGCCTCCTCTAACCCCATAATGCAGGCTTCATACTCTGCTTCGTTATTCGTCACTGGAAAAGTCAATCTGGCTGTAAACGGGATGTGCGACCCATGGGGAGTTGTAATGATTGCCCCGATCCCGCTACCGTACGAATTGACAGCCCCATCAAAAATCAATTGCCACTGGGAACTCCGCTCAGGTCCTTCACCAGGCAACGACTCATCACAATCTTTAGCCTTCAAATACATTATGTCCTCGTCAGGAAACTCAAACTTCATAGGCTGATAATCCTCAATCGGCTGTTCAGCGAGATATTCGGACAGAACACTTCCCTTAATGGCCTTCTGGGAAACATACTGGATATCGTATTCTGTCAATACCATCTGCCATCTAGCAATCCTTCCAGAGAGCGCTTGCTTTTCAAACACATATTTGATCGGATCCATCTTTGATATCAGCGTGGTTGTATGATTCAGCATGTACTGTCTTAGACGTTTGGCAGCCCACGCCAATGCACAACACATCTTTTCGAGCATGGAGTATCGAGATTCACAATCCGTGAACTTTTTACTCAAGTAGTAAATTGCATGCTCTTTCCGCCCTGTCTCGTCATGCTGACCGAGAACACAACCCATACTGTTCTCCAGAACCGTCAGGTACATAATCAGTGGTCGTCCCGCTACTGGGGGTATCAACACCGGAGGTTCCTGCAAGTATTCTTTTATCTTTTCAAATGCCCTTTGGCAATTGTCGTTCCAGACCACCGCTTGATCTTTCTTTAACAGCTTGAATAACGGTTCACACGTGGTCGTTAGGTGAGAGATGAACCTAGCAATGTAATTCAACCTCCCTAAGAATCCACGAACTTCTTTTTCTGTTCTCGGTGCTGGCATCTCTTGTATTGCTTTTATTTTTGCAGGGTCGACCTCGATTCCTTTCTTGCTCATAATGAACCCCAGTAGCTTCCCGGATCTCACTCCGAAGGTACATTTATTAGGATTCAGCCTCAGCCTGAACTTCCTCAGCCTCTTGAACAACTTTAGCAGATTAACCAGATGTTCTTCCTCTGTTTGAGACTTGGAAATTATGTCATCGACATACACCTCAATCTCTCTGTGCATCATGTCGTGAAAAAGCGTCGTCATAGCCCGCTGGTACGTTGCCCCAGCATTTTTCAAACCAAAGGGCATCACCTTATAACAGAAGGTTCCCCACGAGGTGATAAAGGTCGTCTTTTCCATATCCTCCGGAGCCATTTTGATCTGGTTGTACCCCGAAAATCCATCCATGAAGGAAAATACCGAAAACTGAGCCGTGTTGTCAACTAACACATCAATATGCGGCAGCGGGAAATCATCTTTCGGGCTCACTTTGTTTAGATCCCTATAATCAACACACATTCGAACCTTGCCATCTTTCTTTGGCACAGGCACGATATTAGCGACCCAAGTGGGATAAGTTGTAACAGCCAGGAATCCAGCATCCCATTGCTTCTGCACTTCTTCCTTTATCTTTACGGCCATGTCAGGACGAGTCCTTCTGAGTTTCTGCTTCACAGGCGGGCAATCTTCCTTCAACGGTAGACGATGAACAACCATATCAGTGTCCAAACCCGGCATGTCCTCGTAGGACCAAGCAAATATATCACTGTATTCACGCAGCATCTCAATAAGCTCTTGCTTGATGTCAACCTGCAACGCGGCCCCTATACGGATATTCCTGACGCATTCTTCAGACCCCAAGTTGACAATATCAATCTCTTCCTGGTGAGGCAGAATGACTCTCTCCTCTTACTTTAATAACCGACTAAGCTCTTCTGGTAAGTCACTATCCTCCCCAATCTCCTCCTCAGCTTGGAAGATCGGATGCTCGAAGTCTAAACGAGTCATAGGAAGTTTTTGGTCGGTGTCATCTGAAGATTCATGAATCCTGCGAGGGAAACGGTTAAGTGCTTCAAAATGATGTACAAGCAAAATGCATAACCACGCTGCCATTTTATTGAAAAATAAAAAACAGAAAGAAAAGGATCACAACATTTGAATGTAAAAAACGCCGTCATTTATTGATCATGCAAACATACAGGTAAACAGTTAGGCCCTAAGACAAGATCAACGATGCCCCGGGCAAAGCATGTGATCATACAATGATTGAAAAAACAACAATGCATTACTGTTTGATGACTTGGATGACGTCCTGGATGGACCAGTTGCATAGGCTTTGCCCCGGCGTGCTGGGTCGAATCCATGCGTCCATGTCGCAATCGCTATCCACTTCCTCCGTATCAGACACGGCATTAATCCTTTCGAAGCTAACTCCACCGGGCGTGAACACCACAGGTCCCTTGTACTTAGGCGCACTCTGCGAGGGAGATGGGCGGTACCCCAAACCATACCTATCTTGCTTCACTGGGATGTCCAGAACCTGCCCCTATTTCTGAGTCTCTCCTGCTTGTACCAACGCCTTGGCTTCTTTATACGAGGAGACGACCACCTCCTGCCCTTCACTCTTCACCGGAGCCTCTTCTTTAACTTTCACCTCCTCGAACGCCTGACACAGCGTTTCATGAATTTCTCCATCTACCTCCACGTACTTGAAGGAAGACAAATGACTGACTAAGATATCTTCTTCGCCACACACCATCACAATACTCCCCTCAACCATATACTTCAGCTTCTGATGGAGCGTAGAAGTTACTGCCCCAGCGGCATGAATCCAAGGTCTCCCGATCAAACAGCTATATGCAGGCTGGATGTCCATGATGTAAAACACTGTATCAAACACCTCTGGTCCTACCTGGATGGGTAACGTCACTGACCCGAATACCGACCTCCTTGTTCCGTCAAAGGCCCTCACCACCAAATCACTAGGGGTGCACAACAACCCATGGGTATCTAATTTCAACAGAGCTTTCTTTGGTAACACATTCAACGAGGACCCAGTGTCTACCAGCACATGGGATAAAATGGTGCCCCTGCATTCGATAGAGATATGCAAGGCATTATTGTGATCACGCCCTCTAGGCGTTAGGTCGAAATCCGTGAATCCCAGCCCATGCCCAGCATTAACATGTGCCATAACTCCCTCCAGCTGATTAACTGAAATCTCTTGCGGCACGAAGGATGTCTCAAGTACCTTTAACAGGGCATTTCTATGCGCCTCAGAACACAACATCAGCGATAATATGGAGATCTTTGACGGGGTCTGCTGCAGGTGCTCTACAATCTTGTAATCACTTTTGCGGATTAACCTCATGAATTCTTCCACATCTTTGGTTATCGGCTCTTTCTCTTTACTCCCCGAAGATTCCCCCTCAACCCCTTTGTTCTTACCTCTGGCGAGCCTCTCTGCTTCAACCTCAGGTGAAGTGAAAATTCTCCCGCTCCGGGTTATACCACCCGCTCCCACTACGTTGTCTACGGATCCCGCCGGCGGATCATTCAAGTCAATCTTTTCCCCATTACAATACACCTCAGCACCATAACTCCACGGGACTGCCTTTGTGCTTTCATAAGGGACTGGCTTAGCCTTGGTAATAGTAATGGTCGGCCTTTTCGATGATGCCGAAATTGTCACTGATTTGAACGGAATGGTGATCGTAGCAATCTCCCTACGCTCTTCTTCAGATTATGTCTCAACAGACTTCTCTCGCCCCACAGCCCTGTCAAACTGCAAAATTCCTTCATCAATCAAACTTTGAAATCCCCTCTTCAACTTCTCACAGCCCTCAGGTTGAACCAAACAGTCAACACACTCTTCGCCGCAACCGGGATAGACACCTCCTTTCAATAAACGCTGCTTTACGCAAATCAAAGGGGTTTTCAGCTCGCTCACCTCTGAAACCAAGTTCAACTCATCATCTACCATGATTGCATTGGCCCCAGCACCACCATGCTTGGGCATTGGCTGCTGCGTGATATTGGGACCGTCCTTCCCGAAGTTAATAGCCGTACTATCAAGCAAATCCTGTACTTTATGCTTGAAAGCCAGGCAATTTTCAATATTGTGCCCTGGTGCACCTGAATGGAAGTCACAGTGCTCATTAACATCATACCCGACTGGTGGCTGGCCTGTTGGTGGTGCTAAGGTCCTCTTCTCGACTAGCTGCAATTTCAACAAAGTTTGAAGGAGTTCTGCATATGATACCGGCGGTACCTCGAATACTCTCCTCGGTCGTGGGCTCTGAATTCTGCGCTGATTATTATTAGGCTGCTGCTGAGCCTGCTGCTGTGGTTGTTGTCTCTGCTGCTGAGAAGGCCCTGGAATGGTTACACTTGCAACTTGCGACTGCTGACGCCAGTTCTGACCTTTATTCCTTCGTCGAGCATTGTATACAACATTGGTATCACCCTGCCTTTTACCACCAAACGTCTTCTTATTACCTCCTGTGGAACTGGACTCACCCGCTTGAATTTTACCAATTTTTACCCCGTTTTCAATGCGCTCCCCCATCAAGATCAACTCAGAGAAAGTACTCACCGAAAAATTGAGCAACCGATCATAGTACATTCCAGAGAAAGTTCCTATGAACATATCCATCATTTCGCGCGCCACATCGGAGGGTGCACCCTAGCAGCCAGATCGCGCCATCTCTGGGCGTATTCTTTAAAGCTCTCGCTAGACTTTTGAGACATGCTCTGCAGCTGGACTCGGTTAGGGGCAAGATCACTATTATATTGATAATGTCGAACAAAAGCCTCTGCCAGCTCTTTCCAACTCCTGATCTGAGTAGGCTCCAAGCTCATGTACCACTCCAGCGACGGCCCTGACAGGCTATCCTGGAAGAAGTGCATTAGCATCTTTTCATCCTCAGAATACGCAGACATGCGCCTGTAAAACGCACGTACATGCACCCTAGGGCATGTATCCCCTTTGTACTTATCAAATGACGGTGCTTTGAATTTCAGCGGGACCCTCAACCCTGGGACTAACCCCATATTTGACATATCCAGCCCAAGAGCATTCTGGCTGGCCAATCCGTTCACCTTCTCTTCTAACAATCTCATCCGATGGTTGTCATCCCTAGCCCTTTCATAAGCCTCGTTCTGACCAGAGAACACATCCTCCTGACGATCCTCCCAGCGAGGTACTGCATCGTATCCAACATAATCTGCGTCGCGACCCGGACCCGTTTGGAAGTACCTGGGGTCATACCTCAGATTACCCATCTCTTGAGCGTTGTATGCGCCAGTTCCATACCCAAGATTACCATAGCCACCAAACCCAGCCTTGGCGCCAGCCATGCTGCCATACCCCATGTTCACACCATTGAAGCCCTGGTTACCATTGATACCATTCATTCCGACATTCTCAACGCCCCCATTGAAACCCTGGTTGACATTACCTACAAATTCCCCAGTAGTATCTGCATTGGCATTCATATTACCGGTGTTCCCACCTCCACCTACAGGACCAGTTTCTCCAGCATTCAAACCGGTTACGGGAATAGCATCAGCACTTTGACGATTCTCAATTCAGGGAGAAGCAGCAATGTTTTCACCACGCGGTGTCCCGTTGTTTTCAGCCCGCGCGACTATCGGTTGAACCAGAGTCTGCAGCTGCTCTTGTCCTTTGGCGATAGTCTCCATGGTTTGCATGAGTAGGGTCATCCTGTCACGCATCTCTTGCATTTCACTCTGCATGTTGTCCATGATCTTTTCTGGTTAATCCTTGTGGAGTAACGGTGGACCCGCTTTTCTGCAATTCTGAAAATACCTGGAACGGATGCAGGAGGTAAGATACACGGATCACAAACCTGTAATGCAAATATGAGTATGTATGCAAAATGCAATATGTGTCTGTGCATTAGGGATTATCATTCCCCGATTCTAGTGTGAATGTGCCAGTGCAGTGACAGTGCTAGCAAGACAGTGATTGGAGCCGAGTCATAGAAAACCTCGTATATTGCAGAGAAATCCAAGAATACAGTATCACTGAGTATACAATAAGAAGGCATGACCTCAACCAACAATCCTGGTGATGGTCAGCGCTATGCAAATAAAGCATACAAGTTAATACATGAAACGATCAAGTACTCCCATAAGCCCGGTACTCTTCTACTAACACCAAAAGGATGATAGAGCAAACACTCGAACGAATTGACATCAACAAGATGACAGACCCACCACCAAAAGGATGATGAAGCAAACTCACACCGGCTACTACCAACAAAGGATGATAGATCAAACACTCGCATGAACTGACATCAACAAGATGACTGAACCATCACCAAAAGGATGACGGAGCAAAACTCACGCCGGCTACTACCACCAAAAGGATGATAGAGCAAAACACTCCCACAATATGACATCAACAAGATGGCAGACCCGCCACCAAAAGGATGATGGTGCAAACTCACACCGGCTACCACCACCAAAAGGATGATAGAGAAAACACTTCCACAAACTGACATCAACAAGATAACAGACCCTTCACCAAAAGGATGATGGAGCAAACTCACACCGGTTACTACCACCAAAGGGATGATAGAGCAAACACTTGCACGATCTGGCATCAACAAGATGACAGACCCACCACCAAAAGGATGACGGAGTGAACTCACACCGGCTTTTATCACCAAAAGGATGATAGAGCAAAACACTCGAACAATCTGACATCAACAAGATGAAAGACCTACCACCAAAAGGATGGTGGAGAAAACTCATATCCGCTACTACCACAAAAAGGATGATTGAGCAAACACTCCCGCAATCTGACATCAATAAGATGACATACCCACCATCAAAAGGATGATGGAGTAAACTCACACAGGCTAATACCACCAAAGGGATGATAGAGCAAACACTCGCACGATTTGACATCAACATGATGACAGCCCATCACCAAAAGAATGACGGAGCGAACTCACACCGGCAACTACCACCAAAAGGATGAGAGATCAAAACACTCGCATAATATGAAATCAACAAGATGACAGACCCACCCCCTAAAGGATGATGGAGCAAACTCAAATCGGCTACTACCACCAAAAGGATGATAGATAAAACACTTGCACGATTTGACATCAACAGGATGACAGACCCACCACCAAAAGAATGACGGAGCGAACTCACACTGGCAACTACCACCAAAAGGATGATAGAGCAAAACACTCGCACAATCTCACATCAACAAGATGACAGACCCACCACCAAAAGGATGATGGAGAGAACTCACACCAGCTACTTCCACCAAAAGGATGATAGATAAAACACTCGCATGAACTGACATCAACAAGATGACAGACCCACCACCAAAAGAATGATGGCGCAAACTCACACCTGCAACTACCACCAAAAGGATGTTAGAGCTAACACTCGCACAATCTAACATCACAAGATGACAGACCCACTACCAAAAGGATGACAGAGCGAAACTTACGATAACTACTACGACCAAAAGGATGATAGAGCAAAACACTCCCACAATATGACATCAACAACATGACAGACCCACCACCAAAAGTATGATGGAGCAAACTCCCACCGGCTACTACCACCAAAAGGATGATAGTGCAAACACTCGCACAAACTGACATCAACAAGACAACAGACCCACCACCAAAAGGATGACGGAGCAAACTCACACCATTTTTTACCACTAAAAGGATAATAGAGCAAAACACTCGCACAATCTGACATCAAAAAGATGAAAGACCCACCACTAAAAGGATGGTGGAGCAAACTCATACCGGCTACTACCACAAAAAGGATGATAGAGCAAACACTCCCGTAATCTGATATCAACAAGATGACAGACCCACCACCAAAAGGATGATGGACAAAACTCACACAGGATATTACCACCAAAGGGATGATAGAGCAAACACTCGCACGATTTAACATCAACATGATGACAGACGCACCACCAAAAGAATGACGGAGCGAA
Organism: Lathyrus sativus; assembly: GCA_963859935.3. Taxonomy (NCBI): domain Eukaryota; kingdom Viridiplantae; phylum Streptophyta; class Magnoliopsida; order Fabales; family Fabaceae; genus Lathyrus; species Lathyrus sativus. The sequence goes on along the minus strand of OZ012740.1, from coordinate 249,270,680 downwards.
CTCACACCAGCAACTACCACCAAAAGGATGATAGAGCAAAACACTCACACAATCTGACATCAACAAGATGACAGACCCACCCCCAAAAGGATGATGGAGAGAACTCACACCGGCTACTACCACCAAAAGGATAATAGATAAAACACTCGCACAATTTGACAATAACAAGATGACAGACCCACCACCAAAAGAATGATGGATCAAACTCACACCAACAACTACCACCAAAAGGATGATAGAGCAAAACACTCGCACAACCTGACATCAACAAGATGACAGACCCACCACCAAAAGGGTGATGGAGAGAAGTCACACCGGCAACTACCACCAAATGGATGATAGATAAAACACTCGCATGAATTCACATCAACAAGATGATAGACCCACCACCAAAAGAATGATGGAGAAAACTCACACTGCCAACTACCACCAAAAGGATGTTAGAGCTAACACTCGCACAATCTGACATCATAAGATGATAGACCCACCACCAAAAGGATGACGGAGTGAAGCTTACACCGACTACTACCAACAAAGGGATTATAGAGCAAAACACTCCCAGAATATGACATCAAAAAGATAACAGACCCTCCACCAAAAGGATGATGGAGCGAACTCACACCGGCTACTACCATCAAAAGGATAATAGAGCAAACACTCGCACGAACTGACATCAACAAGATGACAGACCCTTCACCAAAAGGATGATGGAGCAAACTCACACCGGCTACTACCACCAAAGGAATAATAGAGCAAACACTCTTACGATCTGACATCAACAAAATGATAGACCCACCACAATGAGGATGACATAGTGAACTCACATCGGCTACTACCACCAAAAGGATGATACATCAAAACACTCGCACAATCTGACATCTACAAGATGACAGACCCGCCACCAAAAGCATGATGGAGCAAACTCATACCGGCAACTACCACCAAAAGGATGATAGAGCAAACACTCCCACAATCTAACATCAACAAGATGACAAACCCACCACTAAAAAGATGATGGAGCAAACTCACACCGGCTACTACCATCAAAGGGATGATAGAGCAAACACTTGCACGATCTAACATCAACATGATGACAGACCCAATACCAAAAGGATGACGGAGGGAACTCACACCGGTTACTACCACCAAAAGGATGATAGATCAAAACACTCGCACAATCTAACATCAATAAAATGACAGACCCACTACCAAAAGGATGATGGAGCAAACTCACACCGCCTACTACCACAAAAAGGATGATAGATCAAACACTTGCATGAACTGACATCAACAAGATGACAGACCCACCACCAAAAGAATGATGGACCAAACTCACACCGGCTATTACCACCAAAAGGATGATAGAACAAAACACTCGCACAATCTGACATCAACAAGATGACAGACCCACCACCAAAAGGATGATGAAGCGAACTCATACTGGCTACTACCACCAAAAGGATGGTTGAGCAAACACTCACACAATCTGACAATAACTAGATGACAGACCCACCACCAAAAGGATGATGGAGCAAACTCACACTGGCTACTACCACCAAAGGGATGATAGAGCAAACAGTCACACGATCTGACATCGACATGATGACAGACCCACCACCAAAAGGATGACGGAGCGAAGCTCACGCCGACTACTACCAACAAAAGGATAATAAAGCAAAACACTTCCACAATATGACATCAACAAGATAACAGACCCTCCACCAAAAGGATGATGGAGCAAACTCACACCGACTACTACCACCAAAAGGATGATAGAGCAAATACTCGCAGGAACTAACATCAACAAGATGATAGACCCATCACCAAAAGGATGATGAAGCAAACTCACACCGGCTAGTACCACCAAAGGGATGATAGAGCAAACACCTGCTCGATCTGACATCAACAAAATGACAGACCCACCACGAAAAGGATGACGGAGCGAACTCACACCGGCTACTACCACCAAAAGGATGTTAAAGCAAAACACTCGCACTATCTTACATCAATAAAATGACAATGTTTGTGTGGAGTTTGACAAAACTCCCTAATCTAAATTGTAACACTCAAAAGGGGAAGTAAGAAATCATGACGATGATTCTTACATAGAGTTGACAAACTCTATTCTAGGGTTCTAGTTGAAGAACACTCCTAGTACAGGTGGGCCTTTTAGACTTAAAGCAAAGTCTAATGGTTTCTAAACTAAGGTTAAAGTGACTTAACAAAGTCAAGGGAATGGGTGAATGAGTTATCCATAACATAAGGGTTAATGGAAAGATCTTTTCCTTTGGAGAAAGAGAGAGAGGGGCAACTAGGATGAGAGCTAACAAGCTTCATCACTTGGGGGAAGAAAATATTAAGCAAAGAATCAACATGATAAAGATAAAGAGCATGGTGACAACTATTAAATGAACATGTTTAATGTAAAAACAAAGATGCAATGATGACAATCAAAGCAGATGAGTAAGCAAGAAGTGTGATGACAAATCGAGCTTAAGGAAATTCAACAGATAAGGTAAAATGAACATGGTAACAACCAAATAAAAATCCTAGCATGTTAACTAACATCTAAGGATATAAGGGCAAGCAAAACATAAGCATATATAATTACAACAAGAGAGAAATTCATCTGCACATGTGAAAACAATCGTAAAATGCACCTAACTTTGAAAATAGACAAAAGGGATGAAAAATTAGGCAAACATGGAATTTGAAAATATGGCATGGAAGTAGACATTACAAGGAACAAATCAAAAAAAGAATGGGATGAAAATGATGAAAAACAAGCAAGTTATGATTTTTTGAAGTTTGGATGAAAAATAGCAAAAATGACAAAAGGGTTGACCCTCCTCAGGGGTCGAACCCAGGTCAGACAGGTACAAGGCGCGCTTTGGCAAAGTTGCTTACCACTAGGGTCGCTATACATCCGTTGATGAAGCCACCCCCATAAATATATTTTGTATATCTATGTGGATTTCCGGGCAAAACAAGAACACTCAAACATGGCTTGCATTTTGTTTCAAACCCGATAACACATGCATGTGGAGTGTGTGATGTGCATTTTGAAGTGGAGATCCAATTCCAGTCATTTTAAAATCAAGACAATCATACAAACACACTACATATATGCTAATGAGTTAGTTTAGGCAAAGAGTTAAGTTCAAAACAGGCTATAGTGAAAAGTAGTGATCAAGATGCCAAATGTGCTTGTGAAGTACATGAGGAAGTTCATTTCAGGTTCCAAGCATATTCAAACCATTTCAAACATACATACACCTTATATATAAGATATTGAGTGAGATCAAACAAACAATGAGGTTAGAAACAGACTGCAATGGAAAGTGATCATCAAGTTGCAATTATGGCATATTATGATGCAATTAAATACCAGTTCAGGTTTTAGGTACAAATTGATCATGTAGATCATGCACACATACTATATATATGCTATTGAATGATTTTAAGTCCATGACACTATTCAAAACAGGTTGAAATGAAAAGTAAGATTCAATATGCCAAATGGCATTGTATGATGCAGTTTGATGATCAGGCCATGTCTTATGCAAAACCAGGGCAAGCTAAACTCACACACATATTACATACATACTGTTAAATGATTTTAAAAATAAGAAGAGGTTTCAAACTAGCTGGTTTGGAAATTGGCCAGTTGGCTGCTATATGGCTTTTTGAGGAAGCATGAAAGTTTCAAAATCAGTTTCAATGCACAAGAGGGTCAAATGGCTCACATACACATATTACATATATGCCAAGAAATATTCCACATCAAGATTCAGCTCAAAGACAAACTTTTATGCAAACTGGTGTGTGAAGTGCAAAATTGACATGTAGTATGCATGAAGAATATGCAGTTCAGGTTTAAAGCTCATTTTCATCAAGTGAATCATGTGTACACATTGCAAATAGGTTAACAAATGAATCCAAGCAACATGGATGGTTTGAATCAGGCTGGTGTGAAAAATGGTGATCAATATGCAATTTTGTGTTTGTGAAATGCATGAGCATGTTCAAATTCTGGTCCAAACATTTTTAAATCAACTCAAACATATACACATTTCATACACATGGTATTGAGTGGATCCCAACAAGAATTGAGGTCCAAAACAGACTGTCATGGAAAATGACCAACAAGTTGCAATTATGGTATGTTCAAAGCATGAAGACATTCAAATTAAGTTTCAGGTACTTTTTGATCAGCTAGACTGTGTACACACCTCTTAAATATGATAACAAACATGTTTAAGCATGGATTTGGTTTCAAAACAAACTGAGGCAAAAAATGAGGAGCAGGCTGCCACTTTGGTATTTTGTAATGCAGTAGGATTTTCAAAACTAGTTCTATGCACATCTACACCAAATAAATCACTTACACATCTTGCATACATATAAACAAGTGAGTTCAAACAAAGGAATGGTTCAAAACAAGTATGTTATGAGAAAATGTTATGCAAGCTGTGATGTTATGCTTTATACATTCATGAAAATACTCGAATCATTTTCTGATCATATTTAACCCAAAACAGTTGCACACACAAGTCATAAATGCACAAATGGATGATTCTAAACTCAAACTTGAGCATGTTCAGGCCTGCAATCCAAAACTGGTATGGCTATGGCATTAAAATACACACATGGCATTTTGTGAATGAGAAGACAAATTAGATTCAAACAGCTCCCAACAAACATACACACCTACCATGATCATGATTTTAGAAATGATCCAACTCAACAAAACAGCCATATCTCAGTCATGACAAGTTTTGACACAAACATACACATGACACATTTTCCACATACATGCTCAAAATGCCAAAAACATGAAATCATGGTGCAAAGCAAGGATAGAGTGTTTACTTACCTCTAGTAGACTATATTGAGCAGATTAAAACACCAAGAAAACCAGAGAAACTACAGTTGCACCTAGCTTTGGGAGATTTCTTCTTTGTGAAGCAAGAAAGCAAACTTCAAGAGAGTTGGAGAAATAAACTCCACCAATGATCCTCAATGCTTTGGACAGTTTAGAAATGATATATGAGAGGTGTTTGAGTGATTAGAACATCAAGGAAATGTCTAGAGCAAGTTTTGACTGATTTTGTGGCCTTTGGTCAAAGTAACTTGGTATGGAAGTTGACTTTTTGAATGATGAGGTTTTTGAGTGGTCTAAGGTCTTGGACACCTTCTATATCATATTAAGAGATTGTGTGGATGATTGTTGGTGAGTTTGAGTGTGGAGAAATGGTTTTGGCAGCTGGACTGTAAAGACAGATTTTTCATGGTTTTGTGATTTTGTGATTTTGGTGAAAATGAATCAAAGAGTGGAAAAATGAGAGCTTTGTGTTTCTCTGGTTTTGGAGAAATTTCTGATGTGTTGAATGAAGTGTAGATGTCCTCTATTTATAGGTAAAGGAATGGTATGGGCAGATTTGAAGATTTCCTTCATATGAAGGAAAAGTCTTTTTCCCTTCCTGAAATGAATTTGATCATAACTCCAAATCGATGCATTTTCTGATGATGGACTAGTTAGGGACTTTTGTAGGATTTGTCAAGAGCTTTCAAATGAGCTTTGAACCAACTCAATTGGATGTGTGGTTAAGGAGTTATGGTTTAGCCCCTTTCAAAACCCTAATTTCCCGATTTTTCGATTACTCCTTCATCCTTGATCCAATGGTCATGAAAATTGATAGGAAAGTGCAATATGATAGGAGGAACATTTTTTATTCACACTTTGAAATCCAATTCCTTAAATTTGAAGAGTTGACGTTTTGGTCAACCATACGATCGATCGGTGACTACCGAGTCGTCTGTTGACACTCTGGACTTCCTGAGACTTTGAAACTTCTTGAATGAAATTTATTAAGCTATATGAACTTCATGAATCATAATCCCACCATTAAAATACCTTCCAACACCAAAGTCAAACTACAGTTGACTTTTACTGGTCAAAAACCCTAATCGGGTGCCCTGAAAGGTACTATTCTTGATTCTGGGGTAACAACCTCAAATTAGGTACTCAATTGATATCATATAATACCCTTGATCTTGTTTCATGATTGAATTATCCTAAAACATGGATTGATCACAAACCCTGAATCTTCGATTTGACTGTACAAAACCCTGATTCATCTGTAACTTGACAAAGACAAACTCGCACTGGGTTAAGGTTAGATAATTCATGAGTATGCTCCTAAAATGGTAATGAGAATCTAAGGGGTCAAAATTTGGGGTGCAATAGTTGCCCCTATTTAAATATCTTCACTAGATGGAACTGAGAGATGACAATCCTCATAGAATCGCAGTGAAAGGTTTTTAAATATAGAATACCAAAAATTTTGTCCCTTAGATCTGATGATATGCAAAAGGACAGGTTATGATATGCTATGAATTCTAGATGATGCTTTATGATGCTTGAGTGCAAGCCATGTGCAGATGAAAGAAAAACAAAACAACGAGTAACTACTCATGGGACCTGGTATTGTGGACTCGACACTGGGGAAAACCGAGGTATAACAATTAATAGTTCAAACATGACTAGTGATAACTGAGAGGATAATTTCACATGAGGATCCAAGAAGTCCAATGAGGATGACAATCTCACTGGGGAAGAGCGAACACTCCACTGGGGAGAGAAGTAAATTTCCACCGGGAAAAAGGGAGATTTTCTACGGGGGAAGTGAAGCACTAGAAACACGAACCTCACTGGGCATGATCAGATGAGGAACTTCCTATAGTGAAGAGTTCAAATGGGATCTTCAGGAATGGACTAGAAACAAAGACCAAACACACTGGGGATACTAGTAACGACTAGATCTCTGAGACTTGTCTGGGGGTAAAAGGTTTCACTGGGGATAATGATGTCACCCAGTTTTAACAGATGGTTCAAAATAGTGCTAGTAACCACTCGACTTTCCGAAGGTAATGGTAACGACCAACCTGAGATAATAACAAATGAGATTTCTCCAATCCAATCGATAACATGTAGGACTTTGATTGGGGAAATTGGTGACGACCAAATTTCAAGCAATGCCAGTAACTACTGGACTTAAAGGAGATTGGTAACGACCAAGTCCGGGTAGCAATGACGATTGGATATTGTTGCGGTGGAAATAGGATCACAAACTATTAATGAGTTTGAATCGCAATTCAATTCACAACCGCTCTTTGATTTATCCGAAGGAAAAGGTCAAAAAGGGAAAACCTATTTTTGCATCGTAAACACAATGCGGGGAAAGATCTAGGGTTCGGGGGTTGATTAAATTTAGGGAAGGTATTAGCACCCTAAACTTCTGTAGTACTCTACAGGAACCTTTTGTTCAGATGTTTACTATTTTGCTTTATTTATTTGCTTAAGGTATATATACAAAGGGATTAAAAGTGAGAAAAGAGACCTAAGGGGTTAATTCTAAGTTTACTCGGCAAGACATCGCATCTTGTGCCTACGTATCCTTACGGGAGTGGAATCAGAGTAATCGTAGTTCCCCTCAAAAGGGAGGTTAGAGACTTCTTGACTGTGGTCAAGGTCTCAAGGGGAATAAACGCGTCTTAAGGACACGCTTACGTGGAGTGTAGGAACTCCAAATCTCTACGTTGAAATGTTAAGTTGTAATTAGGGTTAAATTAGGGATTCCACGGCGGGAAACCCTAAAATGAGCGCGGCGGCTCTTTGACCTAATGCTAGGGGTAAAGTTGTAATTTTGCCTGCGGCGTTTGTGAAAATTAGGGTTTGTAGTTGTAAGGGTTTGAAGTTGAGGACTATTGACACGGCGGTCAAACGCTAGACCTAATTCCTTCGGAGGAGTGAGATTATTGGTAAAGACGCGATAAACATACAATGGCAGAAAATAAAGTGCGGAAAGATAAATGCGATTGTTAAGATTCGTAAGGTTACAACCGAGAAGCAGTTACAATAATAATAACTTTGAGTAAAAAATAAGATGAACGTAATGAGCTGCAAAACGAACACACGACGTTAGTGGGGCTGAGTTAGGCGGCAATCAGAAAAAGATGTAACCTTGAGATTTTTATTATTGTTTTATAAAAATCTTGATTTAAGTTTTTAAAAAATTTATATTAGCTTGCGAAAAAGATCTAATTTTAAAAATACTTTTAATATTTCTTTTTTAAAAAAGGAGTTTTGTTTTTTTAATATCCTTTTAAAAAAGGTTTTTTATTTTTATTTCTGATATTTTACATAAAAAGGTTTTTTTGTTTTTTTTAAATAGTTTTTCAAATTATAAAAGAAATGGTTATAAACTTAAAACAGAAAAAAAAACAAGTTAAATAAAATAAAGGGGTTGGGCTGAGTGATCAAACCCCAGACCCAACCCACACGGTCCACACGAAAAAAGAAGGACATCATTTCGCTGCTAGGGTTTCGCGTTCTCATTCGCGAACGGCGGCTCCTTCTTCTTCCTTGCCGTGTCGTTCCTCGTTCATCCCTTGATGTCTCCTGAAACCACACGAAATCTGTCAAACGAGGATGACAGAATACTATTTCACTTACGTTTTGACTCGCGGGTAGAGATAATGTGGCGATGGTGATGGTGGAAACGGCCGATGATGAATTCTCTGAGGCTGGGAGTTGATTTGCCCGCCGTTCAAACGGCGCTGGTGAACCTTCTCTTTTCGGGTTGCTTTTGATCTCTCTCTTTCACGATTGCTAGCTATCCTCCGTCTAGGGTTTGCGATTCTCGTTAGGGTTCGCCGTCTTGGGTTTTGGTATTCAGTCCTCTCCCTTTTATCAGGTTGTATTGCTCCTCTTTATATCCTTTTGATTTTCGTGGGCCTTTTCAAGGTGTTGGATTTGCGTTTTATTTTCGCTGAAATATGCCTTTGTGATTTCTGATACAAATTGATTTGATTTGATTTCAGAATTATTTGATTGAATCCATTTTGGGATGTTGATTTTCAAAAGTTATACTTTCTGATTCGATCGAATTTTCCCTTTTTTGGATTTGACTGATATGCTTTGATTATCTGGATTTTATTGGACTGCATTTGGGTTGACTTGTCTTTCTGGTTTTTTCAGATGCGGATATCTAGCCTTGAGTTTCGATCTGCTTTGGATAACCATTTCTCAAGATTTAAGTCTTGGATATTTAATTTTATTTGGATCCTCTGGACATCCGTTTTGCTTTGATTAACTGGGTTCCATTGTGATCTGAACTGATGTGAATTTCTGGTGGTCTTAATTGCTGCCTATTTTTCTGATAAACTTGCATTTCTCTGATCTTTCTGGTGTTTATTTGGATCTAATCCCTGATGCTTGTTGATTTGATTTTCAGGTATTGACTTAGATTGTTATTTTTCAGGTGAACTCCAATTCGGATTCAGTCCACAATTATTTACTTGATAGGGGCTGAACCGCTTGTCTCTTGGCTTCAGAGCTGATACTCTGGGCAATTGTGTCCAACTATGAATGCTTAATGCTGCCTCGATACACTTTTGGGCGATGAGGATTTGAGCTACGATGTTTGATTAACCGAGCCATGTATTTGTTCGTTTGTTCGTTTCATGAACTTGTTTTGGTGACTCATTTGTTGGGGCGATGATGTTCATAACTGAGCCCTTGTTTGGTGCTCTGTTTCTGATGTGCTTTGCACATTCGGGACCCAACCTAAACATGATATATCGCTGCGATTTCTTGAACTCATCTTTGTTCCTTTTCTGGTATGGTTTCGCTATAATCTGATTTTGAATATGCTGCTAAACCATGTTTGATGCTGTTGTGCGTCTTTGGAGCCTGCTGAATATTTTTCTGTCATGACAGATTTGTAGGACTTTTCTTATGTCTTCTTGCGCATAAATTTGCCTTCTGATGCATTGTTTTGATTCTCTTTCTGCAGACGTTAGGCTTGATGCCTTTTGTCCCTTGGCTCGAACTTTTTCGCAGCTTGGCCACACCATGATGCCTTTGACAGCACTGTTGTTTGTGGTTATCCATTGATACTTGGAGTTCCTTTATGAGTTCATTTGGGGCAGCTTGGCTTTCGTTCTGAACCATTTTGCTGCGATTTGATGCAGCCTTGGCTTCATTTCACTCTTCTTGTTCTGTCTGAACTTAGTTTTTCATGAACTTGCCTAGAATTAATGCAGTTTGATGCGGTTTTGGCTTGTATTTCAATTCTCTTGTCCCGTTCAGGATTGCTGCAGTTTGATGCCTATGGCATCTTATGAATCATTTTGAGTTTTGAATGCTGAAACTGATATTGATGTGTTTGTGGATTTTTCAGGTGTGGGAAGTTTTAAAACCAAGGAGGCTCAGACCTGCCGGCATCCGGGTCTGGGCCAGAACTTTGCCTATGTTGCCTTATTTTCGTATCAGTTTGGAAATCCAAATCGTGGCAAAACGAATCAGTCCCACCTCATTTATTTTTTCTATCTCTCGGATGTCCCATATGGATAAGAACACGTATTACCTTATCTGACGCCCACGGCGTGGATCGGTAACGGGGGTAGGACGCAACTTCGGTTGTGCCACTCCCGGCACTCGATGATGACATTGTTCTGAGAGTGTCGAAAAAAACTTCTAACATTTTTCTATACTGTCTGTTTTCTTTTGATGTGCAGGTTAGCTGAGGATTCATGGAGAAGTTCAAATACAACATGAAGACCTTTAGATACTCTTAGGATTTAGGATAGATGCCTTAGGATTGAGAATTTTAATGTACTTCCTTGTAACAGTACTTTGTAAAATATGAAGCAACCTCCACATTCTTGTATGATAGCATTATTTATGAAATAAAATTCTCAAAGTTTTGAATTTATTTATATTTTATTCTTAGTTAAAAAATATAAACAATTGTGAATAAATCCACAAGCATTTAAATTCATTAACACAGGCATAAAACATAAATACTCCGAAGTGGTATTCTTATTGGTGCACTCGTCTCAATTGTAATCCTAATCTCATCATCTGATTAAAATGTTAACCAACCATTTCATAACCAAACATATAGGGGCACCGTAATCACAACATTTTCAGTATCAACAGTAAAACTAGTCGTAATTAAATTCCACTGACCAAACCGCTAAAATCTCAATATGATCAGAACTGGTGATAGATAAATGCCTCAAAACCAATACGTATCAGATGCCTCAGAATTTTAATAACAGCCCGTCTTCCAGGAATTGATAGAATTTGCGCAAAATGACCAAAATACCCCTGGGACCAAATCTGCAAAACAAAACCCCTTCATAACTTGTTAGTGGTTAGCAAATGTACATATGAGATGCTATGCGAAATGACTGACTAAATATAAGGGTAAAATTTGGGGTATTACAGTTGCCCCTATTTAAATAGCTACACCAGACGATTTGAGTGACAGAGACTCGAGGAATCGTGGTGGAGAGATTTAAATATAGATAACCGAAAATTTTGCCCTTATATGCGACGATATGCAATGATGTGGACAAAACGGGAACAGCTTAATGCAAATGATGCCATGAATATGATATGATGCGTATGAATGCGGAAATGCTGACGAACATGACGACACCGGGACAGACGCCACGAGAATAACTCACTGGGGACAATGACGTGCTGAGACAACAGTACAACACTGGGGAAATCTAAAAATGATAGTCAACTGGTGCGAATGTCCAATAGTCACTTTTAGAAAAGGGACGAGATCCTCAAATGGAGATGGTACCTATGGGACGGCCTCCACTGGGGAATCTAAAAATAAAACTGGATCACGTACGATTGTAAGATCGATTACAGAATGCCGGAGCATTGAGCAAAGAATAACATCCAAGCTTCTGTAAACTATCTCTCGTGACAGGATCAAACGGACTTTTAGGAAATCCGTATCAAATATACAGGGTAAAGACCGGCTGTATGCCAAAATAAATGGACTTTAACGGGAAATGCCCTGATAAGCTTTTCGAGGGAGAACTGTCACTTATCGTTGGAAGGGACTTACATGCCAAAATGAATAAGCACTCAAATAAAGAGGTTGCTGCTTATCTGATAAATAAATCTTCTCGCATTTGAGGTCGGCGCCTGGAATACGATTCTGATTCTTCTCTTACTGAAGGATAAATAAACTGCTTCAAGATCGTGCTCTCTTGAACATGAAAAGGGTAAACTGAACTTCCTCATACGTCAGAATCGTGCTCTCCTGAATATGAAACTGGATGACTGAATATACTCATACTTCAGAATCGTGCTCTCCTGAATATGAAACTGGATGACTGAATATACTCATACTTCAGAATCGTGCTCTCCTGAATATGATTTGGTTGTAAATGAATTTTTTTTTTCATACTTCAGAATCGTGTTCTCCTGAATATGAAAATGGATAATCGAACTTCCTCATAACTCAGAATCGTGCTCTCTTGAATATGATTCGGCTCTTGAAATTTCCTCATTTTTCAGAATCGTGCACTCCTGAAAAACGGCCAACTGAACTTCCTTATAACTCAGAATCGTGCTCTCCTGAATATGATTATGCTCCTTCTTTTACTAAAGGATAAATAAACTGCTTCATAACTTCAGAATCGTGCTCTCCTGAATATGATTTCGCTCAAACCTCCCCATAACTCAAGATCGTGCTCTCTTGAATACGATTTGGTTCATACCTCAAGACGGCAGGTAAATGGAAGCCCAACTGCTCCATGGAGATGGCCATTTGCTGCGAGTCATAACGAGGATAGGATCGACTTCTTAGGTGAGAAATGTCGTATGTTGATGCTGTAAAATGTAAAGTGTAAAGGGTTGTAACATGTAGGATTGTAAAGTGTTGTACTGATATATTTTCCAGGCGCGAACTGGCGTGTATCTGTAAAGGATTGTAGTTGATTTTCTTGAAAGGTAGTGCAAAATAAATGCACGTCCGGGTACAGTGATAAACTTCTCGGGCGAGGACAGTCGAACATCTGTCATGGTATGGTGAAAATCTTTAGATGGTGCAAAATAAATGTACGTCCGGTTGGGCTCGACGACTGACAAGACTGAGATTCAATCTAGGATCGAGCTAGAAAGAAGACTGGTAATCAAGACTCCATCGAGGGAATGAACCCGAAGGGTAGATATCTTATCCTGGCGAGGAAAGATAGCTGAAGTAACCGTCATCCACGAGGATCGAGCTCCGTGGGGAAACTAGAAACACATATGTATTTTATGCTTAGGGCCGACAATCTATTTGGAGAGAATGGACAAACCCCAGTTACTAGATGGTAACGACCAATGATAGAGACACAATGAACCTGTGAATGCTAATGCATATGTTACTGCGTATGTTAATATGAATGTATGTTAATATTTATGTATGCAAGATGTTATGAAATGAGTATGCCATGAGTATATGAAATGAATACATGAAATGGGCATGTGATGCTTATGCCCCTGCGTATACTGACGAACAGACTAGAGACGGGACGAGAGACGAAATAAACATCTCGACGGAGATACCCTGCGTTCTCTGCAACCAATACGTCAATCATGGGTAAGAAAGATCAATGGTAGAACCAAATCTAGTTTTAAAGTTCTGAATTCTCTGGGGAGAAGGTAATCTGCTTGGGTGCACAGTATCATGTTTTCACATGGGGAGAAGAGAACCTGAGGGATACTTTCGAGTTACCCAAGAAAAAGTTGTCAGCTTATAGTCTCTCTGGGGACTGTGTTAGAGCAATGGTTTGAAAGTGTTTCTGCAATAATGATATTTCCGGGGAATGAAGAGATCCTTTCGGAATTTCCACTAGTCAAAGTAATTTATTACATTTCAAATTTGTTTTGTTTTTGAAAAACAGTTTTGAAAAATCTACAATGCACCTTTCATTTTTCGAATTTTAAGAATAAACGCATTTTGCATAACAATAGAAAACAAAGAGCAATGCACCAAGGAATGTAAGTAACAAGATGGTATCTTTTATTTAAAGGGTGGCAGCTGGCTGGAGGCATAGCTCCACAGATGATTATGTCTTGAAATTGGCAACATGGGAAAGGTTACATCGAATCCAATGACACCTACTGATACTAATAACTAAGACTAATCCAGAATCCTGCTTTGGGCAAGGATGAAAGAACTGAAACATGGCTCTCATGCGGAAAGGGTGTTCGAGATGATCAGTGTCCTCTGATGCAATGAAATGCCTTTGTCCCTAACTTTTGCCTGGACCGCCCTCTCGGGTTTTCGATCCACCGGGACGCTCTTTTTTGCCTAAGCCGCCCTTTCGGGTTTTCAACTTAGCGAGCTTTTTGTTATTATTATTATTTTTTTTTTCAACCCTTACTTTTGCCTAAGTCGCCTTTTGCTAGGGGTAAAATGGTAATTTTGTCCACAACGAGACATGTATGAAAATTTAGGGTTGAAAAGGTGTAAGGGTTGAAGGTGAGGACTATTGACACGGCGGTCAAACGGCTAGACCTAATTCCTTCGGAGGAGTGAGATTATTGGTAAAGACGCGATAAACATACAATGGCAGAAAATAAAGTGCGGAAAGATAAATGCGATTGTTAAGATTCGCAAGGTTACAACCGAGAAGCAGTTACAATAATAATAACTTTGAGTAAAAAATAAGATGAACGTAATGAGCTGCAAAACGAACACACGACGTTAGTGGGGCTGAGTTAGGCGGCAATCAGAAAAAGATCTAATTTTAAAAATACTTTTAATATTTCTTTTTTAAAAAAGGAGTTTTGTTTTTTTAATATCCTTTTAAAAAAGGTTTTTTATTTTTATTTCTGATATTTTACATAAAAAGGTTTTTTTGTTTTTTTTAAATAGTTTTTCAAATTATAAAAGAAATGGTTATAAACTTAAAACAGAAAAAAAAACAAGTTAAATAAAATAAAGGGGTTGGGCTGAGTGATCAAACCCCAGACCCAACCCACACGGTCCACACGAAAAAAGAAGGACAGCATTTCGCTGCTAGGGTTTCGCGTTCTCATTCGCGAACGGCGCCTCCTTCTTCTTCCTTGCCGTGTCGTTCCTCGTTCATCCCTTGATGTCTCCTGAAACCACACGAAATCTGTCAAACGAGGATGACAGAATACTATTTCACTTACGTTTTGACTCGCGGGTAGAGATAATGTGGCGATGGTGATGGTGGAAACGGCCGATGATGAATTCTCTGAGGCTGGGAGTTGATTTGCCCGCCGTTCAAACGGCGCTGGTGAACCTTCTCTTTTCGGGTTGCTTTTGATCTCTCTCTTTCACGATTGCTAGCTATCCTCCGTCTAGGGTTTGCGATTCTCGTTAGGGTTCGCCGTCTTGGGTTTTGGTATTCAGTCCTCTCCCCAACCTTCAGGAATGCCCCTGTCGATTGTTGCTTTGGTACTCTTCAGAGATGCAAAAGATGGATTACCCTGACCCACTGTCTCTTCGACTTCCAGCAGAACAGCATTGGCGATCTCAAGTGCTTGAAAGGAGATGTCTAAAGCATTCTCATCGGCCTCGATGTAACGGAAAGAAGACAGGTTACTGACCATCAGATCCTCCTCACCGTGTATAATAACCAACTTTCCATCGATCACGAATTTCATCTTTTGATGTAACGTTGAGGTCACTGCCCCAGCGGCATGGATCCACGGCCTTCCAAGTAAACAACTGTAATTGGGATTAATGTCCATGACTTGAAACGTGATATTAAAAACTTGCGGGCCGATCAGGATAGGAAGCTCAACCTCCCCCATTACCGATCGACGGGAACCATCGAAAGCCTTGACAACCAAAGGAGTTGGTTTCAACGCAGTCTCCTTACAAGCCAGCCTATCAAGAACCCTCTTGGGTAGAACATTCAGAGAAGAGCCGGTGTCTACTAACACTCTCGCTAAATTGTCCTCCTGACATTTTACCGATATATGTAAAGCACGATTATGGTTCGGACCCTCCTTCGGTAACTCTTCATTGCTGAAACTGAGGGTGTTACAAGCGGTTAAATTGGCAATCACACTATCAAACCGACTGGTGCTAATATCTTGATCCACATGTGCTTGAGTCAAAACCTTCTGCAACGCCATCCTATGAGCGGGTGAACTCATTAACAGAGATAAAATCGAGATCTTGGAAGGAGTCTGATGAAGTTGATCGATAACTTTATAGTCACTTTTCTTGATGATCCTCAAAAATTCGGCACCTTCATCATTCGTGACGGCTCCTTTACCTTTGTCTTTGGCAGGCATCGGGGTACTAGTCATTTCCTTAGGTGGGACCTCATTGGAATGGGGAGTATACACACGGCCACTGCGAGTCATCCTGCTTACCTCTGCGATATTGGTCACCGTGCCCTTAACCTCTTCATTTGGAATAACCTTCCCGGACTCCTTGTCAATCATCGTCACGTCATATTTCCAAGGCACAGCTTTAGGATCACTGAAAGGAAACGGACTCGGTCTTCGAATAACTATAGGCTTAGGCTGATTCACTTCAGGGATATACGACCTCGGTATATCGAACACGAGATTGGCGGAGCCTGCCCCTGATAGATTAAACACTGGTACCTTACCCTTTGATTCAGGCTGATGGAAGACAGGCTCAACCACAGCGACTACATCCTTCTTGGCTTGGCTTGTCACTTGTAAAACGCCCTCATTAATCAACCTCTGAACATCATTCTGAACCAACACACAACCCTTAGTACTGGCTTCGCAACTTACGCATGCAACGTGGGAAGTATCTACCAAACCAGCTTCACACAGTTTCGAATGGAACATCTTGAGAGGAGTCTTAATCTGTTCAACGTCAAGGGCATAACCTTCCCCCGAATCAACACTAATGGCATTGACACTCTCATGGTTAGGAAAAGGGTTCTTCTTAACATTCGGTTGAGGATCTTCAAATGACAAAATCTTCTTTTCCAATAGATCCCTGACAATATTTTTGAGAGCATAACAATTCTCCAGATCATGACCAGGCGCACCCTCATGAAATAAACAATGAGCGGCGGCGTTGTAATTAGCGGGTAGAGGATTAGGAGGCGGACCTAAAGCCCGAGTGGTGATGAGCCCCTGCTTGACCAAAGAGGGATACAACTCGGTAAAAGTCATTGGAATCGGCGGACAAGGTTTATACGTTCTTCTGTTCGGCATATTCTGGCGAGGAGCCGGACTCTTTGGCTATTGAGGAGCAGGAGTATTGGGCACCTGTAGGTAGTTGACAGGAGGCGGATAAACAGGAGGTTGTTGCATAGGTTGATACATGGGAACCTGTTGATTGAAAGAAGGTGTAATAGCTGCCACATAGGGTTGTTGAGCATATTGGACTGGGTACCCTTGAGGTTGAGCATAACCTTGCGGATGCCGATAAAAGCGTTCTCTTGGTCTACCAAAGGATATAGCATTAGTCTCACCCTCCTTCTTTTTCTGGGAGCTATACGGAGGTTTCTTCGGCTGATCCTTAGAAGCACCATGATTATTTGTCATTTTACCACTTTTCATACCCAATTCAATCTTGACACCCACAGCAACGATGTCGGAGAAATTTGAAGTCACACTGCCCACCATTCTCTCGTAAAATTCTGGACGGACCGTGTCGACAAACCAATCAGCTAACTCCTTCTCGGTCAAAGGAGGTTCTACCTGCGAAGCAGTCTCTCTCCACCTTTGGGCGTATTCTTTGAATGACTCAGAATTCTTTTGTGACATACTCAGCAACTGTCTTCTGTCAGGAGCCAGATCCATATTGTACTTGTAGTGTTTGATGAAGGCGTCAGATAAATCTTGAAAGTTCTTAATGCGAGATTGGTCTAAAGTTAGATACCACTTGGAGGAAGCACCCTTCAAACTATCTTGGAAGCAATGAATCATCAGTTTATCATTCTCAACATGGGCAGCCATTTTGCGATAATACATGATCAGATGACTCTTAGGACAGGTGGCACCTTCATAACAATCGAAATTCGGAGTTTTGAACTTCGGGGGAATAACCAAACCCGAGACCAAACAAACATCCCTTGCGGCAGTCCCAAAAATTTGATCACCCTCTACCTTTTTCAATCTCTGGACGATGGTGTTCACTTCCTCACGAAGCTTATCATGTTTCTCATAACCCTCAACATTCTCATCAAGATTATCAAAAACTGTCTCATTGAAGTACGGTTGCGCACGAGTGTGTACAACAGGTGGTGCAAAGATAGGAGCCCCCCTAGAAACTTCAGAAAACAAGGGCACGGCT
The DNA here is from genome assembly GCA_963859935.3 of Lathyrus sativus. NCBI lineage: Eukaryota > Viridiplantae > Streptophyta > Magnoliopsida > Fabales > Fabaceae > Lathyrus > Lathyrus sativus. The sequence continues at coordinate 249,252,549 of OZ012740.1, read as the reverse complement.
TGCTGAACAGGTTGATTAATCGGAACAGTGGCTTGAGGAGGCACAAAACCTGGAGCAAGACCATAAGGTGGGTCCCTCGCTACGGTCACACTTGGTGGAGGGTCCACCGTAACGCCGGTAATCTCAGAAACAACAGTGGGCTGGGTATCCATCTTAGCATTCATGACATGTAACAATTCCATCATACGCCCCATACCCCCTCGAAGGTCTTCAAGTTCATTGCTAAGGCGATCAATCTCTTTTGCCTGATCCTCCATTCTTTTCCGAGTTTGAGCTCTGGTGTTGTATTGGTGCCGAGAACTCAGGGTGACGAAACTGGAAGGTGAGAGAACCGAGTGTGAGAAATCGGGAGACACATGCAATGCAAGAAAGTAAATGATGCTGAAATGTGGATGAAGATTTCATGGAATTCAAACATTTACGAATGTCGTGGGGTACCAAGGAAATCTTTTTCTTGTTTTTTCATTTTATCTTTTATTTATGGTATCCCGCGATATCCATAAATGGTATTTGGACTCCATGAAATACAATGCAATGAGATGCTTTATGGATGCAATGCATGAAAACACACAAAGTCCTAGGTTAAAGGAACGTGAGCGGAGTCAAGGTCTACCCATCCCAAAAGGAGTGTACTATAGGTTAGTTGTACCTGCCGAACAAGGTTCTACAAAGTGCCCAAAGTCATCAGCCCATCTTTCGGATATCATCAACCTTCCGACTGACTCAGGGGTTAATAATATTCTCAAGAGAACCTCTTTCTAGTGCAGTATCGCGTAGCAGCCATTGTAAGATTACTCCTACATAGCTCCCGCACTACGTCCTAAATAAGGCCGAGGTGGTGTTAAGGTACTACGGTCCTCAATATCACAGACTCCAATCGACCATGGAAAAAGTTTTCGCGATTACTCGTTCAACCGAACCATTTTCGAAAGGGTCTCAACTGAGCGGAGATTCTCGAATCAGCTTGGTCGGGATTCAACTCCCTATAAGCCTCATCGAATATATCCCCATCCTATAATAATGTCACTAGTCCGGGCGTAGGACTTATCTCACAGCACAAGGAACAGTCCCACAATCAAAGCACAAATATATACATGCAAATGAATAACAAGACAAATAATAATAAATATGAACAAATTAGGGATAACCCTCAAAATTTTAGAAAGGTCCCCAGTGAAGTCGCCATCTTCTGTTGCGGTGAAATTTGGATGTCAAGCTATTGATTAACTTGAATCTTAATTCATTTACAATCGGTCTTTGATTTATCCGATGGAAAGGTTAAAGAAAGGAAAAACCTAAAAGGGAGAGATCTAAGGTTCGGGGGTTGGTTAAATTTAGGGAAGGTATTAGCACCCTAAACTTCCATAGTACTCTACGGGAACCTTTTGTTTATTTTTTTTTATTTATTTCATTAATTATTTTGCTTTAGGGTATATACAAAGGATTGAAAATTAAAAAAAGACCTAGGGGTTAATTCTAAGTTTACTCGGCAAGACATCGCATCTTGTGCCTACATATCCTTACGGGAATGGAATCAGAGTAACTGTAGTTCCCCTCTCAAGGGAGGTTAAAGAACACTCGACTGTGGCCAAGGTTTGTTCAGAGACTCCAATCTCTATGTTAAAAAAATGTTAATTAAAATTAAAATAGGGTTAAATTAGGGATTCCACGGCGGAAAACCTTAAAACAGAGTACGGCGACTCTTTTGGCCTAACACTAGGATAAAGGCAATTTTGCCCACGGCTGGACACCTAGGCTAAACAGGGTTTGATCCATTAAAGGGGTAAGGCTATTGACTCGGCGGCCAAAAGGCTGGACCTAATCCTTCGGAAGGATAAAACTGTAAAAAATGTGAAAATATGACAAATCATTATATGGATGAATAATTAAGGTACAAAAATAAGAAAAGTAATAAAGGCAGAGGGTATAAAGAAACAAAGAAACATTTCTGAAAACATGAAGAATAGGAAAATATGTAATGACACTTAGAATGAAGTGAGGGAGGAAAATAGTGTGGGGCTGTGGCCACCACAAGCACATCTCAACCTCGAGCATGCACATGAAATGCCAAAAGAAAGAAAAGTAATAAAAGGGTACATAAAATGACACGACAAACATCAAACATCAGGAGTTCCTTACGAAAAGGTTTTAATTTTTTAATATTTTAATTATAAAAAAAAGGTTTTAATTTTTTAATATTTTAATTATAAAAGAAAGGTTTTAATTTTTTAATATTTTAATTATAAAAGAAAGGTTTTAATTTTTTAATAAAAAATATTTAAGTTAAAAATTATAAAAAAAATTAAGTTTAAATTATATAAAAAAAAGTTTTTGGAGGAAAAGTCTTTTCAGTTTTTTTTTAAAACAAAAAGGCTTTTCGAAAAGGCTTTTCAGTTTTTTGGGAACAAAAAGGTTTTTTTTTCGGAACAAAAATGTTTTTCAGTTTTTAAAAAAGGTCTTACTAAAAAAGGTTTTAATAATAAATAAAAAAAAGGGTTTTGATTTTAAAAAAAGGTTTTGTTAAAAAGGGTTTTGATATTAAAATCTAGGGACCTAAACACACATGGAGATTAACATGGCAAAATATGCACATAAACATGAAAAAGCAAAAGGTTTAGTAATTTAACGGACCTAAACACATTAACATGGCAAAATATGCACATAAACATGAAAAGACAAAAGATTTAGTAATTTAACCTACGAAGCGGAGGTTTGCTTCGATAAATGTGAAAAAGGTTTGAATAAGGGAACACTGGAGAGCTTCAATCCTTCTGACGAGTTGTGGGAACGACCGCCTTTCTTCTCCGGGGATCTCCTTTGTTTTTCCCTTTCTCTCTCCTCTTTTCTGAAGAAAACCTTCTGCCCCCTTTTTCAACAAGGCAACACATGTATATATAGGGAACAAATTAGGGTTAACACCAAATTGTCAATAATGTCCCTAAAGCCCATTTTAAAGCCCAAACTAAATAATTAGTTAAGAAAAAATAAAATTTAAATAATTTAAAATAAACTTAAAATAAAAACTAATAATCCTATTGATTCCTAAAATCAAAAATATTATAAAAAGAACAAAATTTTTTCTAATATTTTTTATTTTATGATTTTTTGGATATTTTTATGAATAATTTAGAAAAAAGTGAAAAAAAATAATATTTTAAAAAAATGATTTAATTAAAATACGAAAATAATAATTAAAAACTATTTTTGTTATTTTTTAATGAAAGATAGAAAAATTTAGAGTAAAAATAATAAAAAACAAAAAGTGACAAAGGTGAGATTCGAACTCTCAACCTCTCACACTCACAACTCCTTACACATGTCCTCTTGCCAATTATGCCATTTTTACTTTTTAGAAAAAAAATGCATGCCATATGATATTTACCTGCAAAAAGTCAAACGACTACACAAATTTGTTAGTAATTGATTAAATGCAATGAAATGCGACGACAAATCTTAGGGCAAAATTTGGGGTATTACAGTTGCCCCTATTTAAATAACTTCACCGGGTGATTCGAGCAACGGAGACTCGAGAAATCGTGGTGGAGGAATTTAAATACAGATAACCGAAAATCTTGCCTTTAGACGCAGTGCTATGCAATGATATGGACAAAACAAAACGAACTATAATGCTAAATATAATATAAATCTGATATGATGCGTATGATGAAAATGACAAATGCACGGATACAGACGAAACAACATCACAGGGGACGACCCATCGAGGAATTGCACTAGGGAAGAAGACATGTCTTATCTGGAAGAACGTCGGATAGACACGACACAGAATTGTTGATAGGTGCCAAGTAAATTAGAAATTGTCCGCAAGGTAAGACGCGGGTAAAACACGAGCTCAGGAGAAAAACGCAAATGGGGATAAAACACCCATGATGCCAAGTAAATAAATTTTACCCACAAGGTCAGACGCGAGTAAAACACGACCTCAGGGAGAAAAAAAAAGTAAATGGGGGTAAAACACCATGATGTTAGGTAAACCCAGGAATATCTGGTAAACGGGGAATAAAACACCCGGGATAGAAATGTAAATGGGGAGTAAAGCACCCAAGATAAAAATGTAAATGGGGAGTAAAACACCCAAGATAAAAATGTAAATGGGGAGTAAAGCACCCAAGATAAAAATGTAAATGGGGAGTAAAGCACCCAAGATAGAAATGTAAATGGGGAGTAAAGCACCCAAGCTAGAAATGTAAATGGGGAGTAAAGCACCCAAGATAGAGAGGTAAATGGGGAATAAAGCACCCAAGATAGAAATGTAAATGGGGAGTAAAGCACCCAAGATAGAGAGGTAAATGGGGAATAAAGCACCCAAGATAGAAATGTAAATGGGGAGTAAAGCACCCAAGATAGAAATGTAAATGGGGAATAAAGCACCCAAGATATGCACATGTATAGGAATTATGCTATGAGATATGATCAAATGCAAATGCAGACATCGACGACAAGGCTCGACTCTTTCGGTGAGATGACAAAACTGGAGGACTGATTCCTCAACACGGAGATCACTGTCATTCTGTTAAACTGTATCAAGTTGATAGTCACTGTAGGAATGATGAATAACTGCTTAGGGATTATACAAGTAAACTGCCCCAGGTCAAATGAACTGATAATTGCTTCAGCTGTCTAATTCATGGAATCGACTGTTTTGCTGTATCCTCGGAGGGCTTGCCCCAGTCTGGGTCTTGAACAATTCTCTGGATAAACCAAATCTGAGAAGATATTGCCTTGAACAAATCTTGAATTAATTCTTTGACAGGATGTAAAAGGAACTTGCCCCTGATAAGATCACTTGACCAAGTTTCTCATTGTTTGAAAATTCCTTAAAGGAAAGCCAGTTTGCAAACAAAAATATTCATACAAACATGGTAATGCAAAGTTCATGCGATTTTTGAAAAATTATTTTTGAAAGATGGAAAATACATGAGTCGTTAGTCAGAACACAACGGTTCAAGACGCTCAAAGTTTAAAACAAAGGTGTACTGCCAAAATAAATGATTCGCAAGGATCTTTTGGAGTCAGGTTACGCAACCTTGTTGTAGTATACTTTCAAAATAACCTTGCTTCAATTAGGTCTTTTAAAGGTTGTAACGTGGCCTAGTTCACGGTTTATGAAACAAAAGATAAAGGCTCAAAATTTATTTGTACCCACCCAATCTACGTGATGATCTTCAGTCCTATGCTCAGTTAACTCATACTATGCATTCAGGTTCCCATAAGTTAGGGATTTCATTGATCGTAGCAATGATGACTCAGAAGTCAAAGGGACCTATGAAAAGGCAGCCACTACTCCCCTATAACATTTGATTGTTTTGACATTGAGGATTTTCAAGATAAGGATTTAAAAATCTCTTTGTATTATCCCTAAATTTTGCCTAAACTGTTTATTTTAGAGTTTACAGTCAGCGGGATGCCACAGTTTTGCCTAAGTCTCCTTCATAGGTTTTGACTTAGCGGGCTTCTTTTGCTTTTTATATATTATTTTTTTTGTGAAGGAAAGTGACTGTTTGATTTTAATGATTACGGTGAACCATCATCGACCTTTTGATTAGAAAACATCTTCGACACTTGTTTGACGTGTGCGAAGGAAAATTTGTTAATGAAAGGTGTATCGTATGAACACACAACCAAGTTAACTGAGAACTACCCATCCCAAGGTTAAAATTGTGGGTTTTTCTAACAAAAGAAACTCCAACTTCTAGGCCCGAAGGGGGTGACGAGGGATTAACTTCCTTATTTCTCCAGTGTTTGGGAATTGAAACAATGCCTTACATCGTCAACAAGGTTTAATTGAAAGCATACTGACAGCAGTTATGGGTATAACATTTTCGTCATCCTCCCTCCGATCTTAGCATATCAAAATTTTGGATAAGAAGTAAACATTTGAAAAATAAAGCATAAAGATGCAAATAAATGGACGGAAATGAATTGAATCAAAAGTCGCAATGCTTATTTCATTAATGAAAGTACAAACATAATTGAAAGCAAACAACTTAAACAAAATAAGGAAAATGCAAACAACGAGAAAAAAAAAGCCCAATGACAAAGCTTCAATTCTGATGTGTTGGCAAGGGATCTGTCTGGACGCTCGGACGACTATCCGTAAAATCAAGTATTCCGGCTCTAATCAGTTCATGCACCCTAGCTTTCAATGCAAAACAATGCTCCAAGTCGTGGCCTAAGTCACCCTCATGAAAAGCACACTTTAGATCAGCCCTAAATCCAACTGGAGGATTAAGAGGAGGTGGTAAAGCCTTTGTAGTGATCAGCCCTTGTCGAACTAAGTCAGGATACAGCTCTGTGTAAGTCATGGGAATAGGATCAAAGTGACTCCTGTTCCGTTTCTGGTCTGATATCTGTGTCGAGGATTCAGCTTGACGACTCAAAGGTACACTAGAAGACGAATAGGACCAAGAAGGAGAAACTGGGGGACAAATGCAATGCAAAAATGTGATGCTGATGCCATGCAATGGTTTCAAGAATTTCAACGGTCGATTGCGAATATTGCTTTTTAAGAAAGTTGGAAAAAATTTTAGACTTTAAAATGTAAGGCTTTTCGAATTTGCAAAGGACTGCTGAATTCCTTGAAACTAGAAATGATATGATGCTTTGTGGATGCGAAGCACAAATACACATAAGCAAACAAAAGGTCCTAAGTTAGAGGAACAATGAATGGAGTCAAGGTCTACCCTTCCCAAAGAGGTATGTACTATAGGTTGATTGTACCTGCAGAACAAGGGTTCTAAATCAGTGCCCAAAGTCATCAGTCCATCTTTCGGATATTATCGACTTCCCGACTGACTCGAGGGTCAATAATATTCTCAAGAGAACCTCTTTTAAGTGTAGCATCGCGTAGCAACCATTGTAGGACTACTCCCACATAGTTCCCGCACTACATCCTATATAAGGCCAAGATGGTGTAAAGGTACTACGGTTCCCAGTATCACAGACTCCAATCGATAATGGTAAAAGTTTTCACGATTACACTCGATCAACCGAACCATTTTCGAAAGTGTCTCAACTGAGCGGTGATTCTCGATTTAGCTTGGTCGGGACTCACTCCCTATAAGCCTCGTCGAATATATCGCCATCCTATAATAATGCCACTCAAGTCCGGGTGTAGGACTTATCTCACAACACAGTAATTCCCAAGCAAGGTACCCTGAACAACGTATATACAAATGAGTAAAAATATTAATGAAACAAATATATGAAGAAAAATAAACAAGATAGGGATAACCCTCAAAAATTAGGACTCCCCAGTGAAGTCGCCATCTTCTGTTGCGGTGGAAATAGGATCACAAACTATTAATGAGTTTGAATCGCAATTCAATTCACAACCGCTCTTTGATTTATCCGAAGGAAAAGGTCAAAAAGGGAAAACCTATTTTTGCATCGTAAACACAATGCGGGGAAAGATCTAGGGTTCGGGGGTTGAATAAATTTAGGGAAGGTATTAGCACCCTAAACTTCTGTAGTACTCTACAGGAACCTTTTGTTCAGATGTTTACTATTTTGCTTTATTTATTTGCTTAAGGTATATATACAAAGGGATTAAAAGTGAGAAAAGAGACCTAAGGGGTTAATTCTAAGTTTACTCGGCAAGACATCGCATCTTGTGCCTACGTATCCTTACGGGAGTGGAATCAGAGTAATCGTAGTTCCCCTCAAAAGGGAGGTTAGAGACTTCTTGACTGTGGTCAAGGTCTCAAGGGGAATAAACGCGTCTTAAGGACACGCTTACGTGCAGTGTAGGAACTCCAAATCTCTACGTTGAAATGTTAAGTTGTAATTAGGGTTAAATTAGGGATTCCACGGCGGGAAACCCTAAAATGAGCGCGGCGGCTCTTTGACCTAATGCTAGGGGTAAAGTTGTAATTTTGCCTGCGGCGTTTGTGAAAATTAGGGTTTGTAGTTGTAAGGGTTTGAAGTTGAGGACTATTGACACGGCGGTCAAACGCTAGACCTAATTCCTTCGGAGGAGTGAGATTATTGGTAAAGACGCGATAAACATACAATGGCAGAAAATAAAGTGCGGAAAGATAAATGCGATTGTTAAGATTCACAAGGTTACAACCGAGAAGCAGTTACAATAATAATAACTTTGAGTAAAAAATAAGATGAACGTAATGAGCTGCAAAACGAACACACGACGTTAGTGGGGCTGAGTTAGGCGGCAATCAGAAAAAGATGTAACCTTGAGATTTTTATTATTGTTTTATAAAAATCTTGATTTAAGTTTTTAAAAAATTTATATTAGCTTGCGAAAAAGATCTAATTTTAAAAATACTTTTAATATTTCTTTTTTAAAAAAGGAGTTTTGTTTTTTTAATATCCTTTTAAAAAAGGTTTTTTATTTTTATTTCTGATATTTTACATAAAAAGTTTTTTTTGTTTTTTTTAAATAGTTTTTCAAATTATAAAAGAAATGGTTATAAACTTAAAACAGAAAAAAAAACAAGTTAAATAAAATAAAGGGGTTGGGCTGAGTGATCAAACCCCAGACCCAACCCACACGGTCCACACGAAAAAAGAAGGACAGCATTTCGCTGCTAGGGTTTCGCGTTCTCATTCGCGAACGGCGCCTCCTTCTTCTTCCTTGCCGTGTCGTTCCTCGTTCATCCCTTGATGTTTCCTGAAACCACACGAAATCTGTCAAACGAGGATGACAGAATACTATTTCACTTACGTTTTGACTCGCGGGTAGAGATAATGTGGCGATGGTGATGGTGGAAACGGCCGATGATGAATTCTCTGAGGCTGGGAGTTGATTTGCCCGCCGTTCAAACGGCGCTGGTGAACCTTCTCTTTTCGGGTTGCTTTTGATCTCTCTCTTTCACGATTGCTAGCTATCCTCCGTCTAGGGTTTGCGATTCTCGTTAGGGTTCGCCGTCTTGGGTTTTGGTATTCAGTCCTCTCCCTTTTATCAGGTTGTATTGCTCCTCTTTATATCCTTTTGATTTTCGTGGGCCTTTTCAAGGTGTTGGATTTGCGTTTTATTTTCGCTGAAATATGCCTTTGTGATTTCTGATACAAATTGATTTGATTTGATTTCAGAATTATTTGATTGAATCCATTTTGGGATGTTGATTTTCAAAAGTTATACTTTCTGATTCGATCGAATTTTCCCTTTTTTGGATTTGACTGATATGCTTTGATTATCTGGATTTTATTGGACTGCATTTGGGTTGACTTGTCTTTCTGGTTTTTTCAGATGCGGATATCTAGCCTTGAGTTTCGATCTGCTTTGGATAACCATTTCTCAAGATTTAAGTCTTGGATATTTAATTTTATTTGGATCCTCTGGACATCCGTTTTGCTTTGATTAACTGGGTTCCATTGTGATCTGAACTGATGTGAATTTCTGGTGGTCTTAATTGCTGCCTATTTTTCTGATAAACTTGCATTTCTCTGATCTTTCTGGTGTTTATTTGGATCTAATCCCTGATGCTTGTTGATTTGATTTTCAGGTATTGACTTAGATTGTTATTTTTCAGGTGAACTCCAATTCGGATTCAGTCCACAATTATTTACTTGATAGGGGCTGAACCGCTTGTCTCTTGGCTTCAGAGCTGATACTCTAGGCAATTGTGTCCAACTATGAATGCTTAATGCTGCCTCGATACACTTTTGGGCGATGAGGATTTGAGCTACGATGTTTGATTAACCGAGCCATGTATTTGTTCGTTTGTTCGTTTCATGAACTTGTTTTGGTGACTCATTTGTTGGGGCGATGATGTTCATAACTGAGCCCTTGTTTGGTGCTCTGTTTCTGATGTGCTTTGCACATTCGGGACCCAACCTAAACATGATATATCGCTGCGATTTCTTGAACTCATCTTTGTTCCTTTTCTGGTTGGTTTCGCTATAATCTGATTTTGAATATGCTGCTAAACCATGTTTGATGCTGTTGTGCGTCTTTGGAGCCTGCTGAATATTTTTCTGTCATGACAGATTTGTAGGACTTTTCTTATGTCTTCTTGCGCATAAATTTGCCTTCTGATGCATTGTTTTGATTCTCTTTCTGCAGACGTTAGGCTTGATGCCTTTTGTCCCTTGGCTCGAACTTTTTCGCAGCTTGGCCACACCATGATGCCTTTGACAGCACTGTTGTTTGTGGTTATCCATTGATACTTGGAGTTCCTTTATGAGTTCATTTGGGGCAGCTTGGCTTTCGTTCTGAACCATTTTGCTGCGATTTGATGCAGCCTTGGCTTCATTTCACTCTTCTTGTTCTGTCTGAACTTAGTTTTTCATGAACTTGCCTAGAATTAATGCAGTTTGATGCGGTTTTGGCTTGTATTTCAATTCTCTTGTCCCGTTCAGGATTGCTGCAGTTTGATACCTATGGCATCTTATGAATCATTTTGAGTTTTGAATGCTGAAACTGATATTGATGTGTTTGTGGATTTTTCAGGTGTGGGAAGTTTTAAAACCAAGGAGGCTCAGACCTGCCGGCATCCGGGTCTGGGCCAGAACTTTGCCTATGTTGCCTTATTTTCGTATCAGTTTGGAAATCCAAATCGTGGCAAAACGAATCAGTCCCACCTCATTTATTTTTTCTATCTCTCGGATGTCCCATATGGATAAGAACACGTATTACCTTATCTGACGCCCACGGCGTGGATCGGTAACGGGGGTAGGACGCAACTTCGGTTGTGCCACTCCCGGCACTCGATGATGACATTGTTCTGAGAGTGTCGAAAAAAACTTCTAACATTTTTCTATACTGTCTGTTTTCTTTTGATGTGCAGGTTAGCTGAGGATTCATGGAGAAGTTCAAATACAACATGAAGACCTTTAGATACTCTTAGGATTTAGGATAGATGCCTTAGGATTGAGAATTTTAATGTACTTCCTTGTAACAGTACTTTGTAAAATATGAAGCAACCTCCACATTCTTGTATGATAGCATTATTTATGAAATAAAATTCTCAAAGTTTTGAATTTATTTATATTTTATTCTTAGTTAAAAAATATAAACAATTGTGAATAAATCCACAAGCATTTAAATTCATTAACACAGGCATAAAACATAAATACTCCGAAGTGGTATTCTTATTGGTGCACTCGTCTCAATTGTAATCCTAATCTCATCATCTGATTAAAATGTTAACCAACCATTTCATAACCAAACATATAGGGGCACCGTAATCACAACATTTTCAGTATCAACAGTAAAACTAGTCGTAATTAAATTCCACTGACCAAACCGCTAAAATCTCAATATGATCAGAACTGGTGATAGATAAATGCCTCAAAACCAATACGTATCAGATGCCTCAGAATTTTAATAACAGCCCGTCTTCCAGGAATTGATAGAATTTGCGCAAAATGACCAAAATACCCCTGGGACCAAATCTGCAAAACAAAACCCCTTCATAACTTGTTAGTGGTTAGCAAATGTACATATGAGATGCTATGCGAAATGACTGACTAAATATAAGGGTAAAATTTGGGGTATTACAGATATCAAGTAATGCCAGTTACGACTAGACTTTAAAAGAAAACATGGTGACGACCAAATCAGGGTATACCAACACATGTGGTTACGAGAATGCTAGCAAGCTACTAGGCTTTAGCTAGGGAGGTTGGTAACGACCAAACCAAAAGATAACAATAACGATTGGATTTCAAACGATACCAGTTACGACTGGATTTCATGGGGAAGGTTGGTAACGACCAACAAGATACTAATGCCAATAGGATTTCGAACATCTGCCAGTTACGACTGGACTTAAACAGAAAATCAACTAGTAACGACCAGACTTCACAGGGGATTTGCTAGTGACAACCAGACTTCGGAGGGAAAAGGTTGGTAACGACCGAACCAAAAGACAATGACGAGTAAAGTTAAGACAATGCCAGTTACGACTGGAAATACGGTGACGGCCACAATAATACCAATAATGATTGGCTTCTAAAACAATGCCAGTTACAACTGGCCTTTAGAGGAGAAAGGTGGTGACGACCGAATCAAAAGATACCAACGAGTGGAATTAAGACAATGCCAGTTACTACTGGTCTTAACAAGAAATATGATGGCACCCAAAGGAATACCAATAACGATTAGCTTCTAAAACAATGCTAGTTACAACTGGACTTTAGACGGAGATTCACTAGCAGTGATTAGACATTCACGGGGAATCGACAGATAGCACACTGACCCGAGGGACAAAATGAATCACACTGAACCCAGGCTGAAGGGTGTATGTAGACTTGAAAATAAATCCAATCCTAACAGGGGAACCGAGCTTTTTAAACAAGCTAGTCAGAGATGACAAAAGTAAATTCAAACAAATGCTCAGAAATCTTCTACCGGGACGAGTCTTCTCACTATCATAAGAAGTTCTTGAGAGGAAGTCTTCAAGCTTTGATAGCCACACATGACCAAAGGAAAATCAGCAGTTCGACTTGCTTACATTTCATCAGGGGGCGATAGGATTGTGTGTCGAAGTTTCTGCCACCCTGAGGTTTCTGGGAAGTATGATTTTCCTCGATTCTTTTCCATGAGTTGAAGTTTTTACGTTTGTTAATCTTTTCAAGTTTTATTCAATAAATTGACCCTAATGCTTTCAAAATTATTGTTGATCAACGAACAATATTTGGCATAACAAAGAAAATAAAGGAAATGATAAACTTGCAAAAGAAAGAATGGCTCAAAACTGATTTTATTCAAGAATGAAATCTTGTAAATAACAAAATTCCATAGAAGTTTTACAAGTGAAAAATGGCAACGTGGATAAGGTTACATTGAATCCCATGACCAAACTATCCCTAAAGACTAAAATTCCCCACAATCCTTGCTTCTGACGAGAGAGATTGAGATGGATTCTTGTAGGATCTTCTACGATAGTGACAACTCATCTGATGCAGTGAAACGCCTTTGTCCCTAATTTTTGCCTGGATCGCCCTTTCGGGTTTTCAATCCACCGGGACGCTCATTTTTGCCTAAGCCGCCCTTTCGGGTTTTCAACTTAGCGAGCTCTTATTTTTATTTTTATTTTTCTCTTTTTCTCTTTTCTTTTCTTTTTTCCAACCCTAACTTTTGCATAAGCCGTTCTTTTGAATTTTCGACTTATCGGGCTCTTTTAGGCGTAATATTTTCGTACTGCATCAGAATTCACTGGATGAGTAAGCTGCTCTCCATCCATGGTAGTGAGAATCAACGAGCCTCCTGAGAAGACTGTTTTTACAACAAACGGGCCGTCATAGTTAGGCATCCACTTTCCCCGTGCATCTTTATGAACTGGTGTTGCACCCCAAAATTTGCTTAACCTTTTCTTGCCTGATTTATGTTTCATTGCATTTCATTTGCATAGCATAACATAGCCCTAACATTGGCATAGCATAGCATCATTCATTGTGCAGGGGATCAAGGGTGAGATATGAAAGAAAGAGCCTAGCTGGGGGTTCACACAAAATAGAAAAGTCATCAAGAGTATCATGTCAAAAGAGGATGTCCTTGAGGAGTTTGATCATCTACATGAGGCCTATCTTCAAGTGTGAGGAGGTATCTGAGGAGCCTCCAGGGTTTAAGGAGTCTTGATCAAGGGTATGATGTGTGAATGAAGATTAATGAGTCTCTATAAAGTCAAGAAGGAGCTTAGACAAGTCATGGTATCAAGTTCAAGAGCCATGGTTGAGGTGTGTAAAAGTAGGGTTTCATCTGGGTAACCCTAGGTCAAGGAGAGCAAAGAAAGGGCATCAAGACCTAGCTCTAGGGTATGGAAGTCATGGATTGATATGTTGAAGCATGTGTGTGGATGGGCCAAGATCAAGTTCAAAAGAATCAAGAGTGGTTGGAGGTGTTTGAGACAGGGTTCCTAGGGTAAAATCCCCTGTATAGCATTGGACTTCCAAGTCACATAAGTCAAAATACAAGTTTCAAATGGATATTTAGACAACATGAAACTTGTATATCTTCTTAATAACTTTAATTTAAGTACTAGAACTCTTCAAGAAGATTTGTAGAACTCAAGTTATGGTTCTTGCAAGTTACAAGTCACCAGAGGACACTGAAATTTATCTGTGAAAGTCACTTGACTTCCAAGCAACTTTTTCCCCTCAAGTAATTTTCAAATGGATTCTTGGCCAACATAAGAGTTGTAAGTCTTGATCTTAGCTTTAATTTGAGTACTAGAAGTCCTCAATAAGATTTGTGGAACTCAGGTTATGATCTTGGCAATCCAGGGGTATTTTGGAAAAGTTGAATTATAGGTCATTTTCAAGAACGTGCCAAAATATCCATCTTCCACTCTTCAAATGAAAAATTGTTCAACATGAGATGTGCTTAAAATGATGTTTTTAGGTCAGATGTGAAGACATGGTGAGTTGTATTGGCTTATTTCACAAAGTGCTTCAAAATGGCCTAAAAAGAAGGATTTTTCAAATGATTCAAAAGAGGGAAAAAATGATTTTTTGAGTTGTAGGTCCTAAACATGTCATATGAGTAGTCATTTTGACCAGGAATTGCATTTTAGAGACATTGGCATTGGCACAATTTTGAGATGATCCCTAATTTCATGAGTTGCTTTGTAAAGTAGTTACTTCAATTACAATTCATTGATCCAAAGCAAGAATCAGGGCAATTCATGCTGAGCTAGCTATCCAAACATATCCCAAATTCAATTTGTAGTTGAATAGAACATTCTGGAATGAGAAATGAGGGAGAATTCGTGACTGTAGCTTTGGAATTTCATGGCCATGACAGAATTTTGGATCAACTGAATTGGGTCTTAATTTGGACTTAGAAGCCCATGAGAAGCTTCTATATATTCATTTCAATGATTCCAGATGAAGGTTGGTGATGATTTCGTGGAGAGAGTGAAGATTGAAGTTGAGCTTTCAAGGTTTCTAACTGAAAACGGTTTTGAAGTTCAAGGCAAATTCAGACCAAATTGAGGTTGCAAGAAGCTCTTATTATCATCAGTGAAGGATTCTGGAGGATCTTGGAGCTTAATTCGAGCCAGAATCATCCTCAATTGAAGCTTGAAACCAGGTTTTCATTCTTCAACTTTCCTCTTTAATTATGATGATTCAAAGCCTTAGAAATATGTGGTTAGGTTCCCTATGATTGGTAGAACAATTTAGGTTTGGTTTGGCATCATTTGGTGATGATCAAGGGAGTGCACCAATTTCTGTTTGGATTCAGTTACATGTGATCTTGAGGAATTAACATGATTGTGATAGCTTAAGATGATCAGTGTAACGTGAGGAGTAGATCTATGGATTTAGATTTGAGTTTGGTGAAGATCAAGAATGTGACATGTTTTGGAAATGCTATCGGGTTTGAAAACCTAGAAGGATTTGAGAAAATCTGAGGCCAAATTCATGATCAGCATGGGATTTTGAGTGAGACAGGTATAATCTTTGTGATTTCTGGTCACCTGCAAGTGGACCTTCACCGGAGAAGACGGTGGTTTCCACCGTCTGAGAATCAGCTCAGGTCACCTGAATTGTGAGGAAGACGAGTCCTTGGCCATTAGATCTCACGTTGACTGAAGACCAAGCCAAGAATCTAACGGTTGTGTTTTAATCTGAGTTTTGATCCAAACCGCAGCGTTTCATTTATCCAGCCAGCTGGTGACTGGACCCTCACGTGGACATGCTTATGACTCTCAGATGCGCTTACCAGTCTCTCCATCTGATGGCTCTCATTTAATCCAGTTTTTTATTTTCTTTTAATCATTTTAGTATTTTCTTTTATTCCATTTAATTTCTAAAATCCATATTAAATCCAATTTTGATCCAAAAAATATTTCAAAAATATCTCCATGATCTTGGATTTAATTGTGATTTTCTGAAATTAATAAATCCCATTTTTCATGCATTTTTTTTATTTTATTTGCATTTTTTTGTATTTTAATTGGTTTTATTTTTTAATTTGCTTGACATGTGTTTTTGCTGATTTTATTGTGAATAATTGGTGAGGAATTTTGAGTTGATTCTTGTTGAATTAGTTAGCTTAGAGAAGCATGTAGCCTTAGAAATTTTATCATAATTTTGTGAATAAATTTTAGGCCAATTTGAGTGGTGAATGTAAGGAGTGTTAGATTTAGGGTTTCAAAACAACTAGTTGTAGTTTAGGGCATAGTTTGGGGACTTAGTGTTTGATTTAGGTCCTGGGATTTATATGGGGTATTGGGTATAGGCTTAGGTCCCCTTAGAAATTTAATTAGTATTTTGTGCTCTATTTTAGCATTTTATTTGTATTTTGCAATTGGTGTGATGTTTGTGGGTTTCTCCCTTGGATGCTTGGTTTATTCAATTTGTGTGGGGCTATTTTGGGTGTGCTTTTGGCTTGGACTCTGCTTGGATGAATTGAATACCAATTGAAGATGATTTGGAGAGCTTGAAAGAGCTTGGATGTGAAGATTCTCTAATTTGTTGGAATGCTTGTCAGGAGCTTAGGAAAATTAGGGTTTTAGGAAGAGTTTTTAGACTTAGTTCATTTCTTTTCTCAAACATGGAATGCTTTGTTTGCTTCCATATTATCCTATGATTCAAAGTCCTCTTAAGGAAGCCCCATCTCTCCCTTGGAGGGATGAGTGGCATGCCTTAAAGAGTAGAACTTTTGAGGATACCCTTCTTTGTAGATGATGGTTTCTAGTGATTTCCTTTGGTTTTCACTAATTTCCATTCATTATAACTTGATCTCAATAACCAATCTTTCTTGGTGGAGCTTGCTAGAGCTTGGATATGAAGATCTAAGATGTTGAAGATGCCTTTCATAAGGTCTACTTGAAGATGGAGTTTTGTTACTGTCAACTTTGCTGTCAGGAGTTTGCTGGAGGATTGAAGCTAGGGTTTACTGTTGCTATTGAGCTGGAGTTTTCTGTAGCTGTGGAGCTTAACTGTTTAGGTATTGAGGAGCCTTATTTGAAGTGTGCTTTCTCTTCCCTAGAAGTTGGAGATTGAAGTTTATTAAAGCTTGAAGATAAGAGCTAGTCATGAAGATGAAAGTTGTTGTTGTCAACTTTTTGCTGTTTAACCAACTTTGCTGTCAGAGCTGCTGTTTGCTGTAGGAGTTTGGTGCTGCTGCTTGGGCTGCCTCCTCTGCTTTTGGGTCTTGTTTTCTGTATTTGTTTGTTGGCTGGTGCAGCTTGCCCCTTAGGTTTGAAGTGAATGTTGATTCACTTTGCCTGTTGTTTTCCCAGGTTCGAGGTTGAGCAGGACTCCCTTGCCCCGCTTGTGCTGTTGCATTGCATGCATTTTACTGTATTTGCTTGCTTTCTTTTCTGTTTATCCCCTAGGATCTCTGATTTCCTCTGTGCAGGAGGGAATTATGACAGACATTAGGATTCTTATCCATGCATGACAACATTAGGTTAGTTTTTATTCCCTTTTCAACCCTAGGCTTTTTAGAGCTTCTTTCTCTTCTTATCTCAAAACAACTCAAAAACACAGTAATAAGGTTAATCGATGTCGTACGTTACGAGCCTTAAGCTATTCGAGAAAGGGTTGCTGGAGAGCTTCTTTCCAGTAGTCTGGCTGCTTAGTGTGGTACCCTTTGGGTGACACACGACGTAGTCACTCTCGAATCATAGTCTCTAGTGCGTCAGAGATTGCAAACAAACTAAAAAAACACTTCTTTCGTAAAAGATTCAAAACAAACATCAAAGTGTCATTTTTGTCCGCTTGGACTCTTAATCAAGAAAAACCCTTTTTGAAGGTAATAAAAAATAGTCAGACAAGCTTGTGTCTTCCTTAGCCCGAACTACGTTTGCTCTGATCTTTCATGCTGTATGAAAGTACGTAGGCATAGGATGCCGTATGTAACAGCCCAAATTTCATTAAATAATTAATTGTAGTAATTAATTGATTTAGTGGGATTTTATGTTAATATTGGAATTAATTTTATTAATTGGAATTAATAGAGAATTGAAAGGAAATTGGAAGGAAAGAAAATAAAAGGAATATATAAGTGAGGAAGAAAAAAAAAAGAAAGTTAGAAAACATTTGGAGAGAAAGAGGAAAGAAAGAAGAAAGAAGAGAAAGAGAGGAGAAGAAGAGGAAAAGTGGAAAAATCATCAAGAACCAACATCAAAGCTCCGATTAATCGAGGTAAGGGTGAGAAATGTTTCTATTTGATCATTGCATGATGTTATGTATGTTGGGTTGGGGTTTTGGTAGGGTTTTCATCACTTTCCAATTAGGGCAAATGTTGGATTAATCGGTAGATTGATGATTTAATCGGTTGGAACTGAGTAATAATGCCGTAGAATAGTCGGGTAACATGTATTGATGCTATTTGTACTGATTTGGATGTTCAAGAGTTGGTGGATGGTGGAATGGTGAAGGAGGAACAGAATAGGGTTATGTTCTGCGCAGGTTCGCTGGCTCTCGCCAGGCGAGCGAAGGCGAAGCTTCGCCAGGTGAAGCCTAGCGAATGCTGGCGAGTAATTATGATTAAGTCCCAGTGGACTTCGCTGGCGAGTTCGCCAAGCGAAGTTGGATAGCGAAGGTTCGCCCAGCGAAGGTGCTGGCGAATGGTGGCGAATGAAGTCAGTAGCTACTGACTTGGGCTCGCTGGGAAGTCTCGCCAGGCGAAGCCTAACGAGTGTTCGCTGAGAGAGTTCGCCAGGCGAAGGCCAGGCGAAGGTTCGCTGCGAGGGTTCGCCAGGCGAATGAAGGCGAATTTGACAGCATTTCTCTTTTGTTGTGTTGCTCATGTGGTGATAGTTTGCTGGTTTCACATAGATTGATATTCTTATGATATGATATAGATATGATCTATTGTGATGATGTGTGGTGTGGGTAGCCTCCGGGCGTGAATCCTAGTTGATATGCGATGCGCATTAATTGTGATAAATAGAAATACATGTGAATACAATGATGAATGTATGTGTATTGTTTAATGAATTGTGAGTGCATATTTATATGCGATTGTTGTGGAAATGCATGGGAACATATGTGGTATGTGTGCATTGTTGTTGAGTATGATGATGATGATGTGTGAAATGAATACATTGATAAATGTTTGATATATGTTGTATGTGCAATCATGATGAAATTCTCGAAGGGGTGAATTATTCGAATGCATGGGATTAAGACGCGGGAACGGTCTTAAGTGCATTTATTGTGATTGGTTGATTGTACATGCATCATTCAGTCAAGAGGCAATGTCTGTTAGTTTCGTGGAAACTAGTGGCTTGTCCCAAACGTAGAAGGGTGGGTTTGAAGCCTAGGGGACGGGCTTGGTTGTTATCGGTCTAGAAGGGTGGACCCGGTTTAAAGTAAAAACCTAAAAATGATAACGAGTTATCGGTCTAGAAGGGTGGACCCGGTTTAGAGTGAAAACCGAAAAAAGATAACGAGAGTCGGTACCGCATAGCATTGAGTTGTATTGGATATGTTGAGTCACATTGCATAATATTGTTGTTGTATAAATGTGCTTGTGAATGATTGTGAAATTAAGCATGAAGGGATATGCTTGCGAATGTTCATAATGTTGATATATGTGAGCATAATATAATTATGATTATGGGAATGAAGTGTGGTGAGAAATGTGAATATGTGTTACATGATTACCTATATATATAATCTTATGCTTTGATTATTATGGTTATATTTCTCACCCTTCTGCTGTTTTATAATGCTCTATGAGGCATTGCAGATTAGGATGCTGGAGTCCTTTTGTGAAGTTAGTCTTCATTCTTTTGAGTCGGCTGCTCTGATATGTAACACCGGGTAGTTAGACTAGTATAGTCATTCTTTTGTGATACATTGCAATGTATCAGTTGATGTGATTGGGTAATCTAACTGATATGATGTATTAATTTGGATTAACTCGTGTGTACGTGGATTAATATTTTGGAACTGATTAAATGATGTTATCTTCCGCTTAAATTAAATGTTGAAATGTGATTTCTAAGACTACGAAAATGTTACATATTTTATGGAGCAAAATGTTAAAGAGTTTTGTTGGTGAAATTGTGACATTCTTCCTTTATACCTTATCCTAAAATTTTTACTCTGATGAATTTGTATACGCTTAATTGTTTTATATGCATATATAAGTGGGGTATAGAAGGGGGTGTTACAATAGTGGTATCAGAGCAGGTCGGTCCGTCCGGCCAAGTTGTTAGAGTGTTTTTCCCTGTGTGTTATTGATATGCGTGTGTTGCATTATCAATATTGGTTGTTCTTACATGGTTCTATTGTTGGAATCAAGTAAGATGGTTGCAGGGAGGAACGATGAAGCGATTGCGGAGGCATTGACGAGATTGGCGGGAGCGATTGGGCAGAATCCTCTGGCCAATGTGAATGTGAGGAATCATGCTGATGATGGATTCCGTGCTTTGGGGAAATTCCAAAAGAATAACCCTCCGGTCTTCAAGGGAACTCATGAACCGGACAAGGCACAAATTTGGTTGAAAGCTGTGGAAAAGATTTTTCGAGTTATGAATTGCTCAGATGTACAAAAGGTGCAGTTTGGGACTCATATGCTCGAAGAAGAAGCTGAAGATTGGTGGGGTAATACTCGCCAAAGATTTGAGGAAGATGATATTGTGATTACGTGGGATTTGTTTAGAGAAACCTTTCTGGAGAAGTATTTTCCAGAGGATGTGCAGGGGAAGAAAGAGATCGAATTTCTTGAGTTGAAGCAAGGTAATTCGACGGTTGCTGAGTATGCGGCAAAATTTGAGGAGTTGATCAAATTTTGTCCTCACTATAATACTAGTAATGCTGAGAGGTCTAAGTGCCTCAAGTTTGTGAACGGTTTGAGACCCGAGATTAGACAAGCTATTAGGTACCAGGAAATCAGACGGTTTTCTGAGTTGGTTAACAAGAGCAGAATTTATGACGAAGACAGTAGGGCTAGGTCTAGCCACTACAAGAGCCTAAGTGACAAGAAAGGAAAGGGACAATTCAGAGGAAAACCTTACGTGACTCCTGATGATAAGGGGAAACAAAGGGTTGGTTTCGGTACAAAACCAAGTGGGGGAGTTTCTACTCCGGTGAGATGTTATAGGTGCGGTGAAGAGGGACATCGTGCTCTTGAATGCAAAAGTGTGGAGAAGACGTGTTTTAAGTGTGGCAAGCCAGGCCACAAGGCTCTAGAGTGTAGAAGCGGTGCGGGTGTTACTTGCTATAACTGTGGTGAGAGAGGGCACATTAGTACAAAATGTGATAAGCCGAAGAAGAATCAAGGGAGCGGGAAAGTGTTCGCTCTATCTGGATCTGAGACTGCTAGCGACGATCGATTGATCCGAGGTACGTGCTTCATTAATGGTACACCTTTGATCGCTATAATTGATACCGGAGCTACGCATTCTTTTATTTCTTTGGATTGTGTTAGAAGGTTGAATCTTGAGTTGTCTGTGATTGGTGGCGGTATGGTTATTGATACTCCTGCTATGGGTTCGGTAACTACACCGTATGTTTGCTTGAATTGCCCGTTGAGTATTTTCGATAGAGATTTTGGGATCGATTTAGTGTGTCTTCATTTAGATCAACTGGATGTCATTCTTGGAATGAATTGGTTAAAATTCAATCGTGTGTATATTAACTTTTTTGACAAAACGGTTATTTTTCCCGACTCGGATGTTGAAAGGGAATTGTTTATGACGAGGAAACAAGTGAAGGAATCGGTATAAGATGGGGCTAAGGTATTTATGCTTATGGCAACTTTGAGGACTAGTGAAAGTGAAGAGATTGATGCTTTGCCCATTGTTAGAGATTTTCCGGAAGTATTCCCTGAAGAGATAAAGGATTTACCGCCGGAGCGGGAAGTGGAGTTTTCGATAGATTTGATTCCTGGAACTAGTCCGATATCGATGGCTCCATATCGTATGTCGGCCTCGGAGTTAAAAGAGTTGAAGAGTCAATTTGAGGATTTGCTTGAAAAGAGGTTTATTCGTCCGAGCGTGTCACCGTGGGGTGCACCGGTGTTGTTGGTTAAGAAGAAAGAGGGTTCTATAAGGCTCTGTGTGGATTACAGACAGTTGAACAAGGTGACTATTAAGAATAAGTATCCACTTCCAAGGATTGATGATCTGATGGATCAGTTGGTTGGTGCAAGCGTGTTCAGCAAGATTGATTTGAGATCTGGGTATCATCAGATCCGTGTGAAAGCTGAGGATATTCAGAAGACGGCCTTTAGGACGAGGTATGGACACTATGAGTATTCCGTGATGCCATTTGGTGTGACTAATGCACCAGGTGTATTTATGGAGTACATGAATAGGATTTTCCATCCATATTTGGATAAGTTTGTGGTGGTGTTTATCGACGACATCTTGGTTTATTCGAAGAGCGAAGGAGAGCATGCCGAGCATCTGAAGATTGTGTATCTGTGCTGAGAGAGAAGAAGTTGTTTGCGAAGCTTTCTAAGTGTGAATTTTGGTTGAAGGAAGTTAGTTTCCTTGGTCATGTGATTTCTAGTAGTGGTATTGCGGTCGATCCGTCGAAGGTTGAAGCGGTGTCGCAATGGGAGACTCCGAAGTCAGTTTTTGAGATCAGAAGTTTTCTTGGTTTAGCCGGTTATTATCGGAAGTTTATTGAAGGATTTGCTAAGTTATCGTTGCCGTTGACACAGTTGACTAGGAAAGGTCAAGCCTTTGTTTGGGACGCCAAGTGTGAAGCGAGTTTTCAAGAACTTAAGCGAAGGTTGACGACAGCTCCTGTTTTGATTCTGCCAAATCCAGAAGAACCATTCGTTGTGTATTGTGATGCTTCTTTGATGGGTTTAGGAGGCGTGTTGATGCAGAATAACCAAGTTGTAGCTTATGCTTCGAGGCAACTCAAAGTGCATGAGAAGAATTATCCAACGCATGACTTAGAGTTGGCCGCCGTTGTGTTCGTGTTGAAACTCTGGAGGCATTATTTATTTGGCGCAAGATTTGAAGTGTTTAGTGACCACAAGAGTTTGAGATATCTTTTTGATCAAAAGGAATTGAATGCAAGACAAAGAAGATGGCTTGAACTTTTGAAGGATTATGATTTTTGCTTGAATTACCATCCGGGTAAAGCGAATGTAGTAGCGGATGCATTGAGTCGGAAATCATTGCATATGTCGGCGTTGATGGTGAAAGAGTTAGAATTGGTCGAGCAATTTCGAGATTTGAGTTTGGTATGTGAGAGAACTTCTTTTGGATTTAAGTTGGGTATGTTAAGGCTTACAAGTGGTATTTTGGATGAGATTCGAGAAGGACAGAAATTGGATTTGAATTTAGTTGATCGGTTGACCTTGATCAACCAAGGCCAAGGTGGTGATTTTCGGATTGATGAGAATGGTATTATGAGATGTCGGGATCGAGTTTGTGTTCCGAACATGGTTGAGCTTAAGAAGAGCATCCTTGAGGAAGGACATCGTAGCGGATTGAGTATTCATCCGGGTGCTACTAAGATGTATCAGGATTTGAGGAAAGTATTTTGGTGGCCTAGTATGAAGAAGGATATTGCGGAATTTGTGTATTCTTGTTTAACTTGCCAGAAGTCAAAGATTGAGCATCAGAAGCCATCGGGTTTGATGAAGCCGTTGTTTATTCCTGAGTGGAAATGGGATAGTATCTCCATGGATTTTGTATCGGGTTTGCCGAGGACGCCGAGTAATTTTGAGGCTATTTGGGTTATCGTGGATATGTTGACTAAATCTGCTCACTTTATTCCTATGCGTATGGATTACCCTTTGGAGAAGTTGGCTAAGTTGTATATTGAGAGGATTGTGTGTCTGCATGGTATTCCGTTAAGTATTGTTTCGGATAGAGATCTGTGGTTTACTTCGAGATTTTGGGAGAGCCTGCAGAGTGTTTTGGGTACTAAGTTGCGTTTGAGTTCAGCGTATCATCCTCAGACTGATGGTCAGACGGAGAGGACGATTCAGTCGCTTGAAGATCTTTTAAGAGCTTGTGTATTGGAAAAAGGAGGAGCTAGGGATAGCTACTTGCCTTTGATTGAGTTTACCTACAACAACAGTTTCCATTCGAGTATTGGTATGGCACCATTTGAGGCATTGTATGGTAGGCGGTGTAGGACACCATTGTGTTAGTTCGAGTCCGGAGAGAGTTCTGTTGTTG
This sequence comes from Lathyrus sativus, assembly GCA_963859935.3. NCBI lineage: Eukaryota > Viridiplantae > Streptophyta > Magnoliopsida > Fabales > Fabaceae > Lathyrus > Lathyrus sativus. The sequence continues at coordinate 249,228,514 of OZ012740.1, read as the reverse complement.
GACCCGAGTTAGTTCAACAGACTACTGATAAGATCAAGATGATTCAAGAGAAGATGAGAATTACTTAGAGTCGTCACAAGAGTTATTATGACAAGAGGAGGAAGGCACTTGAATTTCAAGAGGGAGATCATGTGTTTCTTTGAGTCACTCCGATGACAGGTGTTGGTAGGGAACTGAAGTCGCGCAAGTTGTCGCCGCGTTTCATTGGTCCTTATCAGATTTTGCAAAGGATAGAAGAAGTGGCCTATCGTGTGGCTTTACCACCGTCGCTTGCTAATCTTCACGACGTATTCCATGTATCTCAGTTGAGGAAATACATTGCGGATCCGTCTCATGTAGTCCAAATAGATGATGTGCAGGTGAGAGATAACCTGACTGTTGAGACATCACCTATGCGGATTGAGGATCGGAAATTGAAACAGCTTCGAGGTAAAGAGATTGCTTTAGTCAAGGTCGCTTGGGGAGGACCGGCTGGTGGAAATGTTACGTGGGAGCTTGAGAGCCAGATGAAGGAGTCTTATCCAAAACTGTTTGAATCAGGTAACATTTTCGAGGACGAAAATTCCTAAGTGGGGGAGGGTTGTAACATCCCAAATTTCATTAAATAATTAATTGTAGTAATTAGTTGATTTAGTGGGATTTTATGTTAATATTGGAATTAATTTTTATTAATTGGAATTAATAGAGAATTGAAAGGAAATTGGAAGGAAAGAAAATAAAAGGAATATATAAGTGAGGAAGAAAAAAAAAAAGAAAGTTAGAAAACATTTGGAGAGAAAGAGGAAAGAAAGAAGAAAGAAGAAAGAAGAGAAAGAGAGGAGAAGAAGAGGAAAAGTGGAAAAATCATCAAGAACCAACATCAAAGCTCCGATTAATCGAGGTAAGGGTGAGAAATGTTTCTATTTGATCATTGCATGATGTTATGTATGTTGGGTTGGGGTTTTGGTAGAGTTTTCATCACTTTCCAATTAGGGCAAATGTTGGATTAATCGGTAGATTGATGATTTAATCGGTTGGAACTGAGTAATAATGCCGTAGAATAGTCGGGTAACATGTATTGATGCTATTTGTACTGATTTGGATGTTCAAGAGTTGGTGGATGGTGGAATGGTGAAGGAGGAACAAAATAGGGTTCTGTTCTACGCAGGTTCGCTGGCTCTCGCCAGGCGAGCGAAGGCGAAGCCTAGCGAATGCTGGCGAGTAATTATGATTAAGTCCCAGTGGACTTCGCTGGCGAGTTCGCCAAGCGAAGTTGGATAGCGAAGGTTCGCCCAGCAAAGGTGCTGGCGAATGGTGGCGAATGAAGTCAGTAGCTACTGACTTGGGCTCGCTGGGAAGTCTCGCCAGGCGAAGCCTAACGAGTGTTCGCTGAGAGAGTTCGCCAGGCGAAGGCCAGGCGAAGGTTCGCTGCGAGGGTTCGCCAGGCGAATGAAGGCGAATTTGACAGCATTTCTCTTTTGCTGTGTTGCTCATGTGGTGATAGTTTGGTGGTTTCACATAGATTGATATTCTTATGATATGATATAGATATGATCTATTGTGATGATGTGTGGTGTGGGTAGCCTCCGGGCGTGAATCCTAGTTGATATGCGATGCACATTAATTGTGATAAATAGAAATACATGTGAATACAATGATGAATGTATGTGTATTGTTTAATGAATTGTGAATGCATATTTATATGCGATTGTTGTGGAAATGCATGGGAACATATGTGGTATGTGTGCATTGTTGTTGAGTATGATGATGATGATGTGTGAAATGAATACATTGATAAATGTTTGATATATGTTGTATGTGCAATCATGATGAAATTCTCGAAGGGGTGAATTATTCGAATGCATGGGATTAAGACGCGGGAACGGTCTTAAGTGCATTTATTGTGATTGGTTGATTGTACATGCATCATTCAGTCAAGAGGCAATGTCTGTTAGTTTCGTGGAAACTAGTGGCTTGTCCCAAACCTAGAAGGGTGGGTTTGAAGCCTAGGGGACGGGCTTGGTTGTTATCGGTCTAGAAGGGTGGACCCAGTTTAAAGTAAAAACCTAAAAATGATAACGAGTTATCGGTCTAGAAGGGTGGAGCCGGTTTAGAGTGAAAACCGAAAAAAGATAACGAGAGTCGGTACCGCATAGCATTGAGTTGTATTGGATATGTTGAGTCACATTGCATAATATTGTTGTTGTATAAATGTGCTTGTGAATGATTGTGAAATTAAGCATGAAGGGATGTGCTTGCGAATGTTCATAATGTTGATATATGTGAGCATAATATAATTATGATTATGGGAATGAAGTGTGGTGAGAAATGTGAATATGTGTTACATGATTACCTATATATATAATCTTATGCTTTGATTATTATGGTTATATTTCTCACCCTTCTGTTGTTTTATAATGCTCTATGAGGCATTGCAGATTAGGATGTTGGAGTCCTTTTGTGAAGTTAGTCTTCATTCTTTTGAGTCGGCTCCTCTGATATGTAACACCGGGTAGTTAGACTAGTATAGTAATTCTTTTGTGATACATTGCGATGTATCAGTTGATGTGATTGGGTAATCTAACTGATATGATGTATTAATTTGGATTAACTCGTGTGTACGTGGATTAATATTTTGGAACTGATTAAATGATGTTATCTTCCGCTTAAATTAAATGTTGAAATGTGATTTCTAAGACTACGAAAATGTTACATATTTTATGGAGCAAAATATTAAAGAGTTTTGTTGGTGAAATTGTGACATTCTTCCTTTATACCTTATCCTAAAATTTTTACTCTGATGAATTTGTATACGCTTAATTGTTTTATATGCATATATAAGTGGGGTATAGAAGGGGGTGTTACACCGTATCCTAGCGAGCAACCCTCCCCTCCTTTCCCGTAGGTAGGCGAACTACGTTGACTCTGATTTCTCATTCCAGACGGGAATACGTAGGCACAAAGTACGATACTTTGTCGAGTCATTTTCTTTTCTTTTTAACCCTTGACCCTTAGTGTAGATAGAATAACAATCCGTACTAGAAAACAAGCGTGGATCCCGTCGAGTACGACGGACGTGAGGGGTGCTAATACTTTCCCCTTGCGTAACCGACTCCCGAATCCAGGATTTGGTTGCGAAGACCATTCCTTTCCCTCTTTGCGTTAGGTTTACTCTGAGCATTCCCTTTCCCTCCGTTGGGATAAATAACGCACGGTGGCGACTCTTCTGTCATAGCCGGCGCCGATTTTCGCAGTAGCGACAACTAGTAAAATCTTTTTGAGTACAAGTTCCCCTTCTCGAAATTCTCGGACACGAACTTTCTTGTCAAAAGCCCTCTTGATCCTTTTCTGATATAACTGACCATGACACATCGCAGACATGCGCTTTTCGTCGATAAGATTCAACTGATCAAACCTTTCTCTCACCCATTCTGCTTCTTCAAGCTTGGTTTCCATTATGACTCTCAAAGAAGGTATCTCGACCTCAATAGGAAGTACCACATTCATTCCATATACCAAAGGAAAAGGGGTTGCCCCTGTTGAAGTGCGAAGGAACGTTCTGTACCCATGCAAGGCGAATGGTAGCATCTCGTGCCAATCTTTGTAAGTTTTCACCATCTTTTGCAAAATCTTTTTGATGTTTTTATTCGCAGCTTCTACAGCTTCATTCATCTTGGGACGATAAGGAGAAGAGTTGTGATGTTCAATTTCAAAGTCATTGCACAACTCTTTCATGATTTTGTTATTCAAATTGGTACCATTGTCCGTTATGATTCGGTTCGGAATTCCGTAACGACATATAATCTCTTTCTTGATAAAACGAGCCACCACTTGTCGAGTAACATTGGTATAAGATGTGGCTTCAACCCACTTTGTGAAATAATCAATTGCAACCAGAATAAATCGGTGTCCGTTAGAAGTATTTGGCTCAATTGCCCCAATCATGTCAATGCCCCACATAGAGAAAGGCCACAGTGATGACAATACATTTAGCAATGTCGGTGGTACGTGCATTTTGTCTTCATAAATCTGACACTTGTGACATTTCCTGGCATATTGAATACAGTCAGTTTCCAAAGTCAACTAGTAATAACCAGCCCTCAAAATCTTTCTAGACATAGCATATCCATTGGCATGAGTACCAAATATTCCTTCGTGAACATCTTGCATTAACAATTCTGCTTCTCGTCTGTCGACACATCTAAGCAGGACCATATCATGATTTCTTTTGTAAAGCACATCATTGCTGAGAAAGAACTCGGATGCTAATCGTCTTAGAGTTTTCTTGTCAAGTGACGTAGCATTTGTTGGATACTCTTGTTTTAACAGATAATTCTTGATGTCATGGTACCAAGGCTTATCATCAGTTTCTTCTTCAACCATCTGACAGTAGGCAGGCTCGGTCTTGTGTTCAATTCGGATGAGAGTGGCATCGTTGACATCCCTGACGTTCCACATTGAGGCTAACATGGCTAGGGCATCGACAATGTGATTCTCAGATCTCGGAACATGTTTGAAAGTGATTTCATCAAAATACTCCATCATCTTGACGATGTAGGCTCTATAAGGGATCGAATTCTCATGTCTAGTTTCCCATTCTCCAGTAACTTGATAAATAACCAAAGCTGAATCCCCACTGACTTCAAGAAGTTTGATTTTGAGGTCGATAGCTGCCTCGAGGCCGAGAATGCATGCTTCATATTCGACGATATTGTTTGTGCAGTCAAAATCCAACCTGGCTGTGAATGGAGTGTAACCAACTTCCAGACTCATTAAAATGGCGCCTACGCCATGCCCACTGTTGTTGGAGGAACTGTCAAACATCATCTTCCACCAAAGACCTTCCTGCGGATCCTTATCAAGACCTGGCTCTTCACAATCTTTTACCAACATGATGTCTTCATCTGGGAAGTCAAATTTGAGAGACTCATAATCTTCCACTAGTTGATCTGCAAGATATTATAGCAAGACACTACCCTTGATAGACTTCTGAGCTACGTACTGGATGTCGTATTCTGATAACAACATATGCCAACGGGCGAGTCTTCCAGTCTGAGCAGGCTTCTCAAAAATATACTTTATCGGATCCATTTTTGAAATCAACAAAGTGGTATGACAAATCATGTACTGCCTCAAACGCCTGGCAGTCCATGCTAAAGCACAACAAGTTTTCTCCAAGAGTGAATATCGGCTTTCACAATCAGTGAACTTCTTGCTCAAATAATAAATAGCATGTTCTTTTCGTCCGGACTCGTCCTGTTGTCCTAACATACAACCCATTGAATTCTCAAGCACTGTCAAATACATGAAGAGAGGTCTTCCTGGAACATAAGGTATCAAGATCGGAGGTTCTTGTAGGTAACCCTTGATCTTATCAAACGCTTGCTGACAATTTGAATTCCAAACAATCGTTTGGTCCTTGCGTAATAATTTGAAGATGGGCTCGCAAGTAGGAGTCATATTGGAAATAAATCTGGATATGTAGATCAGTATTCTAAGAAAACCTCTGACTTGCTTCTCAGTCTGCGGCGCTGGCATATCTTGAATGGCTCGGACTTTATCGGGATCTACTTCAATCCCTCAGTGACTGACAATGAAACCGAGTAACTTTCCAGATCTTACTCCAAAGGTACACTTGGCTGGATTCAGTCTCAACTGATATTTTCTGAGTCACTTAAACAATTTCAAAAGATGTTCCAAATGGTCCTCCTCGCTCTGAGATTTGGCTATCATGTCATCAACATATACCTCTATCTCATTATGCATCATATCATGAAATAAAGTTACCATGGCCCTTTGATAAGTAGCACCTGCGTTCTTCATACCGAAAGGCATAACTTTGTAACAGTAAGTCCCCCACGGAGTAATGAAAGTAGTTTTTTCCATGTCATCGGGATCTATCTTAATCTGATTGTAACCGGAGAAACCATCCATAAATGAGAAAACTGCAAAACGAGCCGTATTATCCACCAACATATCGATATGCGGCAAAGGGAAATCATCCTTCGGACTGGCCTTGTTTAGATCCCTGTAATCCACACACATTCTGACTTTCCCATCCTTTTTCGGTACAGGTACAATATTAGCTACCCATTCGGGGTACTTGGACACTGCTAAGAAACCCGCATCAATCTGTTTCTTCACCTCATCTCGAATCTTGAGAGCCATGTCAGGTCTTGTTCTTCGGAGCTTTTGCTTAACTGGTGGGCATTCGGGTCGAAGTGGTAATTTGTGAACTACTATGTCAGTGTCTAAACCCAGCATATCTTGGTACGACCAAGCAAATACATCCACATATTCTTTCAAAAGCTCTTCTAGTTGCTTCTTGACTTATGCCCCTAGGGCTGCCCCAATCTTGACTTCTTTCTTGTCTTCTTCGGTGCCAAGATTAATGACTTCTACCTGTTCTTTGTAGGGTTGAAGCTCTGCATACTCATGGTGTGCGAATTTTACCAGTTCATCAAGGATTTCGAAATCTTCATCCTCATCTTCAGCTTGGTATAATAGTGAATCAAAATCAGGAGGGAATGCAAAGTCATAGGATTCAATGGGTTTTAGGACATCACTGCACGTTGGAATGGCTTAATTTATTAAAACACACAAAGACAAATGCAGCACACAAAAGAGAAAAAATGTTTTGGGTTTTTTAAGAACGACATTTTTCTTTTTAAAATGAAAGCAAAAGCAGTAAAGGAAATAACACAAGGAAATTAACAAAATAGTTCATTTTTCATTGGTTTTCTTGAAAGCACGAGGCCCTTACAAAACATTCCTATAGCCCTGGGCATGACTATGGAGATTTAAAACAAAAAACAAGAAAAGAAAGACAAACAAATTACTTTAACTCCGGAACAACCAAAGGAATCTCAATAGCTTCCCAGTTGCTCAAGGCAGCGTTGCAATGATACACTAACTGTTCAAGATCTTCATCTTCAAAATCTTCCTCCACAGCACTGATTTGGAAACCTCCATTGATGAATACTTCTTCTATAGTCTTTGGATGTCCTTTGCCATGTGTCAGTGCTTCATCATGAGTTGGTTTGTAACCCAACCCTTGGCGATCCATCTTTGGCTTCACTTCAATAACCTTTCCCCAACCTGCGGGAGTACCTTCTTCCAGTGTAGACTTGATGCTCTGAGCGGATGCAAAAGATGGACCACTCTTAGCCACTGTTTCCTCTAACATCAATGCGTTAGCTATCTCGAGTGCCTGAAAAGAAGTTTCCAACGCGCCCTCATCTGCTTCAATATACTTGAATGATGACAGATTGCTCACCATTAGGTCCTCTTTACCGTGTACAATCACTAACTTGTTATTCACAACAAATTTCATTCTCTGATGCAATGTGGAAGTCACTGCCCCAGCCGCGTGAATCCACGGTCGTCCCAACAAACAACTATAAGCTGGGTTGATGTCCATGACTTGGAACGTAATATCGAACACATGAGGTCCTATCATGATTGGCAATTCTACCTCTCCCACAACTGTTCTTCTTGAACCATCAAAAGCTTTTACAATCAAAGACGTCGGTTTCATTTCTGCCCCTGCATATGCTAACCTTGCGAGCGACCTTGCGGGCAATACATTCAATGAGGATCCAATATCGACTAAAACTCGTTCCATTGTGTCTTCTTGGCACCTGACAGATATGTGCAATGCACGATTGTGATTGCGTCAGACATCACTAAAGCTCAGGGTGTTACAGGCTGTAATGTTGGCTATTACTGAATCAAATTGGCCGAGAGTTATATCTTTTGTCACATGTGCCTGCTTCATTACTTTTTGCAGAGCTTCTCTGTGAGTTGGAGAGCTCATCAAGAGAGACAAGATTGATATCTTTGATGGGGTTTGGTGAAGCTGATCAATAACCCTGTAATCACTTTTCCGAATAATCCGTTAGAATTCTTCGTCATCTCCTTCAGTACCTGGTACCTCTTTTTCTTTTGTCGCAGCAGGGGTGACCTCTTTTGGAGCGGCTACTGTTATCTTTGGCTGATAGATTCGACCACTACGGGTCATTTTGCTTGTACCTGCAATGTTTGTCACGTCCGCTTGGTCGTCTTTCACTGTCTCTTTCTGATTAACCTTCCCAGATCCTCGGTCTATCACAGTCATGTCATACTTCCATGGAACGGCCTTTGTGCTTTCAAAAGGAAACATTCTTGGTTTCTGAATAATAACCGGTTGAGGTTCATCGATAGCTGATTTGTTGAAAACAGGCTTCATACTTTTGTTGGTCATTTTGAATACCGGAACTTTCTCACCTTTCTTTGGTAAATTAAAAACAGGCTCAATTACCGAAACTTCTTCCTTCCTCACCTTACTACACACTTGTAATATTCCTTCATCAATCAATCTTTGTATATCTCTTCGTACCTTATCACACCCTCTAGAATCACTAGGACATTCTTTACAATCATTATGGGTATCCTCTATCAATCCTGCTTTCAGTAGTTTTTCGTGAAGTAACTTTAACGGGGTCTTCATCTCTAACACACCTCGGACTATCTTTTCATCTGAAACTTCTTCTACAGCATTAACCCAGCCATGGTTTGGAAATGGATTACTTTTAATGTTTGGGGGTACATCATCAAAAGATAAGATATTCTTTTCCATCAACTCCCTGACAAGATGTTTTAAAGCAAGACAACCTTCTAAATCATGACAGGAAACACCTTCGTGAAAAGCACAATGAGCATTTGGATTATAGTGAGGAGATGTAGTGTCTGGATTTAACGGTCGCGTTGTCACCAATCCTTGCTGCACCAAGGAGGGGTACAACTCGGTGTAAGTCATTGGTATCTGAGGAAGTGGAGGTTTTGTTGTTGGTCTTCGATTCTGGTAGTTCGGTCTGGGTGCCTGAGCTCTAGGCTGATGATGTTGCTGATAGGGTGGAGAGTTGGGCGCTCGTTGATACCCTTGTTGAATTGGCTGATATACAGGTGTTGGCACTGCCTGGTAACTGGGAACAGGATGACTGAAAGCCGGAGTCATAGTTGCCACATATGGTTGTTGGGCATACTGCAACGGATACATTGGTCGTTGTTGCTGGGATTGCTGAACATAACTTGTTTGAGGCTGCTGAACAAAGCCTTGCTGAGGTTGTTGAACATAATTTTGCTGATACTGTTGATAAGGCGGTATCCAGGTGCGACTCTTTCTTCCTACGGTTACTGCATTTGTCTCCCCTTCTTTCTATTTATGAAAATTAATGCTGAACTTCTTGACATTGTTGTTACCAGAACTGCCGGAACCACTAGCCACTTTTCCATTCTTCATTCCTAACTCCACTCTCACTCCCACTGCTACTATATCTGAGAAACTTGCGGTTACACTACTGACCATCTTTTCATAAAACTCTGGTCTCACTGTATCGACGAACCAATCTGTCAACTCTTTTTCACTCAAAGGAGGTTCCACCTGAGAGGAAGTCTCCCTCCACCTTTGTGCATACTCTTTGAAAGATTCCGAACTCGTCTGCGACATACTCAGTAACTGTCTTCTATCAGGGGCTAAATCCATGTTGTACTTGTAATGTTTCAAAAATCATCGGCCAAGTCTTGGAAACTGTGATTACGAGACTGATCCAAACCCAAATACCATTTAGCAGGAGCTCCTTTCAAACTATCTTGGAAACAGTGAATCATCAACTTGTCATCTTCTACATGAGCGGCCATTCTTCGGTAATACATAATCAGATGCGTCCGAGGACAAGTGGCACCAGAATACTGATCAAAATTTGGAACCTTGAATTTTGGCGGAATTACCAATCCAGACACTAAGCACATATCTCTGGCATCAGTTCCAAAGATGTCATTCCCTTCCATTGCTCTGACTTTCCTGCCTATAGTCTCTACACTTTCTTTCAACTTATCATGTCGTCCATTCTCTTCTTCATATCCATCAAGACCTTCGTACACTTGTGGAGGATTATGAAAAATAGGGCGCGCTTGAATCTGAACAGAAGGCTGAGTGTAAGTAGGAATAACTTGAGGAACTTCTACCCCTAGGGGAACTGCTTGTTGATTGACTACTGGTGGAGGTACAAAGCCAGGCGGTAACCCATATGGTGGAACATTTGCAACTGTGACTACCGTTGGGATCGGCTCTACAGTTATGCCAGTGATTTCAGAAACAATAGTGGCTTGAGTGTCCAACTTTGCACGAATGACTTGTAGGGCTTCCATGATCTGCCCCATGCCTCCTCGTAGCTCTCCAAGTTCATTATCAATCATGTCCACATCCAAATTCTGTCCTTCCATTCTTAGGCGAGCTTGGGCTCGGGTGTTGTATCGGTGTTGAGGATTCAGTTTGATTCTTTCTGGAGACAAGTCAGCGAGATGAGACACAACACAAGAACATGCACATGCAATGCTTATGAATGCAAAATGCAACAATGCAAAATTAATCATTCAAGGAATCCAAAGAAATATTTGCAAAAATTAAGACAATGGGGAAATAAGAAAATTCAAAAGTCTTCATAGATTAACAACTGAGAGTTTTACAACAACGATTCTGAAACTGAAATACAAGTCTTCAATACAGATACATGATGAAATAAAACGGAAAACAAAAGGATTTTAGATCTTCTGGTTGGATGGCCCTTCGTCTTTTGACTGACTTCTCTTTCCACCTTGACGGATCAACTCTTGAAGCTCTTCCTTCTCTTGTATAGCCTTGAAATACTTATCCCTCAAGCCTTTCCTTCTTTTTCAACTTTTGCCAAAGCAGCTTTCAATTCTTCTACGAGAGTAGGTTTGGGTGAGTCAGGCTCAAAACGAGTATAGAACATTTTCAACGCTGCTTCTTTTACCCATGATAAGTAAGATTCTGAAACAGTGGTGTCGTGGTAACCTAAGGCAGTTACTCCCCCCGTGTGGACATAACGCCAAGCATACACAATTCGAGCCCTGTAAGCGGGATTCTTCCCCTCTTCAATGTAGAAGCTTCTCAAAAAGTCTGGGTCTAGTTCATTCTCCATTGGGTGTCCCAACTGGCGACGAGCTAAGATAGGATTATAGCTGATGCAACCATTGACGTTGATGAGCGGTACATTCGGGAAATCTCCACAGCTTTGGATCATGGTAATTCCTCCATACATAGGGTCATACCACTTAATATCTGAGTGTTTGAGCAACAACAGTTTTTCAACCCATGAGAGCCCATTTTGCTTATCCCAGAGTGCTGGAATTCTTGGCAAGTGCGAAATAAACCACTTGTGCAAGAGAACGGTGAACACTCAATCTGTCCAACTCCATAACGGTTTCTACGGTGGATGGAAAAGTACATATCAGCCAACAAAGTAGGTACATGATTCTTGATTAAGAAAAGGTTGATTGCATTTGCTTCCACAAAATCATTAGCAGTCGGGAACAGGAACAGTCCGTAGATTAGTAAAACCAGGATGGCCTCAAATGCTTCAATATTCTTTGACAAGGCATAGCTTTGAGCTTTTTCATACAGGAACATAGCTGGAAATCCATACAACCCTCCCTTAGCAATCATATGAGATCGTACCTCGTCCACCTCCAAATACGCGGCCTCTGTAACTGCTCTTTCATTAGGAGTCCCTTCTCTTCCAGAAAATGGTCTAGGAGTGACGCCTACTCCCATCAGGGCGGAATATTCTTCCAAGGTTGGAAGCAACTGATAATCTGGAAAGGTGAAACAGTGATAGGTTGAATCATAGAACTGCACGAGTGCGGATAACATCTCTTCATATACTTGAACTTCTAGCATATTCCCATACTTCTCTCTGAATGCCTCGGGGTCTTCTATTAAACTTCCCAGTTTCTTCAAGTTCTCCAATTTTGGTCTTTGGAACACAATCTCTACTTTCCAGAATCCATCCTATAATATCTGCAAAACAATCTTTAGTTCCTTGAATGATTAAATAATGAGAATGCAAATGCAAAAGTTTTATGGAACTCAGATTAAAACATCATTTCATTTCATTGATTTTCAAATTTTGAATTACAAAATATCCAGTACATTTTACAAAAGTCCTAAATATAAGGCTGACAATATTCTAAATAAAAGTCCTCTCTTTTCTTGATCTTCTTGAGTTCTTCTTCCACCTGTGTCTTCTCAAGAATGATCTTGTCCACGACTAGCTTCCATGGAGTTGACTGATGGCTGGAGGAAAATAAATCTTCCTGCGCCTTCCTCTTCTTACAGGTAATCATTTCTTCATCTTTCAACTGGAGTTGTCTACGGAGTTCATCATTCTCTTCCATGGCCACTTGGTACTTGTACCTCCAGGCTACTTCAGTTTGTTGTGATTTCCTCAAAGCTATCTTCAACTTCTCCTCTTCAGACATAAAGATCAATGGGGGTTCTTCCTTCAAAACCATGGGTTCCTGCTGAGGATAAGGCATCTTCAGCTGAATAGCTCTCTTTCGGACCCATTGGAGATAAGGCTCGAGAGAGATGCAATTAGGTTTCCCTAGGTCTTCCTTTCCTTTCTTGTGTACATGACCCCAAGCTTTTAGGATCTCTTCTTTCAATTCTGAAACTCCTTTAAAGAAAACATTCTCCACATGAGCGCTGTTAGGTTTTCCCTTCAAAGGATATCCAAGCTGTTGGCGAGCGAGAACAGGGTTGTAACTGATTCCTCTACTTATACCCAGGAGAGGTACATTACCAAAACTTCCACAACTGTTAATAATTTTTATCCCATCGTAGTTACGGCTGTACCAATCAATATCAGAGTGAGTAAGAGCCATAACCTTCTGAGACCACCAACCTTCCTTCCAAAAAGCATGAGCCTTAGGTAAGTGAGAAATAAACCACTTGCATAGTAAAGGGACACAATAGGTAATCATTCCTCCTTTATGAATATTCCTCAAATGAACAGTATGATAGGCGTCAGCTAGTAAAGTAGGCACAGGGTTTTTCTTCAAGAAAATCTTAATGGCATTGAGATCCACGAAATTATCAAAACTTGGAAACAAGAAGATCCCATAGATGAGCAAGGCAAAGATGGCCTCGAATGTATCCATACTCAGGTGATCAGCATAGTATTGGGCTTTCCCAACCAAGAACTCTGCAGTCAAACCAAATACTCCTCCTTTAGTAGCCATATTTTTCTGAATATCCATCAATCCCAAACGTGTAGCTTTAGTAATTTCTTCCTCCTTAGGTTCCTTCTCCATGATTGGAAAAGGAGAGTCTTCAAGAATAGGAAAACCAATCAAGCAAGAATATTCCTCAAGTGTAGGTACTAGCTGATAATCAGGGAAAGTGAAAGAATGATAAAGTGGATCATAAAACTGGAGAAGTGTGGAGAGAAGTCCCAGATCCATCTTCTTCTTTACTTTCAACAATGACAATAAGTTCCCATACCTACTCTTGAATCCTTCTAGATCTGTTATCAAAGTGCTCAACCTCTCTATGTCATCCAAGTTAGGACTTTTGTAAGTGTACTTCATAGTTTTCTTTTTTCCATTATCCATGAGGATCCTAGTGTTTACAAAATCTGAGTTCCATGAAACTTTTATGATATGATATTCATGAATGCATGAATGCTCAAATACAGGTAAGCACAAGTTCACATATACACATGGGTAAGTAGATAAAGGTTTTGGTTTGGAGAACATGAGCATGGAGCCAAGGTCTACCCACCCCACAGGTATGTACTAAGGCTTTCAAAAATTGTAGAACAAGGTTCTAAAAGGTTCCCAAAGTCCTCGACCCATCTTTCAGATATTATCAATTTCCCAAATACTTGGTGGTCGATAATATTCTCAAGAGAGTCTCGTCCAAGTGTAGTATCGCGTATCAACTATTTCGGAATTACTCCCTTTTAGCCATCGCACTACATCCTACTAAAGCCAAAGTAGGAAAAGGTAATCTAAAGGTCCTCAGTATCACGGGCTCCCATGTAGAAAGTAGCATTGTTTTCACGAATACTCGATCAACAATACTAACTCTCAGAAGGGCCTCTACTGAGCGGTGGTTTTCTCAAGTCAACTTGGTCGGGAATCAACTCCCTATAAGTCTCCTTGAATATACCACCATCCTATCATAAGTACGCTCAAACACGGGTATAGCATTGTCTCACCACTCAATGTTCCCAAGATCCAACAGGGCACATATATACACTTTTACAAGTATTCACAAATAAGCAAGTAATCAAACAAGATAGGCTAAACCCTCAAGACAGTCTTTCCCCAGTGAAGTCGCCATTTCTGTTGCGGTGAAAATTGGATATCAAGCTATTAAATTAACTTGAATCTTAATTCTTTTACAACCAAACTTTATTTTATCCAAAGGAAAGGTCTAAAGAAAGAAAAACATTTTTCGCGATGTAACGACAACGCTTAAGAGATTCGGGGATCGGGGGTTGGTTATACCTAGGGAAGGTGTTAGCACCATAAGCATATGTAGTACTCTACAGGAACCTTTTGTTTGATTGTTTGCTAAGTTTGTGAGTGTGCTATGGATTGGGGAAAGGGATAGGTAAAGACCTAGATGGTTTTCTAAGTTTGCTCGCAAAGACATTGCATCTTCTGCCTACGTATCCTAACTAGGATAGAATCAGAGCAATCGTAGTTCGCCTCACAAGGGAAGAAGAACACTTGATTATGATCAAGGTTCCAGGGGGAACAAACATGAAAATGTTTGTGTGGAGTTTGACAAAACTCCCTAATCTAAATTGTAACACTCAAAAGGGGAAGTAAGAAATCATGACGATGATTCTTACATAGAGTCGACAAACTCTATTCTAGGGTTCTAGTTGAAGAACACTCCTAGTACAGGTGGGCCTTTTAGACTTAAAGCAAAGTCTAATGGTTTCTAAACTAAGGTTAAAGTGACTTAACAAAGTCAAGGGAATGGTTGAATGAGTTATCCATAACATAAGGGTTAATGGAAAGATCTTTTCCTTTGGAGAGAGAGAGAGGGGGGCAACTAGGATGAGAGCTAACAAGCTTCATCACTTGGGGGAAGAAAATATTAAGCAAAGCATCAACATGATAAAGATAAATAGCATGGTGACAACCATTAAATGAACATGTTTAATGTAAAAACAAAGATGCAATGATGACAATCAAAGCAGATGAGTAAGCAAGAAGTGTGACGACAAATCGAGCTTAAGGAAATTCAACAGATGAGGTAAAATGAACATGGTAACAACCAAATAAAAATCCTATCATGTTAACTAACATCTAAGGATATAAGGGCAAGCAAAACATAAGCATATATAATTACAACAAGAGAGAAATTCATCTGCACATGTGAAAACGATCGTAAAACGCACCTAACTTTGCAAATAGACAAAAGGGATGAAAAATTAGGCAAACATGGAATTTGAAAATATGGTATGGAAGTAGACATTACAAGGAACAAATCAAAAAAAGAATGGGATGAAAATGATGAAAAATAAGCAAGTTATGATTTTTTGAAGTTTGGATGAAAAATAGCAAAAATGACAAAAGGGTTGACCCTCCTCAGGGGTCGAACCCAGGTCAGGCAGGTACAAGGCGCGCTTTGGCAAAGTTGCTTACCACTGTGGTGGCTATACATCCGTTGATGAAGCCACCCCCATAAATATATATTGTATATCTATGTGGATTTCTGGGCAAAACAAGAACACTCAAACATGGCTTGCATTTTGTGTCATAACTTTCTCAATTCTTTATGAAATCAGACAAACTTTTAGTGCAAATTGAAGGATTTTTCATGAGGAACAAGATGGTGGCACTGGTTTTTCAAGATCAAGCTTTAATTTTCAAACCCGATAGCACATGCATGTGGAGTGTGTGATGTGCATTTTGAAGTGGAGATCCAATTCCAGTTATTTTAAAATCAATACAATCATACAAACACACTACATATATGCTAATGAGTGAGTTTAGGCAAAGAGTTAAGTTCAAAGCAGGCTATAGTGAAAAGTAGTGATCAAGATGCCAAATGTGCTTGTGAAGTACATGAGGAAGTTCATTTCAGGTTCCAAGCATATTCAAACCATTTCAAACATACATACACCTTATATATAAGATATTGAGTGAGATCAAACAAACAATGAGGTTAGAAATAGACTGCAATGGAAAGTGATCATCAAGTTGCAATTATGGCATGTTATGATGCAATTAAATACCAGTTCAGGTTTTAGGTACAAATTGATCATGTAGATCATGCACACATACTATATATATGCTATTGAATGATTTTAAGTCCATGACATGATTCAAAACAGGTTGAAAAGCAAAGTAAGATTCAATATGCAAAATGGCATTGTATGATGCAGTTTGATGATCAGACCATGTCTTATGCAAAACCAGGGCAAGCTAAACTCACACACATATTGCATACGTACTGTCAAATGATTTTAAACACAAGAAGAGGTTTCAAACTGGCTGGTTTGGAAATTGGCTAGTTGGCAGCTATATGGCTTTTTGAGGAAGCATGAAAGTTTCAAAATCAGTTTCAATGCACAAGAGGGTCAAATGGCTCACATACACATATTACATATATGCCAAGAAATGATTCCACATCAAGATTCACCTCAAAGACAAACTTTTGTGCAAACTGGTGTGTGAAGTGCAAAATTGACATGTAGTATGCATGAAGAATATGCAGTTCATGTTTAAAGCTCATTTTCATCAAGTGAATCATGTGTACACATTGCAAATAGGTTAACAAATGAATCCAAGCAACATGGATGGTTGAATCAGGCTGGTGTGAAAAATGGTGATCAATATGCAATTTTGTGTTTGTGAAATGCATGAGCATGTTCAAATTCTGTTCCAAACATTTTTAAATCAACTCAAACATATATACATTTCATATACATGGTATTGAGTGGATCCCAACAAGAATTGAGGTCCAAAACAGACTGTCATGGAAAATGACCAACAAGTTGCAATTATGGTATGTTCAAAGCATGAAGACATTCAAATTAAGTTTCAGGTACTTTTTGATCAGCTAGACTGTGTACCGTCTCTTAAATATGATAACAAGCATGTTTAAGCATGGATTTGGTTTCAAAACAAACTGAGGCAAAAAATGAGGAGCAGGCTGCCACTTTGGTATTTTGTAATGCAGTAGGATTTGCAAAACTAGTTCTATGCACATCTACACCAAATAAATCACTTACACATCTTGCATACATATAAACAAGTGAGTTCAAACAAAGGAATGGTTCAAAACAGGTATGTTATGAGAAAATGCTATGCAAGCTGTGATGTTATGCTTTATACATTCATGAAAATACTCAAATCATTTTCTGATCATGTTTAACCCAAAACAATTGCACACACAAGTCATAAATGCACAAATGGATGATTCTAAACTCAAACTTGAGCATGTTCAGGCCTGCAATCCAAAACTGGTATGGCTATGGCATTAAATACACACATGACATTTTGTGAATGAGAATACAAATTAGATTCAAACAGCTCCCAACAAACATACACACCTACCATGATCATGATTTTAGAAATGATCCAACTCAACAAAACAGCCATATCTCAGTCATGACAAGTTTTGACACAACCATACACATGACACATTTTCCACATACATGCTCAAAATGCAAAAAACATGAAATCATGGTGCAAAGCAAGGATAGAGTGTTTACTTACCTCTAGTAGACTATATTGAGCAGATTAAAACACCAAGAAAACCAGAGAAACTTCAGTTGCACCTAGCTTTAGGAGATTTCTTCTTTGTGAAACAAGAAAGCAAACTTCAAGACAGTTGGAGAAATAAACTCCACCAATGATCCTCAATGCTTTGGACAGTTCAGAAATGATATATGAGAGGTGTTTGAGTGATTAGAACATCAAGGAAATGTCTAGAGCAAGTTTTGACTGATTTTGTGGCTTTTGGTCAAAGTAACTTGGTATGGAAGTTGACTTTTTGAATGGTGAGGTTTTTGAGTGGTCTAATGTCTTGGAAACCTTCTATATCATATTTAGAGATTGTGTGGATGATTGTTGGTGAGTTTGAGTGTGGAGAAATGGTTTTGGCAGCTGGACTGTCAAGACAGATTTTTCATGGTTTTGTGATTTTGGTGAAAATGAATCAAAGAGTGGAAAAATGAGAGCTTTGTGTTTCTATGGTTTTGGAGAGATTTCTAATGTGTTGAATGAGGTGTAGATGTCCTCTATTTATAGGCAAAGGAATAGTATGGGCAGATTTGAAGATTTCCTTCATAGGAAGGAAAGGTTTGCTTTTTGAATCAAACCTCCACAAAGGGGTTTTCTTGGAAGATAGGTAAGCTCAATAGTCAAGCAAAATGATGAGTTTGAAAGGTCTAAATGCAGGCTAGAAGGTGTAGGCTTGTGGCTAGTTTAGAATTGCTTTTACACCTCATGCTTACCATGTTCACTTTAAGTGCAAGTTGCCTTGCAACTTGCAAGCCACTTGCAAGTTTGGCTAATTTCATACTTTCTGCATTTCTTTTGTTCTTTCATGCTAAAAACCCTCTATACATCAGATAAAACATGTTTCACAAGCTGAGATTGGTCAGATTTGAGGAAAGAATGATTTTTGAACATTTGACAATGTGGGACTAAAGTGTGAAACCACCAACTTGCCATAACCCTAACTTTTAGCTCACAACTCCTTTTGAGATATTCTAGTACTCTTTAGAAAGCCCTCAAATAGCTCTAAAACATTCATGCTTTCATGAGTTTTAATTTCCCAAAGTAATTTGGCCAAAAAGTCTCTCAAAGTTGCTAAAACATGAACTTAAAAGTGAAATTTCTCTAAGTCTTTTTTCCTTCTTGAAATGAATTTGATCATAACTCCAAATCTATGCATTTTATGATCATGGACCACTTAGGGACTTTTGTAGGATTTGTCAAGAGATTTCAAATGAGCTTTGAACCAACTCAATTGGATGTGTGGTTAAGGAGTTATGGTTTAGCCCCTTTCAAAACCCTAATTTCCCGATTTTTCGATTACTCCTTCATCCTTGATCCAATGGGCATGAAAATTGATAGGAAAGTGCAATATGATATAAGGTAAATTTTTTATTCACACTTTTAAATCCAATTCCTTAAATTTGAAGAGTTGACTTTTTGGTCAACCATACGATCGATCGGTGACTACCGAGTCGTCTGTTGACACTCTGTACCTCCTGAGACTTTGAAACTTCTTGAATGAACTTTATTAAGCTATATGAACTTCATGAACCATAATCCCACCATTAAAATACCTTCCAACACCAAAGTCAAACTACATTTGACTTTTGCTGGTCAAAAACCCTAATCGGGTGCCATGAAAGGTACTGTTCTTGATTCTGGGGTAACAACCTCAAATTGGGTACTCAATTGATATCATATAATACCATTGATCTTGTTTCATGATTGAATTAGCCTAAAACTTGGATTGATCATAAACCCTGAAGCTTCGATTTGACTGTACAAAACCCTGATTCATCTGTAACTTGACAAAGACAAACTCGCATTGCGTTAAGGTTAGATAATTCATGAGTATGCTCCTAAAATGGTAATGAAAATCTAAGGGGTCAAAATTTGGGGTGCAACAGACTACTACCACCAAAAGAATGATTGAGAAAACAATCCCATAATCAGACAACAACAAGATGACAGACCCACCAACAAAAGGATGATGGAGCAAACTCACACTGGCTACTACCACCAAAGGGATGATAGAGCCAACACTCGCACGATCTGACAACAACATGATGACAGACCCACCACCAAAAGGATGATGGAGCGAAGCTCACGCCGACAACTACCAACAAAAGGATGATAGAGCAAAACACTTTCACAAAATGACATCAACAAGATAACAGACCCTCCACCAAAAGGATGATGGAGCAAACTCACACCGGCTACTACCACCAAAAGGATGATAGAGCAAACACTCGAACAAACTGACATCAACAACATGACAGACCCTTCACCAAAAGTATGATGGAGCAAACTCACACCGGCTACTACCACCAAAGGGAAGATAGAGCAAACATCCACTCGATCTGACATCAACAAAATGACAGACCCACCACGAAAATCATGACGGAGAAAACTCACATCGGCTACTACCACCAAAAGGATGATAAAGCAAAACACTCGCACAATCTTACATCAACAAGATGACCGACCCACCACAAAAAGGATGATGGAGCGAACTCATACCGGCTACTACCACCAAAAGGATGATTGAGCAAACACTCCCACAATCTGACAACAACAAGATGATAGACCCACCACCAAAAGGATGATGGAGCAAACTCACACTAGCTACTACCACCAAAGGGATGATAGAGCAAACACTCGCACGATCTGATATCAACAAAATGACAGACCCACCACGAAAAGGATGACGGAGTGAACTCACATCGGCTACTACCACCAAAAGGATGATACAGCAAAACACTCCCACAATCTAACATCAATAAGATGACAGACCCGCCACCAAAAGGATGATGGAGCAAACGCATACCGGCTACAACCACCAAAAGGATGATAGAGCAAACACCCCCACAATCTAACATCAATAAGATGACAAACCCACCACCAAAAGGATGATGGGGAAAACTCACACCGGCTACTACCACCAAAGGGATGATAGAGCAAACACTCGCACGAATTGACATCAACATGATGACAGATCCAACAGCAAAAGGATGACGGAGGGAACTCACACCGACTATTACCACCAAAAGGATGATAGAGCAAAACACTCGCACAATCTAACATCAACAAGATGACAGACCCCCCACCAAAAGGATGATGGAGCGAACTCACACCGCCTTCTACCACGAAAAGGATGATAGATCAAATACTCGCATGATATGACATCAACAAGATGACTGACCCACCACCAAAAGAATGATGGACCAAACTCACACCGGCTACTACCACTAAAGGGATGATAGAGAAAACACTCGCTCAATCTGACATCAACAAAATGACAGACCCACAACGAAAAGGATGACGGAGTGAACTCACAATAGCTACTACCACCAAAAGGATGATATAGCAAAGCAATCGCACAATCTTACATCAACAAGATGACAGACCCACCACCAAAAGGATGATGGAGCAAACTCATACCGGCTACTACCACCAAAAGGAAGATTGAGCAAACACTCACACAATCTGACAACAACTAGATGACAGACCCACCACCAAAAGGATGATGGAGCAAACTCACACTAGCTACTACCACCAAAGGGATGATAGAGCAAACACTCGCACGATCTGACATCAACGTGATGACAGACCCACCACCAAAAGGATGATGGATCAAAGCTCACGCCGACTACTACCAACAAAAGGATGATAAAGCAAAACACTCCCACAATCTAACATCAACAAGATGACAGATCCACCACCAAAAGGATGATGGAGCAAACTCACACCGCCTACTACCACAAAAAGGATGATAGATCAAACACTCGCATGATATAACATAAACAAGATGACAGACCCACCACCAAAAGAATGATGGACCAAACTTACACCATCTACTACCACTAAAGGGATGATAGATCAAACACTCGCTCGATCTGACATCAACAAAATGACACACCCACCACGAAAAGGATGACGGAGCAAACTCACATCAGCTACTACCACCAAAAGTATGATAAAGCAAAGCACTCGCACAATCTTACATCAACAAGATGACAGACCCACCACCAAAAGGATGATGGTGAAAACTCATACTGGCTACTACCACCAAAAGGATGATTTAGAAAACACTCACACAATCTGACAACAACTAGATGACAGACCCACCACCAAAAGGATGATGGAGCAAACTGACACTGGCTACTACCACCAAAGGGCTGATAGAGCAAACAATCGCACGATCTGACATCAACATGATGACAGACCCACCCCCAAAAGGATGACTGTGCGAAGGTCACGCCGACTACTACCAACAAAAGGATGATAGAGCAAAACACTTCCACAATATGACATCAACAAGATAACAGACCTTCCACCAAAAGGATGATGGAGCAAACTCACACCGGCTACTACCACCAAAAGGATGATAGAGCAAACACTCGAACAAACTGACATCAACAACATGACAGACCCTTCACCAAAAGTATCATGGAGCAAACTCACACCGGCTACTACCACCAAAGGGACGATAGAGCAAACACCCACTCGATCTGACATCAACAAAATGACAGACCCACCACGAAAATCATGACGGAGCAAACTCACACCGGCTACGACCACCAAAAGGATGATAAAGCAAAACACTCGCACAATCTTACATCAACAAGATGACCGACCCACCATAAAAAGGATGATGGAGCAAACTCATACCGGCTACTACCACCAAAAGGATGATTGAGCAAACACTCCCACAATCTGACAATAACAAGATGATAGACCCACCACCAAAAGGATGATGGAGCAAACTCACACTGGCTACTATCACCAAAGGGATGATAGAGCAAACACTCACACGATCTGACATCAACAAAATGACAGACCCACCACGAAAAGGATGACGGAGTGAACTCACATCGGCTACTACCACCAAAAGGATGATACAGCAAAACACTCCCACAATCTAACATCAACAAGATGACAGACCCGCCACCAAAAGGATGATGGAGCAAACTCATACCGGCTACAACCACCAAAAGGATGATAGAGCAAACACCCCCACAATCTAACATCAATAAGATGACAAACCCACCACCAAAAGGATGATGGGGCAAACTCACACCGGCTACTACCACCAAAGGGATGATAGAGCAAACACTCGCACGAATTGACATCAACATGATGACAGACCCAACAGCAAAAGGATGACGGAGGTGTCGCTACTGCGAAAATCGGCGCCGGCTGAACAGAAGAGTCGCCACCGTGCGTTATTTATCCCACAGGAGGGAAAGGAAACGCTCAGAGTAAACCTACCGCAAAGACGGGAAAGGTATGGTCATCGCAACCAAAACCTGGATTCGGGAGTCAGTTACGCAAGGGGAAGGTATTAGCACCCCTCACGTCCGTCGTACTCGACGGGATCCACGCTTGTTTTCGGGTATGGATTGTTATTCTATCTAAACTATAGGTTAAGGGTTAAAAGGAAAAGAGAAATGAAAATAAAAATGACTCGGCAAAGTATCGCACTTTATGCCTACGTATTCTCGCCTGGAACGAGAAATCAGAGTCAACGTAGTTCGCCTACCTACGGGAAAGGAGGGGAAGGTTGCTCGCTAGGATATCGCATCCTATGCCTACGTACTTTCATACAGCATGAAAGATCAGAGCAAACGTAGTTCGGGCCACGTAAGACACAAGTTTGTCTGTTAATTTTTATTCCTTCTGAAAAAGGGTTTTCTGATTAACAGTCCCGGCGGACAGAAATGACGTCTTGATGAGTTCATATTCTTTTACGGAAGAAGTGTCTTTTATTGTGTTTGAAATCTTTATGGTGTTTTTCTGTTTGTTTTAAGAAGGAAAAGACAGAACTCTAACCTACGGTTGCGAAGGGAATCAAACTATCCTAATGTTATCATGCATGGGTTAAGGCCTAGTGTCTATCATGCTCCTCTCTTGCACAGAGAGAAACAGAGATCCTAAGGGAATAGACGGAAACAGAAACAATATCAGATATATACAGTAAAGCAATAAAATGCATGAATGCAGCAATACAAGCGAGGCAAGGGAGTCCCACTCAACCTCGAACCTAGAAAATAATAGGCAAAAGTGAACAGGCTTCACTTTCAACCCAACAGGGTAAACAGCAAACAATACAGCCAAGAAAACCAATCAATACATCAGAAATGAAATACAGCCAAAATAAACAGCCACAGCAGCTCTGCAAACAACATCAGTCTTCAAGTCCTCTCCAATCAGCTACAAGCTTCAACAAGCATCACTCTCCATCTCTACAGCCTTCAAGCAAGGTCTTGATCACCAGTCTTCCATCTATAATGGCTTTTCTTCAAGTCTCAGGCTCCAGGAGGAATATCAGTCAACAAGATGAAGTGAGTGAATGTTAGACAGTTAATTACCTACCAAGGGTGGTTCATCAACTGTTAACATTAAACAGAAAGTTCCCCCTCAAAAGTTCTATCTTTCAAATATATTCACTGATCCTTCTAAAGGAAGGAGGTGGATATTTGAAAGAGACTTTGAATCATAGGGAAAGGATGGATGCAGACAAGGCATTCCATGTTTGAGAAACAAGCTTTCTAGTCTAGGGCTCTGCCTAGCTTCTAAACCCTAATCTCCTCAACAGCTGCTAGCAAGAATCTCCTCATCAACTCTGGAAGTTGGTCTTCAGTCTCTGGATTTCCAATGGCTTCATCATCACAAGCCTTCAGCTCCCTCAATCCCCAAGCAATCCCAATACCCACACAGACAAATCATAATCCCCAGAGGGGCACACCACACCAGTCAAACAAATACAGACAGTAATAATAGCAGTAGGGGAATCCTAATAATTTCTAAGGGATCTAATAACTACCCATAGTCCCTATAGTCCATACCCCAAAAATCAAATGAAAATTCCTAAAAGAATTAAACTATCTCACCTACGTTGATTTAAAACCCTAATTTTGTTTATGTTGTTTTCACCTAAGCTAATCACCTAAAACTAACTCCTAAAAATGTGAACTAAATTGCATGCACAAACTATCAATGTCTATTAACCAACCTAAAAAGAATGGACAAAAAATATTAAAGCAACTAGTAGAACAAAAATTATCAAAATCATGTATGAAATTAAACTATTTAAAATTCTATTTATTTGGAAAATATGGGAAAAATATCAAATAAAAAATAAAATGCAATTTTTATTTTTTATAATTTTCTAGACTCTTTAAAGAAAATTATGCAAAAAGAATTATTGAAAAATAATGTTTTTATGATTTATTATGATTTTTAGAAAATGCATGAAAAATGAAAAAGAAATTAAAATGAAAATATAAAGAAATAAAAAGGAGGGGGTATGAAGAGCAAACGCGCTCAGTTCATATCCAGGCGGGCTTGCAAAGTGGGGGCACGAATAATAATTGTGTTAGGCCCAGCGCGTTTCAGAAATCAAAAGAAAAAAAGAATAAACCAGCGGTGCAGGGAGCAATGTATTCACGTGTAAATGGTTGGGCTTAACAAAACGGGGGTGTGGATAGGAAAGTAGATCCAAGGCCCAGAACGGTACCATTAGTGAAACGCAACGTTTCACATTTGAATTCTCCCTCTGTTTTGAAATTAAACAACAGCCATACGATCAGATTAAAAAGTCAATTATTTTGGACAATCCAACGGCACACAGTCATCGTCCCCAAGGTGTCTAGGGTTTTGCAGAAAAACAGCTACCACGC
This sequence comes from Lathyrus sativus, assembly GCA_963859935.3. NCBI lineage: Eukaryota > Viridiplantae > Streptophyta > Magnoliopsida > Fabales > Fabaceae > Lathyrus > Lathyrus sativus. The sequence continues at coordinate 249,203,261 of OZ012740.1, read as the reverse complement.
ACAACATTCGAGCTCCTCATTCTCCTTCAATACGCCATGAAATCACACCCTTCAAAAACCAAAATCCATCCATTTCTTAGCCTCTACACGACCATAGCATCAACTCCCTCTAAAACTCAGTCAATAAGTCAATTTGATAGAGATAACAGATCCAACCTTTGCACCTGTGATCAACTCAACCAAAACTCACCAATTCTTGTCCTAAGTTCAACTACATTCCAAGCTGATCTTAACATGCTAATCCAACAAGATTTTCGTGCCTCATCTTAGTAGTTATAGGCTTTAACAGATTATGCACTCCATAGCCAAACCTCACAAAACCTCTCCAAACTCTGTGGAAATCATCACCTAACCACCTAGGTCTCTAATACACTAATAAACCTATGCCATGATCACTATGCTAGCTAATTCGACGGAAAACATACCTAGTGCAATTTCTTGAAAACAGGTGCTTCAATCCCTGAATTTGATGCTTGTGATGAATGGAAAGTGATCCAAGAACTCAGTGATAGCTTCTGTATGCAACAAGTATGATTCCAAGGCTTTGAATCTTTCACTTCCAAAATTTGTGCTCCTTGAAGGATGATGATGAATGGCACGATCCTTGCTCCAATCTACCACATCTTTGATGAAATTCTGATCTAGGAAAGGTGTTGATGATGATCCAAACAAGAATGGTGAAGATTGGTGGAGATTTGAGAGGGTTTGAGATGCTTTTGCAAATTGGAGAAAGTGTGTATAACTTGGGGTTTTGAGAAAATGCAATCACCAACCATGGCATGAACCATCTTGTATCAATATATAGGTGATGTTAGAACCTCCTAGAAACTTGGAGAAACTTCCCTTGCACTCTTTCCTTTTGATTCGGCTTATGTATCTTCCATTATAAGTAACCATGAATAACTATTAAAATTTGAACTAACCTCAAAATTCTACTTTAGCCAATGTCTTTAAAATGACCTTTCCATTCAAAATGACCTATAATTTTGCTTCATTTGGCCAAGATATGAAAAATCTCATTTTTAAGTCCATTTTTATTCATTAAATCCAACAATTTTGGAACCTTGTGCTATGAATCTTTCCAATCTCTCATGGTCACTTTTCTAGACTCAAAATGTCATTTGGAACAAGTTTGATGTTGTAAAGTTTTCCATTTGAAGCTTCCTTGTATGAGTTTTGGGCATAGGTTAAAATGACCTGTAATTCTCAAATGACCAAAATACCCTTTGCTTGCCAAGACCATAAGCGGAGTTCCACAAATCATATGAAGGCATACTATACCATTCTAGAAAGCTAAGACAATGAGGAACAACTCTTATGTTTACCAGAAATTCATTTGAAATTTCCTTGAGGGGTAAAAATTGCTTGGAAGTCAAGTCACTTTTACAGACAAAATTTCAGATACCTCAGATGACCTGTAACTTGCAAGGACCATAACTTGAGTTCTATAAATCTCCTTGATGTCTTCCACCACTCAAATTAAAGGTCTTGAGATCCTCTACAAGTTTCATGTTGACCAAGGATCCATTTGAAGCTTGCATTTTGACTTATCTTGCTTGGAAATTTATCCTAAACTAGGGGATTTTACACAGAAACCCTAATTTAGAAACTCCTCTTCTCCTTGATTTCTCCTGATTTCTTCTTAGCATATCACCATATCCTTATTCTTCATGTCAAATGATGAACCCCACATCTCCTCAATAGCCCTCAATGCCTTTCAAACAATCCTTTGACCTAGGGTTGACCCAAGGTTGACCTAGATGAAACCCTAGTTGACTGTCTTCAACTGCAATACTTGTGACCACATCAATGACTTGTTTTCTTCTCCAAATGTATTTCTAAGTCCTCCCATGATGCCCACATACTTTCCATGCTCAGCCCACAGCTCACAATTTCTTTGTTGATCCTCAGCCACCCTCAGTTAGGAGATATACTCAATGCTTGATCTACTGACTTCTCCAACTTTCAAATTCTTTTCTGATGACTTGAATGAGATTGGATCAGGATAATACCTTCTTGATAAGCCTCTAGAGATGAGAATAATGCTGGTCCCCTGTTGAATGACTTACTATGCTTATGCTATGCAGATGAGTAACCTATGTACATGACTCTACATGCAAATGCTAATGAGATTGAAACATAACCCAAGTGAATAAGGTTGAGCAAATTTTAGGGTGCAACAGGAGGGAACTCACACCGACTATTACCACCAAAAGGATGATAGAGCAAAACACTCGCACAATCTAACATCAACAAGATGACAGACCCCCCACCAAAAGGATGATGGAGCGAACTCACACCGCCTACTACCACGAAAAGGATGATAGATCAAATACTCGCATGATATGACATCAACAAGATGACTGACCCACCACCAAAAGAATGATGGACCAAACTCACACCGGCTCCTACCACTAAAGGGATGATAGAGCAAACACTCGCTCGATCTGACATCAACAAAATGACAGACCCACAACGAAAAGGATGACGGAGTGAACTTACAATAGCTACTACCACCAAAAGGATGATAAAGCAAAGCAATCGCACAATCTTACATCAACAAGATGACAGACCCACCACCAAAAGGATGATGGAGCAAACTCATACCGGCTACTACCACCAAAAGGATGATTGAGCAAACACTCACACAATCTGACAACAACTAGATGACAGACCCACCACCAAAAGGATGATGGAGCAAACTCACACTGGCTACTACCACTAAAGGGATGATAGAGCAAACACTCGCACGATCTGACATCAACATGATGACAGACCCACCACCAAAAGGATGATGGATCAAAGCTCACGCCGACTACTACAAACAAAAGGATGATAAAGCAAAACACTCCCACAATCTAACATCAACAAGATGACAGATCCACCACCAAAAGGATGATGGAGCGAACTCACACCGCCTACTACCACAAAAAGGATGATAGATCAAACACTCGCATGATATAACATAAACAAGATGACAGACCCACCACCAAAAGAATGATGGACCAAACTCACACCGGCTACTACCACTAAAGGGATGATAGATCAAACACTCGCTCGATCTGACATCAACAAAGTGACACACCCACCACGAAAAGGATGACGGAGCAAACTCACATCAGCTACTACCACCAAAAGTATGATAAAGCAATGCACTCGCACAATCTTACATCAACAAGATGACAGACCCACCACCAAAAGGATGATGGTGAAAACTCATACTGGCTACTACCACCAAAAGGATGATTTAGCAAACACTCACACAATCTGACAACAACTAGATGACAGACCCACCACCAAAAGGATGATGGAGCAAACTGACACTGGCTACTACCACCAAAGGGCTGATAGAGCAAACAATCGCACGATCTGACATCAACATGATGACAGACCCACCCCCAAAAGGATGACTGTGCGAAGCTCACGCCGACTACTACCAACAAAAGGATGATAGAGCAAAACACTTCCACAATATGACATCAATAAGATAACAGACCTTCCACCAAAAGGATGATGGAGCAAACTCACACCGGCTACTACCACCAAAAGGATGATAGAGCAAACACTCGAACAAACTGACATCAACAACATGACAGACCCTTCACCAAAAGTATCATGGAGCAAACTCACACCGGCTACTACCACCAAAGGGACGATAGAGCAAACACCCACTCGATCTGACATCAACAAAATGACAGACCCACCATGAAAATCATGACGGAGCAAACTCACACCGGCTACTACCACCAAAAGGATGATAAAGCAAAACACTCGCACAATCTTACATCAACAAGATGACCGACCCAGCACAAAAAGGATGATGGAGCAAACTCATACCGGCTACTACCACCAAAAGGATGATTGAGCAAACACTCCCACAATCTGACAATAACAAGATGATAGACCCACCACCAAAAGGATGAGGGAGCAAACTCACACTGGCTACTATCACCAAAGGGATGATAGAGCAAACACTAGCACGATCTGACATCAACAAAATGACAGACCCACCACGAAAAGGATGACGGAGTGAACTCACATCGGCTACTACCACCAAAAGGATGATACAGCAAAACACTCCCACAATCTGACATCAGCAAGATGACAGACTCGCCACCAAAAGGATGATGGAGCAAAGTCATACCGGCTACTACAACCAAAAGGATGATAGAGCAAACCCCCCCACAATCTAACATCAATAAGATGACAAACCCACCACCAAAAGGATGATGGAGCAAACTCACACCGGCTACTACCACCAAAGGGATGATAGAGCAAACACTCGCACAAACTGACATCAACATGATGACAGACCCAACAGCAAAAGGATGACGGAGGGAACTCACACCGACTATTACCACCAAAAGGATGATAGAGCAAAACACTCGCACAATCTAACATCAACAAGATGACAGACCCACCACCAAAATGATGATGGAGCGAACTCACACCGCCTACTACCACGAAAAGGATGATAGATCAAATAGTCGCATTATATGACATCAACAAGATGACTGACCCACCACCAAAAGAATGATGGATCAAACTCACACCGGCTACTATCACTAAAGGGATGATAGAGCAAACACTCGCTCGATCTGACATCAACAAAATGACAGACCCACCACGAAAAGGATGATGGAGTGAACTCACAAGAGCTACTGCCACCAAAAGGTTGATAAAGCAAAGCAATCGCACAATCTTACATCTACAAGATGACAGACCCACCAACAAAAGGATGATGGAGCGAACTCATACTGGCTACTGACACCAAAAGGATGATTGAGCAAACACTCACACAATCTGACAACAACTAGATGACAGACCCACCACCAAAAGGATGATTGAGCAAACTCACACTGGATACTACCACCAAAGTGCTGATAGAGAAAACACTCGCACGATCTGACATCAACATGATGACAGACCCACCACGAAAAGGATGACAGAGCAAACTCACATCAGCTACTACCACCAAAAGTATGATAAAGCAAAGCACTCGCACAATCTTACATCAACAAGATGACAGACCCACCACCAAAAGGATGATAGAGCGAACTCATACTGGCTACTACCACCAAAAGGATGATTGAGCAAACACTCACACAATCTGACAACAACTAGATGACAGACCCACCACCAAAAGGATGATGGAGCAAACTCACACTGGCTACTACCACCAAAGGGCTGATAGAGCAAACACTCGCACGATCTGACATCAACATGATGACATACCCACCACCAAAAGGATGACGGAGCAAAGCTCATGCCGACTACTACCAACAAAAGGATGATAGAGCAAAACACTCCCACAATATGACATCAACAAGATGACAGACCCTCCATCAAAAGGATGATGAAGCAAACTCACACTGGCTACTACCACCAAAGGGATGATAGAGCCAACACTCGCACGATCTGACATCAACATGATGACAGACCCACCACCAAAAGGATGACGGAGCGAAGCTCACGCCGACTACTACCAACAAAAGGATGATAGAGAAAAACACTCCCACAATATGACATCAACAAGATAACAGACCCTCCACCAAAAGGATGATGGAGCAAACTCACACCGGCTTCTACCACCAAAAGGATGATAGAGCAAAACACTCGCACAATCTAACATCAACAAGATGACAGACCCACCATCAAAAGGATGATGGAGCGAACTCACACTGCCTACTACCACAAAAAGGATGATAGATCAAACACTCGCATGATATGACATCAACAAGATGACAAACCCCCCAACAAAAGAATGATGGACCAAACTCACACCGGCTACTACCACTAAAGGGATGATAGAGCAAACACTCGCTCGATCTGACATCAACAAAATGATAGACCCACCATGAAAAGGATGACAGAGCGAACTCAAATCAGCTACTACCACCAAAAGTATGATAAAGCAAAGCACTCGCACAATCTTACATCAACAAGATGGCAGACCCACCACCAAAAGGATGATGGAGCGAACTCACACCGGCTACTACCACCAAAAGGATGATAGAGCAAATACTCGCACGAACTGACATCAACAGGATGATAGACCGTTCACCAAAAGGATGATGGAGCAAACTCACACCGGCTACTACCACCAAAGGGATGATAGAGCAAACACCCGCTCGATTTGACATCAACAAAATGATAGACCCACCACGAAAAGGATGACGGAGGGAACTCACATCGGCTACTACAACCAAAAGGATGATAAAGCAAAAGACTCGCACAATCTTACATCAACAAGATGACTGACCCACAACCAAAAGGATGATGGAGCGAACTCATCCCGGCTACTACCACCAAAAGGATGATTGAGAAAACACTCCCACAATCAGACAACAACAAGATGACAGAACCACCACCAAAAGGATGATGGAGTAAACTCACACTGGCTACTACCACCAAAGGGATGATAGAGCCAACACTCGCACGATCTGACATTAACATGATGACAGACCCACCACCAAAAGGATGACGGAGCGAAGCTCACGCTGACTACTACCAACAAAAAGGATGATAGAGCAAAACACTCCCACAATATGACATCAACAAGATAATAGACCCTCCACCAAAAGGATGATGGAGCGAACTCACACCGACTACTACCACCAAAAGGATGATAGAGCAGACACTCGCACGAACTGACATCAACAAGATGACAGACCCTTCACCAAAAGGATGATGGAGCAAACTCACACTGTCTACTACCACCAAAGGGATGATAGACCAAAAACCCACTCGATCTGACATCAACAAAATGACAGACCCACCACGAAAAGGATGACGGAGCGAATTCACATCGACTACTACCACTAAAAGGATGATAAAGCAAAGCACTCGCTTAATCTTACATCAACAAGATGACAGACCCACCACCAAAAGGACGATGAAGCAAACTCATACCGGCTACTACAACCAAAAGGATGATTGAGCAAACACTCCCACAATCTGACAACAACAAGATGAAAGAACCACCGCCAAAAGGATGATGGAGCAAACTCACATTGGCTACTACCACCAAAGGGATGATAAAGCAAACACTCGTACGATCTGACATCAACATGATGACAGACCCACCACCAAAAGGATGACGGAGCGAAGCTCACGCCGACTACGACCAACAGAAGGATGATAGAGCAAAACACTCCTACAATATGACATCAATAAGATAACAGACCCTCCACCAAAAGGATGATGGAGCAAACTCACACCGGCTACTACCACCAAAAGGATGATAGAGAAAACACTCTAACAAACTGACATCAACAACATGATAGACCCTTCACCAAAATTATGATGCAGCAAACTCACACCGGCTACTACCACCAAAGGGACGTTAGAGCAAACAGCCACTCGATCTGACATCAACAAAATGACAGACCCACCTCGAAAGTCATGACGTAGCAAACTCACATCGGCTACTACCAGCAATAGGATGATAAAGAAAAACACTCGCACAATCTTACATCAACAAGATGACCGACCCACCACCAAAAGGATGATGGAGCGAACTCATACCGGCTACTACATCTAAAAGAATGATGGAGCAAACACTCCCACAATCTGACAACAACAAGATGACAAACCCACCACCAAAAGGATGATGGAGCAAACTCACACCGGCTACTACCACCAAAGGGATGATAGAGAAAACACTCGCACGAACTGACATCAACATGATGACAGACCCAACAGCAAAAGGATGACGGAGGGAACTCACACCGACTATTACCACCAAAAGGATGATAGAGCAAAACACTCGCACAATCTAACATCAACAAGATGACAGACCCACCACTACAAGGATGATGGAGCAAACTCACAGTGCCTACTACCACGAAAAGGATGATAGATCAAACACTCGCATGATATGACATAAACAAGATGACAGACCCACCAACAAAAGAATGATGGACCAAACTCACACGGGCTACTACCACTAATGGGATGATAGAGCAAACACTCGCTCGATCTGACATCAACAAAATGACACACCCACCACGAAAAGGATGATGGAGTGAACTCACATGAGCTACTACCAACAAAAGGATGATAAAGCAAAGCACATGCACAATCTTACATCAACAAGATGACAGACCCACCACCAAAAGGATGATGGAGCGAACTCATACTGGCTACTACCACCAAAAGGATGATTGAGCAAACACTCACACAATCTGACAACAACTAGATGACAGACCCACCACCAAAAGGATGATTGAGCAAACTCACAATGACTACTACCACCAAAGGGATGATAGAGCAAACATTCGCACGATCTGACATTAACATGATGATAGACCCACCACCAAAAAGATGACGGACCAAAACTCACGCCGACTACTACCAACTAAAGAATGATAAAGCAAAACACTCCCACAATATGACATCAACAAGATAACAGACCCTCCACCAAAAGGATGATGGAGCAAACTTACACTGGCTACTACCACCAAAGGTATGATAGAGCCAACACTCGCACGATCTGACATCAACATGATGACAGACCCACCACCAAAAGGATGACGGAGCGAAGCTCACGCCGACTACTACCAACAAAAGGATGATAGAGCAAAACACTCCCACAATATGATATCAACAAGATAACAGACCCTCCACCAAAAGGATGATGGAGCAAACTCACACCGGCTACTACCACCAAAAGGATGATAGAGCAAAACACTTGCACAACCTAACATCAACAAGATGACAGACCCACCACCAAAAGGATGATGGAGAGAACTCACACCGCCTACTACCACAAAAAGGATGATAGATCAAACACTCGAATGATATAACATCAACAAGATGACAAACCCACCACCAAAAGAATGATGGACCAAACTCACACCGGCTACTACCACTAAAGGGATGATAGAGCAAACACTCGCTCGATCTGACATCAACAAAATGACAGACCCACCACGAAAAGGATGATGGAGCAAACTCACATCAGTTACTACTACCAAAAGTATGATAAAGCAAAGCACTCGCACAATCTTACATCAATAAGATGACAGACCCATCACCAAAAGGACGATGGAGCGAACTCATACTGGCTATTACCACCAAAAGGATGATTGAGCAAACACTCGCACAATCTGACAACAACTAGATGACAGACCCACCACCAAAAGGATGATGGAGCAAACTCACACTGGCTACTACCACCAAAGGGATGATAGAGCAAACACTCGTACGATCTGACATCAACATGATGACAGACCCACAACTAAAAGGATAACGGAGCAAAGCTCACGCCGACTACTACCAATAAAAGGATGATAAAGCAAAACACTACCACAATATGATATCAACAAGATAACAGACCCTCCACCAAAAGGATGATGGAGCAAACTCACACCGTCTACTACCAACAAAAGGATGATAGAGCAAATACTTGCACGAACTGACATCAACAAGATGATAGACCCTTTACCAAAAGGATGATGGAGCAAACTCACATCGGCTAGTACCACCAAAGGGATGATAGAGCAAACACCCGCTCGATCTGACATCAACAAAATGACAGACCCACCACGCAAAGGATGATGGAGCAAACTCACATCGGCTAATACCATCAAAAGATAATAAAGCAAAGCACTTGCACAATCTTACATCAACAAGATGACAGACCCACCACCAAAAGGATGATGGAGAAAACTCATACCGGCTACTACCACCAAAAGGATGATTGAGCAAACACTCCCACAATCTGACAACAACAAGATGACAGTCCCACCACCAAAAGGATGATGGAGCAAACTCACAGTGGCTACTACTATAAAAGGGATGATAGAGCCAACACTCGCACGATCTGACATCAACATGATGACAGACCCACCACCAAAAGGATGACGGAGCGAAGCTCACGCCGACTACGACCATCAAAAGGATGATAGAGTAAAACACTCCCACAATATGACATCAACAAGTTAACAGACCCTCCACCAAAAGGATGATGGAGCCAACTCACACCGGCCACTACCACCAAAAGGATGATAGAGCAAACACTCGCACGAACTGACATCAACAAGATGAGAGACCCTTCAACAAAAAGATGATGGAGGAAACTCACACCGGCTACTACCATCAAAGGGATGATAAAGCAAACACTCGCACGATCTGACATCAACATGATGACAGACCCACCACCAAAAGGATGACGAAGCGAAGCTCACGCCGACTACTACCAACAAAAGGATGATAGAGCAAAACACTCCCACAATATGACATCAACAAGATAACAGACCCTCCACCAAAAGGATGATGGAGCAAACTCACACTGGCTACTACCACCAAAGGGATGATAGAGCCGACACTCGCACGATCTGACATCAACATGATGACAGACCCACCACCAAAAGGATGAAGGAGCGAAGCTCACGCCGACTACTACCAACAAAAGGATGATAGAGCAAAACACTCCCACAATATGATATCAACAAGATAACAGACCCTCCACCAAAAGGATGATGGAGCAAACTCACACCGGCTACTACCACCAAAAGGATGATAGAGCAAAACACGTGTACAACCTAACATCAACAAGATGACAGACCCACCACCAAAAGGATGATGGAGCGAACTCACACCGCCTACTACCACAAAAAGGATGATAGATCAAACACTCGAATGATATAACATCAACAAGATGACAAACCCACCACCAAAAGAATGATGGACCAAACTCACACCGGCTACTACCACTAAAGGGATGATAGAGCAAACACTCGCTCGATCTGACATCAACAAAATGACAGACCCACCACGAAAAGGATGATGGAGCAAACTCACATCAGTTACTACCACCAAAAGTATGATAAAGCAAAGCACTCGCACAATCTTACATCAATAAGATGACAGACCCATCACCAAAAAGACGATGGAGTGAACTCATACTGGCTATTACCACCAAAAGGATGATTGAGCAAACACTCGCACAATCTGACAACAACTAGATGACAGACCCACCACCAAAAGGATAATGGAGCAAACTCACACTGGCTACTACCACCAAAGGGATGATAGAGCGAACACTCGCACGATCTGACATCAACATGATGACAGACCCACAACTAAAAGGATAACGGAGCAAAGCTCACGCCGACTACTACCAATAAAAGGATGATAAAGCAAAACACTACCACAATATGATATCAACAAGATAACAGACTCTCCACCAAAAGGATGATGGAGCAAACTCACACCGTCTACTACCAACAAAAGGATGATAGAGCAAATACTTGCACGAACTGACATCAACAAGATGATAGACCCTTTACCAAAAGGATGATGGAGCAAACTCACATCGGCTAGTACCACCAAAGGGATGATAGAGCAAACACCCGCTCGATCTGACATCAACAAAATGACAGACCCACCACGCAAAGGATGATGGAGCAAACTCACATCGGCTAATACCATCAAAAGATAATAAAGCAAAGCACTTGCACAATCTTACATCAACAAGATGACAGACCCACCACCAAAAGGATGATGGAGAAAACTCATACCGGCTACTAACACCAAAAGGATGATTGAGCAAACACTCCCACAATCTGACAACAACAAGATGACAGTCCCACCACCAAAAGGATGATGGAGCAAACTCACACTGGCTACTACTATAAAAGGGATGATAGAGCCAACACTCGCACGATCTGACATCAACATGATGACAGACCCACCACCAAAAGGATGACGGAGCGAAGCTCACGCCGACTACGACCATCAAAAGGATGATAGAGTAAAACACTCCCACAATATGACATCAACAAGATAACAGACCCTCCACCAAAAGGATGATGGAGCCAACTCACACCGGCCACTACCACCAAAAGGATGATAGAGCAAACACTCGCACGAACTGACATCAACAAGATGAGAGACCCTTCAACAAAAAGATGATGGAGGAAACTCACACCGGCTACTACCATCAAAGGGATGATAAAGCAAACACTCGCACGATCTGACATCAACATGATGACAGACCCACCACCAAAAGGATGACGAAGCGAAGCTCACGCCGACTACTACCAACAAAAGGATAATAGAGCAAAACACTCCCACAATATGACATCAACAAGATAACAGACCCTCCACCAAAAGGATGATGGAGCAAACTCACACTGGCTACTACCACCAAAGGGATGATAGAGCCGACACTCGCACGATCTGACATCAACATGATGACAGACCCACCACCAAAAGGATGAAGGAGCGAAGCTCACGCCGACTACTACCAACAAAAGGATGATAGAGCAAAACACTCCCACAATATGATATCAACAAGATAACAGACCCTCCACCAAAAGGATGATGGAGCAAACTCACACCGGCTACTACCACCAAAAGGATGATAGAGCAAAACACGTGCACAACCTAACATCAACAAGATGACAGACCCACCACCAAAAGGATGATGGAGCGAACTCACACCGCCTACTACCACAAAAAGGATGATAGATCAAACACTCGAATGATATAACATCAACAAGATGACAAACCCACCACCAAAAGAATGATGGACCAAACTCACACCGGCTACTACCACTAAAGGGATGATAGAGCAAACACTCGCTCGATCTGACATCAACAAAATGACAGACCCACCACGAAAAGGATGATGGAGCAAACTCACATCAATTACTACCACCAAAAGTATGATAAAGCAAAGCACTCGCACAATCTTACATCAATAAGATGACAGACCCATCACCAAAAAGACGATGGAGTGAACTCATACTGGCTATTACCACCAAAAGGATGATTGAGCAAACACTCGCACAATCTGACAACAACTAGATGACAGACCCACCACCAAAAGGATAATGGAGCAAACTCACACTGGCTACTACCACCAAAGGAATGATAGAGCGAACACTCGCACGATCTGACATCAACATGATGACAGACCCACAACTAAAAGGATAACGGAGCAAAGCTCACGCCGACTACTACCAATAAAAGGATGATAAAGCAAAACACTACCACAATATGATATCAACAAGATAACAGACTCTCCACCAAAAGGATGATGGAGCAAACTCACACCGTCTACTACCAACAAAAGGATGATAGAGCAAATACTTGCACGAACTGACATCAACAAGATGATAGACCCTTTACCAAAAGGATGATGGAGCAAACTCACATCGGCTAGTACCACCAAAGGGATGATAGAGCAAACACACGCTCGATCTGACATCAACAAAATGACAGACCCACCATGCAAAGGATGACGGAGCAAACTCACATCGGCTAATACCACCAAAAGATAATAAAGCAAAGCACTTGCACAATCTTACATCACAAAGATGACAGACCCACCACCAAAAGGATGATGGAGAAAACTCATACCGGCTACTAACACCAAAAGGATGATTGAGCAAACACTCCCACAATCTGACAACAACAAGATGACAGTCCCACCACCAAAAGGATGATGGAGCAAACTCACACTGGCTACTACTATAAAAGGGATGATAGAGCCAACACTCGCACGATCTGACATCAACATGATGACAGACCCACCACCAAAAGGATGACGGAGCGAAGCTCACGCCGACTACGACCATCAAAAGGATGATAGAGTAAAACACTCCCACAATATGACATCAACAAGATAACAGACCCTCCACCAAAAGGATGATGGAGCCAACTCACACCGGCCACTACCACCAAAAGGATGATAGAGCAAACACTCGCACGAACTGACATCAACAAGATGACAGACCCTTCACCAAAAAGATGATGGAGGAAACTCACACCGGCTACTACCATCAAAGGGATGATAAAGCAAACACTCGCACGATCTGACATCAACATGATGACAGACCCACCACCAAAAGGATGACGAAGCGAAGCTCACGCCGACTACTACCAACAAAAGGATGATAGAGCAAAACACTCCCATAATATGACATCAACAAGATAACAGACCCTCTACCAAAAGGATGATGGAGCAAACTCACATTGGCTACTACCACCAAAGGGATGATAGAGCCGACACTCGCACGATCTGACATCAACATGATGACAGACCCACCACCAAAAGGATGACGGAGCGAAGCTCCCGCCGACTACTACCAACAAAAGGATGATAGAGCAAAACACTCCCACAATTTGACATCAACAAGATAACAGACCCTCCACCAAAAGGATGATGGAGCAAATTCACACCGGCTACTACCACCAAAAGGATGATAGAGCAAAACACTCGCACATCCTAACATCAACATGATGACAGACCCACCACCAAAAGGATGATGGAGCGAACTCACACCGCCTACTACCACAAAAAGGATGATAGATCAAACACTCGCATGATATAACATCAACAAGATGACAAACCCACCACCAAAAGAATGATGGACCAAACTCACACCGGCTACTACCACTAAAGGGATGATAGAGCAAACACTCGCTCGATCTGACATCAACAAAATGACAGACCCACCACGAAAAGGATGATGGAGCAAACTCACATCAGCTACTACCACCTAAAGTATGATAAAGCAAAGCACTCGCACAATCTTACATCAACAAGATGACAGACCCACCACCAAAAGGATGATGGAGCGAACTCATACTGGCTATTACCACCAATAGGATGATTGAGCAAACACTCGCACAATCTGACAACAACTAGATGACAGACCCACCACCAAAAGGATGATGGAGCAAACTCACACTGGCTACTACCACGAAAGGGATGATAGAGCAAACACTCGCACGATCTGACATCAACATGATAACAGACCCACCACCAAAAGAATAACGGAGCAAAGCTCACGCCGACTACTACCAATAAAAGGATGATAAAGTAAAACACTCCCACAATATGATATCAACAAGATAACAGACCCTCCACCAAAAGGATGATGGAGCGAACTCACACCGTCTACTACTACCAAAAGGATGATATAGCAAATACTTGCACGAACTGACATCAACAAGATGATAGACCATTTACCAAAAGGATGATGGAGCAAACTCACATCGGCTAGTACCACCAAAGGGATGATAGAGCAAACACCCGCTCGATCTGACATCAACAAAATGACAGACCCACCGCGCAAAGGATGACGGAGCAAACTCACATCGGCTACTACCACTAAAAGATAATAAAGCAAAGCACTTGCACAATCTTACATCAACAAGATGACAGACCCACCAACAAAAGGATGATGGAGCAAACTCATACCGGCTACTACCACCAAAAGGATGATTGAGCAAACACTCCCACAATCTGACAACAACAAGATGACAGTCCCACCACCAAAAGTATGATAGAGCAAACTCATACAGGCTACTGCCACAAAAGGGATGATAGAGCAAACACTCTCATGATCTGACATCAACATGATGAAAGCCCCACCACCAAAAGGATGACGGAGCGAAGCTCACGCCGACTACGACCAACAAAAGGATGATAGAGTAAAACACTCCCACAATATGACATCAACAAGATAACAGACCCTCCACCAAAAGGATGATGGAGCCAACTCACACCGGCCACTACCACCAAAAGGATGATAGAGCAAACACTCGCACGAACTGACATCAACAAGATGACAGACCCTTCACCAAAAGGATGATGGAGCAAACTCACACCTACTACTACCACCAAAGGGATGATAAAGCAAACACTCGCACGATCTGACATCAACATGATGACAGACCCACCACCAAAAGGATGACGAAGCGAAGCTCACACCGACTACTACCAACAAAAGGATGATAGAGTAAAACACTCCCAAAGGATAATGGAGCGAATTCACATCGGCTACTACCACCAAAAATATGATAAACCAAAGCACTCGCTTAATCTTACATCAACAAGAAGACAGACCCACCACCAAAAGGATGATGGAGCAAACTCACACTGGCTACTACCACCAAAAGGATGATAGAGTAAAACACTCCCACAATATGACATCAATAAGATAACAGACCCTACACCAAAAGGATGATGGAGCAAACTCACACTGGCTACTACCACCAAAGGGATGATAGAGCCAACACTCACACAATCTTACATCAACAAGATGACAGACCCACCACCAAAAGGATGATGGAGGAAACTCATACCGGCTACTACCACCAAAAGGATGATTGAGCAAACACTCCCACACTCTGACAACAACAAGATGACAGACCCACCACCAAAAGGATGATGGAGCAAACTCACACTGGCTACAACCACCAAAGGGATGATAGAGCAAACACTCGCATGATCTGACATCAACATGATAACATACCCACCACCAAAAGCATGACGGAGAAAAGCTCACGCCGACTACGACCAAAAAAAGGATGGTAGAGCAAAACACTCCCACAATATGACATCAACAAGATAACAGACCCTCCACCAAAAGGATGATGGAGCAAACTCAAACTAGCTACTAACACCAAAGGAATGATAGTGCCAACACTCGCACGATCTGACATCAACATGATGACAGACCCACCATCAAAAGGATGACGGAGCAAAGCTCACGCCGACTACTACCAATAAAACGATGATAGAGCAAAGCACTCCCACAATATGAAATCAACAAGATAACAGACCCTCCACCAAAAGGATAATGGAGCAAACTCACACCGGCTACTACCACCAAAAGGATGATAGAGCAAACACTCTAACAAACTGACATCAACAACATGACAGACCCTTCACCAAAAGGATGATGGAGCAAACTTACACCGGCTACTACCACCAAAGGGATGATAGAGCAAACACCCACTGGATCTGACATCAACCAAATGACAGACCCACCACGAAAATCATGACGGAGCAAACTCACATCGACTACTACGACCAATAGGATGATAAAGCAAAACACTCACACAATCTTACATCAACAAGATGACCGACCGACCACCAAAAGGATGACGGAGCGAACTCATACCGACTACGACCATCAAAAGGATGATTGAGCAAACACTCCCACAATCTGACAACAACAAGATGATAGACCCACCACCAAAAGGATGATGGATAAAACTCACACTGGCTACTACCACCAAAGGGATGATAGAAAAAACTCTCGGACGATCTGACATAAACAAAATGACAGACCCACCACGAAAAGGATGACGGAGTGAACTCACATCGGCTACTACCAGCAAAAGAGTGATACAGCAAAACACTCGCACAATCTGACATCAACAAGATGACAGACCCGCCACCAAAAGGATGATGGAGCAAACTTATACCGGCTACTACCACCAAAAGAATGATACAGCAAACACTCCCACAGTCTCACATCAATAAGATGACAAACCCACCACCAAAAGGATGATGGAGCAAACTTATACCGGCTACTACCACCAAAGGGATGATAGAGCAAAGACGCGCACGACCTGGCATCAACATGATGACAGACCCAACACCAAAAGGATGACGGAGGGAACTCACACCGGCTACTACCACCAAAAGGATGATAGAGCAAAACAGTCGCACAATCTAACATCAACAAGATGACAGACCCACCACCAAAAGGATGATGGAGGGAACTCATACCAGCTACTACCACCAAAAAGATGATTGAGCAAACACTCCCACAATCTGACAACAACAAGATGACAGACCCACCACCAAAAGGATGATGGAGCAAACTCACACTGGCTACAACCACCAAAGGGATGATAGAGCAAACACTCGCATGATCTGACATCAACATGATGACATACCCACCACCAAAAGCATGACGGAGCAAAGCTCACGCCGACTACGACCAACAAAAGGATGATAGAGCAAAACACTCCCACAATATGACATCAACAAGATAACAGACCCTACACCAAAAGGATGATGGAGCAAACTCAAACTAGCTATTACCACCAAAGGGATGATAGTGCCAACACTCGCACAATCTGACATCAACATGATGACAGACCCACCACCAAAAGGATGACGGAGCAAAGCTCACGCCGACTACTACCAATAAAACGATGATAGAGCAAAACACTCCCATAATATGAAATCAACAAGATAACAGACCCTCCACCAAAAGGATAATGGAGGAAACTCACACCGACTACTACCACCAAAAGGATGATAGAGCAAACACTCTAACAAACTGACATCAACAACATGACAGACCCTCACCAAAAGGATGATGGAGCAAACTCACACCGGCTACTACCACCAAAGGGATGATAGAGCAAACACCCACTCGATCTGACATCAACCAAATGACAGACCCACCACGAAAATCATGACGGAGCAAACTCACATCGGCTACTACCACCAATAGGATGATAAAGTAAAACACTCGTGCAATCTTACATCAACAAGATGACCGACCGACCACCAAAAGGATGATGGAGCAAACTCATACCGACTACGACCATCAAAAGGATGATTGAGCAAACACTCCCATAATCTAACAACAACAAGATGATAGACCCACCACCAAAAGGATGATGGAGCAAACTCACACTGGCTATTACCACTAAAGGGATGATAGAGAAAACACTCGCACAATCTGACATAAACAAAATGACAGACCCACCACGAAAAGGATGACGGAGTGAACTCACATCGGCTACTACCAGCAAAAGGGTGATACAGCAAAACACTCTCACAATTTGACATCAACAAGATGACTGACCCGCCACCAAAAGAATGATGGATCAAACTCATACCGGCTACCACCACCAAAAGAATGATAGAGCAAACACTCCCACAGTCTAACATCAACAAGATGACAAACCCACCACCAAAAGGAAGATGGAGCAAACTCACACCGGCTACTACCACCAAAGGGATGATAGAGCAAAGACGCGCACGACCTGACATCAACATGATGACAGACCCAACACCAAAAGGATGACGGAGGGAACTCACACCGGCTACTACCACCAAAAGGATGATAGAGCAAAACATTCGCACAATCTAACATCAACAAGATGACAGACCCACCACCAAAAGGATTATGGTGCGAACTCACACCGCCTACTACCACAAAAAGGATGATAGATCAAATACACGCTCGATCTGACATCAACAAAATGACAGACCCGCCACGAAAAGGATGACGGAGCGAACTCACATCGTCTACTACCACCAAAAGGATGATAAAGCAAAGCACTCACACAATCTTACATCAACAAGATGACAGACCCAATACCAAAAGGATGATGGAGCGAACTCATACCGGCTACTACCACCAAAAGGATGATTGAGCAAACACTCCCACAATCTGAAAACAACAAGATGACAGACCCACCACCAAAAGGATGATGGAGCAGACTCACAGTAGCTACTACCACCAAAGGGATGATTGAGCAAACACTCCCATAATCTGAGAACAACAAGATGGCAGACCCACCACCAAAAGGATGACGAAGCGAAGCTCACGCCGACTACTACCAACAAAAGGATGATAGAGCAAAACACTCCCACAATATGACATCAACAAGATAACAGACCCTCCACCAAAAGGATGATGGAGCAAACTCACACCGGCTACTACCACCAAAAGGATGATAGAGCAAACACTCGCACGAACTAACATCAACAAGATGACAGACCCTTCACCAAAAGGATGATGGAGAAAACTCACACCGGCTACTACCACTAAAGGGATGATAGAGCAAACACCTGCTCGATCTGACATAGACCCACAACCAAAAGGATGACGGAGCGAAGCTCACACCGACTACTACCAACAAAAGGATGATAGAGCAAAACACTCCCACAATACGAAATCAACAAGATAACAGACCCACCACCAAAAGGATGATAGAGCGAACTCATACCAGCTACTACCTCCAAAAGGATGATTGAGCAAACACTCCCATAATCTGACAACAACAAGATGACAGACCCACCACCAAAAGGATGATGGAGCAAACTCACACTGGCTACAACCACCAAAGGGATGATAGAGCAAACACTCGCATGATCTGACATCAACGTGATGACAGACCCACCACCAAAAGCATGACGGAGCGAAGCTCATACCGACTACTACCAACAAAAGGATGATAAAGCAAAACACTCCCAGAATATGACATCAACAAGATAATAGACCCTCCACCAAAAGGATGATGGAGAGAACTCACACTGGCTACTACCACCAAAGGCATGATAGTGCCAACATTCGCACAATCTGGCATCAACATGATGACAGACCCACCACCAAAAGGATGACATAGCGAAGCTCACGCCGACTACTACCAACAAAAGGATGATAGAGCAAAACACTCCCACAATATGAAATCAACAAGATAACAGACCCTCCACCAAAAGGATGATGGAGCAAACTCACGCCGGCTACTACCACCAAAAGGATGATAGAGAAAACACTCTACCAAACTGACATCAACAACATGACATACCCTTCACCAAAAGGATGATGGAGCAAACTCACACCGGCTACTACCACCAAAGGGATGATAGAGCAAACACCCACTAGATCTGACATCAACAAAATGATAGACCCACCACGAAAATCATGACGGAGCAAACTCACATTGGTTACTACCACCAATAGGATGATAAAGCAAAACACTCGCACAATCTTACATCAACAAGATGACCGACCCACCACCAAAAGGATGATGGAGCGAACTCATACTGACTACGCCCATCAAAAGGACGATTGAGCAAACACTCCCACAATATGACTACAACAAGATGATAGACCCACCACCAAAAGGAAGATGGAGCAAACTCACACTGGCTACTATAACCAAAGGGATGATAGAGAAAACACTCGCACGATCTGACATCAACATGATGACAGACCTAACACCAAAAGGATGACGGAGGGAACTCACACCGGCTACTACCACCAAAAGGATGATAAAGCAAAGCACTCGCACAATCTTACATCAACAAGATGACAGACCCATCATAAAAAGTATGATAGAGAAAACACTCCCACAATCTGACAACAACAAGATGACAGACCCACCACCAAAAGGATGATGGAGCAAACTCACACTGGCGACAACCACCAAAGGGATGATAGAGCAAACACTCGCATGATCTGACATCAACATGATGACAGACCCACCACCAAAAGCATGACGGAGCGAAGCTCACGTCGAATACGACCAACAAAAGGATGATAGAGTAAAACACTCCCACAATATGACATCAACAAGATAACAGACCCTCCTGTCGCTTGCGCGAAAATAAGGTGCCGGCATGACAGAAGAGTCGCCACCTTTCGTTATTTATCCCTCAGAGCGGGAATGGAAACGATCGGAGAAACTTAACGAAAAAGGTAAGACAAGGTCGTCGCAACCATTGTCTGGATTCGGGAGTCGGTTACGCAAGGGGAAGGTATTAGCACCCCTCACGTCCGTCGTACTCGACGGGATCCACGCTTGTTGTGTTTACTTGGACGGGTTGGTTTTATCTATCTACCTATCAAGGCTGGCTGAAAAAGAAAAGAAAATGACTCGGCAAAGCGTCGCGCTTTATGCCTACGTATTCTCATCAGAGAATGAGAAATCAGAGTCCACGTAGTTCGGCCTACGACGGGTTATGGGGGAAGGTAGCTCGCCAAGACATCGCCATCTTGTGCCTACGTACTCTCAACAGGCATGAGAGATCAGAGCTCACGTAGTTCGGGAAACTACGGTTTATTTCCTGTCTTTTACGAAAGAAGTGATTTTATTGTGTTTGCGATTTCAATCTCACTAGAGACTATGACCTGAGAGTGAATGCGTCGCATGTCACCCAAAGGGTACCATACTAAACATCCAGACTGTGGAAAAGAAACTCTCCCACAACCCTTTCTCAGATAGCTTAAGGCTCGTAACGTACGAAAGAAATCATTCATGATTACTGTATCTTAAACTGTTTTGAGATGAGAAGAGAACATGCCCAACTAGGAGGGAGACTATCAAGTCCTACTGTTGTCATGCCATGGATTCATCCTATGGTTGAGGTTTGAACAGGGAACTCCTAGAAGTTGTCATGCATAGGTTTCAACCTAAAGTTTTATCATCAAATCCTTATCAAAGGAAATGAGAGTCCTAAGGGATCATGTCAATGATACACCAAAACAGACAAAGCATCAGCTTAACAGTAAAATGCATGCAATGCAAGTGAGGGAGGAAATGTGTGTGGGGCTTCAGCCTCCACAAGCTCATCTCAACCTCAAGCCAGAATGGATAACAGTAGTCATACTGAAATATAAACAACATGCTATCAAGCAATAATACAGTAAACTGCCATCATACAGATAAAATGAAATAAAATGCCATAAGGCAAACAAACCACATGGGCAAGGGAGCTGGGCTCTACCGAATACCCGCAAGCAAAGCCACACAGTAACAATACAAGCAGAGGGAGCAACTCAACCTCTAGTGCAATCATGCTCCTAGATTCTACTTATTCTAGATATGAACTTATCCTAATGCATCAAACAAGTCAAACAAAACACATCAATACAGAAAAGAAAAAGAAAGCAGATCAACTCTTCTCAACTCCTCAAGCTTCAGCTTTTCCAACAGCAACTCAGTCTTCAGACTTCAATCACCCTTGACAAATATCAATTTGCTTCTCCAGGTTTCAACCCTTAAACATAAGTTTCAACTTATCTTCTCCCTTTGAGCTTCAGCTCCTTGATCAGCTCCACCTTCAGGCTTCATCTAATCTTCAGGGATCTTCAAGTATCAACTTGCTCTTGTTGCTCTTCAAGCTTCAGCTGGAATGATAATGCTCAAGGATTCATCCTCTTCAACACTCTTTATTGAAGTCTTCATCTTCAAACTCAAGCTCTGCATCTCTCAAGATAATCCAACTAGAGAAAATCACTTACTGGATAAGCTGGGGATATTGAACTACTTATTGACCACCAAAGGTGACCTATAAGGGTTCAACATCAAAGGAATGGTTCCCTCAAAAGTTCTACTCCCTAGGTACATCACTTATCCCTCCAAAGGAGAGAGGTGTATACCATGGAAGGACTTTGAATCATAGGGAGGAATGGAGGTGAAAGATACCATCCATGTTTGAGAAAGAAGTTATCTAAGTCTAAACTCTTCCTAATCCCTAACCCTAAAACAACAACAAAAAAGAAATAAGATCAAGCTCTCAAGCTCCTCAATCCATCTTCAAGTCTTCTACTATGCTCCTCAATGCTCCTTAGAACAATACCAAGCTCTCCAAGCCCACCAAGCAAAGCAAACAAAAATTCAAACCCACAAGGGCAACACAAACAATCAACCAATACAAAAATCAACTAAAAATAGTATACTACTATATTAAATCCTAATATAATTTCTAAGGGATCCTACATACCTACCCTTAATACCCATATATGCACCATAGTCTAATTTCTCCTAAAAACCCAAAATTCTAGTGTTATTATGGACCTATGTTGAAGTTTAACCTAATTCTACAGTAAAACCTAATGTCATCTAATCAAAACTATCCTAAAAATCATCACAAAATCATGGAATAAATCCAGCGGGAAGCTAAAACATATATCTAACTATCCTAAAAAGAATGGACTAAAAATACTAAGGGAACTACCTAAACTAAATTCTACAAACTCATATATCAACATAAAAGAAATAAAATGCAATTAAAGTAGAAAATATACAAAAAATACTAAAAATGCATGAAAGGAAAATATTTTTATTTTATATTTTTCTTGACAAAAATATGAAGTAGGAGAAAAAACTCCAATAAAAAAATCTTTAATTTTCAAATTAATATGATTTTTCAAAGTTGGAAAGAAAATGGAGAAAAAATAAAATGAAAACATGAAAAGGGGTGCAATCAGTAAACATATGCAGTTCAGTTCACGCTTGGGCCCAGAATGGGGGTTACAAATAGCAATGCGCCTGGGCCCAATTTAAATCAGAAAAACAATGAATAAAACCAAAAGAAAAAGAAAAAGATTAGGTGCGAAAAGCAATGGTTTTCAGTTAGAATTTGGATGGGCCTCATAAAGGGTGTGGGGATAGCCATGATTCGCTTAAGCCCAAGAACCACCGTTTAATGAAACGGTGCATTTCAGGCATGGATTAGTCTTTGAGTCGAGAGTCAGCGCATGATCTCACGGTCCAGACTTCATCTCTAACCTCCAGCCTAGGGTTTTGCTAAAACTCCATGAAAACACAGCTCCATACTCAGATTTCCATCCCTTCGTGTTACCTCGAATCAGCATCAAATTCAACAATCTAAAATACTAAATTGCTCAGTTTTTCTCCCTGATCACGATCCTAACCTTGAAATGCATTGAAATGGTCTCTACCATAGAACCCGATGGTGCACCTCAACATATGATCAATCCTCGACTTCAACCAAACTTAGATTTCTTGGTACTAAAATGATCCTCACATTCCACTGGTTAAAACAAGCTATCAAACTTGCATTATCACTCACTATATCACAAGTTCTTGCTCATCAAAGAAATGGTGTCACACATTCAACCTTCACCAATCACTCTCTAAGTCTCTAGAATTGATCACCTATTGGTCTCTAGCCATTCTACACTAATAATTCAACCTAACCATGCCTAAATAATGAGGTGAAAGAGATTTTGCAAACCTGGTTTCTTGGTATGGCAGATGATGAAATCCTTCACTACAAGGCTTGAAACTCTCCAAAAATGATCCTTGGATGATAGTAAGACTTCTGTTTGCAAAAAATCTGAGGGAGAAAGCTTGCACTTCAAGATCCAATGATGAGTTGCTTCTTGCAAATCCAATGGGAACACCTTCAATCCTCCATCAATGGAACTTCAATTCAGTATGCACACACTCAGAGGGATCTATGGAATGTGTTTATGAAGAAAAATGGGATGGAAATGAAGAAGAATGAAGAAATTGATATTGACTTGCAATGGAAGAATTTGGATCTCACTCTCTCTTCTCTACACCAATTCACACCAACCTTGCATCTGAGCAAGTTGCAATCATCTTATAGAGTGGTTTAGAATCATCTAGAACCCTCTAGGATCATCCAATGAGAAATTGAACTTTTCATGTCATGACATTTTGAATCCAATTCTCCTCACATGCTATCTCATGCTAAGCCTCTTGTAACCTACCATTCTGACTTGAATTTATCCCCACATGAGATTTTGGATGAGTTACAATGCATAACTACCTTGTTTATTGAGTTTTGTTGAGTTTTGGTTTGGTACCTTAATATGCAAGTAAGCCAATTCCAAAGCAGCCCTATGATCCAAGCCTCAAATCAAAATTATGGCTGAACCATTGTTCTTAGAATGTCATTTGGAGTCAAAATGACCTATTACATGACATGGTTTGGACTTATAGCTTGTGATTTCCAATTTTCAATTTCACCTTAATTAACTTATGCCTCCATTTTAGGCCATTTTTATCACTTTTTGATACAAGCCCTTTCAACATCTCATGACCTCCCTACTAGCCTTAAAACATCATTCTAAGCAAGTTTTATGTTGAATATTTTTCCATTTGAAGCTTGGAAATAGGAGATATGGCCTTATACTTGAAATGACCTATAACCTCCAAATGACCAAAATGCCCTTGACTTGTCAAAGCCATAAGTTGAGTTCTACAAATACTATCAAGGACTTATAGTACTCTCTATAAAGCTAAGAATATGCCCTTCAACATTCATGTTGACCAAGAATCCATAGGAATCATCCTACTAGGGCAAAAGTTGGATGCAAGTTGGGTGACTTTCAAGGACCCAGATTCACATACCTCAGATGACCTGTAATTTGTCAAAGTCATAACTTGAGCTCTACAAATCCTATCAAGGACTTATAGCACTCAAATTAAAGCTAAGAACAAGCTCTACAACATTCATGTTGTGGGGAAGATGATATGACAATCACATCTTGAGCTAAATTGCCTTGAAGATAGGGATCAAACTAGGGGATTTTACACTGTCAATCCTTAGAAACCCTAGCTTAAAACTTCTCAAACTCCTCAATCATGATGAGTTGGTCTAGGAATCATCCTTATAACACTTAAATGCATCACTCCATGATCACATGGCCCTTGGATTAGGTCTCAACCCTCTCCAAATCATCAGTTGACCTAGGGTTGACCCAGTCAAACCCTAATTCTACCACTCATGGCTGAATCTTCTGAATTCTTGTACAATGACCTCTCTAGGCTTCATGATGGCTTTCAAGACATCTCATAAGCTTTCTCAAAGCTTCAGGTCCATCCTCATAGTCTCAGAATCATCTGAGGAGCTCCCACAACTCTCAAGTTATGAGACACACAACCTTGGTTTCAACCAATCTCTCTGAGGATCTCTTGAGTTCTCTGACAAAGGTATCAACCTTTGAACCTTTGAATACCCTTCTTGGCTAGCTTCAAAGTCTCATATAACTCTTAGTGGGTAAATAAATGTTGGTCAAATTTTAGGGTGCAACAGCTGCCCCTATTCAAACGGCTTGAACCTGACTGGGTGAAGAGCGAACGACTCTCAGCCAATCAAGGTGCGAGACGGTTGAATACCGATAAACCCGGAAATTTGTCAACTGCTCAAGTACACGGTACTCTGGCTGGAACGAATCTTCGAACACTGAGATAATAGCTGCACGGCAACTAGCTGGGAGACATACTGATCTGAACCTTGTCGTCAGTTATCCACATTAAATTCCTCTATCATAGTTATTAGACACCGGACCTCACCGTCAGGCATTCATGAAAATAAAGCGTCTGACATCACCGTCGGACAACCACAACACTCAACATCGCCGCTGGAAAACTAAAGAATCTGACATCGCCGTCGGAAACAACCAAAACACCCAACGTCGCCGCTGGAGAACTGAATCACCTGACATCGCCGTCGGAAACGAACATCCAAACCACCCAACATCGCCGCTGGACAACTAAAGAATCTAACATCGCCGTCGAATAACCATAACACCCAACATCGCCGCTGGATAACTGAATCACCTGACATCACCGTCAGAAACAAATATCTAACATCGCCGCTGGAGAACTAAAGAATATGACATCGCCGTCAACCAACTAAACACCCAACATCGCCGCTGGAAACTGAAGAATCTGACATCGCCGTCGGACAACCCAAACACCCAACATCACCGCTGGAAAACTAAAGAGTCTGACATCGCCGTCAGAAACAAACATCCAACATCGCCGCTGGAGCAACAAAGAATCTGACATCGCCGTCGGACAACCAAAACGCCCAACATCGCCGCTGGATAACTAAAGAATCTGACATCGTCGTCGGACAACAGAACACCCAACATCGCCGCTGGAAAGATAAAGAATCTGACATCGCCGCCAGAAACAAACATCCAACATCGCCGCTGAAAAACCAAATCACCTGACATCGCTGTCATAAACAAACATCCAACATCGCCGCTGGAGAACTGACTCACCTGACATCACCGTCAGAAACAAACGTCCAACATCGCCGCTAGAGAAATAGAGAATCTGACATCGCCGTCAACGAAACATAACTCTGAGAAACACCTGACATCGCCGTCAAGTAATCATAATCTGACTTCGCCGTCAACTCTCAACATCGTCTGACCTCGCCGTCAGGGTGAAGAAACTCCATTGGGGAATTGGTCACACGGTAACCGGTAATACCTAATCGATCATGCCATCAGGCATTCAAAGAACACTGTCGGGCATCAGCCGGACTTCAACCATCAGGTTAATCATGCCATCAGGCATTCCAAAGAAACTTGTTGGGCATCAGCCGGACCTCAACCATCAGGTTAATCATGCCATCAGGCATTCCGCATTACTGTCGGGCATCAGCCGGACTTCATCAGCAACTCGGGAATAGAATTCTTGGTCAATCATGAGCCAACTGGGAACATCTAAACGTCTGCCATCAGGCACTCTACATCAGCTGAGAGAATTGCTTCATTAACACAGTCAGACTTCAATCATGGAGCCTTCAAGGGAGATTTCAACTTCGCCGCTAGAAAACCTGCTCGGGAGGACGCTTCGCCGCTGGGGAATCTGGAGAACTATCAAGTAACTCCGCTCCGGGGGTCCAGAAATCATTCTGGGGGAATCAACTCTGCTGAGGACTTCAAGAACCATCTTGAACAAATAACTCCGTCGGGGACCTTCAAGAATCATCTTGAACCGATAACCATTCTGGAGATTTCAGGAATCATCCTGAGCGAACACTGTGTTGGGGATTCCAGGAATCATCCCGGGCAACCTTCACTGGGGACTCTAAGTATCAACTCGAGCAACCACTTCTGGAGACTGCACTGAGGTCTTAAGAATCATCTTAAGCAAACGGCCCTGCTGAGGAATTCAGAAATCATCTTGAACCGAAGACTTCGCTGAGGATCTCAAGAATCATCTTGAGCAAACGACTTCGTTGGGGAGGATGTCAGGAATCATCCTGAGCAATCAATTCTGCGACGGAACACCTGCAAAACAAGAACGGTAACAACCTAAATCATGTTTATTATGCATATGCTTCGGCAATGGCGCAATGCTCCACACGGTGGAAGTGCTATGCGTTTATGATAAATGTTATGCGATCATGCACTATGATGCAATCCCGTCAGCAAAATAAATGCCGAAGGGGGAATCCTCCTATCAAGGAGAAAGAACTACTCAGGTAGAGGAATCATCCTGCTGAGGAGCACTGAATCACGCAAATCTCAATTGGCTCCGCAGGGGACACAACTTCAGTTGACTGCTGCGGGGGAAACATCTTCAGTTGACTACTGCATGGGGACGAAGTTCTACGAGAACCTGGACCTGCTGAGGGAAAGCGATGTCAATCGCGGGAATAAACTGCGTGGCCTTCATGGCTACTTCTCTGGAGATAACAGCTCTGTGGGGAAACAACTTCAGCTGTTCAACACTCTACTGGGGAAAAACCAATCATGGTCTGCGCAACTTCCAAGGATTCGACTCTCTTGGGGATCTGCAAACTCGGCTGAGGAAGAAGAAATCATTCTGCTTCGCTGGAGAGAGTACGACTCTGCGGGAATGTCAATTACGCTGGGGAAGAAGGAATCACCCGACTTCGGGGGAGAGTACAACTTTGGTGGGGAATTTCAATTCCGCTGGAGACTTCAGTCTGGCACCATCGGCTGCTGCATACTTCGGCGTATGAATAGTTTCCTACGAAACCTGCACTTGTGACCCGGTGTTGGGGGTTGAACACGCGCTTCGGCGCCTGACTCAGCTGGGGAGATGACGTTCCTTCAGGACGCATCTGGTTGGGGAAGAGAATCATCTCTGCCTGGGGAGACATATCAATGCTCACGATCTCGCGTTCAGACTCTGCGGGGAGAGGCTACTGAACTCTGCTGGAGAAGGAGGAATCATCCTTCTTCGGGGATGCGCACGACGCACTGCCTGGAATATGCTACACCTGTAACAACACAAACAAACAGACAAGATACCCTTCTCAAAGGGACCTATCGAAGTTATTATCTCGTGACAATATTCAAGTAATTAATTGTTTCAACAATCAATGGCCTAGGCCGGTAAGTTTATGTATGCTCATTTTATCAAAAACATCGGCGTTCTTTTTCGCAAACAAAACAGATAAATGCTAAACAGGCAAACATAATTGCTGAATAGTATGCATTTTATTGATAACGAACCCCTGAATGGGTAAAAAATGTTTTACAACAGAGGCAAGCTCCTGGAATGAGGAAGCCGCGCAAAAATAAAACATGAATATACATCAGTATATACAAATGTCGGCAACGAGGCATAGACGAGCACCATGAGTTGATCCCTCTATGACCCACTCGACTTCGATACTTCTCCGACGCTTCAGCTTCGGAAGAGATTGATTCAGATGAACGGCCTTCAGGTCTTCCAAACCACTAAACAAAGAAAGTCCACACGCGGAACGCAGTCATTTGCTTTTTCAAATCCCTAACTTTTGCGTGAACCGCCCTTTGCGGGTTTTCAGTTCACCGGGATACCCTTTTTTGCCGAAGCCGCCCAGTGTAGGTTTTCGACTTCGCGGGTGTACATTTTTCAATTTATATCCCTAATTTTTGACCGAACCTTTTATTCTGTTTGTGGTTCGCCGGGATGCCCCTTTTTTGCCTGGACTCTCTTTTTCTTGTCCAGCGGGTCACTTTCAAGCAAAGTATTTTTTAACTGCGTCCGCGTTCACCGGGGATGCAAAATCTTCACCATCCATCGCGGATAACAACAAAGCTCCTCCCGAGAAGACCTTGCTGACGACGTACGGACCTTCGTAATTCGGAGTCCACTTGCCCCGGTGATCGGAGTGTGGAGGAAGAATCTTCTTCAGGACGAGATCACCCGTCTGAAAGCTTCTAGGACGCACTCTCGTATCATAAGCTTTCTTCATTCGGCTTTGGTACAGACGACCAAACGCAATCGATGCTAGCCTCTTCTCGTCCATCAGGCTGAGTTGGTTCAGACGATTCGTAATCCATTCTGCCTCGTCGAGTTTTACTTCAACCAAAACTCGCAAAGAAGGGATCTCCACTTCTAACGGTAGGACAGCTTCCATACCGTACACCAAGGAGAAAGGAGTTGCCCCGGTTGACGTACGTACCGTCGTACGATAACCGTGCAATGCGAATGGCAGCATCTCGTGCCAGTCCTTGTAGGTCACAACCATCTTCTGAACAATCTTCTTTATGTTCTTGTTGGCTGCTTCAACGGAGCCATTCATCTTCGGCTGGTAAGGAGATGAGTTGTGGTGTTCAATCTTGAAACTCTGGCACAGCCCCTTCATCATCTTGTTATTCAGATTCGAACCATTATCAGTAATGATCCGCTCGGGAATTCCATAGCGACAAATGATGTCCCTCTTTATGAATTTAGCCACCACCTGCTTGGTCACATTAGCATACGAGGCTGCCTCCACCCACTTGGTGAAGTAGTCGATAGCTACTAGAATGAAGCGATGACCGTTGGATGCAGTGGGCTCGATCTTGCCTATCATGTCGATGCCTCACATGGAGAACGGCCACGGGGAGGACATGACATTCAACGGCACGGTGGCACATGAACTTTATCAGCATAAATCTGGCATTTATGACATCTCTTCGCGAATCTGAAGCAATCCGACTCCATCGTCAGCCAGTAGTATCCTGCTCTCAGGATCTTTCTCGTCATAGCATGCCCGCCGGTGTGCGTACCAAATGTTCCTTCATGGACTTCTTCCATGAGCATATTCGCCTCTTTCTCATCTACACATCTGAGTAGCACGAGATCATGGTTTCTCTTATACAACACTCCATCAGGATTGAGATAAAAATTTCCAGACAGCCTCCTCAGAGTCTTCTTATCCTGGTTTGACGCACCCGCAGGATACTCCTTAGTCGTAAGGAAGGTCTGGATGTCGTGAAACCGTGGCTTGCCGTCAGCGGCTTCCTCGATTGCAAAGACGAACGCAGGTCTATCAAGACGAGACAATACAATTCTTGGAGCCTCATTCCAAAAATTGACTTTATACATTGAAGCCAACGTGGCTAGGGCATCAGCCATCTGATTCTCCACTCTGGGCACATGATGGAGTTCCACTCGATCAAAGAACGGAAGCAGCCTTCTGGCATAATTCATGTATGGCACCAAATTCAATTGACGAGTCTCTCGCTCCCCTTTAATTTGGTTGATCACAAGCGCTGAGTCACCGTATACGTCTAGATTCTTGATTCTCAAATCAATTGCCTCTTCTAGACCCATGATGCATGCTTCGTACTCCGCCTCATTATTGGTGACTGGAAACGTCAGTCTCGTAGTAAACGGGATATGGGATCCGTGGGGAGTCGTGATGATAGCCCCGAAGCCACTTCCATAGGAATTAACCGCCCCGTCGAATATCAATTTCCACTAGGATTTCCTATCTGGCCGCTCGTCGGGCAACGACTCATCGCAA
The DNA here is from genome assembly GCA_963859935.3 of Lathyrus sativus. Taxonomy (NCBI): domain Eukaryota; kingdom Viridiplantae; phylum Streptophyta; class Magnoliopsida; order Fabales; family Fabaceae; genus Lathyrus; species Lathyrus sativus. The sequence goes on along the minus strand of OZ012740.1, from coordinate 249,171,433 downwards.
TCCTTCGCTTTGAGAAACATAATATCCTCGTCAGGGAATTCAAACTTCATCGGCTGGTAATCCTCGATCGGCTGTTCGGCAAGGTAATCAGATAATACGCTTCCCTTAATGGCCTTCTGGGACACGTACTGAATATCATATTCTGTTAACACCATTTGCCATCTGGCAATCCTGCCCGAAAGAGCCTGCTTCTCGAAGACGTACTTGATCGGATCCATCTTCGAAATTAGCATAGTGGTGTGATTGAGCATGTACTGTCATAAACGTTTGGCAGCTCAGGCTAGTGCACAACACGTCTTCTCCAACATCGAGTATCGAGATTCACAGTCAGTGAACTTTTTACTCAAGTAGTAAATGGCATGCTCCTTTCTGCCCGTCTCGTCGTGCTGACCGAGAACACACCCCATACTATTCTCAAGGACTGTCAAGTACATGATCAATGGCCGTCCAGCCACTGGGGGTATCAAGATTGGAGGTTCCTGAAGATACTGCTTTATCTTGTCGAATGCCTTCTGGCAATCCTCATTCCAAGTAATCGCCTGATCTTTCTTTAAAAGCTTGAACATCGGTTCACAAGTGGCCGTGAGCTGAGAGATAAACCTTGCAATGTAGTTTATTCTGCCCAAGAAACCACGAACTTCTTTTTCTGTTTTCGGCGCTGGCATTTCTTGAATGGTTTTATTTTCGCAGGATCAACCTCGATGCCTCGTTCGCTAACGATAAACCCCAGTAACTTTCCGGACCGCACTCCGAAAGTGCATTTGTTAGGATTCAGCCTCAACCTGAACTTCCTAAGCCTATCAAAAAGCTGCAATAAGTTGACCAGATGCTCTTCCTCCGTTTGGGACTTCGCAATCATGTCATCAACATAGACCTCGATCTCATGATGAATCATGTCATGAAACAAAGTTACCATTGCTCGTTGGTAAGTGGCCCCTGCGTTCTTCAGACCGAAGGGCATTACCTTATAGAAAAATGTTCCCCAGGGGGTAATAAACGTCGTTTTCTCCATGTCCTCCGGCGCCATCTTGATCTGGTTGTAACCGGAGAAACCATCCATGAACGAAAACACGGAGAACTGGGCTGTGTTGTCGACCAACACATCGATATGAGGCAACGGGAAATCATCTTTAGGGCTCGCCCTATTCAAATCCCGATAATCGACGCACATGCGTACCTTACCGTCCTTCTTCGGTACAGGCACTATGTTGGCGACCCACGGAGGGTAAGTGGTGACCGCTAAGAAGCCAGCATCAAGCTGTTTCTGCACTTCTTCCTTGATCTTAACGGCCATATCTGGTCTCGTCCTCCTAAGCTTCTGCTTGACGGGAGGGCAATCTTCTCGCAGCGGTAAGTGGTGGACCGCGATGTCGGTGTCAAGTCCGGGAATATCTTCGTAGGACCAAGCAAAGATGTCACTATACTCTCGAAGCATCTCGACCAATCTCTGCTTGACATCATTCTGCAGCGCAGCCCCTATCCTGACATTTATGACGAGCTCTTCAGAACCCAGATTTACGATTTCGATCTCCTCCTCATGAGGCAGAATAACATTTTCCTCTTTTTTCAACAAGCGGGCCAACACTTCAGGAAGGTCTTTGTCTTCATCAATCTCTTCTTCGGCTTGATAGATCGGGCAATCGAAGTCGAAGTGGGTCGTAGAAGGTCCAGAGCCGATGTCATCTGTTATGTGGATCCTGCAATAACAAGGGTTAAGTTTAAAACAAGAATATGCAGGTTAGCACAAACCCCATTGCCATTTTACTGTTTTTCAAAACAAATATAAAACAGGAATAACAGAGATCGCAATATTTGAATACGAAGAAAACGCCTTTGATTTATTAACAAAATGCATGTACATAATCCAACAAGGCCCTGACAATAAAACCACTATGCCCCAGGTAGGACATAAGGTTGTACAATGATTGGAAAAAAGTAAATCATTACTCTTCACTCGTCATCGGGATGATATCCTTGATGGTCCAATTGTTGAGGCCCTCGCCCGGCTTGCTTGGCTGAATCCAAGAGTCGAGACCATAATCGTTATCCCCGTTGTCTTCAGACGCCGCGTTGATGCTTTCGAAAATTACTCCGCCACTGGTAAATAGGATCGGCCCCTTACCTCGAGATGCACTGCTAGACGAAGAAGAAGAAGCTTCAGCTTCAGGAGAATACCCTAATCCAAACTTATCCTGCTTGTTCGGTATCTCCAAAATGTGCCCCCAGCCTGGGGTAGACCCAGCTTGTACGACGACCCGAGCTTCTTTGAATGAGGAGAGATTCATCTCCGGCTTTTCTGTGACTACAGGAGCTACCTCTTTCACCTTGACGGCTTCAAATGCCTGGCAGAGAGTTTCATGGATTTCGCCATCCATTTCAACATACTTAAAGGATGACAAATGGCTCACCATTATGTCCTCCTCACCGCACACGGTTACTATGCTTCCTCCGACAGCATATTTGAGCTTTTGGTGCAACGTGGAGGTCACGACACCAACAACATGGATCCATGGCCGGCCCAAGAGGCAACTGTAGGCAGGCATGATGTCCATAATATAAAAGACCGTGTCAAACGTTTCCGGACCGACTTGGACTGGCAGGGTCACCTCCCCGAAAACGTGGCGTTTAGTCCCGTCGAATGCTTTCACCACCAGATCACTGGGTGTGCAGAGCAATCCACGAGTATCCAACTTCATTAATGCCTTCTTCGGAAGCACATTAAGCAACGAACCCGTGTCCACTAGCACGTGCGACATGATTGTGCCCCTGCACTCTATCGAGATGTGCAGGGCGCTGTTGTGATTCCTCCCTTTTGGTGTCAGCTCCAAATCTGTGAAACCTAGCCCATTGCCAGCATTAACGTGGGCTACCACCTCTTCTAGCTGATTCACCGATATCTCTTACGGTACATAGGCAGCGTTCAATACCTTCAGTAACGCGTTGCGGTGTGCGTCAGATGGAGATGGTCTACAATCTTGTAGTCGCTCTTTTTGATCAACCGCATAAACTCCTCGGCATCTTTAACCAGCAAATCTTTCTCTACCCCACACGGGATTTCTTCGACGACTTTGCTTTTACCCTTATCGGTCGCATCAGCTCTGACCGCTTTATCTGCCACGACTTCCGGCGGTGCAAACACTCTTCCACTGCGAGTAATACCACTAATTCCTGCGAGACTCTCCACAATCGACCCATACGACTCTAACTCCAACTTTTGACCGTTGCAATAGACTTCAGCCCCATAATGCCACGGAACGGCGTTAGTGCTCTCGAATGGTATTGGCCCAACTTTGGTAATAGTAATTGTAGGCGGTCTAGGCGCAGAAATGGTTATTGGCCGGCGAGGGATGGTGATGGTGGCGACTTCATCGGCCTGCTTCAACACTACCTCTTCTGATACACTTTCAGCCCTCCGGCTAAACCGCAGAATCCCCTCAGCCATCAGACTTTGGATTCCTTCTACTAACTGCTCGCATCCATCAGAATGTGTAGCACAGTCCCTGCATAGCTCTCCGCATCCTGGAAAGAACCCTCTTTTCAGCAACTTAGCTTTGACGAAGCTAAGCGCCGTCTTTAGGTCTCTGACATCAGTCAACAGATTTGCGCTCTCTTCTTCGATAATGGCGTTCACTCCGCCTCCCCTATGATTCGGCATAGGATTCTTCGTGACATTGGGCACATTATCGGAGAAGTTAATGATCTTGGCATCTACCAGGTCCTGCACCTTGTGCTTAAAGGCTTTGCAGTTCTCGATTGTGTGGCCTGGTGCCCCTGAGTGGAAGTCGCAAGTGGCATTTGCGTCGTACCCTGGTGGAGGTGCCCCTGTCAAGGGAGCCATCATCCTCTTCTGAACCAACTGAAGCTGAAGCAAAGTCTGCAAGAGTTGCGCATACGACATGGGCGGTGCTTCAAAGTGGCGGTTTGCCAAAGATGTCCGATTCTGGTACTTTCTATATCCTTGTTGGTTCGGTTGCTGCTGCTGCTGCTGCGGAGCTGCTGGGATATTTATACTGGCTATCTGCTGCTGAGGGCCCTTGCCCTTTCTTCGAGCGTTGGTCATAGCGCTCGCCTCTCCTTCTCGTCGTTTACCAGCATAAGGTTTCTTTCCACCTCCTCCAGCTGAGGATGATTCACCTTGAATTTTCCCGATCTTGATCCCATTCTCGACATGTTCGCCCATGATAATGAGATCTGAGAACGTCCCAGACATGCCGCTGACTAACTTTTCATAGTAAACCCCCGGGAGGGTGGCAACAAACATCTGCACGAGCTCGCGTTCAACCGTCGGCGGTTGAACCCGGGCTGCCAACTCACGCCACCGCTGGGCGTACTCCTTAAATTCTTCATTATTCCTCTGCGACAGGTTCTGGAGCTGAACTCGGTTCGGGGCCAAGTCGCTATTGTACTGGTAGTGGTGGACAAACGCTTCAGCGAGATCCTTCCATGTGCACACGCTAGTGGGCTCCAAACCCATGTACCACTGGAGGGATGGTCCGGAAAGACTGTCTTGGAAGAAGTGCATCAGCAACTTCTCATCTTCGGAATAGGCAGACATCTTCCTGTACTACGATCTCAGGTGGACACGAGGGTAGGTGGTGCCCTTATATTTCTCAAAGTCAGGCACCCTGAACTTAGGAGGTACCTTGAAGTCAGCAATTAATCCCAGCTTGGACATATCAACGCCCAAAGTATTCTGATTCTCAATATCTCTCATTTTATCTTCAAGTGCTTTGAATCTGAGCCGCGCTTCAGCATTCAGCTCCCCTTCAGCACCTCTTTGAGAGAACACATCATCCTGATGATCCTCAAGCCATGGTTGAGGCATCAACAGATTCCCGACGCCTGCATTGTCGTTGCCCGGCCCGATGTTGACATTAGCTCCCAGACTCCCATTACCAACGCCCGTCGTATTGAGTCCGATGTTGGCCATCACATTGCCATTAGCACTGCCATTGCCCCCAGCCCCGGGGACACCGTTCTGCGGAGTATCAACTGGTGGAGGAGCAGGCACAGCCCCGCCATGGAGTATGTCGTTGCTATCAACCCTGGAGATCAAAGGCTGAACCAAAGTCCTGAGCTGGTCCTGACCATTGGCGACCACTTGCATAAGTTCCATAAAGCGATCCATCCTCTCGCGGAGCCCCTGAACATCTGCTTGCACTTGATCCATGATCCTGGTCTGATTAGGTCGAGTCAGATAACGGTGAGTTAGTCTCTGATCAATCCTGGAATCACCGGAAACAGCCTGGGACCTGAAAAAACCTGAAAAAACCTTTAAACACTAAAGGGTTAGGAAAAACAACAAAATGCTCGCCATGCAAATGCTTCATGCAAATGCATGCGTGTGTCTATGTGTTTGGGAGATTTCCCCCGATCCTAGTGACTGAGTGCCAGTGCTGATAATAATAATAAGAAGAAGTCCGAGCCCAATCATGGAAACATCAATCTCATATATAAAGAAAGCCTATCAAGGCAGTACATAGCATCAGCGAGTACAAGATGAATCAACAGCGTGACCTCAGCCAACAAGCCTGGTGATGGTCAGCATACAACAATGATCAAAACAAAAGGAATACAAATAGTCAAGTGCGGCCACAGGCGCGATACTCTTCTAACAACTCCTTCGTCTCTGGATGATCTGGCAGAGTGAGTAACCCCTCGACGAGTAATTCCCTCTGCACAATGGTATACTGAAGTCCTTCGACCGAACTTTCCCATGCTCCTTCACCGAAGCAATCTTCTAATTTTTGCTTCTTAGACTCAAACGTCAGCTTGCGCTCCTTCAGGTTAGCGAGAACTTTGTTGAGCTGGCCTTCGGCGGCGTATCTGCGGGCGGTTTCTTCATCAAACCTCTGCTCACTGTCCTTCACCTCAGCTTCCAGCTTGGAGATCTGCAGCATCAGCTTATCCTCTCGCTCCTTCCTGGTGGGCAGGGAAGCCTTCCAGTGCTGGTTGAACTTGGATATCCTCCGATATGCCTCGTCCAAATGCTGCTTCTTCGTAGCCAGTACGTTGTTGACAGCCTTGAAGTCTCGACCCATGCGTTCACGCTTGGCCATCTGCTTAGTCAGGTCTGTACCTAGCTGGTTCACCAACTCTGTCTTCCTTTTGAAAGAATGAACGACTTCGTTCCTCTCGCTTCGGAGCTGAGCTAATTCCTTCTCCAGTTCTTCGTTCGCCCGCTTCAATTCATCCCGCTCAGCTAATACCTGGTTATGCTGATGAATGGGCACAGTAGTATGCTCTTCGATCATTGGAGGACTTTCTGGCTTGGCCTGAGGAAACAGCATCCCTATAGCATTGGCCCTGGCTCTGATCCAAGTCGAATATGGAGGGTAGGCTTGACTGTTGCTTTTTCCCAGCACTGGCTTTCCTCGCTTACTGATACCATTCCACGCGCGCTGAAGCTTGGACAGCAGATCCCCCTCTAGAATACCAGTGAGGTACAGAGATTCCTGTACCTCTTCATCCTTCGGCGGAGTCCTCAAGGCATACGCGAACTGGCGGACCAACAACGACGGATTGTAGTTTATACAGCCCTTCCTACCTATCAGAGGTACATTTGGAAACCCGCTGCAACTGAAGATCACCTCAGTACCCAACCTATCTCTGTCGAACCAGTCAATATCCTCTGCAGATAAACTCATCAGACGCTTAGGCCACTCAGTTGTGGCTGCAGACAAGACAAAAGGACCCCTTTTGGGCAGATGACTTTCAAGCCATCTGTACAGCAAGGGTACGCGGCACGAGACATTCTTCCCCCTCCTGTTCTCGTTTTTGTAGTGAACTGAATGATAGACATCTCCCATCAAGGTAGGGACTGGATTCCCTGAAGCAAAGATATGAAACGCATCAAAGTCTACAAAATCGGGCATGTTAGGGAACAGGATGATGCCATATATGCATAGAGCGAGGATGGCATTGAACGCGACCCAACATCCGTCCTTGGCACACTGCTGAGCTTTGCCTACCAGAAACTGCAATGAGAACCCAGGAACCTTGTTCCAACTAGTCAACACTAACTCGGAGGCGTCCAGGTGAAGTGAAGGAGCTAAACCAGCCAGATCAGACTCAGACTCCATGTGAACAAAAGGCATATGCCTCTTGATAGACACACCTAGCAAATCAGCATACTCTTCCAGCGTAGGCGCGAGAGCAAAGTCCTGAAAAGTGAAACATCTCAGCGGAGGGTCGTAGAACTGCAGCAGAGCGTGCAACCCATTTAACTCGAACACAGAAGGCTTATGAACCAAACTGAGCAACCTGCCGTAAGATTTCCTGAACTCATCCTTCACAGAATCATCTGCTAGAGCTATCAAACCAGTCAGCTTAACCACATCAGGGGTAGGGAACTTGTAAGCCACGGTCTTCCTCAGAGAGCCCATAACAATACAATAGGAGGCAAGAAATCCTGGATCAGGGAAAACGGTACCTGCAACACAGACACACGTTAATGAAATGCAAATGAATATGCAAACTAATGCAAAATGCAATCATGCAATAAGAGATCCGGGTAGCTGGTGCTGTGGAGATTCTGTTTCAACAACCACTGATAAGAAGAAAACCCCGGTGTAGGACCACAAGTCTGATCTGCCGAGAACAACCATCTGATAGGACCATATTCACAGGATCATAATTTTGCTCTATCAAGAACAAATGTCCGATAATAAGGCCCTCTGATGTATGATCAAGAAATATCTGCTGATGAGGTCTTCAGACCCCAAATCAAAAATCTGCCCTATCAAGAACAAACATACAGCTGCTGATGAGATCTTCAGACCCCACTCAAAAATCTGCTCTATCAAGAACAAACAAAATCTGCTGATGAGATCTTCAGACCCCAAAAATCTGCTCTATCAAGAACAAACAACCGATAACAATACTCTGCTCTATCAAGAACAGACAACTGATAACAATACTCTGCTCTATCAAGAACAACCACACATCTGATGACAAGATACTCTGATCAAAACCTGCTCTATCAAGAACAGACATACACCTGGATAAGATCCTCTGATCAAAACCTGCTCTATCAAGAGAAGACATATCTACAACTGAGAAACCTCGGTACCAACAAAACTGATTCACTGTCAAGAAAACCAGGTAGTCTAAAGGTCAAAGTTTCCTGCAATAAACCCAACCCTGCTCACAGGTATGGACCTAAACTGACTCAAGGTACGGCATCCTATGCGTTCATCAGCGTCACAGACTTTCAAGAGGGGTGATACGATACCCAGAAGGTGTGGTATCACCAGCTCATGAAGCGGTCTCACTTGGCTGAATCACAAATGATCGGTCCCCAGAGTCGACAATCCACCAAACCAGCAACCGTCTCAACCCAAAGGGTTGAAAGAGAATCCAACCGGATGAACCTCGTCTGAGCGTGGATTTCATGAGACACTAGTGCCTGCAAAGCAAGCACGCGCCCACTAATTTCCACTTTAAGTCTATAGTGCACTCAAGCCTGGGTCTGGCTTCTCACTCATCAGAACTCCCATCCCACAACAACACAGATAATCATATTATACTGAATATAAAATGCGAGAAATAAAGTGTGAGAAGTAAAATGCGATAAATAAATGCAACCCAACAAGTAAAGATACAAGCGTTAGGATTGACTCGCAGGGAACCGTTGGAGTCCCCAGCAGAGTCGTCAGCTATCGCTTGCGCGAAAATAAGGTGCCGACATGACAGAAGAGTCACCACCTTTCGTTATTTATCCCTCAGAGCAGGAAAGGAAACGATCGGAGAAACCTAACGAAAAAGGTAAGACAAGGTCGTCGCAACCATTGTCTGGATTCGGGAGTTGGTTACGCAAGGGGAAGGTATTAGCACCCCTCACGTCCGTCGTACTCGACGGGATCCACGCTTGTTGTGTTTACTTGGACGGGTTGGTTTTATCTATCTACTTATCAAGGCTGGCTGAAAAAGAAAATAAAATGACTCGGCAAAGCGTCGCGCTTTATGCCTACGTATTCTCATCAGAGAATGAGAAATCAGAGTCCACGTAGTTCGGCCTACGACGGGTTATGGGGGAAGGTAGCTCGCCAAGACATCGCCATCTTGTGCCTACGTACTCTCAACAGGCATGAGAGATCAGAGCTCACGTAGTTCGGGAAACTACGGTTTATTTCCTGTCTTTTACGAAAGAAGTGTTTTTTATTGTGTTTGCGATTTCAATCGCACTAGAGACTATGAACTGAGAGTGAATGCGTCGCATGTCACCCAAAGGGTACCATACTAAACATCCAGACTGTGGAAAAGAAACTCTCCCACAACCCTTTCTCAGATAGCTTAAGGCTCGTAACGTACGAAAGAAATCATTCATGATTACTGTATCTTAAACTGTTTTGAGATGAGAAGAGAACAGGCCTAACTAGGAGGGAGACTATTAAGTCCTACTGTTGTCATGCCATGGATTCATCCTATGGTTGAGGTTTGAACAAGGAACTCCTAGAAGTTTTCATGCATAGGTTTCAACCTAAAATTCTATCATCAAATCCTTATCAAAGGAAATGAGAGTCCTAAGGGATCATGCCAATGATACACCAAAACAGACAAAGCATCAGCTTAACAGTAAAATGCATGCAATGCAAGTGAGGGAGGAAATGTGTGTGGGGCTTCAGCCTCCACAAGCTCATCTCAACCTCAAGCCAGAATGGATAACAGTAGTCATACTGAAATATAAACAACATGCTATCAAGCAATAATACAGTAAACTGCAATCATACAAATAAAATGAAATAAAATGCCATCAGGCAAACAAACCACATGGGCAAGGGAGCTGGGCTCTACCGAATACCCGCAAGCAAAGCCACACAGTAACAATACAAGCAGAGGGAGCAACTCAACCTCTAGTGCAATCATGCTCCTAGATTCTACTTATTCTAGATATGAACTTATCCTAATGCATCAAACAAGTCAAACAAAACACATCAATACAGAAAAGAAAAAGAAAGCAGATCAACTCTTCTCAACTCCTCAAGCTTCAGCTTTTCCAACAGCAACTCAGTCTTCAGACTTCAATCACCCTTGACAAATATCAATTTGCTTCTCCAGGTTTCAACCCTTCAACATAAGTTTCAACTTATCTTCTCCCTTTGAGCTTCAGCTCCTTGATCAGCTCCACCTTCAGGCTTCACCTAATCTTCAGGGATCTTCAAGTTTCAACTTGCTCTTGTTGCTCTTCAAGCTTCAGCTGGAATGGCAATGCTCAAGGATTCATCCTCTTCAACACTCTTTATTGAAGTCTTCATCTTCAAACTCAAGCTCTGCATCTCTCAAGATAATCCAACCAGAGAAAATCACTTACTGGATAAGCTGGGGAAATTGAACTGCTTATTGACCACCAAAGGTGACCTATAAGGGTTCAACATCAAAGGAATGGTTCCCTCAAAAGTTCTACTCCCTAGGTACATCACTTATCCCTCCAAAGGAGAGAGGTGTATACCATGGAAGGACTTTGAATCATAGGGAGGAATGGAGGTGAAAGATACCATCCATGTTTGAGAAAGAAGTTATCTAAGTCTAAACTCTTCCTAATCCCTAACCCTAAAACAACAACAAAAAAGAAATAAGATCAAGCTCTCAAGCTCCTCAATCCATCTTCAAGTCTTCTACTATGCTCCTCAATGCTCCTTAGAACAATACCAAGCTCTCCAAGCCCACCAAGCAAAGCAAACAAAAATTCAAACCCACAAGAGCAACACAAACAATCAACCAATACAAAAATCAACCAAAAATAGTATACTACTATATTAAATCGTAATATAATTTCTAAGGGATCCTACATACCTACCCTTAATACCCATATATGCCCCATAGTCTAATTTGTCCTAAAAACCCAAAATTCTAGTGTTATTATGGACCTATGTTGAAGTTTAACCTAATTCTACATAACCTAATGTCATCTAATCAAAACTATCCTAAAAATCATCACAAAATTATGGAATAAATCCAGCGGGAAGCTAAAACATATATCTAACTATCCTAAAAAGAATGGACTAAAAATACTAAGGGAACTACCTAAACTAAATTCTACAAACTCATATATCAACATAAAAGAAATAAAATGAAATTAAAGTAGAAAATATACAAAAAATACTAAAAATGCATGAAAGGAAAATATTTTTATTTTATATTTTTCTTGACAAAAATATGAAGTAGGAGAAAAAACTCCCATGAAAAAATCTTTAATTTTCAAATTAATATGATTTTTCAAAGTTGGAAAGAAAATGGAGAAAAAATAAAATGAAAACATGAAAATGGGTGCAATCAGAAAACATATGCAGTTCAGTTCACGCTTGGGCCCAGAATGGGGGTTACAAATAGAAATGCGCCTGGGCCCAATTTAAATCAGAAAAACAATGAATAAAACCAAAAGAAAAAGAAAAAGATTAGGTGCGAAAAGCAATGGTTTTCAGTTAGAATTTGGATGGGCCTCATAAAGGGGTGGGGATAGCCATGATTCGCTTAAGCCCAAGAACCACCGTTTAATGAAACGGTGCGTTTCAGGCGCTCAGAAATCCCTCCAAAAATTCAATTGAACGTGAGCCGTTGGATTAGTCTTTGAGTCAAGAGTCAGCGCATGATCTCACGGTCCAGACTTCATCTCTAACCTCCAGCCTAGGGTTTTGCTGAAACTCCATGAAAACACAGCTCCATACTCAGATTTCCATCCCTTCGTGTTACCTCGAATCAACATCAAATTCAACAATCTAAAATACTAAATTGCTCAGTTTTTCTCCCTGATCACGATCCTAACCTTGAAATGCATTGAAATGGTCTCTACCATAGAACCCGATGGTGCACCTCAACATATGATCAATCCTCGACTTCAACCAAACTTAGATTTCTTGGTACTAAAATGATCCTCACATTCCACTGGTTAAAACAAGCTATCAAACTTGCATTATCACTCACTATATCACAAGTTCTTGCTCATCAAAGAAATGGTGTCACACATTCAACCTTCACCAATCACTCTCTAAGTCTCTAGAATTGATCACCTATTGGTCTCTAGCCATTCTACACTAATAATTCAACCTAACCATGCCTAAATAATGAGGTGAAAGATATTTTCCAAACCTGGTTTCTTGGTATGGCAGACGATGAAATCCTTCACTACAAGGCTTGAAACTCTCCAGAAATGATCCTTGGATGATAGTAAGACTTCTGTTTGCAAAAAATATGAGGGAGAAAGCTTGCACTTCAAGATCCAATGATGAGTTGCTTCTTGCAAATCCAATGGGAACACCTTCAATCCTCCATCAATGGAACTTCAATTCAGTATGCACACACTCAGAGGGATCTATGGAATGTGTTTGTGAAGAAAAATGGGATGGAAATGAAGAAGAATGAAGAAATTGATCTTGACTTGCAATGGAAGAATTTGGATCTCACTCTCTCTTCTCTACACCAATTCACACCAACCTTGCATCTGAGCAAGTTGCAATCATCTTATAGAGTGGTTTAGAATCATCTAGAACCCTCTAGGATCATCCAATGAGAAATTGAACTTTTCATGTCATGACATTTTGAATCCAATTCTCCTCACATGCTATCTCATGCTAAGCCTCTTGTAACCTACCATTCTGACTTGAATTTATCCCCACATGGGATTTTGGATGAGTTACAATGCATAACTACCTTGTTTATTGAGTTTTGTTGAGTTTTGGTTTGGTACCTTATTATGCAAGTAAGCCAATTCTAAAGCAGCCCTATGATCCATGCCTCAAATCAAAATTGTGGCTGAACCATTGTTCTTAGAATGTCATTTGGAGTCAAAATGACCTATTACATGACATGGTTTGGACTTATAGCTTGGGATTTCCAATTTTCAATTTCACCTTAATTAACTTATGCCTCCATTTTAGGCCATTTTTATCACTTTTTGATACAAGCCCTTTCAACATCTCATGACCTCCCTACTAGCCTTAAAACATCATTATAAGCAAGTTTTATGTTGAATATTTTTCCATTTGAAGCTTGGAAATAGGAGATATGGCCTTATACTTGAAATGACCTATAACCTCCAAATGACCAAAATGCCCTTGACTTGTCAAAGCCATAAGTTGAGTTCTACAAATACTATCAAGGACTTATAGTACTATCTAGAAAGCTAAGAAGATGCCCTTCAACATTCATGTTGACCAAGAATCCATAGGAATCATCCTACTAGGGCAAAAGTTGGATGCAAGTTGGGTGACTTTCAAGGACCCAGATTCACATACCTCAGATGACCTGTAATTTGTCAAAGTCATAACTTGAGCTCTACAAATCCTATCAAGGACTTCTAGCACTAAAATTAAAGCTAATAACAAGCTCTACAACATTCATGTTGTGGGGAAGATGAGATGACAATCACATCTTGAGCTAAATTGCCTTGAAGATAGGGATCAAACTAGGGGATTTTACACTGTCAATCCTTAGAAACCCTAGCTTAAAACTTCTCAAACTCCTCAATCATGATGAGTTGGTCTAGGAATCATCCTTATAACACTTCAATGCATCAGTCCATGATCACATGGCCCTTGGATTAGGTCTCAACCCTCTCCAAATCATCAGTTGACCTAGGGTTGACCCAGTCAAACCCTAATTCTACCACTCATGGCTGAATCTTCTGAATTCTTGTACAATGACCTCTCTAGGCTTCATGATGGCTTTCAAGACATCTCATAAGCTTTCTCAAAGCTTCAGGTCCATCCTCATAGTCTCAGAATCATTTGAGGAGCTCCCACAACTCTCAAGTTATGAGACACACAACCTTGGTTTCAACCAATCTCTCTGAGGATCTCTTGACTTCTCTGACAAAGGTATCAACCTTTGAACCTTTGAATACCCTTCTTGGCAAGCTTCAAAGTCTCATATAACTCTTAGTGGGTCAATAAATGTTGGTCAAATTTTAGGGTGCAACACCTCCACCAAACGGATGATGGAGCAAACTCACACTGGCTACTACCACCAAAGGGATGATAGTTCCAACACTCGCACGATCTGACATCAATATGATGACAGACCCTCCACCAAAAGGATGATGGAGCAAACTCACACCGGCTACTACCACCAAAAGGATGATAGAGCAAATACTGGAACAAACTGACATCAACAAGATGACAGACCCTTCACCAAAAGGATGATGGAGCAAACTCACACCGGCTACTACCACCCAAAGGATGATAGAGAAAACACCCGCTCGATCTGGCATCAACGAAATGATAGATCCACCGTGAAATGGATGATGGAGCGAACTCACATCGGCTACTACCACCAAAAAGATGATAAAGCAAAACATTCGCACAATCTTACCTCAACAAGATGATAGACCCACCACCAAAAGGATGATGGAGCGAACTCATACCGACTACTATCACCAAAAGGATTATTGAGCAAACACTCCCACAATCTGACAACAACAAGATGACATACCCACCACCAAAAGGATGATGGAGCAAACTCACACTGGCTACTACCACCCAAGGGATGATATAGCAAACACTCGCAGGATCTGACATCAACATGATGACATATCCACTACCAAAAGGATAACGAAGCGAAGCTCACGCCGACTACTACCAACAAAAGGATGATAGAGCAAAACACTCCCACAATATGACATCAACAAGATAACAGACCCTCCACCAAAAGGATGATGGAGCGAACTCACACCGGCCACTACCACCAAAAGGATGATAGAGCACACACTCGCACAAACTGACATCAACAAGATGACAGACCCTTCACCAAAAGGATGATGGAGCAAACTCACACCGGCTATTACCACTAAAGGGATGATAGAGCAAACACCCGCTCGATCTGACATCAACAAAATGAAAGACCCACCACGAAAAGGATGATGAAGCAAACTCACATCAGCTACTACCACCAAAAGGATGATAAAGCAAAGCACTCGTACAATCTTACGTCAACAAGATGACAGACCCACCACCAAAAGGATGTTGGAGCGAACTCATACCGGCTACTACGACCAAAAGGATGATTGAGCAAACACTCCCATAATCTGACAACAATAACATGACAGACCCACCACCAAAAGGATGATGGAGCAAACTCACACACGGCTACTACCACCAAAGGGATGATAGAGCAAACACTCGCACGATCTGACATCAACATGATGACAGACTGTTGTATCCCAAAATTTGACCAACCTTTTCTTTTTCTAGTTTATGTTTCATTACATTGTTCTAACATCTGCATTGCATAGCATTTATTTTTGACAGGGGATCAAGGCAACCCCGTGACTCAAGTTCCATCTTAGGGGCCCAGCAATGAACGACGAGTGTGAGAGACCACGACATTTATTTTGCCCTAGGGGTTGGGAGACCTTTTCCCATTTTTGTTTTGCAGGTACAGAAGCAGCATTCAGGCTACATTCAACACTCTCATGACAATAGCGTTCAGAAAAAAGACTTTCAGGAGTTGAGCAGAGCCCCAAACGGCAAGAAGCGGGAAAACGGGCAAGTTTCCCACCAAAAGGCGCCAAAAGTCAAAATTCACAAGCGTTAATCGGTTAACGCATATGGTTAACCGATTAACCACTTGAAAAACAGCCCAGATTCAAAAATTCAGCAGTGTTAATCGATTAACGCATGTGGTTAACCGATTAACCAAAGAAGATTTTGCCTTGCACGTGAAGTTTCAAGCAAATTGCACTTAGGGGCCCATTTTGATCATTTGAAATTCAAATTTTACAGGAGGGAAGGATCTAGAACCTTGTAATTTTCATAATTCCCCCCAAAAGCCCAATCCATATTCCAAACCTAACTTTCCAACCGTACTTGCTTTGGATCTAACCCTAAGTAGTATTTAAAGGGTTTCATTCCAAACCTCACAATCCTAATCCTCATAATCCACTTTTCAGAACTCACGCTCTGAAAATTCCCAACTCTCTCCATTTCCCAAAACCCTCACTCAAAGCTCTCCATCCTTTTAGATCATCGATTCTTCATTGGAATCCTTGATCTCTCGAGCTGTAACCTTCATCCGTAATCGTCACCGGATCCGCTTCTTGGAGAGAGAAATCGGCTTGGATCTTGAAGTTCTTCAGTGTTTCTTACGTGGGTCTATACATCCGAGGCGAATCAACAATCACCGAATCAATTCTCCGATCCGAAGGTTGGAACCCTAAACCTATTGTAATTCTGAGCTTGTTTGCATTATGCAGTTTTGTGGTTGATTTGATCCATTTGATTTGTATCTTGTTGTTTAAATATGTTTACATGTCCATTAGATCACTGGTTTATGGTTTAATTTCGTGCATAATTAATCATGAGATCATATGGATGTTTGCTTAAGTGATAAGTGCTGAAAAAGTGCATTTTTCCTGCTGTTTTTCGCCTCTGGAACAATGTTTATCGGCTAACCTATGTGGTTAATCGATTAAACAACACAAACTTTCAAATTTTCAAGCATTTTTCAATGGTTAATCGATTAACCCCTGGCGTTAATCGATTAACACTGTAACAGTGGGCCTGTTTTGCTGTTTTTCATGATTGTTTTGGTATCGTTTCACTTCGAATCTTCATGGATCGTTATGATGCATTAGGAGTGAAATATTTTGGATATATGTCACAGGTTTTGATTGTTTAATCATGATTTGATCGACACGTTCTCGTCGGTTTCCGTTCAGGTGCACACTTATGGGTTGGCGTTCAAAATGGTGCATTCTTGTTTTCTTTGTTTGCTTTGCTGTTGTGCTTAGGCACACTTTTCCCATATTCCCTGTTGTCGTATGACCTTGGAGTGTCATTTAAGGTGGTTTGGTCCCTCCTTAGGAGGAACTTGAAGCTTGCCTAAAGTGATTAATCCTTGAGGACTTTCCTTCGTGCCGTGCCTATTTTCTTTTACCCAATGTTGGCGATGCTTATGGTCGAGTGCATAATATGAGTACCTTGTTGTCCTCATATAGCCTCCCATCCTCACTTTGGCTCAGGTTTATTTTTGGCATTTCTTTTGACTTCGGTTTGTGACTTTGTGGTTGATGTCCAAATGGTTTAGGCCATTTCATCCCACATTCTGTTACTCTTGTACGCTTGTTTCAATGTTTCTCTTTCACATTTTCAATGTTTCATCACACTTTCTTTTCTGCTTGTTTCAATGTATCTCTTTGCATTTCCCATATGCATGCTTGAGGTCGAGATGTGCTTGTGGAGGCTACTGCCCCACACTATTTTCCTCCCTCACTTTCATTCTATTTGTGCATTCTATGTTTGTATTCTTGCATTCACATATTTTCCTTCCTCTTTTCCTTCTTTGGTCATGTTCCCTTAGGATCTCTAATCTCCTTATTTAAGGAGTGATGATAGACATTAGGACTCAAACCATGCATGATGACAATAGGATAGATTCCCTATCAAACCCAACTTTAGGAGCATATTGCATGATAACATTAAGGTTGAGTAGTTTCCCCTTAGAGTTTGTGCCTTCTCTTCTCATCTTAAAACTTCTTAAAACACTTAATAAAGAATGACAAGTGTTGTACGCTACGAGCCTTAAGCTACTTGGGTAATGGTGATTGAGTGGTTACCTCTCAATTACCTAGAGTGTTTAGTGTACATCCTTAGGATGCTATGCGGCACATTCGTTCCCAAGTCACAAGTCTTTATTGCAACATGAGTTACCAACGAAAAGCTAAAAAACACTTCTTCTCTAAAAGACTTCAAACAAACTTCAAATCTTTTTGTCCCTTTGGGACCCTTAATTCAGGAAAACATTTTCATAAACAAGAGTGTTGTTAACTCTTAGTTCTATCGCAAACGGTAACGCCTAAGTCTCTAAAGGTCGAGCTGCATAAACCAAACTGCTAGAACTGTCTGTTAACCTTACTCGGTTAAAAAACTTGAACCAACCTGTGGTCGTGTCAACCCGAACTACGTTTGCTCTGATTTCTCGTACCAGACGAGGATACGTAGGCATAAGACGCGATGTCTTAGTGAGCAACCTTCCCCCCTTCAGCCGTAGTTAGCCAAACTACGTTGACTATGACTTTCCCATTGCACAAGGGAGTACGTAGGCCCAGAGCAGCGACGCTCTGTCGAGTCCTTTTTCTCTTTCTTTTCCCTTTGTCCGTAAGCCTTTAGCGTAGATAGTTCAACACACCCTTTAGACAGATAACAAGCGTGGATCTCGTCGAGTACGAAGGACATGAGGGGTGCTCATACCTTCCCCTTGCGTAACTGACTCCCGAACCCAGGACTTGGTTGCGATGACCTCGTCTTTTCCCATTCTCGTTAGGTTTTTCCCGATCGTTTCCTTTCCCTCCTTTGGGATAAATAACGATAGGTGGCGACTCTGTTAGTCATTGTCGGCCTCCCCTTCCTTTTTTTCGCGGTAGCGACAGCTGGCGACTCTGCTGGGGATAGGAATATCCCCTATGCGAGTCCATCCTAGCGCCTGTTTGTTTGGTTTGTGGGTGTGTATATTTTTGTGTTGTATTTTGTATATTACTGTATTTACATTTTCTGCACTATTTTTATCTGTTGCTATTGGGCTGTTGGGTGGTTGTTTCTCTGAGAGATAAGCCAAAACCCAAGCTTGAGTACACATCTAGCATTAGTAGTGGAAATTAGTCGGTGGACCTGTTTGCTTAGCAGACACAGTTCCCTACGAAATTCACACTCAGACGAGATTCTCTTTGACGAGTTCCTTTCCGATCCTTAGGATCCGACTGGAGTTTGGATTTGAGGGTTGTCGACTCTGGGGACCGATCACTTGTGAGTCAGCTAAGTGAGGCCTCTTCAGGAGATGATGATGCCAAACCAAAAATTATGAACGTATCATCATTTCTTGAAAGTCTGTGACGCTGATGAACGCATAGGATGCCGTACCTTATCAGTTTAGGTCCATACCCGTGGGTGGGAGTGTTTTTGCAGGAAACTTGACTCCCAGCCAACCCGGTATTTTGGTTTCTCTCTTCAGAGCGAACTTACTTAGTCAGTAGCGCGACAACATTCAGAGCTTTGTGGGGGATGTGATCCCGTGTCTGCTGCATCTTACATTGCATTTGCATAAGCATCTTTGCATCATTTTTGCATATCATTTCTCCAGCTAGCCAGAGCTCTTATCCAGCCGTTGTTTTTCTTCAGAAGGTGATTCTCCGGTGCCCGTTCTAAGCAAGTGTTGATTGTGGGAAGACGACCAAGCAGAATCAAGCAGTGTCAGGAAGTAAAATCAGTTGAAAGTTGTTGATAGCTATGTCAGGGAACGACTTCCAGATTGTTGACACCTTCTCAGGTTTTACCGTGAAGACCAATCCTCTGTATGGTTCTCTGCCTGTTGAAGATTTTCCGCAAGTGAACAACATAACTGTAGCTCAATCTGTGCAGCCTTCTATTGAGAACCAAGATCAGCATGAACAATCTGTTGTCCGAAGTGAGCGTCCTTCTTCTCTTGATACCTCAGATTATCAGGATGCTGGGTCCTCTGTGTTGATTTCCAGAAGAGAAGTTCCAGTAGTGAAGACTGAAGACCCAAGAGCTCTTGAGTATGCTAAGAGGTTGCATGCGTTGGACGAAAATTTCAAAGCCTTGGAAGTTAAAGATGTTGTTGGTCTCAATGCTTCAGATATGTGTCTGGTTTCCGGCCTAGTGTTACCTCCGAATTTCAAAGCACCGAGGTTTGAAAAGTACAAAGGGGATAGATGCCCGAAGCAACATTTAGTGATGTTCTGCAGAAGAATGACTTTGTTTGTGCATGACGACAAGTTGATGATTTACTGTTTTCAGGACAGTCTGATTGGGGCATCTCTTAGTTGGTATATGCAGTTGGAGGATAATCAGATCCGATCATGGGTGGATTTAGCCAAGGCTTTCATGAAGCAGTACGAGTTTAATCTTGATATGGCTCCCAGTCGCATGCAGTTGCAAGAGAACAATGAACCTTTCAGGAAGTATGTTCAGAGATGGAGAGAATTTGCTTCCAGAATGCAACCGCCGCTTCTAGATCAAGAGTTAACAGACATGTTCGTAAACTCCGTGCAGAGCCCGTACTTCAAAAGAATGCTTGGGATTGCACCAAATTTCTCTGAATTGGTAAGAGCAGGAGAACGTATTGAGTATGGCATTAAAACTGGAAGGATTCAGATTGATTCAAGCGGTCAGGCTAGTGAAACCGAATCTCTCTGTAGCTTTCAAACTGGAAGAACTTAGGACGTTTCAAGCGGTCGGGCTGATGAAACCGAATCTCTCTGTAGCTTTCAAACTGGAAGAACTCAGGACGTTTCAAGCGGTTGGGCTGATGAAACTGAATCTCTTTGTAGCTCTCAATCTGAAGACGAAACTGTGGTCAATGCAGTCATGACATATATTGGGTATTCTCAAGATGAATCGGTGAAATCTTTCGGTTCTTCATCTTCTCAGCGGTCGGTATCTTCTGTGTCTCGTTATTCTGGACGGACAACTGTGCCTAGGGCACCACATCATAAATTTCGGGTCGCTCCTCATGTAAATCACCAAACCCGTGGCCGAGGTTATCAGAATCAACGTCAGAATCAGAACAGGCCTCGTAACAATTTGGAACGAAGGAATGCTCCTTTTCATCTAGTTCCTGTGCCGTATAGCCAGCTTTTGCCACATCTGATTCAGAATTCTTTGGTGGAGCCTAAGACTCTTAAGCCTGTGCCAGAACCTTACCCTCCTGGGTACAATCCCCATGTTCAAAGTGGATATCATGGCGGATCCATGGGGCATTCAACCGAAGATTGCAAAGCTTTTCAGGCAAAAGTACAGCAGTTGATCGACGAAGGGTGCATTTCCTTTCCAGAAGGAGTTTTGGTTGTTCATGTCAACCTATCAGATGTCTAAGCTTGTAGATTCAGAGTTTTATTTCCAGAAGCCAGTGGTTCAGACCGGCAGACGTCCTCAGCATTGGCAGTCCTCGGACTTTTTTATCATTTGCATTTGTAGTTTCTTTTATGTTGGTTGCTACTTGCTGTTAAACACTGTGTTTTGAATGGTAATATTAATGAAGTGACTTTGCATTTTTCTGAAAAGGATGACGGAGCAAACTCACACTGGCTACTACCACCAAAAGGATGATAGAGCAAAACACTCGCATAATCTGACATCAACAAGATGACAGACCCACCACCAGAAGGATGACGGAGCGAAACTCACAACGACTACTACGACAAAATGGATGATAGAGCAAAACACTCCCACAACATGACATCAACAACATGACATACCCACCACCAAAAGGATGATGGAGCGAACTCATATCGGCTATTACCACCAAAAGGATGATTGACAAACACTCCCACAATTTGACAGCCAAAAGATGACAGACCCACCTCTAAAAGGTTGATCGAGCAAACTCACAGCGGCTACTACCACCAAAGGGATGATAGAGCAAACAGTCGCACGATCTGACATCAACATGATGACAGACCCACCACCAAAAGGATGACGGAGCGAACTCACACCGGCTACTACCACCAAGAGGATGATAGAGCAAAACACTCGCACAATATAACATCAACAAGATGACAGACCCACCACTAAAAGGATGATGGAGCGAGCTCACACCGGCTACTACCACCAAAAGGATGATAGATCAAACACTCGCATGAACTGACATCAACAAGATGACAGATCCACCATCAAACGAATGACGAAGCAAAACTCACGCTGGCTACTATCACCAAAAGGATGATAGAGAAAACACTCCCACAATATGACATCAACAAGATGACAGACCCACCACCAAAAGGATGATGGAGCGAACTCACACCGGCTATTGCCACCAAAAGGATGATAGAACAAACACTCGCACGATCTGACATCAACAAGATGACAGACCCATAACCAAAAGGATGACGGAGCAAACTCACATCGGCTACTACCACCAAAAGGATGATAGAGCAAAACACTCGCACGATCTGACATCAACAAGATGATAGACCCACAACCAAAAGGATGATGGAGTAAACTCACACCGGCAACTACCACCAAAGGGATGATAGAGAAAAAATTCGCACAATATGACATCAACATGATGACACACCCACCACCAAAAGGATGACGGAGCATACTCACACCGACTACTACCACCATAAGGATGATAGAACAAAACACTCGCACAATCTTACATCAACAAAATGACAGACCCACCCCCAAAAGGATGATGGAGCAAACTCACAACGACTACTACCACCAAAAGGATGATAGATCAAACACTCACATGAAATAACATAAACAAGATGACAAACCCACCACTAAACGAATGATGGAGCAAATCACACCGGCTACTACAACCAAAAGGATGATAGAGCTAACACTCCCACATTCTGACATCAACAAGATGACAGACCCACCACCAAAAGGATGACGGAGCGAAACTCACGCCGACTACTACCTCCTAAAGGATGATAGAGCAAAACACTCCCACAATATGACATCAACAAGATGATAGACCAACCACCAAAAGGATGATAGAGCAAACACTCGCACGATCTGGCATCAACAAGATGACAGGCGCACCACCAAAAGGATAAAAAAGCAAACTCACACCGGCTTTTACCACCAAAAGGATGATAGAGAAAAACACTCGCATAATCTGACATCAACAAGATTACAGACCCACCACCAAAAGGATGATGGAGCAAACTCACACCGGCTAATACCACCAAAGGGATTATAGAGCAAACACTTGCACGATCTGACATCAACAAAATGACAGACCCACCACGAAAAGGATGACAGAGCGAACACACATCGGCTACTACCATCAAAAGGATGAGAAAGCAAAACACTCCCACAATCTGACATCAACAAAATGACAGACCCACCACGAAAAGGATGACGTAGAAAACTCTCACCGGCTACTACCATCAAATGGACGATAGAGCAAAACACTCGCATAATCTGACATCAACAAGATGACAGACCCACCACCAAAAGGATGATGGAGAAAACTCACACCGGCGACTACCACCAAAGGGATGATAGAGCAAACACTCACACGATCTAATATCAACATGATGACAACCCCCAACCAAAAGGATGACGGAGCGAACTCACATCGGATACTACCACCAAAAGGACAATAGAGCAAAACACTCGCACAATCTGACATCAACAAGATGACAGACCCACCACCAAAAGGACGATGGAGCAAACTCACACCGGTTACTACCACCAAAAGGATGATAGATTAAACACTCGCATGAACTTACATAAACAAGATTACAGACCCACCACCAAAAGAATGATGGAGCAGACTCACACCTGCTACTACCACCGAAAGGATGATAGAGCTAACACTCGTATAATCTGACATCAACAAGATGACAGACCCACCCTCAAAAGGATGACAGAGCAAAACTCACGCAGACTACCACCACCAAAAGTATGATAGAGCAAAACACTCGCACAATCTGACATCAGCAAGATTACAGACCCACCACCAAAAGGATGATAGAGCAAAATCATACCGAGTACCACCACCTAAAGGATAATAGAGCAAACACACCCACAATCTGACATCAACAAGATGACAGACCCACCACCAAAAGGATGATGGAGCAAACTCACATCGGCTAATACCACCAAAGGAATGATAGAGCAAACACTCGCACGATCTGACATCAACAAAATGATAGACCCACCACGAAAAGGAAGGCGGGGAAAAATCACATCGGCTACTACCACCAAAAGGATGATAAAGCAAAACACTCGCACAATCTGACATGAACAAGATGACAGAACCACCACCAAAAGGATGATGGAGCGAACTCACACCGGATACTACCACCAAAAGGATGATAGATCAAACACTCGCATGAACTTACATAAACAAGATGACAGACCCACCACCAAAAGAATGATGGAGCAAACTCACATTGGCTACTACCACCAAAAGGATGATAGAGCTAAACTCGCACAATCTGACATCAACAAGATTACAGACCCACCCCCAAAAGGATGACAGAGCGAAACTCATACCGACTACTACCAACAAAAGGATGATGGAGTAAAACACTCACACAATCTGACATCAGCAAGATGACAGACCCACCACCAAAAGGATGATGGAGTAAACTGATACCGACTACCACCACCTATAGGATGATAGAGCAAACACTCCCATAATCTGACATCAACAAGATGACAGACCCACCACCAAAAGGATGATGGAACAAACTCACATCATCTAATACCACCAAAGGAATGATAGAGCAAACACTCGCACGATCTGACATCAACAAAATGATAGACCCACCACAAAAAGGATGACGGAGCGAACTCACATCGGCTACTACCACCAAAAGCATGATAAAGCAAAACACTCCCACAATCTGACATCAACAAGATGACAGACCCGCCACCAAAAGGATGATGGAGCAAACTCATACCGGCTACTAACACCAAAAGGATGATAGAGAAAACACTCCCACAATCTGACATCAACAAGATGACAGACCCACCACCAAAAGGATGATGGTGCAAACACACACCGGCTACTAGCAGCAAAGGGATGATAGAGCAAACACTTGCACGATCTAACATCAACATGATGACAGACCCACCACCAAAAGGATGACGGAGCAAACTCACACCGGCTACTACCACCAAAAGGTCGATATAGAAAAACACTCGCACAATCTGACATCAACAAGATGACAGACCCACCACCAAAAGGATGATGGAGCAAACTCACACCGGCTACTACCACGAAAAGGATGATAGACCAAACACTCGCATGAACTTACATCAACAACATGACAGATCCACCACCAAAAGAATGATGGGGCAAACTCACACCGGCTACTACCACCAACGGATGATAGAGCTAACACTCGCACAATCTGACATCAACAATATCACAGAACCACCCCTAGAAGGATGACGGAGCGAAACTCACGCCGACTACTACCACCAAAAGGATGATAGAGCTAACACTCGCATATTCTGACATCAACAAGATGACAAACCCACCCCCAAAAGGATGACGGAGCGAAACTCACGCCGGCTACTACCATCAAAAGGATGATAAAGTAAAACAGTCGCACAATCTGACATCAACAAGATTACAGACCCACCACTAAAAGGATGATGGAGCAAACTCACACCGACTACTACCACAAAAAGCATGATAGAGCAAACACTCCTACAATCTGACATTAACAAGAAGATTGACCGACCACCAAAAGGATGACTGAGAAAACTCACACTGGATACTACCACCAAAGGGATGAAAGAGCAAACACTCGTACGATCTGACATCAACCAAATGACAGACACACCACGAAAAGGATGACTGAGCGAACTCACATCGGCTACTACCACCAAAAGAATGATAAAGCAAATCACTCGTACAATCTGACATCAACAAGATGGCAGACCCACCACCAACAGGATGATGGAGCAAACTCAAATCGGCTACTACCTATTGCACCCCAAAATTTGCCCAACCTTTTCTTACCTGGTTTATGTTTCATTGCATTATCATCTGCATAGTTATATCATTGCAATATCATGGTATCATTCATATAGCAGGGGATCAAGTGTTATTCTTATCAAGAGAAGCCTAGCAAGAGGTCTCACTCAAGATTGAGAGTTATCAAAGTCATCAAAAGGTGGTTTGAGTGCCTAAGGGTTTAGATGTTTAAGTGTGAATCTTCTCCTAATTTGAGGATCAAGTGAAGACCATCAGAGGGTTGTAAAGCTTTGAATGTGAATAGAAGATGTGTATAGAGCTCATGGAGTTCCTAGAGGGCCATGTTGGAGCTTAATCAAGTCATTGTGTAAAATGCAAGAGCCACAGTTGAGGTGCAAACAATTAGGGTTTCATCTGGATCAGTTCTAGGCCAACTGGACAATTGAAGAGTATCAAAGCCTACTTTAAGTCATGGAGTTCATGAAGTGATGTGATAAGACATTTGTGGTGTTGTGCCAAGATCAAATCAATAAGAATCAAGAGTGTGGGAAGTTGCTAAGTAAGGATTTCAGTGCAAAATCCCCTGTTTAGTGCCTAACTTCAAGACCAAATAAGTCAAGATACAAGTTTCAAATTTATCTTTGGCCAACATAAAACTTGTAGAGCATTTCAATACCTTTAATTTGAGTACTAGAAGTCCTCCATTGGATTTATAAAACTCAAGTTATGGTCCAGACAAGTTACAAGTCTTCAGATGCCACTGAAATTTGTCTGTGAAAATCATCTGACTTCAAAGCTATTTTTGACCTAGAAGGAAGTTTCACCTAAACTTTTGGCCAACATGAAAGTTGTTCCTCATGATCTTAGCTTACCAAATTGTATTAGAAGTCTTTCATCTGATTTGTAGAACTCAAGTTATAAGGTTTACAAGTCAAGGGTATTTTGGGAAAGTGAGATTATAGGTCACTTTCAATCATAGGCCAAAATCTCCAACTTGCACTTGTCAAATGCAATTTTGTTCCACATGAAAGTTGCTTAAAACATGATTTTAAGTGTAACCAAGTGGTCATTTGGGATTTTTTGGCTTGTAGGAAAAAGTCACTTAAAATGGCCTAAAAAAGGGAATTTTTCAAATGGATTAAGGAGGGAAAATTGACTTTTTGAGTTAGAGAACCAAAACATGGCATATGAGTACATTTTTTGAATGGAAATCACATTCTAAGAACATTGGCATCGGCAGAATTTTGAGCATAGGCCAATTTTTGGGAGTTGTCATTTAGATTACTTCACCATGAAGTTACATAATCAAAAATAGCCATTGGATCAAATACAAGGATCAAATCCTAGCCATTCACACTCCACATGCTGTTATTAGTTGAATTGAATCATCTTGGAGCCAAAACATTGCCATTTTCGTGTACCTTCAAGAGCAAAAAGTGGTGAAAATTTGAAAATTCATTTTGGGCCTAGGGGCAAGGATTGGGCTTTCTCTTGATCCATATCCATTGTATATAAGATTTCTAACCTTCACAAATCATTAGTTCTGGAAATTGGAGCAGAATTGATCAAAAACAAGCTTGAAAAATTGAAGAAAATTCAAAAAGTGAATTCCAAGATCTAGATCGTTTCAGGCCAAATTGTGAATTGAGAAAGCTTTATTGAAGATCATTGAACGATTTTGGAGAGTTTCACGAAGCTTCATCAAGGATTAAAGGCTCAGTGGAAGTTCTCCACTAGGTACTTGAATTTTGACATATCTCTCTTAATACTTGATGATTCTTTTCCATTTTCGTTTCTTTGCACTCCTTGAAGTATGTAGATCATTTTTGGATTATAATTTTTGATGTTTATGACGTTCAAAATTTGGAGCTCCAAACTTGTGAGGTTTTATATGGACTATTTTGGCATGATTTGGCTTAGTTTTTGCTTGATCTATAACCTCCATGACATAAGGATGAGTTTAGAATTAATTTGGAGAAGTTTTGTTGAACTTGAAGTTTTGGTGTCAAACTTTGTTTGATTCGTTTCTCTTTGATCTTGCATTATTAATGATTTTGGATGAGATATTTGGAATCCTTGCGAGAAGTAGATGAATTTTGATATAAAAAACTCTTAAAACGATTAAGTTTTGCATTTTTTATGTGTTGTTGAACACTTTGTGGTGGCCGGAGTTTGTGAGGAAGATGACCGGAGCTATTTCCGGTGGTGGTGGATTTAATGGAGAAGAAGAGCAGCTGCCGTTGGATCGTGAGGGGAGGGAGACAAAGTCTCCCGATCGGATGGACGAGGATGCGCCACGTGTAACGCCCCATTTTATTTAATATTATATTAATACTTTCGACTTACCGTGTGACGTTTATTTTGCAACGAGAATATTTATACTAACCGATATATCTGTTAATATATTTGGCGACGTATTATTCGGTCCGGTATTTATTTTGAGGGACCGGTAATTATTTTATTCGGTACGGTATTTATTTTGAGGGATCGGTAATTATTTTATTCGGTCTGGTATTTATTTTGAGGGACCGGTAATTATTTTATTCGGTCTGATATTTATTTTGAGGGACCGGTAATTATTTTATTCGGTCCGGTATTTATTTTAAGGGATTGGTAATTATTTTGTTCGGTCCGGTTTTCATTCTGTTCGGTTCGGTAAAATATTATTCGGACTGATACTTAATTATTTAAATTTATTTTAATTATTTAGGTTAATAATATTATTTAGTGTTATGAGTAGTATATTTTAAGAAGGGCTAGTTGGTAATTTGAATTATGTCTTGCTACTAAACAAAACCAAATACCCCTTGTTTTATGTCATAACTCACAAAACACACTTAGAGGCATTAGAGAGAGCCAGAGGGTCTTGGAGAAGAGAAGAAGAACAAAAACGGAGATCTTGGGTTTTAGGTTGGTTGAATCATCAAGAATCATTTCAAGTATATAAGGTAAGGTGTTTGATTTTCCAATACCTATAGTTAGAGTTTGATTTGGTATATTTTGATTTGGGATAAAATTTATTTTTAGGGTTTCTGAGTTGTGTTGAGTGATTTTGATAGAGGTTAGAGGAATTGATTTAGGTGTTATTGTTGTTGTTGGATTGTTATTGGATTAATTAAGAAGAATTAAATTAGAAAAAAAAACTAATTATATTAAAGTTATAAAAAAAAAATGCAGTAAAACTTATGCAGAAACTATGTTTCTGTTAAAGTTCTATTTATATTATTTAATATATTAAATAATCATATTAATTAAATACAAATATGACATAAGTTATCCAATTTAATTTGGAACCCGATTATGTTCTGATTTCTCGATTTCGGCAATTTCAGCGACGAAGCTAGTTACTCCGAATTGGACGAAAATTGACGTGCTAGCTAACTTTGACGTGTAGAACGTCGTGGTGAGGTTAGTTTTTAGAGATTACGAGTTTTTAACGGAGCGACCCGAAATAGGCCAATTTATGGTTAATTCTAAACGGGTTGCGTTTTAGTCGGTTTAAGTCGCGTATGGACAATCCGATTGTGACGTTGATAATTATGATTGATGCCGATTATTATGAATGACTTTCGCGACAATTATTGATGTTTGATTATTTTTCCATGTTTGGAATGAAGTGAATTATTTGATAATGATGTGGTGTGATTAAACATGATGTTTGTGACAGTTTATTTATAATGAATACTTGATGTGCGATGATGATGTTTTTGTTGTGTCGTGTTTGTGATGTCGTGTTGTCAAGTCACATACATTGCATTGGCGACGAGGGCTTTTATGCCAAGCGACGAGGGCTTTTATGCCAAAGCGACGATGGGCTTTATGCCAAATGTCCCTAATTATGGACAAAGCGACGGGTACCACATGCATAACATATTCGTGTCTCATGGAGTCGGTTATGTTTATTTTTGAGTCTTTTGGCATTGAGTTTTATTTGATGACTTATGATGAATTGTGATGTTGTATGATACTTTGTTTTGTGATGATTTTTATGTTAAACATAAAGTGATTATGATGTGATAAATACATGAGGATTATGAGATGAATATAACATGACGGTAAAGCGACGATATGAGTTTATGGCGATGGAGTTTATATCTTGCTTTGATATGATTATGGCGATTATGTGACGAAATTAAAGTGTTGATTCTGTACACTAAATGATGATTTAAAGTGTGTGAGATTTGAACATGTGTTAATATATTCTTATTAATCCTATACCATTTATGATTCCAAACTATTCATATATTTCATCATGCCTTTAATTATATGTTTTGGAGTATCTCACCCTTTACTTGTTTCGCCGTTGCTTTTATATTGGTAACGTGCAGGTGATCCGCGAGGATGATGTGGATTAGCTCGAGTCTCTTTATTTTGAGTCGCTATGCTCTGATAGTAGTAACACTCGGGATTTGGGCGATGTTATTATTTTGGATATGATAGTTTATGTATACTATTTTATGACTTTATGAATTTATGTATTGATGATAACTTGTTGATGCGTATATTGTGTGAATATTCATATGGTTATATGATGTTAATGATATGAATCGGTATATCCGACTTTTGATTTTTGTGATGTGCATTATAATGCAAAGTGATGAAAATGAATATGTGATACCTCAATTTATGTTTGGATGAAATTTTGAAACTCTGATATTATTATTTATTACGAGGGGTTGAATTGGGGTGTTACATTAGTGGTATCAGAGCAGGTCGGTTTGTCCGACCAAGTTGTTGAGTCTTTAGCTGTTTAACAATCAAGTATTGTTATTTGTTGATTCTAATCCTTGTTTATATGGTGAGCAGAAGTGTGATGGCCGGGAGAAATGCTGGAAGAAACAATGAGGCACTTGCTGCAGCTATGCATGCAATGGCTCAGGCGTACCAGAATCCGCCGAACGCTGACGAGAACATAGGGTCTCGTAGTTTGGCAACCTTTCAGAGGGAGAACCCTCCTACTTTTGAAGGAAAGTATGATCCCGAAGGAGCACTGGCGTGGCTGAAAGAGATAGAGAGGATATTCAGGGTGATGGATTGTACCCTTGCTCAGAAAATCCGCTATGGTACACATAAGTTGACATTGGAAGCTGACGAATGGTGGGTCGAGACCTGTCAGAGGCTAGAGCTTGCTGGAGAAGAGATCTCGTGGGAGGTATTCCGAAGGGAATTCTTGAGAAAGTATTACCCGGAGGATGTAAGAGGAAAAAAGGAGATCGAATTCCTTGAGCTAAAGCAAGGAAACCTGTCGATCACTGATTATGCGGCGAAGTTCACCAAGCTGGCTAAGTTCTATCCGCATTATGATGGACCCAATGCTGAGTTCTCTAAATGCATTAAGTTTGAAAATGGCTTACGTCCTGAGATTAAGAAAGCGGTGGGTTATCAAAAGATTCACGTCTTTGCGGATTTGATTGATAGTTGCAGGATCTTTGAAGAGGATAGTAATGCCCATTATAAAATCATGTCTGAAAAGAGAAACAAAGGTCAACAAAATCGTGGGAAGCCGTATGATGCCCCGGTTGGAAAAGGGAAAGAAAAAGTAGTCCAAGGGCGAAGGACTAGTGGGGGAGATGCCCCTGCTGGTATTGTTTGTTACAAATGTGGGAAGGCAGGACATAAAAGTAATGTTTGTAGAAGTGATGCGAGGGTTAAGGAGAATGAAGTGAGATGTTTCCGATGTGGAGAAGTGGGGCATATGACCCATGATTGCAAGCATAAGGATGTGTTTTGTTTTAATTGCGGCGAGGGGGGTCACATTAGTTCTTAATGTAAGAAGCCTAAGAGGACTCATGATTCAAGAAAAGTGTTTTCTTTGTCGGGAGCTCCGACGGCAAACGAGGATGGACTTGTTCGAGGTACTAGTTTCATTAATAGCATTCCTCTTATTACTATTATTGATACTGGTGCTACTCATAGTTTTATTGCTGCTGATTGTGTTAAGAGATTGGGTCTTACTTTATCCTCCTTGAATAGAGATATGATTGTAGAGGTCCCAGCTAAGGGAACGGTTACTACCTCCTTTGTGTGTTCAGATTGTCCTTTATCAATCTTTGATTGAGATTTCCTTGTGAATATTATTTGGTTGCCGCTTGTCGGAATGGATGTGGTCTTAGGTATGGACTGGTTGAAATCTAATTATGTTCATATCAATTGCTATAACAATTCGGTGATGTTTTCTTCCTTAGAAGAAGAAGAACGAGCTACTTTGGTAACAATGAAGCAGTTGAACGAGTTTATGAAGGAAGAGGCGTTAATGTTTTTGTTGATGGAGACTCTATCTGTTGAGAGTCAGGCTGTGATTGCAAACTTTCCAGTGGTATGCGACTTTTCCGAAGTATTCCCTGATGAGATTCCTAGTGCACCGCCAGAAAGAGAAGTTGAATTTTCTGTGGACCTTGTCCCTGGTACCAAACCTATCTCTATGGCACCATACATGATGTCCGCATCCGAGTTATCAGAATTGAAGACCCAATTAGAAGATTTGCTCGAGAAGAAGTTTGTTAGGCCAGGTGTGTCGTCGTGGGGAGCTCCTGTGTTATTGGTGAAGAAGAAGGATGGTAGCATGAGACTTTGCATCGACTACCGTCAGTTGAACAAAGTAACGATCAAGAATAGATATCCGCTTCCAAGAATTGATGATTTGATGGATCGATTGGTTGGCGCTCGCATGTTTAGTAAGATTGATTTGAGATCGAGTTACCATCAAATAAGGGTGAAAGAAGAAGATGTTCAGAAAACTGCTTTCAGGACGAGGTATGGACATTACGAGTATTCGGTGATGCCTTTCGGTGTCACTAACGCACCGGGAGTATTCATGGAATACATGAATCGTATTTTCCATCCTTACTTGGATCGTTTTGTGGTGGTTTTTATTGATGACATTCTGATTTTTTCTAAATCGGAAGAAGCACATGCGGAGCATTTGCGCATTGTGTTAGAACTTCTGAAAGAGAAGAAGCTTTATGCTAAGTTGTCAAAGTGCGAGTTTTGGTTAAGTGAAGTTAGCTTTTTAGGCCATGTCATTTCTGGTAATGGCATTGCGGTGGATCCTTCAAAAGTTGATGCGGTGTTGAGATGGGAAACTCCTAAGTCGGTTACCGAGATTAGAAGTTTCTTAGGCTTGGCTGGCTATTATAGAAGATTCATTGAAGGCTTTTCAAGGTTGGCACTTCCTTTGACAAAGTTGACTCGCAAAGGAGCTGCATTTGTGTGGGATGTCAAGTGTGAAGAAAGTTTCATGGAATTGAAGAAAAGGTTGACGATGGCTCCGATCTTGATTTTGCCTAATCCGGAGAAACCGTTTGTCGTTTATTGTGATGCTTCTAAGATGGGTTTAGGTGGTGTGCTCATGCAGAATGGAAAGGTGGTTGCTTATGCTTCTAGGCAATTGAAGGTTCATGAGAAGAATTATCCTACTCACGATTTGGAACTTGCGGCAGTTGTTTTTGTGCTTAAGATTTGGAGGCATTATCTTTATGGTTCTAGATTTGAAGTATTTAGTGACCATAAAAGTTTGAAGTACTTGTTCGAGCAGAAAGAGCTTAATATGAGACAAAGGCGGTGGCTTGAATTATTGAAAGATTATGACTTTGGATTGAATTACCATCCTGGTAAAGCGAATGTGGTGGCCGATGCCTTAAGTCGCAAGACTTTGCATATGTCACTTTTGATGGTGAAAGAGTTGGAAATGATTGAGCAATTTAGAGATATGAGTCTTGTGATCGAGGTGACGCCAAAGAGTGTTATCCTGGGGATGTTAAAGATCAATAATGATTTCCTTAATAACATTAGAGAAGCTCAGAAGTTAGATGCGAAGTTTGTTGACTTGATGGTTAGTATTGGACAAACTGAGAATGATGATTTCAAGTTGGATGCGAATGGTGTGTTGAGGTTCTGTGACAGGATTTGTATTCCTGATGATGTGGATTTGAAGAGAATGATTTTAGAAGAAAGTCACCGAAGTAATTTGAGTATTCATCCCGGAGCGACCAAAATGTACCAAGATTTGAAGAAGTTATTTTGGTGGTCTGGTATGAAAAGAGAAGTAGCTCAGTTTGTTTATGCTTGTTTGACTTGTCAGAAGTCGAAAGTGGAGCATCAGAAACCTGCTGGGCTGATGCAACCGTTAGAGATTCCGGAATGGAAATGGGATAGCATTTCTATGGATTTCGTGACGGGGTTACCGAATACACCAAGAGGACATGATGCGATATGGGTGATCGTTGATAGGCTCACAAAGTCGACTCACTTTATTCCTATTAACATCATTTATCCCGTATCAAAGTTGGCGGAAATTTATACGCATGTGATAGTGAGATTACATGGTATTCCTCTTTGTATCGTTTCGGATAGAGATCCGAGGTTCACTTCAGATTTTTGGAAAAGCTTGCAAGAAACTTTGGGTTCTAAGTTGAGGTTAAGTTCAACTTATCATCCTCAAACCGATGGTCAGACGGAGAGAACAATTCAATCTTTAGAAGATTTATTGCGGGCTTGTATTCTTGAACACGGTGGTTCATGGGATACTTATATTCCTTTGATTGAGTTCACTTATAACCACAGTTTTCACTCGAGTATTTGAATGGCACCTTTCGAGGCTTTGTATGGTCGGAGGTGTAGAACTCCTTTGTGTTGGCATGAGTCAGGTGAAAGTGTGGTGCTTGGACCGGAGTTGGTTAGAGAGACAACCGAGGCGGTTAAGATGATTAGAGAAAAGATGAGAATTTCGCAAAGTAGGCAAAAGAGTTACCTTGATAAAAGAAGGAAAGATTTGGAATTTCAGTCGGGTGATCATGTGTTTCTACGAGTTACTCCTACAACCGGTGTTGGAAGAGCTTTGAAATCAAAGAAGTTAACTCCTCGCTTTATTGGTCCTTACCAAATCACTAGTAAAGTGGGAAAAGTGGCTTATCGAGTGGCGTTACCGCCGAATCTTTCGAACTTGCACGACGTATTTCATGTGTCGTAACTTCGGAAGTATGTTCTGGATCCTTCACATGTGATTGAGATGGATGATATTCAAGTTCGAGACAATCTTACGGTGGAGACGATGCCGTTGAGGATTGAAGATTGAGAGATAAAGACCCTTCGTGGTAAGGAGATCTCTTTGGTCAAGGTTATGTGGATAGGAGCAGCTGGTGAAAGCGCAACGTGGGTGTTTGAAAGCAAGATGCAGGACTCATATCCCGAGCTTTTTGAGTCAGGTAAATTTTCGAGGACGAAATTCTTTTAAGTGGGGGAGAGTTGTAACGCCCCGTTTTATTTAATATTATATTAATACTTTCGAGTTACCGTTTGACGTTTATTTTGCGACGAGAATATTTATACTTGAGGGACGTATTATTCGGTCCGGTATTTATTTTGAGGGACCGGTAATTATTTTATTCGGTCCGGTATTTATTTTGAGGGACCGGTAATTATTTTATTCGGTCCGATATTTATTTTAAGGGACCGGTAATTATTTTGTTCAGTCCGGTTTTCATTCCGTTCAGTTCGGTAAAATATTATTCGGACTGATACTTAATTATTTGGAGTTATTTTAATTATTTAGGTTAATAATATTATTTAGTGTTATGAGTAGTATATTTTAAGAAGGGCTAGTTGGTAATTTGAATTATGTCTTGCTACTAAACAAAACCAAATACCCCTTGTTTTATGTCATAACTCACAAAACACACTTAGAGGCATTAGAGAGAGCTAGAGGGTCTTGGAGAAGAGAACAAGAACAAGAACACAGAGCTTGGGTTTTGGGTTGGTTGAATCATCAAGAATCATTTCAAGTATATAAGGTAAGGGGTTTGATTTTCCAATACCTATAGTTAGAGTTTGATTTGGTATATTTTAATTTGGGATAAAATTGATTTTTAGGGTTTATGAGTTGTGTTGAGTGATTTTGATAGAGGTTAGAGGAATTGATTTAGGTGTTATTGTTGTTGTTGGATTGTTATTAAATTAATTAAGAAGAATTAAATTAGAAAAAAAAAACTAATTATATTAAAGTTATAAAAAAAAATTATGCAGTAAACCTTATGCAGAAATTATATTTCTGTTAAAGTTCTATTTATATTATTTAATATATTAAATAATTATATTAATTAAATACAAATATGACATAAGTTAGCCAATTTAATTTGGAACCCGATTATGTTCTGATTTCTCGATTTCGGCAATTTCGGCGACGGAGCTAGTTACTCGGAATTGGACGAAAATTGACGTGCAAGCTAACTTTGACGTGTAGAACGTCGTGGTGAGGTTAGTTTTTAGAGATTACGAGTTTTTAACGGAGCGACCCGAAATAGGCCAATTTACGGTTAATTCTAAACGGGTTGCGTTTTAGTCGGTTTAAGTCGCGTATGACAATCCGATTGCGACGTTGATAATTATGATTGATGCCGGTTATTATGAATGACTTTTGCAACGATTATTGATGTTTGATTATTTTTCCATGTTTGGAATAAAGTGAATTATTTGATAATGATGTGGTGTGATTAAACATGATGTTTGCGACGGTTTATTTATAATGAATACTTGATGATATGCGATGCGATGATATATTTATCTTGATGTGGATAAGTATGGAGATGTGGGCTTTATGCCAATCTTGATGCGCGATGATGATGTTTTTGTTGTGTCGTGTTTGTGATGTCGTGTTGTCAAGTCACATACATTGCATTGGCGACGAGGGCTTTTATGCCAAGAGACGAGGGCTTTTATGCCAAAGCGACGATGGACTTTATGCCAAATGTCCCTAATTATGGACAAAGCGACGGGTACCACATGCATAACATAGTCGTGTCTCATGGAGTCGCTTATGTTTATTTTTGAGTCTTTTGGCATTGAGTTTTATTTGATGACTTATGATGAATTGTGATGTTGTATGATACTTTGTTTTGTGATGATTTTCATGTTAAACATAAAGTGATTATGATGTGATAAATTCATGAGGATTATGCGATGAATATAACATGACGGTAAAGCGACGATATGAGTTTATGGCGATGGAGTTTATATCTTGCTTTGATATGATTATGGCGATTATGTGACGAAATTAAAGTGTTGATTCTATACACTAAATGATGATTTAAAGTGTGTGAGATTTGAACATGTGTTAATATATTCTTATTAATCCTATACCATTTATGATTCCAAACTATTCATATATTTCATCATGCCTTTAATTATATGTTTTGGAGTATCTCACCCTTTACTTGTTTCGCCGTTGCCTTTATATTGGTGACGTGTAGGTGATCCGCGAGGATGATGTGGATTAGCTCGAGTCTCTTTATTTTGAGTCTCTCTGCTCTGATAGTAGTAACACTCGGGATTTGGGCGACGTTATTATTTTGGATATGATAGTTTATGTATACTATTTTATGACTTTATGAATTTATGTATTGATGATAACTTGTTGATGCGTATATTGTGTGAATATTCATATGGTTATATGATGTTAATGATATGAATCGGTATATCCGACTTTTGATTTTTGTGATGTGCATTATAATGCAAAGTGATGAAAATGAATATGTGATACCTCAATTTATGTTTGGATGAAATTTTGAAACTCTGATTTTATTATTTATTACGAGGGGTTGAATTGGGGTGTTACACCACGCGTCCCAGGCCCCAAACGACGTCGTTTGGCAGGCGTGAGGGAGCCACGCGCGCGCGGGATCGGTCCCCGCCGGTGTGCATTTGTCTCTTTTTCTTTCATTTTTATTTGCTATTTTGTTTTACTAATTTCATTTGTTTCATGGGCCTAGCGCCCTGCTGTTTGCACCTCCATATGTTGCCCAATCTTCGTTTTGCATGTGTTTTAATTGCTGTTTATACCGTTTATTTTCTGTTTTAATTTTAGTTGGTTTTATTTTCTGTTTTGTTGCTGTTCCAATTTAAATCATTTAAAATAGTTCCAATTGTCATAAAAATACACAAAAATAATTTTCAGAAACCTTAAGATGTCTAGTTTTTTCTTGATATTTTATTTTATTTTATTCATTTCATTTTCTATTTTAAAACAAATTAAATGTTGGAGCTGTTTTATTTGATTTAAATTGCAGTTCTGTCCTTTCTTGATTTTATTTTCATGTTTAAACTTCTTATTTTTGCATGAGTCTTTTTTAGCATTGTATTAACATGTTAATTGATCTCTGGATATTTGTTTCATCTTTTTTTAGTGTTGTTTCCTTGTGATTTGAATTTGATGGTGCGATAATACTTAGAAGGGGGGTTGAATAAGTATGAAAGATTAAAACTTAGAATTAAAACACAATTATTTTTATCCTGGTTCGTTGAACTCAACTACTCCAGTCCACCCTTCCTAGAGTGATTTGCCTTTCTCAAACAAGGACTTAATCCACTATTTAATCAAACAGATTACAATAGTAACACCTAAGAACAACTGTTCTTAGTCTTCTCAAGAGCTACTGATTCCAACTGAAACCTCTTAAGGAAATCCTTTACAATCAATCTAAATCTAATACAAGAGTAAGAATGCTTCTAAAAAGCTTTTATCACAACAGTGATATTTCTCTTAAGTTTAAGTACAATTAATTCTAAGAATGAATATGAAAGTATGAGAGCTTGAATGTTTTAATTCTTTTTTAGCAAAACGTCTAACTGAAGAATTTGGTGGAGTCTTGCTTTTATAGGCAGCTGATCCAAGGTGAGCTGCACGTTGAGAAGAGTGCCCCAAAAGGTCTAAGCCTTCTTGTCTTCACATCAAGTGACCTTTCCTAGAAGAAGAAAGCACAAAAAATCCTTTTTGTCTGTGTTCTTGTGTCTAGCACAAATAAGGAAAGAGACGTTTGATTTACTCCAACGGATATAATCTTTGAATATTTCTTCTTCAGTTTTCAGCAAGTTCATCAGAGTCTGATTGGGTCAGAGTCTTCTAATGATGATCAGAACTTTGCTGGATCAGAGTCTTCTGCATCATGTGTGCTTTCAGCGTGTTAAATATCAGAGCATATTTGAAACAGAACTTCAGTACTGGCAGCTTTAGTACTTTCAGAATCTTCTGTAGAAACTATGCTTTGAAAAACTCTTCATACAATATTCTTCTTTGCTTCAGATGCTTCTGACTTGCTTCAGATGCTTTTGACTTGCTTCTCATTCTTCTGGAGCTTCTGCTTCAGAATCTTCTGGAGCTTCTTGCCTCAGATCCTTCTAGAGGCTACGCTCAGGATCTTCTGTTAGCAGCAATCAGAATCTTCTAATGTATGCATCTGGCGCTACAGATTCTAGCTAGTTTCTTGTATTCAATTCTGATTTGCTTCTGGAGTTTTAATTTCTTTACTATCTGCAGTAAAAACTCTCAAGCAAATTTTAGAGTATATAATTCTTAAATAAAAAATTTCCTAATAGTTATCATCAAAACATAAAGATATTATTAAGAATCAATCTGTGTTCTAACAATCTCCCCCTTTTTGATGATGACAAAAACATCAGAAATTTTGTTTAATTGAAAATATTAAAATTATAACTCCCACTGAGATGATGAATCTCCCCTGAGTTAAATACAAATAAGGAATATAAACTTCCCTTTTGTCTTGAGTAATCTTCCGAGTTAGATCTTGTTTGTTCTTTTAACATTTGAAAGTCAAAATGTCTTGCAGATTTAATATTCAGAGTTTGATAATGGTCAAATGATCGGAGAGACTCAAAGTTTCTTTTATAGAATGTACTTATCAAATGTTCTGAAATAGTCAGATTAAATGTTAGATAGAATAAATATGTCTGAAGTTTCATTCTGCTGAAGTTATATTAAACAGTTCAGATCTATATTTTCTCCCCCTTTTTTGTCATAAGCAAAAAGTAAAAAACTTTAAAAAGACAATTAAAAAAGAAACAGTAAATAAGATAAATCAGTGGAGAAAAACTTTGATTCATTCAATAGAGCAGATCAAGAGTACATGCATCAGAAGATATATCAATAAAGTACATAGGCAAACATCAGATGCAAAAACATTAGAATGAAAAAAAATGAAAATCTAAGAGTGTTTGGACAAAAGCATCTTCAATAGATCTGTAATCTCAAAGGAGGATTGCTCTTGCTTGGACATCCACTTAGCCATAGTTTCATTCTTTTGATCTTGCTTTGACATCCATTTTGTCATACCCTCAGACTTCTTATCCTGTTTTGCCATCCAGGACTTGATCTCTGATTGGCCAGCTTCCAGAGCAGCAATCTTATCTTCAAAATCTGGATGTTCTTTCTTTATCTCAGATGAAGAAGTATGATTAGGTTCTAGAGCTTGAACAGAGTCAATTTCCATGGGTTCTGTAGAGTCTGGAGCATTAGAGCTAGAAGGAGGGTCTACCAGAGTCATAGCCAACGGATTTTCCTCAGATGCAATGTCAGTAGTTTCTGCTGAAGGTGGAGGAGCATCTATAAGGAGCAGAGGTTCATATTTCTTGACAATCCAGAATAGAGTCCTTGCAGCTTCAGCAAATCTGAGCTTCGCATCATCAGAGCATATGTTCTTCAGATTGGAGGCCACAGAGTTGAATCTGTTGATGAATCCATTCCAGATGATATCAGATTCTTTGGCATCCATCGTTGCTGAGCATTTCTTCTGTACAGTACCTAAATACAACTGTATTTCTTGCAAAAATGATTGAAATAAAGGATTAATATTAAGTCTGGGCTTAGGATGTAACAGAGTTTCCAGAGTTACAGGTTTTGGTTGGGGAGTTGGTGGAAAAAGAGATTTCTGAATAGAGATCAGAGGAGGAGGATAGTATGGAATGAAAGGTATTTCAGGAGCTTTTTCTTTGGATCTGATTAAGGAATTTAACAGATGAGGTTTTGCTCTGGTGTGAAGGGTAACTACATCAAAAGGTTTATTTGAGTAGGTTTGAAAGGCAGATTTGGGGGGTTCATCAGATGCAACATTGTTATCAGATGTAATTGGTAGAGCTAAGGCAACAACTTTATCAGACTTTGCAGAACAGAATATAGGTCCTAAGGATCCTACATCTGACATGGATTTTATATAGTCAAGAATCACAGATGGAAGGGTCATGGTGAGTTTTGGTTTCAGAGGGTTGATAGGGTCAGATGGTTCAACTCTGTCATAAAAGTCTTTGAGTTTGAAACCATAAGCTAGATTATGAAATAGAGATGATACTTGGGCACAAGATATAGATGATCTTGGGTTTGAATTTGGGATTAATATTTCAGATGATGGTGCAGGTGTGGGAATAGGATCTGGAATGGGAGCTTTTGAAGGTATAATGGGTTCAGGTTGGTTTACCTCAGAGTCTCTGTGAGATGGAGAGACTAGAAAGTCTGAGTGGATGTCTGATTCTGAGGAGTTTGAGGAGGTGGTTGGTGTGCAGGAAGTAGAAGATACTTGAAACATAGGTTTTAAAGGTGTGACATCAAGAACTTCTGTCTCAGGAATGTGAGGTTCAGAAGTGTTGGTTGGTTCTGAAGGAATTTCAGAGGGTTTTGTTGGTTGTTCTGAGGTAGGTGAATCAGATGGAATTGTGATTGGTTCTGATGAAATTGGAACAGGTGTTATTTTTGTAGGTTCAGATGCAGTGGGTTCAGATGATTTTGATGGTGGATTATTTGATGGTGGTTGATTTTCAGAGGCTTTTTCTGGTTGAGATTCTTGTGGTTTTTCTGGTTGTTTTTCTTGTGGGTGCTTTTGTTGTTCAGATTGCTTTTGTTTAGATTGTTCAGAGGATTTTTGTTGTACAGAAGGTTGTGGTTGTTGTTCTGTAGGTTGTTGTTCTGATGATTGTTTCTGTGAAGATTGTTTTTGTGGAACAAACTGTTTGATTTGGATTTTTGGTTGAGATGATTGTGGTACAGAGACTTTTGGTGTTTGAATGGTTTTTGTTGTTGTTGGTGTTGGAACAGAAGTTTGTTTTTGTGGTGATTTTGAACTTGGTGCAGTAACAGAAGTAGTTTGTGTAGAGGGTGGTTTTGGAACAGACTTAATATTAGAATTATTTAAAGCAATTGTATTTGCAGAAGATACAGAAGATTTAGTACCTTTTATCTTGATCCTCTTGGCTGGTACAGAAGAAGTGTCTCCAGATTCTTTTCACTTCAAGAGCTTCTGTGGCTTCTCAGCAATCTTGACCTTCTTCTGAGCAGGTGCAGCTTCTGCTTCTGGCTGAGTCCTCTTTCTTTGGAGTTCTTCTTCTTCTTCTTCTTCTTCTTCTTCAACATCAGGTAGGGGTTGTCTTGCTAGCTGTATTACGTTTGCAGGAACAGGCTTTCCTTCTTTCTTACATTTATCAATGTACATAACAACAATGTGTCTTGGCTCTTCAGCAAAGAACAGTGGAAAGTCATCTACAGGAATCCTCTTCTTACTTAGTTCAGACATATTCAGCTTCTTGGGAGTTGTTGTGAGTTCATCAACTATTTTGAGTCTCTGAAGACTTTTGGCATTCAAAGGCTTTCCCATTATGAATTCCAATTCCTCTGTAACTCCAGCAGCGTACAGAGCAGTGACCAATCCATTTTCAGTTAGAAGATCTGAGATCAACCTTCCAAAAGGGATCCAGGTTCTGATCTTCTGTCCTTTTTCTTTCACATTCTCTCTAGATGCATTTATATGGTTCCACAGATGCATAAAAAGAATATATGGAAGATCTACCTTGGTGCTCTGACTGAGGCAATACATGAAATAGAGCTGTTCATTATTGACATAGTCTGGAGAGTTTGTTGACTTCCTATGATGAATGCATCCCATGAAGATCTTAGCCCAAATCTTGTAGTCAGGCTTCAGATCCTTGAACTTGTTAGAAGCTTGACCAGCATTCATCACTTCTTCATACACCTCATCCATATCCACACGCCCAGCTGGCAAGTGGGAAACACCATCTGTTTCTTCATATCCAATTAACTTTCTGATCAGATCTTCTGTTATAATGATTTCTTTTCCCAGTACAGAAGATAGGATGAACTTAGGGTAAACTGAGGCATGGATCCAGAACTCTTTCACAAGGAGGGGATAAATTGGTCCAAAGAGTCTATCAAAGTACTTTACCCATCCTTGAGCACCAATGATAGAACGAAACTCAAAGCCATTTTATGCAAGTGAATCAAATTCTACCATTGATTCACACAAAACCTCCAACTTTTCAACAGGGGTTAAAAGAGTTCTTTTGGGAGGAGAATAAGGAGCAACACCCATGTTTGCAGAAGTAACTGCAGCCATTGAAGATTGGATTTGAGCAGCTGTTGAAGATGAAGTTGCCATTGAAGATTGTTTTGTCACACGCTTAGGGTTTTTATGCAGAGAGAAGAGAAGATGAAAATGCATAAATTTTCTGAGATTGTGAAAAGTGTGAAAGTGAAGATAGGTCAAGTATTTATACTAAAACATTTAGGCATACCATCAGTCAGAATTTTTTGCACGTTTGAGAAAGCATTAAATGCAAAGAATAATAATCATTTCAAACATTTATTGCTTCTAAAAAATTGGGGGGAAAATCAAGATTTTCACTATTCAAACTTCACCTCAAACGTCTCTTCAGTAATGTACACGCCACCTCTGCAGATTTGGTGTGACACGTGTTTGCTTGCATGTGTTCTGAATTCTTTTGAGAAATGAAACGTTAACCAACGTTCAGATCCTCTAAGGATTGTTAGTTCAGAGTTTCACAGAAAAAATATTAAGCATAATAAGTTAGCAATCAGAAGAAACACTTCAGAGCATTAGGCATTTTTGCATCTGTAAAAATTTGCTTCTGACAAATATCATTCTGGACAAAAATCCATACCAATATTTTTCAGAATAAATTTGAATCTATCTTCAAGAAGGGGTTTTGTAAAAATATATGCCCATTGATGATCTGTATCAACAAAGGCTAAATTTATGATTCCCTTCTGAACATAGTCTCTGATGAAATGATGCTTAATTTCTATATGTTTTGCCTTAGAGTGTAAAATGGGATTCTTGGACAAACATGTAGCAGAAGTATTATCACAAAAGATAGAAATGTTACTTTCAAATATTTGATAATCTTCTAGCTGACTTTTCATCCAGAGCATCTGCGTGCTACATCCAGCAGCAGCAATGTATTCTGCCTCTGTGGTTGAAAGTGCAATTGTGGGTTGCTTCTTGCTGTACCAGGAGATTAGATTTCTTCCTAGAAATTGACAACTTCCAGAAGTACTTTTCCTTTCCACTCTGTCTCCAGCGTAGTCAACATCACAGAATCCAACTAATTTAAAATCATCAGATTTTCTGTAACACAAACCCACATTAGAAGTACCTTTCAGATACCTTAGAATCCTCTTGACAGCTGTCAAGTGTGATTCTCTAGGATATGATTGGAATCTAGCACACAAGCAAACATTGAACAATATGTCAGGTCTAGAAGCAGTTAGATAAAGAAGAGAACCAATCATACCTCTGTAGAGCTTCTGGTCTACTTTCTTAATTACCTTTTCCTTGCCAAGTGAGCTAGTAGGATGCATGGGAGTCTTTGCCAGCTTACTATCAGTCACGTTAAATTTCTTCAGAAGTTCTTTAACATATTTGGTCTGATGTATGTAAGTGCACTCTGGAGTTTGATTAACTTGGATTCCTAGAAAGAATCTGAGTTCTCCCATCATGCTCATTTCAAATTTTGCCTGCATACATGTAGCAAACTCCTTTCCAAGCATAATATTTGTTGATCCAAAAATAATATCATCTACATAAATTTGAAAAATTAGAAGATCTTTCTTAATTGATTTACAAAAGAGTGTTGTATCCACTTTGCCTCTGATGAAATTTTTCTCCAGAAGAAAATTGCTCAATCTCTCATACCAAGCTCTAGGAGCTTGTTTTAAACCATATAGAGATTTCTTTAGTTTGAAAACATGATCTGGAAATTTTTCATTTTCAAAACCAGGAGGTTGGTGGACATAAAATTCTTCTTCTATAATACCATTAAGAAAGGCACTTTTAACATCC
Organism: Lathyrus sativus; assembly: GCA_963859935.3. Classification (NCBI taxonomy): domain Eukaryota; kingdom Viridiplantae; phylum Streptophyta; class Magnoliopsida; order Fabales; family Fabaceae; genus Lathyrus; species Lathyrus sativus. The sequence goes on along the minus strand of OZ012740.1, from coordinate 249,127,106 downwards.
ATCTGATACAGAGTGATGTTATTTTGTGCAGCAAATGAAATAAGAAGGCGTATAGATTCTAACCTTGCCACTGGAGCATATGTCTCAGTGTAATCAATACCTTCTTGTTGACTGTACCCTTGAGCTACAAGCCTTGCCTTATTCCTTTCAACTTCTCCTTTCTCATTTAGCTTATTTCTGAAGACCCATTTTGTACCAATTATATTGAATCCTTGTGGTCTTTGAACTAGATCCCATACATCATTTCTGGTAAATTGATTTAGCTCTTCTTGCATAGAAATAATCCAATCATTGACTTGCAGAGCTTCATCTACAGAAGATGGTTCAATTTCTGACACCAGTCCAAATAGTGATGCTTCAGATGATCTTAGAAAGGATCTTGTTCTGATGGGATCATCCTTCTTTCCAATAATGACATCCTCTGGATGAGAAGCTTTAATTCTGGATGATGATCCTCTAATAGTTGATTCTTCATAAATGTTTAGATTATTCATCTGAGAAGTTAAAGGAATAGCATCTGGCGTTGCTTCTGGTTCCTTCACTTGAATTTTGTCTGCTTCTGGGACTTCAGAGTCAATGAAGACTACTTCTCTATCTGCAGAGTTTTCAGACTGCTGTGGCTTTTCAGAGCCAAGCTTATCATCAAATCTGACATGAATGGATTCTTCCACAATCTATGTCTCAGTGTTGTATACTTTGTAGCCTTTAGAGCGTTCAGAATATCCAAACATGAAACACTTCTGTGCTTCGGAATCAAACTTGTTCAGATTTTCCTTAGTATTTAACATATAGCAAATACATCCAAAAGGATGAAAATATGAAATGTTGGGCTTTTTGTTCTTCCATAGTTCATATGGAGTCTTCTTCAAAAGAGGTCTTACAGACACTCTATTCTGAATGTAACAGGCTGTGTTGATTGCTTCTACCCAAAAGTGTTTTGCCAGATTTGTCTCATTGATCATGGTTCTGGCCATTTCTTGCATAGTTCTGTTTTTCCTCTCTACAACTCCATTCTGTTGTGGAGTTCTAGGACAGGAAAAATCATGAGCAATGCCATTTTCAGAAAAATATTTTTCAAAATAATTATTTTCAAATTCACCACCATGATCACTTCTGACTTTTATAATTTTGAAATCCTTTTCATTCTGGACTTGCTTGCAGAAGTCAAAGAACACAGAATGTGACTCATCCTTGTGTTTTAAGAACTTTACCCATGTCCATCTACTATACTCATCAACAATGACTAATCCATACTTTTTGCCTCTGATGGATGCAGTTTTCACTGGTCCAAACAGATGAATATGAAGTAATTCTAGTGGTTTGGAAGTAGAAACAACATTTTTTGATTTAAATGAAGATTTTTAAAACTTCCCTTTTTGGCATGCTTCACAAAGAGCATCTGAAGTGAACTTCAGATTAGGGAGTCCTCTGACAAGATTAAGTTTATTAATCTGAGATATACGTCTCATATTAATATGGCCCAATCTTCTGTGCCAGACCCATTGCTCTTCATTAACAAACAAGAGGCGTTTAACATTTTGAAATTTAAGTTCTGAAAGATTTATTTTATAAATGTTGTTTTTCCTCTTACCACTAAATAGGATAGAGCCATCCTTTTGACTAATAGCTTTACAACATTTTTGATTAAAGGTGATATCATAACGATTGTCACTTAATTGACTTATGGACAATAAGTTATGCTTTAACCCTTCAACAAGTAAAACATTATTAATAGAGGGAAGTTTACCATTTCCAATAGTTCCAGATCCAATGATCTGGCCCTTCTGGTTCCCTCCTAACTTCACGTCACCTCCAGATCTAAGTTCCAGGCTTTGGAACATAGACTTTTCTCCTGTCATGTGTCGTGAGCATCCAGAGTCCAGGTACCATGATTGGCGTCCTGACCTTGCTGCTAAGAACATCTGCAATAGGAATTATTTTACTTTTAGGTACCCAGATCTTCTTGGGTCCTTTGAGGTTAGTTGATTTGTAGGTTTGTCTAAACTTCTGTTTTTCAACATAATGTTTATTCTGACTTGCCTTAGGTTTAAACACATAAATATTCTTCTTAGAGCTTGTGTGTTTAATGTCATTTAAGTGACCAAACTTAAATTGAGAGTAAAGAGGTGTCTTCTTGATGAAAAGTTTGTCAACTGATTTTGGATTACTTCCAGATGAAGATTCATATCCAATACCTCTTCTGTTGTTCCCACTAACACCATAGATCATAGAAGCCATCTTGCTTCTGTCTATGCTCTTAGTAAGAAATCTCTGAAAGCTAGAGTCATATTTTTCTAAAATGTTTTCACATGAATTAGTCTCAGATTCAGATTCTTGTTGAGTTGTTTCAAAGTCATTTTTGATTTTCAGATTAATTTCTTTTTGCTCAACAAGTTCTGTCTTCAGAAGATCAATCTCAGATTCAAGACTGCTTTTCAGCTTCTTGTATTTGAGTTTGATATTGTTATAACTTTTCAGAACTTCTGATAAAACTTTTATCAGTTCTTATTTAGTAAGTTTAGCCATTACCTCTTCAGCGTCATCGTCAGATTCAAAATCTGATTCATATCCTGAGGTTCCTTCCTCCTGATCTTCTGTGCTGGCCATCAGTGCAACATTGGCACATTCTTCTTCTGATTCAGAAGATGATTCAGATTCATCTGAGTCATCCCATGTTGCCATCAGAACCTTCTTCTTTTTGTTAAACTTCTTCTTGGGTTTTTCTTTTTGAAGTTTGGGGCAATCATTCTTGTAATGCCCAGGTTCTTTGCACTCATAGCACACAACTTCTTTCTCCAGATCTTCTGTGCCCAGAAGATTCCTTTCTATGATCAGATTTTCTGAAGTTGTTGAACTTCTTTCCCTTGTGCTTCCAGAGTCTGTTGATCCTTCTAGACAGCATGGATAATTCATCTTCTTCTTCTTCAAAAGAAGATTCTTCAGAGCTTTCTTCAATAACCTGCAAAGCTTTAGCATATTTATTAGATTTTAAAGCAACAGATTTACCTTTTTCTTTCTTCTGAGGTTCATCTTCCTCAAGCTCAATTTCATGGCTCCTCAGTAAGCTGATGAGTTCTTCTAAAGAGATCTTGTTCAGATCTTTAGCCATCTTCAAGGAAGTCACCATTGGTCTCCATCTGGTAGGTAGACTTCTGATGATTTTCTTTACATGATCTGATGTAGAGTATCCCTTGTCCAGAAACTTTACCCCAGCTGTGACGATCTGAAATCTGGAGAACATAGCTTCAACAGATTCAGAGTCTTCCATCTTGAAGGCCTCATACTTCTGGATCAGAGCCAGAGCCTTTGTTTCCTTGACTTGAGAGTTTCCCTCATGAGTCATCTTTAAGGATTCAAACATATCAAAAGCAGTTTCCCTGTTTGTAATTTTTTCATACTCAGTATGAGAAATTGCATTCAATAATATTGTTCTGGCCTTGTGATGATTTCTAAAATCTTTCTTCTGAGCATTTGTCATAGATTTTATGTCTATCTTCTTGCCATTCCCATCTGTGGGATGAACATATCCATCTATGACTAGATCCCATAAACCAACATCATATCCAAGAAAAAAACTTTCAATTCTGTCTTTCCAGTAATCAAATTTTTCCCCATCAAACATAGGGGGTTTGGTGCTGATTTTGTCCCTTTCTTCATATTTATTGTTAATGTTGGATATTGTATTATCAACCATTGTAACAAATAAATATATATCAAAGTATTTCTCTCTGGATCTTTACTGTCACTGTTAAGTGGTAGCACACACAGAACCGGAGCTCTGATACCAACTGAAGGTGAGATAATACTTAGAAGGGGGTTGAATAAGTATGAAAGATTAAAACTTAGAATTAAAACATAATTATTTTTATCCTGGTTCGTTGAACTCAACTACTCCAGTCCACCCTTCCTAGAGTGATTTGCCTTTCTCAAACAAGGACTTAATCCACTATTTAATCAAACAGATTACAATAGTAACACCTAAGAACAACTGTTCTTAGTCTTCTCAAGAGCTATTGATTCCAACTGAAACCTCTTAAGGAAATCCTTTACAATCAATGTAAATCTAATACAAGAGTAAGAATGCTTCTAAAAAGCTTTTATCACAACAGTGATATTTCTCTTAAGTTTAAGTACAATTAATTCTAAGAATGAATATGAAAGTATGAGAGCTTGAATGTTTTAATTCTTTTTCAGCAAAACGTCTAACTGAAGAATTTGGTGGAGTCTTGCTTTTATAGGCAGCTGATCCAAGGTGAGCTGCACGTTGAGAAGAGTGCCCCAAAAGGTCTGAGCCTTTTTGTCTTCACATCAAGTGACCTTTCCTAGAAGAAGAAAGCACAAAAAATCCTTTTTGTCTGTGTTCTTGTGTATAACACAAATAAGGAAAGAGACGTTTGATTTACTCCAACGGATATAATCTTTGAATATTTCTTCTTCAGTTTTCAGCAAGTTCATCAAAGTCTGATTGGGTCAGAGTCTTCTAATGATGATCAGAACTTTGCTGGATCAGAGTCTTCTGCAGCATGTGTGCTTTCAGCGTGTTAAATATCAGAGCATATTTGAAACAGAACTTCAGTACTGGCAGCTTTAGTACTTTAAGAATCTTCTGTAGAAACTATGCTTTGAAAAACTCTTCATACAATATTCTTCTTTGCTTCAGATGCTTTTGACTTGCTTCAGATGCTTCTGACTTGCTTCTCATTCTTCTGGAGCTTCTGCTTCAGAATCTTCTGGAGCTTCTTGCCTCAGATCCTTCTGGAGGCTACGCTCAGGATCTTCTGTTAGCAGCAATCAGAATCTTCTAATGTATGCATCTGGCGCTACAGATTCTAGCTAGTTTCTTGTATTCAATTCTGATTTGCTTCTGGAGTGTTAATTTCTTTACTATCTGCAGTAAAAACTCTCAAGCAAATTTTAGAGTATATAATTCTTAAATACAAAATTTCCTAATAGTTATCATCAAAACATAGAGATATTATTAAGAATCAATATGTGTTCTAACAGAATTGCCTTTTGTTCCCTCTCCATTGCTGCCTTTGTTTAGGGCACTCTTGGTGTTTGCCCTCTATTGGGGCACTTCCCTTTTGATTCTTAATATCCCCTTTTGACCCCTGGTCCCTGATACCTTATGGGTCCTTTGAGATTTTATTTGGCATGTTTAGATGCATTTTCATATTTTTCATGTATTTTGCAAGTTGCTTGTGTTTGTGTTGTTTTCTCTTGAGTGCCTTTGCTTGTTTGGCTTGGTTGGTGACTTTGGAGCTTGCTTGGCTTGGAATCCTTTTTGGGAGGTCTTCTAGACTTAATGTAGCCGTTGTGTCTTGAAGATTGAAGCTTGGAGTTGGAGTTTCCTTTTCTTTTAGGAGTTGTTTTTAGGAGCTTAGGAACTAGGGTTTTAGGAAGAGCTATTATAGCTAGTTTTGGTTTTGTTTCATCAAACATAGAATGCATTGAGTGCTTCTATTCCATACAATGACATGAAGTCCTCCTAGGGAAACTCCATCTCTCCATTGGAGGGATGTGTGGTATGCCCATAGTTGAGTAGAACTTTGAGGATACCTTTCCATTTCAATGTTGGTACTTGATGATTTCCTTTGGTTTTCATTAAGTTTTCAACATTTCAACCTTGATCTTGGTGATTGTTCCTCTGCTTGGAGTGTGCTTGCTAGAGCTTGAAGATGAAGTTCGATAGAGCTTGAGATAGAAGCTAGCTTGAAGATGAAGTCTTGCTGTCGACTTTGCTGTCTTTTCAACTGTGCTGTTTAGAGCTTGCTGTTGCTGTCTGCTGTAGGAGTTTGTTGCTGCTGCTTGGGTTGCCTCCTCTGTATCTTTAGTTTTTCTCTGTATTGTCTGTTTGCTTGTGTTGATTACCTCTAGGTTTAAGGTGGAACATGTCTCCTCTTGCCTGTTGTTTTCTCCTTTGCTTCACTGGTTGATAACACGAAATCATATAGATATTTTCATGCATAATTCAACTAAAGTCTAACCGTTTTCGATCCGATTTCGGGTTATTTCCGTGTATTTGTCTGATGTTTTTGCAGGTATTCAACGATCACGTCTAAACAAGGCAACATGAATAAAAGAAGCAATCCCAGATGAAATATGGACGAAAAAGGAGTGAAAACACAATGAAAAGCGCATCAGACTGTTTTTGCTGATGTGACGACCGTCACAGATGCATGACGACCGTCACACGGGTGACGACCGTCACACCTTGTGACGACCGTCATGCAGGCAAAAACGCCCCACTCAGATTACACGTCAAAAGAGCAGTTCCAATTCCCATTAAGTGGTCCACTACTCCCTAAATTATCTGCCTCAAGGTCCATCATCCTCAGAGATAACCGTTGGGATTCCACTTCTATAAAAAGGGAAGCAGGGGACTTCAGAAAGAGAGCTGCATTCATACCACGAAGTGCTGCCGAATTTAATTTCCAGAGCAAATTTACTTTCCAGTTTTTATTTGTATTCCTTTCCTTTATTTCCCTTTTCATTTCCTCATTTCCATTTCCGCTCTTCTGTAATACCTATTGCACTGTACGATCAATTTGGAACTAAAGACAGAATCCTGCCAACATCTGTGGAGGATCTGCCCAAAGGCCAATTGGCATTATTTACAGGTTTTCGTTTTGATCGACTTCTGTTTTATTATAATGCAATTTATTATTTATTATTATTATTTATGTTTTATTCTTCCCAATTCCATGTCTAGCTAAACTTAGGCAATCAATATGTAGTGATAATTCGAATGGGATTTGATAACTCTTGTTTGAAAACTTTCTTTTCACAAAAGTAATTTATGGTCTAAGTGTTTAAAATTGATTCACGAAATAAACTTCGTCGCGAAAGCGAGAACTTATTTAAAAGTAGTTTTGCCACGAAAGTGGGAAATTAACTAAGATACGAACCAACAAGCGAAAGCTGCGGTAAGGTCAGATAGTAAACACTAGGCATTTGTTTTCATAACAGCGAAAGCACTTTAAAACGGATTAGAACTTAGAGATTTCCAAAAAAATAGTTTTAACCCCGAACGGGATACGAAAGTGTACGTTTGGCCCTTAGGATTATGACTAGCGTCAATAACCATCGTGAGACGAGAGTCTTCAAATCTCCATTTTCTGCTTAAATAAACTGTGAAAACTATTTCATACACCAGTAAATTATCGAATCCCTGAAGAACACAATTACTACGTATCGATTCAATTAATTAAAATCTAAACAGTAATCTTAGTTCCCCCTTTTAGTGACAATCTTATTCCCTTAAAACATATTCTACCTAGCTAAACATAGTAACTCCCGAGAACACTAGTTTGATTACGAGTCCCTGTGGGATCGATATCTTTTATTACTACGCGATAGACTGTGCACTTGTAGTTAGTTGTATTAGACATAGAAAGTCGCGATCAAGTTTTTGGCGCCGTTGCCGGGGACCCGTTTAGTCAATAGTGTAACCTTCTGTTACGCCGTATAGACTAGGTAAACAATTTTCATTTTTCCTTTACTAGTGTTGTCGATTGTATGCCAAGTGATCGCCCACAAAGCGATATCTTGAAACCTTCAGTCGCAGAACTAGAACGCTTCTTACATCTAAGAAGCCGAATCATTGAGTACCAACTCAAACATAACATTCCCGATCCTCTCACTCCCATTCCCAAATCCGAAGAAGAACCGACGATGGCTGAAGGACCTCCGAACAAACCGCTGAAGGCATACGCTACACCATCTCAGATGGAGCCTAGAAGTAGCTTTGCTGCCCCAGCTATTACCCGAAATGATTTTGAGCTGAAACCATCATTGCTGTCGGCTGTACAACAAAACCAATTCTCAGGAAACGCAACTGAGGATCCGAACGAACATCTAACGAAGTTTGTACAATACGCGGACACAATGAAAGCAAATGGAGTAACTCCAGACGCGATAATACTTCGTCTTTTCCCATTCTCTCTTAGAGACAGAGCATGGACATGGTTACAATCGTTACCATCCAACTCCGTTACGACGTGGGAGCAATTGAAGAACGTCTTCTTAGCGAGATATTTTCCACCAAGCAAAACTGCTATGCTTAGAGCTCAAATCAACGGATTTCGACAGAAAGATACTGAATCTCTTTACGAAGCATGGGAACGATTCAAAGATATGATGAGAACATGTCCTCACCACGGTCTAGAAGACTGGGTGACAATCCATACTTTCTATAATGGGCTTCTATACAATACTAGATTGACAATAGACGCTGCCGCGGGCGGTGCACTTATGGATAAGCCATACGATGAAGCCTATCAATTAATAGAAAACATGTCACAAAACCATTGCCAATGGGGAGGTGAACGCACTCCAAATGAGAAAACCACAGCGAAAGGTGGGATGTACGAAATCAGCAGCCTTGAAAAGTTCAATGCTAAAGTAGATGCTCTAGCACAAAAGATCGATAGTCTGACCGTTAACCCCACTGCAACTGTCGCTGCAGTAACTCCAAATTGCGAGTTATGCGGAAGCACCACTCATAATGCACCCGAATGCCCATTGCTAGCCGGAATCCCGCCAGACCAGGTAAATTATGCCCAAGGCAATCCCTACGCAAATACCTACAACCCAGGTTGGCGAAATCATCCAAACTTTTCTTACAAAAGCGAAAATGCATTGCAAATGCCTACTGCTCCACAAGGATATCAAAAACCAGCTGCTCAGAATGCACCTAGGAAATCAAACCTCGAATTGATGATGGAAAAGTTCATAGCTACTCAAGCCCAAACGAACAAAGAGTTCCTGAATCAAAACATACACACTAGCGAGCAAATTAAACAGTTGACAGGAAAAGTAGACGCTTTAGCCACCCACAACAAAATGTTAGAAACTCAGATATCACAAGTGGCTCAACAGCAAGCATCTGCTGCCGCACCTGCTGGCACATTTCCTGGACAACCCGAACAAAATCCCAAAGGCCAAGCAAATGCTGTGATACTAAGAAGTGGAAAAGAATTGGACGAACCGATCGATCCGAGGACCGAAAACTCAGCCATGCAACAAAAACCAACTGAACAAGCAGAAAAGGAATCTGAGTTAGAGAAGAAGGAGGACAACGAGAAGGAGGATACCGCGAGTGAAAAAACTCAAGCACCTCCAGCGCCATATAAACCACCTATTCCTTATCCGCAAAGACTAATAAACTCTAAAACTTCAGGACAGTTTAAGAAATTTGTAGAGCTCCTTAAACAGTTGAATATTACTATTCCTTTTACATAAGCGATAACTCAAATGCCGTCATACGCTAAATTTCTCAAAGAGATCCTGTCGAATAAGAGAAAGATCGAGGATAACGAAACAGTTACACTTACTGCAGAGTGTAGCGCTATTATTCAGAACCGCATGCCTCATAAATTAAAAGACCCAGGTAGTTTCTCCATACCCTGCGTCATAGGAAAGTTCGTAATAGACAAAGCTCTATGCGATTTAGGATCCAGTATCAGTGTTATGCCCTTATCTATATGCAAAAAGCTGAATATGGGAGACCTCAGGCCGACCAAAATGTCCGTACAATTAGCTGACAGATCAGTGAAATACCCCGTCGGAATACTGGAAAATGTTCCAGTACGCATAGGACAATTCTACATCCCAACCGACTTCATAATCATGGACATCAAGGAGGACACTGTAACCCCAATTATCCTAGGAAGGCCATTCCTAGCTACAGCCGGAGCGATTATAGACGTGAAGAAAGGAAGGCTAACATTCGAAGTAGGAGAAGAAAAGATAGAGTTCATTCTCACCAAGTTCTTACAAGCACCAGCAATAGACGATACCTGCTATTTAGTAGACGAAATTGACGAATGCATAAGAGAACTTGAAAATGAAGAGACCACGTATTCAGAAATAATAAAGATTCAAATACCCGACATTTCTGAAGACGACAATTGGCGTAAACCGTATAAAGACGACAGCCTAAGCGAAAGCTTAGCACTGACACCAAATCATATGCCAGGTCCGAAGAACCCATCTTTAGAACTTAAAACTCTACCCAAAAACCTCAGATATGAATTTCTAGACGATGAACTAAAAAGACCAGTGATAGTCAACGCCGACTTAGGACAACCAGAAACCGAAAGGTTATTAGAAGTCCTAAAGAAGTACCCCACCGCGTTAGGCTATAACGTAAGCGATCTAAAAGGTATAAGCCCTTCGATCTGTATGCATCGAATTACAATAGAGGAAGACTCTAAAACCTCTCGAGAGCATCAGAGAAGACTGAATCCCATCCTGAGCACTGTAGTCAGAGATGAAGTAAAGAAATTGCTAGATGCAGGAATCATCTATCCGATCTCCGATAGTGAATGGGTTAGCCCAGTTCATGTCGTACCAAAGAAAGGAGGAGTCACAGTAGTTAAAAACGAAAAAGGCGAATCGATAACAAAAAGAGTCGTGACTGGAAGTAGGATGTGTATTGATTATAGGAAGCTTAACAAGGCTACACGCAAAGATCACTTCCCGCTACCCTTCATAGACCAAATGTTGGAAAGATTAGCCAAACATTCATATTTCTGCTATCTAGATGGTTACTCAGGATTCTTCCAAATTCCCATCCATCCTGATGACCAAGAAAAGACTACATTCACCTGTCCTTACGGTACTTTTGCTTACCGCTGAATGCCGTTCGGACTCTGTAACGCTTCGGCAACCTTCCAAAGATGCATGATGGCAATCTTTGCAGATTTTATAGACGACATTATGGAAGTGTTTATGGACGATTTCTCGGTATGTGGACAAAGTTTCGAAGGATGCTTACAAAACTTAAAAATGGTACTAGAACGTTGCGTAAAAGTAAACCTCGTCCTAAATTGGGAGAAATGCCATTTTATGGTCCGACAAGGAATATTTCTAGGACATGTCATATCAGATAGAGGGATTGAGGTATACAAAGCTAAAATAGAGATTATAAAAGATCTCCAACCTCCAAAATCCGTACGAGAAATACGGCATTTTCTAGGACATGCCGGTTTCTACAGAAGATTTATAAAAGATTTCTCGAAAATCACAAAACCTTTGACCGGCCTGTTAATGAAAGATGTTGAGTTCGTCTTCGACGACGACTGTTTAAAAGCATTCGAAACATTGAAATCAGCCCTTATCACCGCACCAATCATGCAACCACCAAATTGGAGACTACCGTTTGAAATCATGTGCGACGCGAGTGATTACGCTGTAGGCGCAGTTCTAGGACAAAGGAAGGACAAGAAACTCCATGCTATCTACTACGCCAGTAGAACCTTAGATCCTGCCCAAATGAACTACGCTACCATAGAAAAGGAACTTCTAGCAGTTATATTTGCGCTTGACAAATTCCGTTCTTACTTAGTAGGAGCAAAAATTATAATATACACAGACCACGCTGCCATAAGGTACCTAATAAGCAAAAAGGATGCCAAACCAAGACTATTGAGATGGATCTTGTTATTACAAGAGTTTGACTTAGAAATCAAAGATAAGAAAGGAACCGAGAACGTTGTTACGGACCACTTATCCCAAATAGAAGGCATCAGACACGAACCAGTACCGATAAATGACGATTTCCCGTACGAACGTCTGATAGCCAAATTAGAAAGTGACACACCCAATGCAATCTCGGAAGATCCAGAATTCGAAAAAGTCGTAGAAGCCGTCTATGCCCAAGTCACATTACCTTGGTATGCTGACATCGTTAATTACCTCGCTGCGGGCGTGCTTCCACCAGATCTTACTTATCAGCAAAAGAAGAAATTCTTCCACGATCTGAAACACTATTATTGGGACGAACCCCTACTCTTCAAGAGAGGGGCCGACAACATATATCGTCGCTGTGCCCCAGAGGAAGAAGTAGAAAATATTATTTCCCAATACCACTCAGCACCATATGGTGGTCATGCTAGTACGTCCAAGACGTGCGCTAAGATTCTCCAAGTCGGCCTATTCTGGCCTAATCTATGGAAAGACGTTCACATCGCTGTGCAAAAGTGTGATAGATGCCAACGAACTGGCAACATCTCACGACGCGATGAAATGCCTCAGAAAGGAATCTTAGAGGTAGAAATCTTCGACGTTTGGGGAATAGATTTCATGGGACCTTTCCCTCCTTCTTTTGGTAATAACTACATACTCGTCGCTGTCGATTACGTGTCTAAATGGATAGAAGCCATAGCTGCTCCAACAAAGGACGCACGAGTAGTAATCAAACTCTTCAAGAACACTATCTTTCCTAGATTCGGTGTACCCAGACTCGTCATTAGTGACGGAGGATCTCACTTCATATCACGAATATTCGATAAACTTCTTTCTAGATATGGAGTCAGGCACCGAGTAGCTACACCTTATCATCCGCAAACTAGCGGACAAGTAGAGGTCTCAAACAGAGAAATAAAACAGATCTTGGAAAAGACTGTCGCTACCTCGAGAAAAGATTGGTCATCAAAGCTACAAAAAGCTTTATGGGCTTATAGGACCGCATTTAAGACACCAATAGGTACTACCCCCTATAAATTAGTTTACGGTAAATCCTGCCATCTCCCTGTAGAGTTAGAGCATAAGGCCTTCTGGGCCATTAAGACACTCAACTTCAACTATACCGAGGTGTTGCACCCTAAAATTTGCCCAACCTTATTCACTTGGTTTATGTTTCAATGTCATTAGCATTTGCATATAGAGTCATGTGCATAGACTAATCATCTGCATAGCATAAGCATAGCAAGTCATTCAACAGGGGACCAATCATTATTCTCATCTCTAGAAGCCTATCAAGAGGTTATTATCCTAATTCAATCTCATTCAAATCATCAGGAAAGAATTTGAAAGCAAAGAGTTCAGCAGATCAAGCCTTGAGTCCATCTCCTAGCTGAGGGTATCTGAGGGTCAACAAGAGGGTTGTGAGCTGTGAGTTGAAGGCATGGAGAGTATCTAGACATTATGAGAGACTTAGAAAGTCATTTAAAGAAGGAGACAAGTCATTGATGAGAGCACAAGAGCTATAGCTGAAGGCAGTCAACCAGGGTTTCATCTGGGTCAACCCTAGGTCAACCCTAGGTCAATTGACTGATTTAAGGGGCATTCAAGTCTAGTGGAGAGATGTGGGGTTCATCATTGGACATATAAAGAAGGATATGGAGATATGCCAAGAAGAATTCAAGAGAAATCAAGGAGAAGAGGAGCTTCTAAATTAGGGTTTCTATGTAAAATCCCCTAGTTTAGGTCAAATTTCCAAGCAAGATAAGTCAAAATGCTAGCTTCAAATGGATCCTTGGCCAACATGAAACTTGTAGAGGATCTCAAGACCTTTAATTTGAGTGGTGGAAGACATCAAGGAGATTTATAGAACCCAAGTTATGGTCCTTGCAAGTTACAGGTCATCTGAGGTATCTGAAATTTTGTCTGTGAAAGTGACTTGACTTCCAAGCTAGTTTTACCCCTCAAGGATATTTCAAATGAATTTCTGGTCAACATAAGAATTGTTCCTAATTGTCTTAGCTTTCTAGAATGGTATAGTATGCCTTCATATGATGTGTGGAACTCAACTTATGGTCCTGGCAAGCAAAGGGTATTTTGGTCATTTGTGAATTACAGGTCATTTTAACCTATGTCCAAAACTCATACAAGGAGGCCTCAAATGGAAAAACTTACAACATCAAACTTGTTCAAACTGTGATTTTAAGTCTAGAAAGAAGGTCACAAATTGTTGGAAAAGCTCATAACATGAAGTTGCATGATTGGTCAAATTTGAACTAAAATGGCTTATAACTTAAATAAAGTCAAAGTGAAAAATGGTTTGAGAGATTTATAAGTCCAAATGGAGACTTCCAATATATGATTTTGGGTCCAAAACATATTTCAAAGACAATGGTTCAAGTACATTTTTGAGCTTAGTGGAAAAAATCAAAGTTATTTATGGTTACTTGCATTTGAAGAAACATAACCAAAAGGGATTCAATTTGGAATGCAAGGGAAGTTGCAAGATGGTTCTAGAAGATTCATGTGAGCACTATATATTCATGAAATCAGAATTGAGCAAGGGTTGGATTCATTTTTCACCAAAAATTTCCCAAAGTTCTCTCATTCTCCAAGTTGCAAATTCACTTCAATCTCACAAATTCAGCATCAATTCTCATCAATATTGATTCCACCATATTCAATCATCATCATGGACTAAAGATCAACAAAGCTCCGATTGAAATTGATCCATTTTCGAGCACCATAATCATCAATATCCAAATTGCAATTTCAAGTGGACAGCAAGATCCAAGGCAAGAATCATCAAAGTTTTGCAAACAGAATCAAGCACTGAGATAGTTGATCAAGATCCAAGCATTAGAAGCCTCAGATCCACGAGTTCAACATCCATTTCCAAGCTTTTGCACCAGGTTCAATTTCTCTCCCATAGCTTGATATAGATAGATTTACATGGTTTTATTAGTTTAGATGTGATCTAGGTTGTTAGTAGAACGATTAGGATGAGTTTGGTGCTGTTTAGTGATGATTGTTAGCAGATGCTTGAAACTGTTAGGACTTAGAACTTGTAGTAGAGTGCATTATAATGTTAGTTTGATAGATTAGAATAATCACCATTAGGCATAGAGTAGATTAGTACAGGTTTGAGTGAGAATCTTGATGATGCATACCAGAGTATTTTCATGGAGTCAAGACTTGTCTCGATCGGTTTGAATGATTCATTGGGATTTAGAATGAACTATGATCATAGGCTTGTAGAGGGAAAGATTTGGAGTGATTTTCATGTTTGGATCGTGGTGTTTCATGGATTGTGGAAGGAGAACCGAGAGGTTGAAAGTGGTGCGTGCATGGCTTCCATGGAGTGTATAAACCCTAGCTTTCATGGCACAAGGAAGAAGAAGCAATCGTGATCGTCCATGGCTTGTTGGACCTTTGACCCAGAGCCCATCGTGTGGCTGGAGTTTAATTCTGAAATTTGGAGGGAGAGATGTAGGTGCCCTAAACGCACCGTTTCATTTAATGAAACAGGCGGGCCTAAGTGTTTTAATGATATCCCCACCCCCCAGTACTGAGCCCAATTTAATTTGCACGTGAAAACCTTACTGAATACACCCCCCTGCTTTCTTTTTTTTATTATTAATGCTGACTTGTTCTGGGCTTAACCAAACTCGCTACGCGCACCCCCTGTTTGCTGGCCCATCCTGATTACAACTGAGCGCGAATTGCTATTCTTACCCCCCCCCCCTCTCATTTTAATTGATTTAGTTTTTTAATTCACTTTAAGTTTTACCAACTTTAAAAAATCATATAAAATAGGAAATTAACTCTTTTTTAGTGGTTGTTTTTTCTATATTTTCTTGATTCTGTGTAGAAAATTGTCATTAAATAAAATTGCATTTTTATTTTTATTTGATATTTTTCCCATATTTTCTAAATAAATGACATTTTAATAGTTTCATTTCATGCATGATTTTATTAATTTTTGTTCTATTAGATACTTTCATATTTTTTGTTCATTCTTTTTAGGTTGCTTAGATGAGATATTGAACTTGTAGAAACAATTTAATTCCCATTTTTAGAAATTAATTTTAGGTGCTTAATGTAGGCTTGAACAACATGAACAAATTAGGGTTTTTAGGTGATGACTTAGGAGAATCAATTCATTTCCCTTAGGACTTAGGGTTTAACTAGTTTAGTTATGGGACTATAGGGGCTATGGGTAGTTATTAGATCCCTTAGAGAAAAGTCAGGATTCCCCTACTGCTATTAATGTACTGTATATATCTGATTGACTGGTGTGGTATGCCCTATGGGGATTATTGCTTGCTTGTGTGGGTATTGGGATTGTCTGGGGATTTGGGAGAGCTGAAGACTTGAAGAGATGAAGGCCATTGGAGATCCAGATGTTGAAGATCAACTTCCAGAGTTGAAGAAGAGATTCTTGCTAGCAGCTGCTGAGGAAACTAGGGTTTAGGAGCTAGGCAGAGCTCTAGATTAGAAAGTTTGTTTCTCAAACATGGATTGCCTTGTCTGCATCCATTCTTCTCTGTGATTCAGAGTCTCTCTAAGACACTCACCCCCTTCCTTTGGAAGGCTTGGTGATAGTGTCTAAGAGATAGAACTCTTGAGAGAAAATGTCTCTTGTGTTAGAAGCAGTCTGTTCACCACCTTTGGTAGTCAGCTGATTGCTTAACACCCCATTCATCTCTTGTGACTGATCCCTCATCCTGGAGGTTTGAGCTTGAAGAAAAGCCATTGCAGATAGAAGACTGATGATCAAAGCCCTTGCCTGAAGGCCATGAAGATGGAGATTGATGCTTGTTGAAGCCTGTAGCTGATGGGAGGATACTTGGAGCCAGATGTTGATTCAGAGCTGCTGATGCTGTTTCTTTTGCTGTTGTATTTCATTGCTGATGTATTGATTGGTTTTCTGGGTTGTATTGTTTGCTGTTTACCCTGTTGGGTTGAAAGTGAAGCCTGTTCACTTTTGCCTATTGTTTTCTAGGTTCGAGGTTGAGTGGGACTCCCTTGCCTCGCTTGTACTGTTGCATCCATGCATTTTACCGCTTTATTATATCTGTTATTGTTTCTGTTTCTGCCTATCCCGTAGGATCTCTGTTTCTCTCTGTGCAAGAGAGGAGCATGATAGACACTAGGTCTTAACCCATGCATGATAACATTAGGTTAGTTTGTTTCCCTTCGCAACCGTAGGTTAGAGTTCTGTCTCTTTCTTTCTCAAAACAAACAGAAAAACACATAAAGATTTCAAACACAATAAAATACACTTCTTTCGTAAAAGAATGTGAACTCATCAAAACGTCATTTTTGTCCGCTTGGACCGCTAATCAGAAAACCTTTTTTCAGAAAGAATAAAATCAACCAAGACAAGCTTGTGTCGTACGTGGCCCGAACTACGTTTGCTCTGATCTTTCATGCTGTATGAAAGTACGTAGGCATAGGATGCGGTATCCTAGCGAGCAACCTTCCCCTCCTTTCCCGTAGGTAGGCGAACTACGTTGACTCTGATTTCTCGTTCCAGACGAGAATACGTAGGCATAAAGTGCGATACTTTGCCGAGTCATTTTTATTTTCATTTTATTTTCTTTTTAACCCTTGACCTATAGTTTAGATAGAATAACAATCCATACCCGAAAACAAGCGTGGATCCCGTCGAGTACGACGGACGTGAGGGGTGCTAATACCTTCCCCTTGCGTAACCGACTCCCGAACCCTGGTTTTGGTTGCGATGACCATACCTTTCCCGTGTTGTGCGAGGTTTACTCTGAGCGTTTCCTTTCCCTCCCGTGGGATAAATAACGCACGGTGGCGACTCTTCTGTCAGCCGGCGCCGATTTTCGCAGTAGCGACACGAGGCAGGAGAAAAGCGAATCTTGAACTTACACGAGTTGGAAGAACTTCGATTAGACGCTTACGAAAATGCCCGTATCTACAAAGAACGAACTAAAAAGTGGCATGATAAACGTTCAATCAGGAAACAATTCAGTGTGGGAGAAATCGTATTGCTCTTCAATTCACGATTAAAACTCTTCCCAGGAAAACTAAAATCTAGGTGGTCTGGACCCTATGAAGTGACTAAAGTACTTCAGAGTGGAGCTGTCGGAATTACCGATAAGACGAATGCACCATTCATTGTAAACGGGCAACGTCTAAAACATTACAATACGAACGACAACAATCCTCAAGTCAGCAATATAACATTGCTTGAGCTTCCGGCTCAGACACCCGAATAGCTTCTCACCAAGCTATCGTCAGGCTTTAGACGTTAAAAACAACGCTTACTGGGAGGCAACCCAAATTTCCCTCGTCATTGCATCTCATTTTTCCTTAAAAATTCTACTTTGAAAAGTCCAACAAAAATCCTAAAATTACTACTACTTTCTACTTTCGTTCATTTTCGTACTTTTATTCTTATTTTATTTTTTTCCCCTTTTGTCTTTTGTTTCTACCACTTTTCGTTTCTAAAAATCCTGACTTCAATTTCTTGTTTTAAACTTTTCAGGATTTTTAAAGCCTTCAAAACATTTCTTCTGTTTTCTCCGAATTACCTGCGAGTATGGCCGAGTACGATTTCACAAAGGTTCACTTCAGAGGACTCGCTCAAAAGGCAAGATTTGCAGCACTGACCGAAAGAGAATTCGCCTTAACGCTGTATTATGATAAGGCTACTATGGATAAACTAGGAATCTCGGATAGCATTCAATACCTGTTCAATCAACTGGGTTGGGAGAACACTGCTTTGAAAACACGCTTCGCTACCTACAAGGATCTTACCTACGAATTCCTTAGTTCCTTCAGATATACACCCAACTATGGTTTTGGATCCAGCACAGAGTTGATTACCTTCCGATTGTTTGGAATGGACCAAACCCACAGCAGGATGTCACTAGCTAACCTCCTAGGATTCCCTAGCGGACCGCATGTGTTCGTCAGTGCAGAAGATGACGATATTGATTTGCAACTCGATCACTTCAGAGGTAGAATCACAGGCGACTATCACCCTGAACCAGACAGAATGTACAATGATGACATTCATAACCTAGCCTTCAGATACTTCCATAAGATACTAGCTCACACCTTGTTTGGAAAAGAAGAAAATATTACCACAGTGTCTAAGGAAGAGTTATTCATCATGCTCTGTGCTTCTCAGGGACGGACAGTAAACGCAGTGCCTTTCATGATGAGATCCTTCAAACGCCTCACGCTGGAACCTCAGACACCTATTCTTATAGGAGGACTAGTAACAATGATTGCCCACGAGCTTGGCCTTAGATTCCATCTAAATGCCAGCACTCGTTTTGGTACCATCAGACCCATGAACATACAATTCTGCTTTAACAGGCGCATCTTAGGGACTATGGGACCTGGACCGTATGAGTACCTTATTAACGAAAAACTAGTACAGCTATTCACACTGCATGATCATCTGATGACAAGCATCCACAACAAGGATAACTGGCTCTACGAATTGGATGAGCCTATGGGACCTCCTTCACCACAGTCAACACCCCAGAACTATATGTATGATAGTGACCACATTTCTGAGGCACACGACTATATGTACTATGAGGACGCTGCCTCTGAAACTGAAGTAGACCCTATGACACCTCCACACTACAATACTTATCCTGAGCCTATCCCTGAGGAGACCACCGACAAAATGGATACCGTGTTACTCAGATTGGACGACGTTGATGAAGCTCTGACTAATGTAAAAGCTAATATCGCAGGCATGCACAGTGACCTGGTAGGCTTCATGGATCTAGTCTGCGACCAACTCGACTACTATTCACAGAAATTCGATGAGTTGAAGGCACGAAAAGATTAGTTATTAGCTCGTAGCAGTAGTTTCAGTTTAGTCTAGTCTAGTTTAGTTTAATTCAATCATATGGATTTTTCACTTTGTTCGTTTTCTTTATGTATTACATACAATTGTTTCAATTTTATGTTATTTCAATTCTAGTTTTATTCGATTATTCTGTTTTCGCATTATTTGTTGTTTGTTGGCTGTTATATTACGTCACCGTATCAATACTAAGCTTTAAAATCACCACGAGTACGCCCTCAGAGCAAAATTCTGCGTTCTGCAGATTTTGCTGCTGTGACGACCGTCACAGCCCCATGACGAGCGTCACGCGGGTGACGACCGTCACACCTTTGTGACGACCGTCACGCAGCCCAGAACTGCTATCTGATAAAACAGGGTTTGTGTTCCCTTCCACTCCCCCCATTATCACTTTTAAACTTCCAAGATTCATACCCCACTACGATTTTCGTCCTCCCCACATTGAACTATAAACCTCAACTCCAAATTCAACCTCCAAACCACCGTTCTGTCATTTTTCCCTCTCTGCCGAAAAACCCCAAAACCTCTGAAACCTCTCCATCTTCAACAATGGCCGGAAACGCAGATGTCAGCAACATTTCCTTCCCTGAGGGCGAGTTAGGCGACAGACAACGAGCACAGTACATTGCATTTCATCAGAGGTCACTCCAGCCAACTCACTACCCGCACCTTCCATCGCTTACGGAGCTCGGACTCCTTGAAGGTGTAACCTGGATGCTTCAACGAGCGGGCATCTGGAATCTCTGCATCAACCCCCAGCCGACCTACGAACAACTCACTCTTGAGTTCTTGAGTTCGTTCTCGTACGTCACCAGCAGCGGCGAACTCAACCAGCACACAGGTGCCGCTTGTTTCCGAATGTTTGGAGTCAACTATCAGGTGAATCAGAATCAGATCGCCAGCATCCTACAGTTACCTCGCGGCGACAACGCTCATCGCCGCATCACCGACCAGTTCCAGCACGAAGCCTAAATGCCGATGGTTGGGACTCCCTGCACGCCACTCACATCTATAACCCCGCCATCGGGTACTTTCACAGAGCGTTGAGTAACACCATCTTCGCCAGAGAAAGCAATCACAAAGTGAACTCCAAGGAGCTCTTCTTTCTTCATTGCATCTTCAACAATGAACCCGTCAACGCTGCCCCGTTCCTGCTGGCCCACATTCAGGCCAACTGCAATCGTGGCTCGAAGCCATTCTACTTTGGCGGGATTGTCACGGCTATTGCACTTGGGCTGAACCTTGGCGACCGCCTCCAGCACCTCCATTCCATCCCCTCGGTGTTCCTTGACACCGACCACTGCAGGGCCTCCCATCTCATCCGCTCCCGAGCTGACGGGAAATACCATCCGGTTGTGCGTGGCAAGACCGTCAGAAGCATCATCCTTCCGTCCCGCACCCGCATCCATCCAGAGGACCGTACCAACTGGTTGTTCGACCTCACTGCCCCTCCTGCTGCCGCTGTTCCTACTCAGGATCCCACTCATGATTCTGACGATGAAATCCAAGCTGAGTTGGACAGGTCCGAGCAGCCAGAGGCATCGCAGCCTCCTCCTCCAGTAGGTACATCTTCTCGCCGCCGTCGTCACCATCCCGTGCCCGACTACACCGAAGAGGACCTCCGTCTCTCCCTAGACCAGCAGGCACAGATACTCACGATGCTGCAGCAGCAGAACCAGCGAGCTGACCAGTTCGAAGCTTGGCACCGGACTCAAATGCAACAACTTCACACCGGCTAAGCTACGATCACTGAGAGTCTAGCGAATCTGACCCTGCAGGTCGAAGGACTCCGAGACACGGTCTACCACACCAGAGCCATGAGCTATGAGGATAGAGTAGCCCTTGCTAGAGCCAGAGGACGCCAGCGTGGACGTGACAGAGGTCGGGACTAGATTTTCATTTTTTTTCCTTCATTGTTTACTATATTTCAGTTCTTTGTATTTTCATTTTCATTTGTATCTCCCTCTCGCATGCTTCAAGAATCATTGAGGACACTGATCGAGATAGTGTGGGAGCGGAGCCTTATTTCCACTGTATTTTGAACTTCCCTTATTTCTTGTATTTCCATTTCACTGCACTTTGAATTTTAGTAATTTCTATTTTTACACTTTCTATTTCTAGAAAATAAAGCGCGTCTATATATTTTTCACGTTACGCAAACAATCCCCATATTATTCAACGTAAACAAAAACTTTCATTTGTTCCTCAAAAGCAAAAGCATCACGAGAATGCACCTGAGTTCAAAACAAGTTTCGAAACTCCGAGGAAACGACAGTTCTAACAAAACCAGTATCGTCCAGACACCTTAGATCTCTAGTTTATGCGAGTCGGTTTCACCACCTACATGTACCAAAGTCTCAAGTGTCTACGCAAACTCAACCCCAAGTAGTTTATACTAGCAGTCAGCACCATCCTAAAAACACTTCTAAGCGAGCGCCCGATGCAAATAAGTGTATGATCTCCAAAAAGATGAAAAATCATGAAAAGAGAGCTAAAAAGCCCAAGAATATAAGATATGTTTCCTTCTAAGTTAGGTGCTCCTCACCCGAGCACTTAGCCCAACGGCACGAAAAACTCATTGAAAAATCAATGACACCAAATTATGATCAATGAAGAAGATCAAAAACAAAAAAAAATGAGATCATATTCACTAACAGGTCGACTTGCCATGAAAGTGTGCGGACAACGGGCTTAATGTGATTGCGCTAGAACAAACAGGGTGAACTTGCCACGAGAACCTTGACACCAAGATACGGTAGCATGACTGAGACCGATTTGCATAAAAGGGAGACCTCCGGAGACTCGTAGTCCAGTGTCGTCATGATACTCGTCTTGTTCCTACCAAGAATCCCGGTTTTTCGAAACTCTGCGAACGAAGAAGCAGCCTCGTGCTTGCCGACTTTTCCACGTTTTACTTGAGGACAAGCAAAGATTCAAGCTTAGGGGAGTTTGATAACACGAAATCATATAGATATTTTCATGCATAATTCAACTAAAGTCTAACCGTTTTCGATCTGATTTCGGGTTATTTCCGTGTATTTGTCTGATGTTTTTGCAGGTATTCAACGATCACGTCTAAACAAGGCAACATGAAGAAAAGAAGCAATCCCAGATGAAATATGGACGAAAAAGGAGTGAAAACACAATGAAAAGCGTAGCAGACTGTTTTTGCTGATGTGACGACCGTCACAGATGCATGACGACCGTCACACCTTGTGACGACCGTCATGCAGGCAAAAACGCCCCACTCAGATTACACGTCAAAAGAGCAGTTCCAATTCCCATTAAGTGGTCCACTACTCCCTAAATTATCTTCCACAAGGTCCATCATCCTCAGAGATAACCGTTGGGATTCCACTTCTATAAAAAGGGAAGCAGGGGACTTCAGAAAGAGAGCTGCATTCATACCACGAAGTGCTGCCGAATTTAATTTCCAGAGCAAATTTACTTTCCAGTTTTTATTTGTATTTCTTTCCTTTATTTCCCTTTTCATTTCCTCATTTCCATTTCCGCTCTTCTTTAATACCTATTGCACTGTACGATCAATTTGGAACTAAAGACAGAATCCTGCCAACATCTGTGGAGGATCTGCCCAAAGGCCAATTGGCATTATTTACAGGTTTTCGTTTTGATCGACTTCTGTTTTATTATAATGCAATTTATTATTTATTATTATTATTTATGTTTTATTCTTCCCAATTCCATGTCTAGTTAAACTTAGGCAATCGATATGTAGTGATAATTCGAATGGGATTTGATAACTCTTGTTTGAAAACTTTCTTTTCACAAAAGTAATTTATGGTCTAAGTGTTTAAAATTGATTCACGAAATAAACTTCGTCGCGAAAGCGAGAACTTATTTAAAAGTAGTTTTGCCACGAAAGTGGGAAATTAACTAAGATACGAACCAACAAGCGAAAGCTGCGGTAAGGTCAGATAGTAAACACTAGGCATTTGTTTTAATAACAACGAAAGCACTTTAAAACGGATTAGAACTTAGAGATTTCCAAAAAAATAGTTTTAACCCCGAACGGGATACGAAAGTGTACGTTTGGCCCTTAGGATTATGACTAGCATCAATAACCATCGTGAGACGAGAGTCTTCAAATCTCCATTTTCTGCTTAAATAAACTGTGAAAACTATTTCATACACCAGTAAATTATCGAATCCCTGAAGAACACAATTACTACGTATCGATTCAATTAATTAAAATCCAAACAGTAATCTTAGTTCCCCCTTTTAGTGACAATCTTATTCCCTTAAAACATATTCTACCTAGCTAAACATAGTAACTCCCGAGAACACTAGTTTGATTACGAGTCCCTGTGGGATCGATATCTTTTATTACTACGCGATAGACTGTGCACTTGCAGTTAGTTGTATTAGACATAGAAAGTCGCGATCACTGGTACTGTTGCATATCATGCATTTTACTGTTTACTGTTTGCTGCTTGCTTTCTTTTGCTGTTTCCGCTAAGATCTCTGATTTCCTCTGTGCAAGAGGGAATTATGACAGACATTAGGTTTTGACCCATGCATGATAACTGTAGGTGGATTACCCTTTCAACCATAGTTTTAGGGTGTCTTTCTCTCCTCATCTCAAAACAAATTCAAAAACACAGTAATAAGGTTAATTGAAGTCGTGCGTTATGAGCCTTATGCTATCTGGGAAAAGGTTGGTAGAGGGTCTCTCTCCAATAATCTGGATGTCAGTGAGGTACCCTTTGGGTGACATACAAAGCGTTCACTCCTGGGTCATAGTCTCTAGTGCGACTGAGATTGCAAACATCCTAAAAAATAGTTCTTTCGTAAAAAACTCAAACAAACATTCAAACTCTGTTTTTGTCCTTTTGGACCTTTAATCAGGAAACCCTTTTCAGAAGGAGATAAAAAACTGTCAGACAAACTTGTGTCTTCCGTAGCCCGAACTACGTTTGCTCTGATCTTTCATGTCGTATGAAAGTACGTAGGCACGAGATGCGATATCTCGGCGAGCAACCTTCCCCCCTTAACCCCGTAGTTAGGTGAACTACGTTGACTCTGATTTCTCGTTCCAGACGGGAATACGTAGGCATAAAGTGCGATACTTTGCCGAGTCATTTTTTTTTCTTTTTAACCCAGACCCGTAGAGTAGATAGATAAACACACCCTTAGACAGAAAACAAGTGTGGATCCCGTCGAGTACGACGGACGTGAGGGGTGCTAATACCTTCCCCTTGCGTAACCGACTCCCGAATCCAAGATTTGGTTGCGATGACCATTCCTTTCCCTTTTTGCGTTAGGTTTACTCTGAGCGTTTCCTTTCCCTCTTGTGGGATAAATAATGCACGGTGGCGACTCTTCTGTCATAGCCGGCGCCGATTTTCGCAGTAGCGACAGCTGGAGACTCTGCTGGGGATCGTCCGGTTCCCTATGCGAGTCAATCCTAGCGCTTGTTTTCCCGTCTAGGGTTTTGTATTTATTTTTCTGTCTTTACTTTCAGTATTGTATATATTTGTTGTTGTGCTGTGGGTAGAGGGTTAGTTTGAGAGATAAGTCGGACCTGGGCTTGAGTGCACATAGACTTAGAAGTAGAGAGTAGTGGTTAGCCTGCTTGCTTTGCTTGCACCAGCTAGCTACGAAATTTACACTCAGACGAGATTCTCTTTGATGGCATCCTGCCAGGCCCTTTGGGCTCGACAGGTTGTTGGATTTGAGAGTTGTCGACTCTGGGAACCTATCATTTGGGATTCTGCTAAGTGAGGCCTCTTCACGGGATGATAATGCCACACCTTCTGGGTATCGTATCATCGCTCTTGAAAGTCTGTGACGCTGATGACCGCATAGGATGTTGTACCTTGTCTGCGAGTTAAGTACATACCTGTGAGAGGGTAGGTGGGTCTTTTTGCAGGAAAACTCTGGCCTCAGAACACCTGGTTTGTCTCTATCAGTGAGAATTGGTTATGAGGGTTCTTGTGTGGTTGGTTTGGTTTGAGGAGAGGATCTGATGGTTCTCAAGTTGCAGTACAGCATAACACCGTTCTTCATCATTGCACTTGATCCCCTGTTGCATATGCATCTGCATTTTCATGTTTGCATTTCATTAATGTGTATTTATGTTGCAGGTGTGTTTTTCCCCTCAGATTCTAGTGTTTTTCTTGCCAGACATGGAGTCCATGAAGAGGACAGTTGCTTACAGGTTGCCTTCTCCAGATGTCAGTTCCTTATTGCAGTTGGTTGCTCTAGCAGATCAGAGAGTGAGGACTGTGTTCAGAGAGTCTTATGGGAAACTGCTCAGTTTGTTGTGCAGGCCTTCAGTGTTTGAGATGACTGGATTGTATACCTTGATGCAGTTTTATGAGCCTCAGTTGAGATGCTTTTTGTTCCCTGAGTTTATTCTGGTTCCTACTCTGGAGGAGTATTTTGATATGCTGGGAGTTCCTGTGTTAGATCAGATGCCTTTTGTTCATGAGGATACTGAGCCTGAGTTGGCTAGGCTTGCTGAGATTGTCAGTTTAGATGCTTCTGAGTTCCCCGGAAGTTTGGTCAAGCTGAATGGAGCTTATGATTTTCATTTTTCTTGCTTGGTTGAGAAGGCTATGCAGTG
This sequence comes from Lathyrus sativus, assembly GCA_963859935.3. NCBI lineage: Eukaryota > Viridiplantae > Streptophyta > Magnoliopsida > Fabales > Fabaceae > Lathyrus > Lathyrus sativus. Next base: position 249,101,190 of record OZ012740.1, on the reverse strand, counting down.
TGCGAAGGATGGATGTTGGATTTCCTTCAGTGCTATTATGGCTGTTTGCATTTATGGGATTGTATTGTTCCCGAACCTGCCTGATTTTGTTGATTCAGATGCTTTCTTTATTCTTGCCTCGAAGAATTCGGTGCCTACTCTCTTGGGTGACATTTATCATTCTGTTCACTATAAGAATGAGAAGCGTTGAGGAAAGAATGTTTCTTGATGTGTACCTCTTCTATCCAGGTGGTTTCAGGGACATCTTCCTAAGAAGGGACCTTTTGTTGATACTATTGGTACTTTGGATTGGTCTTCCAGATTGATGGGATTGTGTGCTGAGAACATTGTTTGGTTTGATCGGAACCTGCTCGGAGTGAATATTATATATAGTTGCAGTGGCTTTCCGAACGTTCCTTTGATTGGAAGGAAAGGTTGTATTAACTATAACCCTTCTCTGCTTGTGAGACAATTTGGCTATGCTTTGAGGGACTCTCCGGCTGGAGACGAGATACAGGAATCTCTGTATCTCACAGGTTTATTAGATGGAGATGTTTTGGTCAGATTGAGGCGTGCTTGGGGTAGTATTCACAGAAGAGGGAAGACATTGCTTGGTAAGAGTGACAGTCGAGCTTACAATCCTTATCGGCTCTGGATCCATGAGAGAGTTAGGACTTCTTTGATGCCATATTCTGCTGCAGAGCCTTTGTATCTTCCGGTGATCGAGGAACCTACTTCAGTAGAGATTGAGAAGTATAACAAGCTGCTGGATGAGAAGGAAGAGTTGCAGAGAGCGAATGAAGAGCTAGAGAAGGAGATTTTCCAGCTTCGGCATGAGAAAAATGAGGCAACTTTCACTTTGAAGAAGCAGACTGAGATGATTAATAGGTTGGGTTCAGATTTGACTAAAGAGACCAGCAAGAGAGAGAGAGAGAGTAGGAGTAGCTTTGAATGGTGTTAGTAGTGTACTTGCTACTAAGAAAGAACTTTTGAACAAGGCTTATTCTCGACTTTCCAAATGGGAATCTTTATGGAATACAACGCTTACCAAACGGAAGGAGCGTGAAGATGAGTTGAAGCTTCAAATTTCCCAGTTAGAGGAGCAGATCAGTGCTAAGGATGCGAAGATTGCTGAAGAGGTATCTCTTAGACGTGACGCTGAGTCTAGAGTGAGTAGCAGGGTCAAATAGACTAGGGGTGGTGAATTGAAGACTGGCTCCAAGAGATGCAGGGTTGATGAGTGTTCTGGAAGAGGAACTTGTGAAGAGGACGCCAAAAAACTGAGATCCACTGTTGAGCGGCATGCACTACTGATACAGGAGCTAATCTCCAGACTAGGTCATTCGGAGACGATGAGGATATTGGAAGATGTCAGAGCGTGCCATTTGGCCTGATTTATCTTTGCTTTGCTTTTGTTATCTGTATTTGTATTTTGACCATCGCCAGGCTTGTTGGCCGAGGTCTTTTCAGTTGTATTCAGTTGTACCTTTGTACTCTGCCTCTTGGCATTTGTTTATGTATGAGGTTTCTAATTCTGCGCTTGCTTACTTGGGACTCCATTGTCGTTATGGCTTCTTCTCCGGAACTAGAATCGGGGGGGGGGGGGGGGGGGGAAATTAACCTGTTGCATATTTACACGTGTGCATTTGCATATTCATATTGCATGGCAGGTACCTTTTTTGAGCTCGAATCTTATCTCCTGCATCTTTCAGGTTGTTTCAGGATTGACGAACAGAGAATTCACCGGTACGCTACAAGAAGCAATAGTAAGAAGATCATGGATCAAGTACAGTCTGAGATGCAGGAGATCCGGGATAGGTTGGCCCAATTCATACAGACTATGGAGATTGTGGCTAAAGGCAAAGAACATCTTCAAACTCTGGTGCAACCGCTGCTGGCGCGAGCGGCTGGTAATACTGAATACAATTTTGTGCATGTTGAGACTCCTCGCAGGGAGGAAGTGATACCAAATGCTGGTGAGACTGGTATTGGCAACGGCAACGGCAACGCTGGTAACAGAAATGCTGATAATGTTAATGGAAATGTGGAGATCAACAGGAATGTTGGTATCAACACTGGTTTCAGTCACAACAATCAGGGTCTTGGTTTTGGAAATCGGGATGGCAATGATGGTTTCAACAATCAGGGCTTCGGCAACGGAGGGTTTGGTGATAACAATAAAGGTTATGGTAATAATGGCTATGGTAATGCTGGGTTTGGCAATATGAATACAAATGGTGCTGGGATGGGTCCTTTCAATACTGGTTTTGGGACAGTGACTGCTAATCAAGAACTTGGCAATCTGAGGTATGATCCCAGGTTCTTCCAAAGCAGTCATGGTCATGGTCGTAATGCTGCTTATGACGGATATGGTAATGAGGGGCCATACTGGAATATAGATCGTCAGGAAGATGCCTTTTCTGGACAAGGCATGGGTTTTGAGGGTCCCACTGATAGTGATCGGAGGATTAAAATGCTGGAGGAACAGATGAGAGGTATAGCCAATCAAAATTCTGCAGGATTGGACATGGCTAGCATGGGACTGGTTCCTGGGCTGGGAGTGCCATTGAAGTTCAAAGCTCCCACTTTCGATAAATATAAAGGGGATACATGCCCACGGGTTCATGTGCGTTCATACTACCAGAGGATGTCTGCGTACTCTGATGATGAGAAGATGCTTATGCATTTTTTTCAAGATAGTTTGTCAGGACCATCGCTGGAATGGTACATGGGACTAGAGCCTGCACAGGTCGGAAGTTAGAAAGAATTGGCTGATGCTTTCGTTAAACTTTACCAATACAATAGTGACCTTGCACCAAATAGGGTCCAGCTTCAAAATCTTTCACAGAAGAACGGGGAAAGTTTCAAGGAGTATGCTTAGCGTTGGCGCGATCTGGCGGCAAGAGTCCACCCCCCTATGGTTGAAAGGGAATTGATTGATATTTTGGTTGGAACATTCTCTGGGATGTACTATGATAAATTGCTCAATTGCTCGATGGGTAGTTTCTCTGACATGATACTCATGGGAGAACGAATTGAAAATGGCATTAAAATTGGTAAGATTCAAGCTGGTGAATCGACCTCAGCTGGAGGTGCAACAAAGGTCTTTGGTGGTAAAAGACAAGGAGATGCCAGCGCAGTGTATGGTGGTCGAGGACGAGGTAGAGGTCGGAATCAGTATACTCAACAACAGGTTGCTAGTGTGACGATCCCTATACCACAACAACCACAACAACCACAACAGCAGCAGCAACAACAACAAAGGTATAATCCTGCTCAGAGAAGGATCCAGAATAGGAAGCCGAAGAGGGTATTTGATACACCACCGTCAACGTATGCAGAACTGCTTCAAACACTGTTGAGTTTGAATCTGGTTGAGAAGAGAATGTTGGACCCACCCACAGGAGCGCTTCCTTACGGGTATGATACTAGTAAGCAGTGCAAATTTCATTCCGGGGCACCCGGACATGATGTCGAGAGTTGCCATGCTTTTAAGCACAAAGTCCAAGATTTGATTGATAGTAAAGTCATCAACTTCGGTACTGATGGTCCCAATATTGTTCAAAAACCAATGCCGAATCATGACCCCATGCTGTTTTGACAGAAGAGGATTTGGATTTGGTCATGGATGTAAATGATCTGAAGACACCTTTAAGCTATGTTAAAAGCAGATTGTTGAAAGGAGGGGTCTTCCCCGGATGTGATGAGTACTGTTTGGATTGTTGGACCCAAACAGAGGGCTGTATTGATTTGAAGAGAGGTATTCAGGCCATGATTGATGAGGGAACTTTGCAGTTTGACCGCACTGCTGTTGAGAAACCTGATGAGGTAACATGTGAAAAGCAGGGTGAGGTCGCAACAATTACAATTCCACGAAAGACTATTACGATATCAGCGCCCGCCAAGCGTCCAACTATCACGATAACGAAAGCAGGACCCGTTCCTTATGAGATTACGAAAGCCATTCTGTGGATTTATGGGTTGGAAGCTTTTTGCAACGGGGAGAAGATTAATGTGGATAGCCAGCCAGCAGGGGTAGTGGGTAGTCTTGTTGAAGCAAGAGGTATGACCCGAAGTGGTAGAATATTCACTTCACCTGAAATCGAGGCTGAAAGAATTGCTAGAGGCAAAGCCAAAGTGAATGAAGGAGGACCTTCCCAGTCAAAAGAGAAAGAAACTTCGGTAAAGGATGTAAAAGAGTTTATGAGGTTGATTCGCAAAAGTGACTATAAGATTGTGGAGCACTTGCAGCAGACGCCCTCCAAAATTTCAAAACTATCTTTGTTGCTTTGTTCCGAGGCCCATCGAAATTCCTTATTGAAAATCTTGGACACGTCTTTTGTACCTCAGGAAGTAACTGTTAATCAGCTTGAGGGGGTACTGGCGCATTTGAATGCTGGCCACAGCTTGGGATTTACTGACTTTAATTTGATGCCTAGAGGTCGGGACCATAATATGGCCTTGCACATTTCAGTGGAATGCCGAGGCACTGTTATATCGCACGTTCTTGTAGACACCGGATCATATTTGAATGTGTTGCCGAAGAAGGCTATGATGAAGCTAGATGTTCGAGGAATCATATGCACGCCAAGTGACTTGGTCGTGAGGGCTTTTGATGGGACCAGAAGGTCAGTGTTTGGGTCCATAACGTTGCCACTCCAGGTTGGGCCGGAAGTGTTTGACACCGTGTTCTACATCATGGACATACATCCCGCTTATAGCTGTTTACTTGGGCGACCACGCTGCATCAGAAACTTAAATACATGGTCGGGGACAGTGTTGTTACTATTTGCGGAGAGGAGGACATTCTGGTTAGTCATCTCTCGTCATTCAAGTACGTCTAAGTGGATGGGGAGATCCATGAGACGCCATGCCAAGCCTTCGAGGGGTTGCAGATCAAGGAAAAGTCTACTGTTCCTAGCAAAGGGCCAAAGGTGGCCATGTCTTCGTACAAAGACGCTCAGGCAGTGGTTCAGGCTGGAGAAACCAAAAGATGGGGTCAAGTCTTCGAAATTTCTGTCAAGATGGACAAGTTCGGGTTGGGGTATCACCCGACATCGTCACCTTCCGCATCAGGCGTGTCAAAGCTCAAAGGACCAGTGGTGATCACTCCAGGTGGGGTCTGTTATGAAACGATCAATGCTGTTTCCGATGCTGAAGACGGAGATAGTGATTGCGATATGGACTCTTGGATCAAGCCCGGCGTGCCAAGACAGAATCTGTGCAACTGGTATATCCAGGAACTTGTTCCAGTGACTACAAAACAGTAATGATTTGTTTTCTCAATTATTGTATAATCCTGTGTCCTACCCGGGGCATAGTGATTTTGTTTTTAGGGCTACCTGCTTATGTGTGTACTTTGCTTAATCATTAACAAAGGCGTTTTTCTCATACAAATTTTGTGATCCTTGTTTTTCCTGTTTTTGTTTAACAATAAAATGGCAACGTGGTTATGTGCTTTGTTTTCATTATTTGAAACATTTAACCATTCTCATTGCAGGATTCATATTTCAGACGACACCGATCACGACACTGATCACGAACTTCCTATGACTCGCTTCGACTTCGAGCACCCGATATTTCAAGCAGAAGAAGAGATTGTTGAGGATAGTGACTTATCAGAAGAGCTGACTCGACTTTTGAAACAAGAAAAGAGAATCATTCTGCCTCATCAGGAGGAAATTGAAATTATCAACGTGGGGTCCGAAGAGGTTGTCGGGAATATCCGGATAGGGTCTGCACTGCAAAGTGATATCAAGCAAAGGCTTATTGAGATGCTGCAGGAGTACAGTGATATCTTTGCTTGGTCTTACGAAAACATGCCTGGTTTGGATACTGATATGGTGGTTCACCGTCTGCCATTGCATGAGGAATGTCCACCGGTTAAGCAAAAACTCAGAAGAACTCGACCAGATATGGCTGTGAAAATTAAGGAGGAAGTTCAGAAACAATGGGATGCTGGTTTTCTGGCTGTCACAACTTATCCCTCATGGGTCGCCAATATAGTACTTGTACCAAAGAAAGATGGCAAGATGCGGATGTGCGTGGACTATCGCGATTTGAATAGGGCGAGCCCAAAGGATGACTTTCCGCTTCCTCATATTGATGTGCTGGTCGACAACACTGCTCAATTCTCCGTGTTTTCCTTCATGGACGGCTTTTCAGGCTATAACCAGATAAAGATGGCGCCGGAGGATATGGAGAAAACGACTTTTATTATCCCGTGGGGAACATTCTTCTACAAAGTGATGCCCTTTGGTTTAAAGAACGCCGGGGCAACATATCAGCGAGCTATGACAACACTCTTTCATGACATGATGCATAAAGAGATCGAAGTCTACGTTGATGATATGATTGCCAAATCCCAGACGGAGGAAGAGCATCTGGTCAATCTTCTGAAATTGTTCAAGAGTCTTAGGAAATTCAGGCTGAGGCTGAATCCTAACAAGTGCACCTTCGGGGTGAGATCTGGTAAGCTACTGGGGTTTATTGTGAGCGAAAAAGGAATTGAGGTTGATCCTGCTAAAATAAAAGCCATACAAGAAATGCCAACGCCGAAAACAGAAAAAGAGGTTCGTGGCTTTTTAGGGAGATTGAACTACATTGGCCGGTTCATATCTCATCTAACGGCCACGTGCGAGCCATTATTCAAGTTATTGAAAAAAGATCAGGCTGTGACCTGGAATGAAGATTGTCAAAGGGCGTTTGAAAAAATAAAAGAATATTTGCAGGAACCTCCAATATTGATACCCTCAATAGCCGGGAGACCATTGATTATGTATTTGACGGTTCTTGAGAAAAGTATGGGTTGTGTTCTCGGTCAACATGACGAGACTGGACGTAAAGAGCATGCGATTTACTACTTGAGTAAAAAGTTCACAGACTGTGAGTCCCGTTACTCAATGCTCGAAAAAACGTGTTGTGCGCTAGCCTGGGATGCCAAACGTTTGAGGCAATACATGCTAAATCATACAACCATTCTAATTTCAAAGATGGATCCAATCAAATACGTGTTTGAAAAGCAAGCACATTCCGGAAGGATTGCCCGATGGCAGATGGTATTGACAGAATACGATATTCAATATGTTTCTCAAAAGGCTATTAAAGGTAGTGTTCTGTCAGAATACCTAGCTGAACAGCCAATTGATGATTACCAGTCGATGAGTTTTGATTTTCCGGAGGAGGATATCATGTACTTAAAAATGAAGGACTGTGAGGAGCCGTTGCTGGATGAAGGTCCAGAGTTGGGTTCTAAATGGCAATTGATATTTGACGGTGCCGTCAATTCATATGGAAGTGGAATAGGGGCAATCATTACTACTCCTCATGGGTCGCACATCCCATTCACCGCCAGATTGACCTTTCCAGTTACCAATAATGAGGCCGAATATGAAGCGTGTATTATGGGGCTTGAAGAAGCTATTGATCTGAGAATTAAAAATCTTGAGGTGTACGGAGACTCCGCTCTAGTTGTGAATCAGATCAAGGGAGAGTGGGAGACTCGTCAGCCCAATCTGATACCCTATATGAATTATGCAAGAAGGTTGTTGCCTTTCTTTGACAAGGTGGAATTGCACCATGTACCACGAGCAGAAAATCAGATGGCAGACGCTCTCGCGACTTTGTCTTCGATGTAGAAGGTTAACTTCTGGAATGAGGCTCCCAGGATAGTTATCTCTCACCTTGATAGGCCCGCCTTCATATTCGCTATTGAGGAAGCTTCCGATGGCAAACCGTGGTATTATGATATCCAGAATTTCCTGAAGAACCAAGAGTATCCGGCTGAGGCATCCAGTCATGATCAGAAGACTCTTAGGAGATTGGCTGGCAATTTCTATTTGAATCCGGATGGTGTTTTGTACAAGAGAAACCACGACTTGGTGTTTTTGCGGTGTGTGGATGAGAAAGAGGCTAAGTTTCTCATGGAAGAAATCCACGAGGGCACATTTGGCACGCATGCCGGCGGACATGCAATGACAAGAAAGCTATTAAGAGCAGGGTATTACTGGTTAACAATGGAAACAGATTGTTTCAAGTTTGCAAAGAAGTGTCATAAATGCCAGATTTATGCGGATAAGATTCATGCGCCTCCGAGCCCTCTGAACGTTATGTCGTCGCCTTGGTCTTTTTCCATGTGGGGAATTGATGTGATTGGAAAGATCGAGCCCACGACATCCAACGGACATCATTTTATCTTGGTAGCTATTGATTACTTCGCCAAATGGGTTGAAGCGACATCGTATGCTAATGTTACCAAGCAGGTGGTAGCCAAATTTATCAAGAAAGATATTATCTGCAGATATGGAATCCCGGAACGGATTATCATTGACAACGGCTCAAATTTGAATAACAAGATGATGAAGGAATTGTGCCAGAATTTCAAAATTGAACATCACAACTCTTCTCCTTATCGGCCCAAGATGAATGGCGTTGTTGAAGCGGCCAATAAAAACATAAAGAAGATCGTTCAGAAGATGGTTGTGACCTATAAGGACTGGCATGAGATGTTGCCTTTTGCTTTGCACGGTTATCGTACGACGGTACGCACATCAACCGGGGCAACTCCTTTTTCACTTGTATATCGTATGGAAGATGTCCTACCATTGGAGGTTGAGATTCCTTCTCTGAGGGTTTTGTGTGATGTCCAACTTGATGAGGCAGAATGGGTGAAAGATAGATTGAATCAGCTGAGTTTAATGGATGAGAAGAGACTGACTTCTCTAGCATATGGTCGGTTGTATTAGAGCCGGATGAAGAAAGCTTATGATAAGAAGGTGTGTCCTCGAAGCTTTCAGACGGGCGATCTTGTGATGAAAAAGATTCTCCCACCACAATCAGATCACAGGGGCAAATGGACTCCCAACTATGAAGGTCCATATGTCGTTAGAAAGGTTTTCTCTGGAGGAGCCTTACTGTTATCCACCATGGATGGTGAGGACTTCACATCCCCTATGAACTCGGACACAGTTAAAAAATACTTTGCTTAAAGAGACCCACTGGACAAAAAAAGAAAGTCCAGGCAAAAATGGGGCATCCCGGCGAACCATAAAAAAGGAATAAAAGGTTCAGGAAAAAGTTAGGGATAAAATTGAAAAAATGTACACCCGCGAAGTTGAAAACCTGAAAAGGGAAACTTCGGCAAAAAAGGGTATCCCGGTGAATTGAAAACCCGCAAAGGGCAGTTCACGCAAAAGTTAGGGATTTGAAAAAGCAAATGACTGCGGTCCGAGTTTGATACTGCATTGCTTAGTGGTTTGGGAGTACCTGAGGGTCGTATATCCGAAACAATCTCTTCTGAAGGTCGAGTATCGGGAAAGCGTCAGAGTCAGGCGAGTCATAGGAGGATCAACTCATGGTGTTCGTCTGTACCACGTTGCAAACATGTATACAAATTTTCTTTGTATTTCTGTATCTTTGTATTTTGTTTGTGCGTGACTTCCTCTTTTCAGGAGTTGCATCCAGGTACAAAATTTTTCCTATTTACAGGCCCGTTATCAATAAAGCATGTTATTCAGTACTTGATGCTTGTTCTTTACTGTTTTGTTTGTGAAAAACGCCGATGTTTTTGATGAACTTGCATGTGCATAAACTTGCTGGCCCTTGCCAATAATTGCTAAAACTTCGAATTGACTGAATGAACGTTGCAGATACTAACTGAAATAGATCTTGTTGTATAGATTTGTTTTTGTCTCGTTTGTGTTTTGCAGGGTTCTCACCTTTGGAGCAAACAGGCAGGGAAATTGTGTTCCCCAGCTAGAGTCCTGTGACATATTGATTGTATCAGTCCTCAGCAGATGGAAGTCACATCTTATCTCAGAATATTTGAGATAACACTTATCCCTATTGGATGTGGGTGGTCCTCCCCAGAAGAGTATTCCCCAGGAAAGTTGCCAAGAGAGTATCCTCAGCGGATTTTGAACCCCCAACAGAAGCTGCATTCCCAGCAGTGAGTATGTGCACAATCAATTCCCAGCACAGGTAACTCCCGCAGTGTATAACCAATTCGTCTTTGGTTCAGAAGGATTATCCCCGCGCAGGATTGTTTTTCCTTCTCCCCAGCAGGTTATTTTTCCTCCGACAGGATGAACATCCCCAACAGAGTTCGTAATTTCAAGCTTGTAAGCCATTCCCCGACAGGATGGTTATCCCCAGCGGAGTTGGTTTCACCATTCCAACATTTATTTTGTTGGAATGCTTTGTGATATTTGGTTATCCCCAGCGGATTGGGTTTTGTCTTCAACATTTATTTTGCTGAAGCGCCTCTTGGCATCTTTGCATTTTGCATATATCATCATATTTGCATCTACCCAAACGTGTAGCATTTCCATGCCGTATGGAGCATTACGCCATTGTCAAACCTATGCATTTTGAAACATAAGCCAGGTTGGTTACCTCTTTGGTTTCAGGTGTTATCCCTTGCAGAGGAGTGGGATTCTTGCTCAGAAGGATCTCTAGATATTCAAATTCTCGACATGAGATAGGTGATGATAACGTTCGTCCCCTAACAGAGTTACTTGGTTAAATTTCTCTCCTCAGGTTGCTGTTAGTCGAAAGATTTCAGGCCTTAAACCTTCGGAGGTGTCACTAGTGATTTCCCCACAGAGTGGTGTGATTAAGTTTCTCGTATTTCCCAACAAAGTATTCTTCAAATGTACCTATGGTGACAGTGATTATTACCTGTGATTGACAGAGATGGTTACCTGTGTTGACAGTGATGTTTACCCGTGCTGACGGTGATTTTTATCCGTATTGACAAAATTTTTCCCTGTGTTGACAGTGATTATTACCTGTGATGGACAGAGATCGTACCTGTATTGACAGAGTTTGGTATCCGTGTTGACGGAATGGTACCCGTGCTGACGGTGATTATTACCTGTGATGGACAAAGATCGTACCTGTGTTGACAGAGTTTGGTATCCGTGTTGACGGAATGGTACCCGTGCTGACGGTGATTCTTACCTGTGATGGATAGAGATCGTACCTGTGTTAACAAAGTTTGGTATCCGTGTTGACGAAATGGTACCCGTGCTGAGGGTGATTCTTACCTGTAATGGACAAAGATTACACCTGTGATTGATAGAGATTGCGCCTGTGTTGACAGTGATGTGTACCTGTGTTGACAGTGATTGTTATACGTGTTGACGGAATAGTACCTGTGTTGACAGTGATTGTTGTCCGTGTTGACGGAATTCTTCCCTGTGTTGACAGAGATTGTTACCTGTGATCGACAGTGATTTGTACCTGTGATTGACAGAGATTATACCTGTAGTTGACAGAGATTATTACCTGTAATGGACAGTGATTGCGCCTGTGTTGACAGAGATTGTTACTTGTGACGGACATAGTTTGTTCTCCATATTGACGGAGTCGTACCCGTGCGGACGGAGATTGTTATCCGTGTTGACGGAAGTGTTACCTGTGTTGACAGTGATTGTTACCCTATGTTGACAGAGATTGTTACCTGTGATTGATAGAGATTGTACCTATGATGGACAGAGGTTGTTTACCTGTGGCTGACAGAGATCGTACCTGTGTTGACGGAGTCGTACCCGTGATTGACGGAGTTGTCCCAGTGAAATCGCCGTAGATTGTTATCCGTGTTAACGGATTTGTTACCTGTGTTGACAGTGATTGTTGTCCATGTTGACGGAAGTGTTACCTGTGTTGACAGTGATTGTTACCCATGTGAACGGAGTTATTATCCGTGATCGACAGAATTATCCCCAGTGAAGTTGTTACCTATGACTGACAGAGATCGTTATTCAAGTTATGGACGAAATTGTACCCGTGTTGACGGAGTCTCTCCTCATGTTGACGAATTCGGTCCAGTTGTGGACGGAGTTGTTTCTTGCAAAGTTAATTCGATACCTGTGGCATCACACAGGGGGTTAGTGTTGAAATCAAAAGTTTTATTAGAAGATTGATCAGTTGTTGCCGTAACAACTGGGTTTAGCACAACGGATGTTGTTCCCCAAGCAGTTTTTGCAGTGTATTTCTGCGGTTGGAAAATTTCCGGGTTTCTTGGTATTCAACCGTCTTCTACCTCGATTGTTTGAAGGTCGTTCGCTCTTCACCCAGTCGGGTCCAATCCGTTTGAATAGGGGCAGCTGTTGCACCCCAAAATTTGCTCAACCTTTTCTTACCTGGTTTATGTTTCATTGTATTATCATATGCATAGTTATATCATTTGCATATCATGGTATCATTCATATAGCAGAGGATCAAGTGTTATTCTTATCAAGAGAAGCCTAGCAAGAGGTCTCACTCAAGATTGAGAGTTATCAAAGTCATCAAAAGGTGGTTTGAGTGCCTAAGGGTTTAGATGTTTGAGTGTGAATCTTCTCCTAATTTGAGGATCAACTGAAGACCATCAGAGGGTTGTGAAGTTTTGAATGTGAATAGAAGATGTGTATAGAGCTCATGGAGTGTCTAGAGGGCCATGTTGGAGCTTAATCAAGTCATTGTGTCAAATGCAAGAGCCACAGTTGAGGTGCAAACAATTAGGGTTTCATCTGGATCAGTTCTAGGTCAACTGGACAATTGAAGAGTATCAAAGCCTACTTTTCGGTCATGGAGTTCATGAAATGATGTGATAAGACATTTGTGGTGTTGTGCCAATATCAAATCAAGAATAATCAAGAGTGTGGGAAGTTGCTAAGTTAGGGTTTCAGTGCAAAATCCCCTGTTTAGTGCCTAACTTCAAGACCACATAAATCAAGATACAAGTTTCAAATGGATCTTTGGCCAACATGAAACTTGTAGAGAATCTCAATAAATTTAATTTGAGTACTAGAAGTCCTCCATTGGATTTATAGAACTCAAGTTATGGTCCAAACAAGTTACAAGTCCTCAGATGCCACTGAAATTTGTCTGTGAAAATCATCTGACTTCAAAGCTATTTTTGACCTAGAAGGAAGTTTCACCTGAAATTTTGGCCAACATGAAAGTTGTTCCTCATGATCTTAGCTTTCCAAATTGTATTATAAGTCTTTCATCTGATTGGTAGAACTCATGTTATGAGGTTTACAAGTCAGGGGTATTTTGGGAAAGTGAGATTATAGGTCATTTTCAATCATATGCCAAAATCTCCAACTTGCACTTGTCAAATGAAATTTTGTTCAACATGAAAGTTGCTTAAAACATGATTTTAAGTGCAACTATGTGGTCATTTGGGATTGGTTTGGCTTGTAGCAAAAAGTCACTTAAAATGGCCTAAAAAAGGGAATTTTTCAAATGGATTAAGGAGGGAAAATTGACTTTTTGAGTTAGAGGACCAAAACATGGCATATGAGTATATTTTTTTGAATGGAAATCACATTCTAAGAACATTTGCATTGGCAGAATTTTGAGCATAGGCCAAGTTTTGGGAGTTGTCAGTTAGATTACTTCACCATGAAGTTACATAATCAAAAATAACCATTGGATCAAATACAAGGATCAAATCCCAGCCATTCATACTCCACATGCTGTTATTAGTTGAACTGAATCATCTTGGAGCCAAAACATTGCCATTTTCGTGTACCTTCAAGAGCAAAAAGTGGTGAAATTTTGAAAATTCATTTTGGGCCTAGGGGCAAGGATTGGGCTTTTTCTTGATCCATATCCATTGTATATAAGATTTCTAACCTTCACAAATCATTAGTTCTGGAAATTGGAGCAGAATTGATCAAGAACAAGCTTGAAAAAGTGAAAAAAATTCAAAAAGTGAATTCCAAGAACTAGATCGTTTCAGGCCAAATTGTGAATTGAGAAAGCTTTATTGAAGCGAACTCACACCGGCTACTACCACCAAAAGAATGATAGATCAAACACCCGCATCAACTTACATCAACAAGATGACAGACCCACCACCAAAAGAATGATGGAGCAAACTCACACCGGCTACTACCACCAAAAGGATGATAGAGCTAACACTCACACAATCTGACATCAACAAGATGACAGACCCACCCCCAAAAGGATGACGCAGCAAAACCCACGCCGGCTACTACCACCAAAAGGAAGATAGAGCAAAACACTCACACAATCTGACATCAACAAGATGACAGACCCACCAACAAAAGGATGATTGAGCAAACTCACACCGGCTACTACCACCAAAGGGATGATAGAGAAAACACTCGCACGATCTAACATCAACATGATGACAGACCCACCACCAAAAGGATGACGAGTGAACTCACACCGGCTACTACCACCAAAAGGACGATAGAGCAAAACACTCGCACAATCTGACATCAACAAGATCAAAGACCCACCACCAAAAGGATGATGGAGCGAACTCACACCGGCTACTACCACCAAAAGGATGATAGATCAAACACTCGCATGAACTTACATAAACAAGTTGACAGACCCACCACCAAAAGAATGATGGAGTAAACTCACACTGGCTACTACCACCAGAAGGATGATAGAGCTAAACTCGCACAATCTGACATTAACAAGATTACAGACCCACCCCCAAAAGGATGATGGAGCGAAACTCACGCCGATTACTACCACCAAAAGGATGATAGAGAAAAACACTCACACAATCTGACATCAACAGGATGACAGAACCACCCCCAAAAGGATGACGCAGCGAAACCCACGCCGACTACTGCCACCAAAAGGATGATAGAGCAAAACACTCGCACAATCTGACATCATCAAGATGACAGACCCACCACCAAAACGATGATTGAGCAAACTCACACCGGCTACTACCACCCAAGGGATGATAGAGAAAACACTCGCACGATCTAACATCAACATGATGACAGACCCACCACCAAAAGGATGACCGAGTGAACTCACACCGGCTTCTACCACCAAAAGAACGATATAGCAAAACACTCCCACAATATAACATCAACAAGATGACAGACCCACCTCCAAAAGGATGATTGAGCGAACTCACACCGGCTACTACCACCAAAAGGATGATAGATCAAACACTCGCATGAACTAACATAAACAAGTTGAAAGACCCACCACCAAAAGAATGATGGAGCAAAGTCACACTGGCTACTACCACCAAAAGGATGATAGAGCTAAACTCGCACAATCTGACATCAACAAGATTACAGACCCACCCCCAAAAGGATGACGGAGCGAACTCACGCCGACTACTACCACCAAAAGGATGATAGAGCAAAACACTCAAACAATCTGACATCAACAAGATGAAAGAACCACCCCGAAAAGGATGACGCAGCAAAACCCACGCCGACTACTACCACCAAAAGGATGATAGAGCAAAACACTCGCACAATTTGACATCAACAAGATGACAGACCCACCACCAAAAGGATGATTGAGCAAACTCACACCGGCTACTACCACCAAAGGGATGATAGAGAAAACACTCGCACGATCTAACATCAACATGATGACAGACCAACCACCAAAAGGATGACCGAGTGAACTCACACCGGATACTACCACCAAAAGGACGATAGAGCAAAACACTCGCACAATCTGACATCAACAAGATGACAGACCCACCACCAAAAGGATGATGGAGCGAACTCACACCGGCTACTACCACCAAAAGGATGATAGATCAAACACTCGCATGAACTTACATAAACAAGTTGACAGACCCACCACCAAAAGAATGATGGAGCAAACTCACACTGGCTACTACCACCAAAAGGATGATAGAGCTAAACTCGCACAATCTGACATCAACCAGATTACAGACCCACCCCCAAAAGGATGACGGCGCGAAACTCACGCGGACTACTACCACCAAAAGGATGATAGAGCAAAACACTCACACAATCTGACATCAGCAAGATGACAGACCCACCACCAAAAGGATGATGGAGCGAACTCATACCGACTACCACCACCTATAGGATGATAGAGAAAACACTCCCATAATCTAACATCAACAAGTTGACAGACCAACCGCCAAAAGAATTATGGAACACACTCACATCGGCTAATACCACCAAAGGAATGATAGAGCAAACACTCGCACGATCTGACATCAACAAAATGACAGACCCACCACGAAAAGGATGACGGAGCGAACTCACATTGGCTACTACCACCAAAAGCATGATAAAGCAAAACACTCCCACAATCTGACATCAACAAGATGACAGACCCGCCACCAAAAGGATGATGGAGCGAACTCATACCGGCTACTGCCACCAAAAGGATGATAGAGAAAACACTCCCACAATCTGACATCAACAAGATGACAGACCCACCAACAAAAGGATGATGGTGCAAACACACACCGACTACTGCCACCAAAGGGATGATAGAGCAAACACTCGCACGATATAACATCAACATGATGACACACCCACCACCAAAAGGATGATGGAGCAAACTCGCACCGGCTACTACCACCAAAAGGTCGATATAGCAAAACACTCGCACAATCTGACATCAACAAGATGACAGACCCACCACCAAAAGGATGATGGGGCAAATTCACACCGGCTACTACCACCAAACGAATGATAGAGCTAACACTCGCACAATCTGACGTCAACAAGATCACAGACCCACCCCCAAAAGGATGACGGAGTGAAACTCACGCTGGCTACTACCACCAAAAGGATGATAAAGCAAAACAGTCGCACAATCTGACATCAACAAGATGACGGACCCACCACCAAAAAGATGATGGGGCGAATCATACAGACTACTACCACAAAAAGGATGATAGAGCAAACACTCCCACAATCTGACATCAACAAGAAGATACACCCACAACCAAAAGGATGACGGAGCAAACTCACACCGGATACTACCACCAAAGGGATGATTGAGCAAACACTCGCACGATCTTACATCAACAAGATGACAGACCCACCACCAAAAGGATGATAGAGCAAACTCAAACCGGCTACTACCACCAAAAGGATGATAGATAAAAAACTCCCACAATCTGACATCAAGAAGATGACAGACCCACCACCAAAAGGATGATGGAGCGAACTCACACCGGCTACTACCACCAAAGGGATGATCGATCAAACACTCGCATCAACTTATATCAAAAAGATGACAGACCCACCACCAAAAAAATGATGGAGCAAACTCACACCGGTTACTACCACCAAAAGGATGATATATCAAACACTCGCATGAACTTACATCAACAAGATGACAGATCCACCACCAAAAGAATGATGGGGCAAACTCACACCGGCTACTACCACCAAACGGATGATAGAGCTAACACTCGCACAATCTGACATCAACAAGATGACAGACCCACCATCAAAAGGATGACGGAGCGAAACTCACGCGGACTACTACCACCAAAAGGATGATAGAGCTAACACTCGCATATTCTGACATCAACAAGATGACAGACCCACCCCCAAAAGGATGACGGAGCGAAACTCACGCTGGGTACTACCACCAAAAGGATGATAAAGCAAAACAATCGCACAATCTGACATCAACAAGATGACAGACCCACCACCAAAAGGATGATGGAGCAAACTCAAACCGACTACTACCACAAAAAGGATGATAGAGCAAACACTCCCACAATCTGACATCAACAAGAGGATAGACCCACCACCAAAAGGATGACGGAGCAAACTTAAACCAGATACTACCACCAAAGGGATGATAGAGCAAACACTCGCACGATATGACATCAACAAAATGACAGACCCACCACAAAAAGGAAGACCAAGCGAACTCACATTGGCTGCTACCACCAAAAGGATGATAAAGCAAAACACTCGCACAATCTGACATCAACAAGATGACAGACCCACCACCAAAAGGATGATAGAGCGAACTCACACCGGCTACAACCACCAAAGGGATGATAGATCAAACACTCGCATCAACTTACATCAACAAGAAGACATACCCACCACCAAAAAGATGATTGAGCGAACTCACACCGGCCTACTACAACCAAAAGGATGATAGATCAAACACTCGCATGAACTTACATCAACAACATAACAGATCCACCACCAAAACTCACACCGGATACTACCACCAAACGGATGATAGAGCTAACACTCTAACAATCTGACATCAACAAGATGACAGACCTATCCCCAAAAGGATGACGGAGCGAAACTCAAGCTGAGTACTACCACAAAAAGGATGATAGAGCTAACACTCGCACAATCTAACATCAACAAGATGACAGACCCACCCCCAAAAGGATGATGGAGTGAAACTCAGGCCGGCTACTACCACCAAAAGGATGATAAAGCAAAACAGTAGCACAATCTGACATCAACAAGATGACAGACCCACCACCAAAAGGATGATGGAGCGAACTCATACCGACTACTACCACCAAAAGGATGATAGAGTAAACATTCCCATAATCTGACATCAACAAGATGATAGACCTACCTCCAAAAGGATGACGGAGCAAAGACACACCGGCTACTACCATCAAAGGGATGATAGAGCAAACACTCGCACGATCTGACATCTACAAAATGACAGACCCACCACCAAAAGGATGACGAAGCGAACTCACACAGGCTACTACCACCAAAATTACGATAGAGCAAAACACTCGCACAATCTGACATCAACAAGATGAGAGACCCACCACCAAAAGGATGATGGAGCAAACTCACACCGGCTACTACCACCAAAAGGATGATAGAGCTAACACTCGCACAATCTGACATCAACAAGATGACAGACCCACCCCAAAAGGATGACGCAGCGAAACCCACACCGACTACTACCACCGAAAGGATGATAGAGCAAAACACTCGCACAATCTGACATCAACAAGATGACAGACCCACCATCAATAGGATGATGGAGCGAACTCATACCGACTACCACCATCAAAAGGATGATAGAGAAAACACTCGCACGATTTGACATCAATGTTATTATAGACCCACCACCAAAAGGATGACGGAGCAAACTCACACCAACTACTACCACCAAAAGGATGATAGAGCAAACACTTGCACGATCTGACATCAACAAGATGACAGACCCACCACCAATAGGATGATGGAGCAAACTCACACCGGCTACTACCACCAAAAGGATGACAGAGCTAACATTCGCACGATCTGACATCAACAAAATGACAGACCCACCACGAAAAGGATGACAGATCTAACTCACATCGGCTACTACCACCAAAATGATGATAAGGCAAAAAACTCTCACAATCTGACATCAATAAGATGAAAGACCCACCACCAAAAGGTTGATGGAGTAAAATTATATCGACTACTACCACCAACAGAATGATAGAGAAAAAACTCTCACAATCTGACATCAATAAGATGAAAGACCCACCACTAAAAGGATGATGGAGCAAACTCACACCGGGTACTACCACCAAAGGGATGATAGAGGAAACACTCGCACGATTTAACATCAACATGATGACAGACCCACCACCAAAAGGATGACGGAGCGAACTCACACCGGCTACTACCACCAAAACGACGATATAGCAAAACACTCGCACAATCTGACATCAACAAGATGACAGACCCACCACCAAAAGGTTGATCGAGTGAACTCACATCGGCTACTAACACCAAAAGGATGATAGATCAAACACTCGCATCAAATTACATCTAGAAGATCACAGACCCACCACCAAAAGAATGATGGAGCAAAATCACACCGGCTACTACCACCAAAAGGTTGATAAAGCTAACACTCGCACAATCTAACATCAACAAGATGACACACCCACCACCAAAAGGATGACAGAGCGAAACTCACGCCGAGTATTACCCCCAAAAGGATGATAGAGTAAAACACTTAAATAATCTGACATCAACAAGATGACAGACCCACCATCAAAAGGATGATGGAGCGAATTCATACCGACTACCACCACCAAAAGGATGATAGAGCAAACACTCCCACAAACTAACATCAACAAGATGACAGAACCACCACCAAAAGGATGATGGAAAAAACTCACATCGGCTAATACCACCAAAGGGATGATAGAGCAAACACTCGCACGATTTGACATCAACGTTATGACAGACCCACCACCAAAAGGATGACGGAGCGAACTCACACCGGCTACTACCATCAAAAGGATGATAGAGCAAACACTCGCACGATCTGACATCAACAAGATGACATACCCACCACCAATAGGATGATGGAGAGAACTCACACCGGCTATTACCACGAAAAGGATGATAGATCAAACACTCGCATGAACTGTCATCAACAAGATGACAGACCCACCAACAAAAGATTGATGGAGCAAACTCATACCGGCTACTACCACCAAAAGGATGATAGAGCTAACACTCGAACGATCTGACATCAAAAAAATGACAGACCCACCACAAAAAGGATGACAGAACTAACTCACAACAACCACTACCAACAAAATGATGATAAAGCAAAACAATCCCACAATCTGACATCAACAAGATGACAGACCCGCCACCAAAAGGATGATGGAGCGAACTCATACCGGCTACTACCACCAAAAGGATGATAGAGAAAACACTCCCATAATCTGACATCAACAAGATGATAGAACCACCACCAAAAGGTTGATGGAGCAAAATCACACCGGCTACTACCACCAAAAGGATGATAGATCAAACACTCGCATGAACTTACATCAACAAGATGACAGATCCACCACCAAAAGAATGATGGAGAAAACTCACACCGGCTACTACCACCAAAAGGATGATAGAGATAACACTCGCACAAGCTGACATAGACAAGATGACAGACCCACCCCTAAAAGGATGACGGAGCGAAACTCACGCCGACTACTACCACTAAAAGGATGATAGAGCTAACACTCGCATATTCTGACATCAACACGATGACAGACCCACCCCCAAAAGGATGACAGAGCGAAACTCACGCCGGCTACTACCACCAAAAGGATGATGGAGCAAACTCATATCGACTTCTACCACAAAAAGGATGATAGAGCAAACACTCCTAAAATCTGACATCAACAAGATGATAGACCCACCACCAAAAGGATGACGGAGCAAACTCACACCGGATACTATCACCAAAGGGATAATATAGCGCAAACACTCGCACGATCTGACATCAACAAAGTGACAGACTCACCACGAAAAGGATGACGGAGCAAACTCACATCGGCTACTACCACCAAAAGGATGATAAAGCAAAATACTCGCACAATCTGACATTAACAAGATGAGAGACCTACCACCAAAAGGATGATGGAGCGAACTCATACCGACTACCACCATCAAAAGGATGATAGAGCAAACACTCCCACAATCTTACATTAACAAGATGACAGACCCACCGCCAAAAGGATAATGGAGCAAACTCACATCGGCTAATACCACCAAAGGGATGATAGAGAAAACACTCGCACGATTTGACATCAACGTTATTGCAGACCCACCACCAAAAGGATGACGGAGCAAACTCACACCAACTACTACCACCAAAAGGATGATAGAGCAAACACTTGCACGATCTGACATCAACAAGATGACAGACCCACCACCAATAGGATGATGGAGCAAACTCACACCGGCTACTACCACCAAAAGGATGACAGAGCTAACATTCGCACGATCTGACATCAACAAAATGACAGACCCACCACGAAAAGGATGACAGATCTAACTCACATCGGCTACTACCACCAAAATGATGATAAGGCAAAAAACTCGCACAATCTGACATCAATAAGATGAAAGACCCACCACCAAAAGGTTAATGGAGTAAAATTATATCGACTACTACCACCAACAGAATGATAGAGAAAAAACTCCCACAATCTGACATCAACAAGACGACAGACCCACCACTAAAAGGATGATGGAGCAAACTCACACCGGGTACTACCACCAAAGGGATGATAGAGGAAACACTCGCACGATTTAACATCAACATGATGACAGACCCACCACCAAAAGGATGACGGAGCGAACTCACACCGGCTACTACCACCAAAACGACGATATAGCAAAACACTCGCACAATCTGACATCAACAAGATGACAGACCCACCACCAAAAGGTTGATGGAGTGAACTCACATCGGCTACTACCACCAAAAGGATGATAGATCAAACACTCGCATCAAATTACATCTAGAAGATGACAGACCCACCACCAAAAGAATGATGGAGCAAAATCACACCGGCTACTACCACCAAAAGGTTGATAAAGCTAACACTCGCACAATCTGACATCAACAAGATGACACACCCACCACCAAAAGGATGACAGAGCGAAACTCACGCCGAGTATTACCCCCAAAAGGATGATAGAGTAAAACACTTAAATAATCTGACATCAACAAGATGACAGACCCACCATCAAAAGGATGATGGAGCGAATTCATACCGACTACCACCACCAAAAGGATGATAGAGCAAACACTCCCACAAACTAACATCAACAAGATGACAGAACCACCACCAAAAGGATGATGGAAAAAACTCACATCGGCTAATACCACCAAAGGGATGATAGAGAAAACACTCGCACGATTTGACATCAACGTTATGACAGACCCACCACCAAAAGGATGACGGAGCGAACTCACACCGGCTACTACCATCAAAAGGATGATAGAGCAAACACTCGCACGATCTGACATCAACAAGATGACATACCCACCACTAATAGGATGATGGAGAGAACTCACACCGGCTATTACCACGAAAAGGATGATAGATCAAACACTAGCATGAACTGTCATCAACAAGATGACAGACCCACCAACAAAAGATTGATGGAGCAAACTCATACCGGCTACTACCACCAAAAGGATGATAGAGCTAACACTCGAACGATCTGACATCAAAAAAATGACATACCCACCACAAAAAGGATGACAGAACTAACTCACATCAACCACTACCAACAAAATGATGATAAAGCAAAACACTCCCACAATCTGACATCAACAAGATGACAGACCCACCACCAAAAGGATGAGGGAGCGAACTCATACCGGCTACTACCACCAAAAGGATGATAGAGAAAACACTCCCATAATCTGACATCAACAAGATGATAGAACCACCACCAAAAGGTTGATGGAGCAAAATCACACCGGCTACTACCACCAAAAGGATGATAGATCAAACACTCGCATGAACTTACATCAACAAGATGACAGATCCACCACCAAAAGAATGATGGAGAAAACTCACACCGGCTACTACCACCAAAATGATGATAGAGATAACACTCGCACAAGCTGACATAGACAAGATGACAGACCCACCCCTAAAAGGATGACGGAGCAAAACTCACGCCGACTACTACCACTAAAAGGATGATAGAGCTAACACTCACATATTCTGACATCAACACGATGATAGACCCACCCCCAAAAGGATGACAGAGCGAAACTCACGCCGGCTACTACCACCAAAAGGATGATGGAGCAAACTCATACCGACTTCTACCACAAAAAGGATGATAGAGCAAACACTCCCAAAATCTGACATCAACAAGATGATAGACCCACCACCAAAAGGATGACGGAGCAAACTCACACCGGATACTATCACCAAAGGGATAATATAGCGCAAACACTCGCACGATCTGACATCAACAAAGTGACAGACTCACCACGAAAAGGATGACGGAGCAAACTCACATCGGCTACTACCACCAAAAGGATGATAAAGCAAAATACTCGCACAATCTGACATTAATAAGATGAGAGACCTACCACCAAAAGGATGATGGAGCGAACTCATACCGACTACCACCACCAAAAGGATGATAGAGAAAACACTCCCATAATCTGACATCAACAAGATGACAGACCCACCACCAAAGTATGATGGAGCGAACTCACACCAGCTACTACCACCAAAGGGATGATAGATCAAACAATCGCATCAGCTTACATCAACATGATGACAGACCCACCACCAAAAGAATGATGGAGCAAACTGACACCGGCTACTACCACCAGAAGGATGATAGAGCTAACACTCGCACAATATGACATCAACAAGATGACAGACCCACCCCCAAAAGGATGACGGAGTGAAACTCACGCCGACTACTACCACCAAAAGGATGATAGAGCAAAACACTTGTACAATCTGACATCAACAAGATGACAGACCCACCACAAAAAGGATGATGGAGCAAACTCACACCGGCTACTACAACCAAAAGGATGATAGAGCAAACACACGCACGAAATGACATCAACAAGATGACAGACCCTTCACCAAAAAGATGATGGAGAAAACTCA
Organism: Lathyrus sativus; assembly: GCA_963859935.3. Taxonomy (NCBI): domain Eukaryota; kingdom Viridiplantae; phylum Streptophyta; class Magnoliopsida; order Fabales; family Fabaceae; genus Lathyrus; species Lathyrus sativus. Next base: position 249,077,027 of record OZ012740.1, on the reverse strand, counting down.
CACCGGCTACTACCACCAAAGGGATGATAGAGCAAACATTTGCACGATTTGACATCAACAAAATGACAGTCCCACCAAGAAAAGGATGACAGAGCAAACTTACATCGGTTACTACCATCAAAGCAATGATAGAGGAAACACTCACACGATCTAACATCAACAAGATGACAGACCCACCACCAAAAGGATAACGGAGCAAACTCATATCGGCTACTACCACCAAAACGATGATAGAGCAAAACACTCGCACAATATGACATCATCAAGATGACAGACCCACCACCAAAAGGATGATGGAGCAAACTCACACCAGCTACTACCACCAAAAGGACGATAGAGCAAAACACTCCCACAATCTGACATCAACAAGATGACAGACCCACCACCAAAAGGATGATGGAGCGAACTCACATCGGCTACTACGACCAAAAGGATGATAGATCAAACACTTGCATCAACGTGCATCTACAAGATGACAGACCCACCACCAAATGAATGATGGAGCAAACTCACACCGGCTACTACAACCAAAAGGATGATAGAGCTAACACTCGCATATTATGACATCAGCAAGATGACAGACCCACCCGCAAAAGGATGACGGAGCGAAACTCACGCCGACTACTACCTCCAAATGGATGATAGAGGAAAACACTCGCACAATCTGACATCAACAAGATGACAGACCCACCACCGAAAGGATGATGGAGCAAACTCACACCGACTACTACCACCAAAAGGATGATAGAGCAAACACACGCACGAAATGACATCAACAAGATGACAGACCCTTCACCAAAAGGATGATGGAGAAAACTCACACTGGCTACTACCATCAAAGGGATGATAGAGCAAACACTCGCACGATTTGACATCAACAAAATGGCACACCCACCATGAAAAGGATGACAGAGCGAACTCACATCGGCTACTACCACCAAAAGGATGATAGAGCAAAACACTCGCACAATATGACATCATCAAGATGACAGACCCACCCGCAAAAGGATGATGGAGCGAACTCACACCGACTACTACCACCAAAAGGAATATAGAACAAAACACTCGCACAATCTAACATCAACAAGATGAAAGACCCACCACCAAAAGGATGATGGAGCGAACTCACATCGGCTACTACGACCAAAAGGATGATAGATCAAACACTCGCATCAACATGCATCTACAAGATGATAGACCCACCACCCAAAGAATGATGGAACAACCTCACACCGGCTACTACCAACAAAAAGATGATAGAGCAAAACACAGACCCATCCACCAAAAGGATTATAGAGCAACACTCGCACAATCTAACATCAACAAGATGACAGACCCATCCCAAAAGGATGACGGAGCAAAACTCACGCCGACTACTACCGCCAAAAGGACGATAGAGCAAAAGACTCGCACAATCTGACATCAACAAGATGACACACCCAACACATAAAGGATGATGGAGCAAACTCACACCGGCTACTACAACCAAAAGGATGATAGAGCAAACACACGCACAAAATGACATCAACAAGATGACAGACCCACCACCGAAAGGATGATGGAGCAAACTCACACCGACAACTACCACCAAAAGGATGATAGAGCAAACACACGCACGAAATGACATCAACAAGATGACAGACCCTTCACCAAAAGGATGATGGAGAAAACTCACACTGGCTACTACCACCAAAGGGATGATAGAGCAAACACTCGCACGATTTGACATCAACAAAATGGCACACCCACCATGAAAAGGATGACAGAGCGAACTCACATCGGCTACTACCACCAAAAGGATGATAGAGAAAAACACTCGCACAATATGACATCATCAAGATGACAGACCCACCACCAAAAGGATGATGGAGCGAACTCACATCGGGTACTACGACCAAAAGGATGATAGATCAAACACTCGCATCAACGTACATCTACAAGATTACAGACCCACCGCCCAAAGAATGATGGAACAACCTCACACCGGCTACTACCAACAAAAGGATGATAGAGCAAAACACAGACCCATCCACCAAAAGGATGATAGAGCAACACTCGCACAATCTGACATCAACAAGATGACAGACCCATCCCCAAAAGCATGACGGAGCAAAACTCACGCCGAATACTACCACCAAAAGGATGATAGAGCAAAACACTCGCACAATCTGACATCAACAAGATGACACACCCACCCGCAAAAGGATAACGGAGTGAAACTCACGCCGACTACTACCACCAAATGGATGATAGAGGAAAACACTCGCACAATCTGACATCAACAAGATGACAGACCCACCACCGAAAGGATGATGGAGCAAACTCACACCGACTACTACCACCAAAAGGATGATAGAGCAAACACACGCACGAAATGACATCAACAAGATGACAGACCCTTCACCAAAAGGATGATGGAGAAAAATCACACTGGCTACTATCACCAAAGGGATGATAGAGCAAACACTCGCACGATTTGACATCAACAAAATGGCACACCCACCATGAAAAGGATGACAGAGCGAACTCACACTGGCTACTACCACCAAAAGGATGATAGAGATAACACTCGCACAAGCTGACATAGACAAGATGACAGACCCACCCCTAAAAGGATGACGGAGCGAAACTCACGCCGACTACTACCACTAAAAGGATGATAGAGCTAACACTCGCATATTCTGACATCAACACGATGACAGACCCACCCCCAAAAGGATGACAGAGCGAAAGTCACGCCGGCTACTACCACCAAAAGGATGATGGAGCAAACTCATACCGACTTCTACCACAAAAAGGATGATAGAGCAAACACTCCCAAAATCTGACATCAACAAGATGATAGACCCACCACCAAAAGGATGATGGAGCAAACTCACACCGGATACTATCACCAAAGGGATAATATAGCGCAAACACTCGCACGATCTGACATCAACAAAGTGACAGACTCACCACGAAAAGGATGACGGAGCAAACTCACATCGGCTACTACCACCAAAAGGATGATAAAGAAAAATACTCGCACAATCTGACATTAACAAGATGACAGACCCACCACTTAAAGGATGATGGAGCAAACTCATACCAACTACCACCACCAAAAGGATGATAGAGAAAACACTCCCATAATCTGACATCAACAAGATGATAGACCCACCACCAAAGTATGATGGAGCGAACTCACACCAGCTACTACCACCAAAGGGATGATAGATCAAACAATCGCATCAGCTTACATCAACATGATGACAGACCCACCACCAAAAGAATGATGGAGCAAACTGACACCGGCTACTACCACCAGAAGGATGATAGAGCTAACACTCGCACAATATGACATCAACAAGATGACAGACCCACCCCGAAAAGGATGACGGAGCGAAACTCACGCCGACTACTACCACCAAAAGGATGATAGAGCAAAACACTTGTACAATCTGACATCAACAAGATGACAGACCCACCACAAAAAGGATGATGGAGCAAACTCACACCGGCTACTACAACCAAAAGGATGATAGAGCAAACACACGCACGAAATGACATCAACAAGATGACAGACCCTTCACCAAAAGGATGATGGAGAAAACTCACATCGGCTACTACCACCAAAGGGATGATAGAGCAAACATTTGCACGATTTGACATCAACAAAATGACAGTCCCACCAAGAAAAGGATGACAGAGCAAACTTACATCGGTTACTACCACCAAAGCAATGATAGAGGAAACACTCACACGATCTAACATCAACAAGATGACAGACCCACCACCAAAAGGATAACGGAGCAAACTCATATCGGCTACTACCACCAAAACGATGATAGAGCAAAACACTCGCACAATATGACATCATCAAGATGACAGACCCACCACCAAAAGGATGATGGAGCAAACTCACACCGGCTACTACCACCAAAAGGACGATAGAGCAAAACACTCGCACAATCTGACATCAACAAGATGACAGACCCACCACCAAAAGGATGATGGAGCGAACTCACATCGGCTACTACGACCAAAAGGATGATAGATCAAACACTTGCATCAACGTGCATCTACAAGATGACAGACCCACCACCAAATGAATGATGGAGCAAACTCACACCGGCTACTACAACCAAAAGGATGATAGAGCTAACACTCGCATATTATGACATCAGCAAGATGACAGACCCACCCGCAAAAGGATGACGGAGCGAAACTCACGCCGACTACTACCTCCAAATGGATGATAGAGGAAAACACTCGCACAATCTGACATCAACAAGATGACAGACCCACCACCGAAAGGATGATGGAGCAAACTCACACCGACTACTACCACCAAAAGGATGATAGAGCAAACACACGCACGAAATGACATCAACAAGATGACAGACCCTTCACCAAAAGGATGATGGAGAAAACTCACACTGGCTACTACCACCAAAGGGATGATAGAGCAAACACTCGCACGATTTGACATCAACAAAATGGCACACCCACCATGAAAAGGATGACAGAGCGAACTCACATCGGCTACTACCACCAAAAGGATGATAGAGCAAAACACTCGCACAATATGACATCATCAAGATGACAGACCCACCCGCAAAAGGATGATGGAGCGAACTCACACCGACTACTACCACCAAAAGGAATATAGAACAAAACACTCGCACAATCTAACATCAACAAAATGAAAGATCCACCACCAAAAGGATGATGGAGCGAACTCACATCGGCTACTACGACCAAAAGGATGATAGATCAAACACTCGCATCAACATGCATCTACAAGATGATAGACCCACCACCCAAAGAATGATGGAACAACCTCACACCGGCTACTACCAACAAAAAGATGATAGAGCAAAACACAGACCCATCCACCAAAAGGATTATAGAGAAACACTCGCACAATCTGACATCAACAAGATGACAGACCCATCCCAAAAGGATGACGGAGCAAAACTCACGCCGACTACTACCGCCAAAAGGACGATAGAGCAAAACACTCGCACAATCTGACATCAACAAGATGACACACCCACCATATAAAGGATGATGGAGCGAACTCACACCGGCTACTACAACCAAAAGGATGATAGAGCAAACACACGCACAAAATGACATCAACAAGATGACAGACCCACCACCGAAAGGATGATGGAGCAAACTCACACCGACAACTACCACCAAAAGGATGATAGAGAAAACACACGCACGAAATGACATCAACAAGATGACAGACCCTTCATCAAAAGGATGATGGAGAAATCTCACACTGGCTACTACCACCAAAGGGATGATAGAGCAAACACTCGCACGATTTGACATCAACAAAATGGCACACCCACCATGAAAAGGATGACAGAGCGAACTCACATCGGCTACTACCACCAAAAGGATGATAGAGAAAAACACTCGCACAATATGACATCATCAAGATGACAGACCCACCACCAAAAGGATGATGGAGCAAACTCACATCGGCTACTATGACCAAAAGGATGATAGATCAAACACTCGCATCAACGTACATCTACAAGATTACAGACCCACCGCCCAAAGAATGATGGAACAACCTCACACCGGCTACTACCAACAAAAGGATGATAGAGCAAAACACAGACCCATCCACCAAAAGGATGATAGAGCAACACTCGCACAATCTGACATCAACAAGATGACAGACCCATCCCCAAAAGCATGACGGAGCAAAACTCACGCCGAATACTACCACCAAAAGGATGATAGAGCAAAACACTCGCACAATCTGACATCAACAAGATGACACACCCACCCGCAAAAGGATAACGGAGTGAAACTCACGCCGACTACTACCACCAAATGGATGATAGAGGAAAACACTCGCACAATCTGACATCAACAAGATGACAGACCCACCACCGAAAGGATGATGGAGCAAACTCACACCGACTACTACCACCAAAAGGATGATAGAGCAAACACACGCACGAAATTACATCAACAAGATGACAGACCCTTCACCAAAAGGATGATGGAGAAAAATCACACTGGATACTATCACCAAAGGGATGATAGAGCAAACACTCGCACGATTTGACATCAACAAAATGGCACACCCACCATGAAAAGGATCACAGAGCGAACTCACATCGGCTACTACCACCAAAAGGATGATAGAGCAAAACACTCGCACAATATGACATCATCAAGATGACAGACCTACCAACAAAGGATGATGGAGCGAACTCACATCGGCTACTACGACCAAAAGGATGATAGATCAAACACTCGCACAAAAGTGCATCTACAAGATGACAGACCCACCACCCAAAGAATGATGGAACAACCTCACACCGGCTACTACCAACAAAAAGATGATAGAGCAAAACACAGACCCATCCACCAAAAGGATGATAGAGCAACACTCGCACAATCTAACATCAACAAGATGACAGACCCATCCCCAAAAGGATGACGGACAAAACTCACGCCGACTACTACCGCCAAAAGGATGATAGAGCAAAACACTCGCACAATCTGACATCAACAAGATGACACACCCACCACATAAAGGATGATGGAGCGAACTCACACCGGCTACTACAACCAAAAGGATGTTAGAGCATACACACGCACGAAATGACATCAACAAGATGACAGACCCTTCACCAAAAGGATGATGGAGAAAACTCACACTGGCTACTACCACCAAAGGGATGATAGAACAAACACTCGCACGATTTGACATCAATAAAATGGCACACCCACCATGAAAAGGATGACAGAGCAAACTCACATCGGCTACTACCACCAAAAGGATGATAGAGCAAAATACTCGCACAATATGACATCATCAAGATGACAGACCCACCACCAAAAGGATGATGGAGCGAACTCACATCGGCTACTACGACCAAAAGGATGATAGATCAAACACTCGCATCAACGTACATCTACAAGATGACAGACCCACCACCCAAAGAATGATGGAACAACCTCACACCGGCTACTACCAACAAAAGGATGATAAAGCAAAACACAGACCCATCCACCAAAAGGATGATAGAGCAACACTCGCACAATCTGACATCAACAAGATGACAGACCCATCCCCAAAAGGATGACGGAGCAAAACTCACGCCGACTAATACCACCAAAAGGATGATAGAGAAAAACACTCGCACAATCTTACATCAACAAGATGACACACCCACCCGCAAAAGGATGACGGAGTGAAACTCACGCCGACTACTACCACCAAATGGATGATAGAGGAAAACACTCGCACAATCTGACATCAACAAGATGACAAAACCACAGAAAGGATGATGGAGCAAACTCACACCGACTACTACCACCAAAAGGATGATAGAGAAAACACACGCACGAAATAACATCAACAAGATGACAGACCCTTCACCAAAAGGATGATGGAGAAAACTCACACTGGCTACTACCACCAAAGGGATGATAGAGCAAACACTCGCACGATTTGACATCAACAAAATGGCACACCCAGCATGAAAAGGATGACAGAGCGAACTCACACCGGCTACTACCACCAAAAGGATGATAGAGATAACACTCGCACAAGCTGACATAGACAAGATGACAGACCCACCCCTAAAAGGATGACGGAGCGAAACTCACGCCGACTACTACCACTAAAAGGATGATAGAGCTAACACTCGCATATTCTGACATCAACACGATGACAGACCCACCACCAAAAGGATGACAGAGCGAAACTCACGCCGGCTACTACCACCAAAAGGATGATGGAGCAAACTCATACCAACTTCTACCACAAAAAGGATGATAGAGCAAACACTCCCAAAATCTGACATCAACAAGATGATAGACCCACCACCAAAAGGATGACGGAGCAAACTCACACCGGATACTATCACCAAAGGGATAATATAGCGCAAACACTCGCATGATCTGACATCAACAAAGTGACAGACTCACCACGAAAAGGATGACGGAGCAAACTCACATCGGCTACTACCACCAAAAGGATGATAAAGCAAAATACTCGCACAATCTTACATTAACAAGATGACAGACCCACCACTAAAAGGATGATGGAGCAAACTCATACCAACTACCACCACCAAAAGGATGATAGAGAAAACACTCCCATAATTTGACATCAACAAGATGACAGACCCACCACCAAAGTATGATGGAGCGAACTCACACCAGCTACTACCACCAAAGGGATGATAGATCAAACAATCGCATCAGCTTACATCAACATGATGACAGACCCACCAACAAAAGAATGATGGAGCAAACTGACACCGGCTACTACCACCAGAAGGATGATAGAGCTAACACTCGCACAATATGACATCAACAAGATGACAGACCCACCCCCAAAAGGATGACGGAGCGAAACTCACGCCGACTACTACCACCAAAAGGATGATAGAGCAAAACACTTGTACAATCTGACATCAACAAGATGACAGACCCACCACAAAAAGGATGATGGAGCAAACTCACACCGGCTACTACAACCAAAAGGATGATAGAGCAAACACACGCACGAAATGACATCAACAAGATGACAGACCCTTCACCAAAAGGATGATGGAGAAAACTCACACCGGCTACTACCACCAAAGGGATGATAGAGCAAACATTTGCAGGATTTGACATCAACAAAATGACAGTCCCACCAAGAAAAGGATGACAGAGCAAACTTACATCGGTTACTACCACCAAAGCAATGATAGAGGAAACACTCACACGATCTAACATCAACAAGATGACAGACCCACCACCAAAAGCATAACGGAGCAAACTCATATCGGCTACTACCACCAAAACGATGATAGAGCAAAACACTCACACAATATGACATCATCAAGATGACAGACCCACCACCAAAAGGATGATGGAGCAAACTCACACCGGCTACTACCACCAAAAGGACGATAGAGCAAAACACTCGCACAATCTGACATCAACAAGATGACAGAACCACCACCAAAAGGATGATGGAGCGAACTCACATCGGCTACTACGACCAAAAGGATGATAGATCAAACACTTGCATCAACGTGCATCTACAAGATGACAGACCCACCACCAAATGAATGATGGAGCAAACTCACACCGGCTACTACAACGAAAAGGATGATAGAGCTAACACTCGCATATTATGACATCAGCAAGATGACAGACCCACCCACAAAAGGATGACGGAGCGAAACTCACGCCGACTACTACCTCCAAATGGATGATAGAGGAAAACACTCGCACAATCTGACATCAACAAGATGACAGACCCACCACCGAAAGGATTACGGAGCAAACTCACACCGACTACTACCACCAAAAGGATGATAGAGCAAACACACGCACGAAATGACATCAACAAGATGACAGACCCTTCACCAAAAGGATGATGGAGAAAACTCACACTGGCTACTACCACCAAAGGGATGATAGAGCAAACACTCGCACGATTTGACATCAACAAAATGGCACACCCACCATGAAAAGGATGACAGAGCAAACTCACATCGGCTACTACCACCAAAAGGATGGTAGAGCAAAACCCTCGCACAATATGACATCATCAAGATGACAGACCCACCCGCAAAAGGATGATGGAGCGAACTCACACCGACTACTACCACCAAAAGGAATATAGAACAAAACACTCGCACAATCTAACATCAACAAGATGAAAGACCCACCACCAAAACGATGATGGAGCGAACTCACATCGGCTACTACGACCAAAAGGATGATAGATCAAACACTCGCATCAACATGCATCTACAAGATGATAGACCCACCACCCAAAGAATGATGGAACAACCTCACACCGGCTACTACCAACAAAAAGATGATAGAGCAAAACACAGACCCATCCACCAAAAGGATTATAGAGCAACACTCGCACAATCTGACATCAACAAGATGACAGACCCATCCCAAAAGGATGACGGAGCAAAACTCACGCCGACTACTACCGCCAAAAGGACGATAGAGCAAAACACTCGCACAATCTGACATCAACAAGATGACACACCCACCACACAAAGGATGATGGAGCGAACTCACACCGGCTACTACAACCAAAAGGATGATAGAGCAAACACACGCACAAAATGACATCAACAAGATGACAGACCCACCACCGAAAGGATGATGGAGCAAACTCACACCGACAACTACCACCAAAAGGATGATAGAGCAAACACACGCACGAAATGACATCAACAAGATGACAGACCCTTCACCAAAAGGATGATGGAGAAAACTCACACTGGCTACTACCACCAAAGGGATGATAGAGCAAACACTCGCACGATTTGACATCAACAAAATGGCACACCCACCATGAAAAGGATGACAGAGCGAACTCACATCGGCTACTACCACCAAAAGGATGATAGAGAAAAACACTCGCACAATATGACTTCATCAAGATGACAGACCCACCACCAAAAGGATGATGGAGCGAACTCACATCGGCTACTACGACCAAAAGGATGATAGATCAAACACTCGCATCAACGTACATCTACAAGATTACAGACCCACCGCCCAAAGAATGATGGAACAACCTCACACCGGATACTACCAACAAAAGGATGATAGAGCAAAACACAGACCCATCCACCAAAAGGATGATAGAGCAACACTCGCACAATCTGACATCAACAAGATGACAGACCCATCCCCAAAAGCATGACGGAGCAAAACTCACGCCGAATACTACCACCAAAAGGATGATAGAGCAAAACACTCGCACAATCTGACATCAACAAGATGACACACCGACCCGCAAAAGGATAACGAAGTGAAACTCACGCCGACTACTACCACCAAATGGATGATAGAGGAAAACACTCGCACAATCTGACATCAACAAGATGACAGACCCACCACCGAAAGGATGATGGAGCAAACTCACACCGACTACTACCACCAAAAGGATGATAGAGCAAACACACGCACGAAATGACATCAACAAGATGACAGACGCTTCACCAAAAGGATGATGGAGAAAAATCACACTGGCTACTATCACCAAAGGGATGATAGAGCAAACACTCGCACGATTTGACATCAACAAAATGGCTCACCCACCATGAAAAGGATGACAGAGCGAACTCACATCGGCTACTACCACCAAAAGGATGATAGAGCAAAACACTCGCACAATATGACATCATCGAGATGACAGACCTACCAACAAAGGATGATGGAGCGAACTCACATCGGCTACTACGACCAAAAGGATGATAGATCAAACACTCGCACCAAAGTGCATCTACAAGATGACAGACCCACCACCCAAAGAATGATGGAACAACCTCACACCGGCTACTACCAACAAAAAGATGATAGAGCAAAACACAGACCCATCCACCAAAAGGATGATAGAGCAACACTCGCACAATCTAACATCAACAAGATGACAGACCCATCCCCAAAAGGATGACGGACAAAACTCACGCCGACAACTACCGCCAAAAGGATGATAGAGCAAAACACTCGCACAATCTGACATCAACAAGATGACACACCCACCACATAAAGGATGATGGAGCGAACTCACACCGGCTACTACAACCAAAAGGATGTTAGAGCATACACACGCACGAAAAGACATCAACAAGATGACAGACCCTTCACCAAAAGGATGATGGAGAAAACTCACACTGGCTACTACCACCAAAGGGATGATAGAGCAAACACTCGCACGATTTGACATCAATAAAATGGCACACCCACCATGAAAAGGATGACAGAGCGAACTCACATCGGCTACTACCACCAAAAGGATGATAGAGCAAAATACTCGCACAATATGACATCATCAAGATGACAGACCCACCACCAAAAGGATGATGGAGCGAACTCACATCGGCTACTACGACCAAAAGGATGATAGATAAACACTCGCATCAACGTACATCTACAAGATGACAGACCCACCACCCAAAGAATGATGGAACAACCTCACACCGGCTACTACCAACAAAAGGATGATAGAGCAAAACACAGACCCATCCACCAAAAGGATGATAGAGCAACACTCGCACAATCTGACATCAACAAGATGACAGACCCATCCCCAAAAGGATGACGGAGCAAAACTCACGCCGACTAATACCACCAAAAGGATGATAGAGCAAAACACTCGCACAATCTCACATCAACAAGATGACACACCCACCCGCAAAAGGATGACGGAGTGAAACTCACGCCGACTACTACCACCAAATGGATGATAGAGGAAAACACTCGCACAATCTGACATCAACAAGATGATAGAACCACTGAAAGGATGATGGAGGAAACTCACACCGACTACTACCACCAAAAGGATGATAGAGAAAACACACGCACGAAATGACATCAACAAGATGACAGACCCTTCACCAAAAGGATGATGGAGAAAACTCACACTGGCTACTACCACCAAAGGGATGATAGAGCAAACACTCGCACGATTTGACATCAACAAGATGGCACACCCAGCATGAAAAGGATGACAGAGCAAACTCACATCGGCTACTACCACCAAAAGGATGATAGAGCAAAACACTCGCATAATATGACATCATCGAGATGACAGACCCACCACCAAAAGGATGATGGAGCAAACTCATACACCGACTACTACCACCAAAAGGAATATAGAACAAAACACTGGCACAATCTGACATCAACAAGATGAAAGACCCACCACCAAAAGGATGATGGAGCGAACTCACATCGGCTACTACGACCAAAAGGATGATAGATCAAACACTCGCATCAACGTGCATCTACAAGATGACAGACCCACCACCCAAAGAATGATGGAACAACCTCACACCGGCTACTACCAACAAAAGGATGATAGAGCAAAACACAGACCCACCACCAAAAGGATGATAGAGCAACACTCGCACAATCTGACATCAACAAGATGACAGACACATCCCCAAAAGGAAGACGGAGCGAAACTCACGCCGACTACTACCACCAAAAGGATGATAGAGCAAAACACTCGCACAATCTGACATCAACAAGATGACACACCCACCACCAAAAGGATGATGGAGCGAACTCACACCAGCTACTATAACCAAAAGGATGATAGAGCAAACACACGGACGAAATGACATCAACAAGATGACAGACCCTTCACCAAAAGGATGATGGAGAAAACTCACACCGGCTACTACCACCAAAGGGATGATAGAGCAAACACTCACACGATTTAACATCAACAAAATGAGAGAGCCACCACGGAAAGGATGATAGAGAGAACTCATATCGGCTACTACCACCAAAGCGATGATAGAGGAAACACTCACACGATCTAACATCAACAAGATGACAGACCCACCACCAAAAGGATTACGGAGCAAACTCATATTGACTACTACCACCAAAAGGATGATAGAGCAAAACACTCACACAATATGACATCATCAAGATGACAGACCCACCACCAAAAGGATGATGGAGCGAACTCACATCGGCTACTACCACCAAAAGGACGATAGAACAAAACACTCGCGCAATCTGACATCAACAAGATGACAGACCCACCACCAAAAGGATGATGGAGCAAACTCACATCGGCTACTACGACCAAAAGGATGATAGATCAAACACTCGCATCAACATGCATCTACAAGATGACAGACCCACCCCCAAAAGGATGACAGAGCGAAACTCATGCCGACTACTACCACCAAAAGGATGATAGAGCTAACACTCGCACAATATGACACCAACAAGATGACAGACCCACCCCCAAAAGGATGACAGAGCGAAACTCATGCCGACTATTACCACCAAAAGGATGATAGAGCAAAACACTCGCACAATCTAACATTAACAAGATGACAGACCCACCACCAAAAGGATGATGGAGCAAACTCACACCGGCTACTACAATCAAAAGGATGATAGAGAAAACACACGCACGAAATGACATCAACAAGATGACAGACCCTTCACCAAAAGGATGATGGAGCAAACTCACACCGGCTACTACTACCAAAGGGATTATAGAGCAAACACTCGCATGATTTGACATCAAAAAATGACAGACCCACCACGAAAAGAATGACAGAGCAAACTCACATTGGCTACTACCACCAAAGCGATGATAGAGGAAACACTCGCACGATCTAACATCAACAAGATGACAGACCCACCAGCAAAAGGATAACGGAGCAAACTCATATCGGCTACTTCCACCAAAGAAATGATAGTGAAAAACACTCGTACAATATGACATCATCAAGATGACAGACCCACCACCAAAAGGATGATGGAGCGAACTCACACCGGCTACTACCACCAAAAGGACGATCGAGCAAAACACTCGCACAATCTGACATCAACAAGATGACAGACCCACCACCAAAAGGATGATGGAGCGAACTCACATCGGCTACTACGACCAAAAGGATGATAGATCAAACACTTGCATCAACGTGCATCTACAAGATGACAGACCCACCACCAAATGAATGATGGAGCAAACTCACACCGGCTACTACAACCAAAAGGATGATAGAGCTAACACTCGCATATTATGACATCAGCAAGATGATTAACCCACCCGCAAAAGGATGACGGAGCGAAACTCACGCCGACTACTACCTCCAAATGGATGATAGAGGAAAACACTCGCACAATCTGACATCAACAAGATGACAGACCCACCACCGAAAGGATGATAGAGCAAACTCACACCGACTACTACCACCAAAAGGATGATAGAGCAAACACACGCATGAAATGACATCAACAAGATGACAGACCCTTCACCAAAAGGATGATGGAGAAAACTCACACTGGCTACTACCACCAAAGGGATGATAGAGCAAACACTCGCACGATTTGACATCAACAAAATGGCACACCCACCATGAAAAGGATGACAGAGCGAACTCACATCGGCTACTACCACCAAAAGGATGATAGAGCAAAACACTCGCACAATCTGACATCAACAAGATGACACACCCACCCGCAAAAGGATGACGGAGTGAAACTCACGCCGACTACTACCACCAAATGGATGATAGAGGAAAACACTCGCACAATTTGACATCAACAAGATGACAGAACCACCGAAAGGATGATGGAGCAAACTCACACCGACTACTACCACCAAAAGGATGATAGAGAAAACACACGCACGAAATGACATCAACAAGATGACAGACCCTTCACCAAAAGGATGATGGAGAAAACTCACACTGGCTACTACCACCAAAGGGATGATAGAGCAAACACTCGCACGATTTGACATCAATAAAATGGCACACCCATCATGAAAAGGATGACAGAGCGAACTCACATCGGCTACTACCACCAAAAGGATGATAGAGCAAAATACTCGCACAATATGACATCATCAAGATGACAGACCCACCACCAAAAGGATGATGGAGCGAACTCACATCGGCTACTACGACCAAAAGGATGATAGATCAAACACTCGCATCAACGTACATCTACAAGATGACAGACCCACCACCCAAAGAATGATGGAACAACCTCACACCGGCTACTACCAACAAAAGGATGATAGAGCAAAACACAGACCCATCCACCAAAAGGATGATAGAGCAACACTCGCACAATCTGACATCAACAAGATGACAGACCCATCCCCAAATGGATGACGGAGCAAAACTCACGCCGACTAATACCACCAAAAGGATGATAGAGCAAAACACTCGCACAATCTGACATCAACAAGATGACACACCCACCCGCAAAAGGATGACGGAGTGAAACTCACGCCGACTACTACCACCAAATGGATGATAGAGGAAAACACTCGCACAATTTGACATCAACAAGATGACAGAACCACCGAAAGGATGATGGAGCAAACTCACACCGACTACTACCACCAAAAGGATGATAGAGAAAACACACGCACGAAATGACATCAACAAGATGACAGACCCTTCACCAAAAGGATGATGGAGAAAACTCACACTGGCTACTACCACCAAAGGGATGATAGAGCAAACACTCGCACGATTTGACATCAACAAAATGGCACACCCAGCATGAAAAGGATGACAGAGCGAACTCACATCGGCTACTACCACCAAAAGGATGATAGAGCAAAACACTTGCACAATATGACATCATCGAGATGACAGACCCACCACCAAAAGGATGATGGAGCGAACTCACACCGACTACTACCACCAAAAGGAATATAGAACAAAACACTCGCACAATCTGACATCAACAAGATGAAAGACCCACCACCAAAAGGATGATGGAGCGAACTCACATCGGCTACTACGACCAAAAGGATGATAGATCAAACACTCGCATCAACGTGCATCTACAAGATGACAGACCCACCACCCAAAGAATGATGGAACAACCTCACACCGGCTACTACCAACAAAAGGATGATAGAGCAAAACACAGACCCACCACCAAAAGGATGATAGAGTAACACTCGCACAATCTGACATCAACAAGATGACAGACCCATCCCCAAAAGGAAGACGGAGCAAAACTCACGCCGACTACTATCACCAAAAGGATGATAGAGCAAAACACTCGCACAATCTGACATCAACAAGATGACACACCCACCACCAAAAGGATGATGGAGCGAACTCACACCAGCTACTATAACCAAAAGGATGATAGAGCAAACACACGCACGAAATGACATCAACAAGATGACAGACCCTTCACCAAAAGGATGATGGAGAAAACTCACACCGGCTACTACCACCAAAGGGATGATAGAGCAAACACTCACACGATTTGACATCAACAAAATGAGAGAGCCACCACGAAAAGGATGATAGAGCGAACTCATATCGGCTACTACCACCAAAGCGATGATAGAGGAAACACTCACACGATCTAACATCAACAAGATGACAGACCCACTACCAAAAGGATTACGGAGCAAACTCATATCGACTACTACCACCAAAAGGATGATAGAGCAAAACACTCACACAATATGACATCATCAAGATGACATACCCACCACCAAAAGGATGATGGAGCGAACTCACATTGGCTACTACCACCAAAAGGACGATAGAACAAAACACTCGCGCAATCTGACATCAACAAGATGACAGACCCACCACCAAAAGGATGATGGAGCAAACTCACATCGGCTACTACGACCAAAAGGATGATAGATCAAACACTCGCATCAACATGCATCTACAAGATGACAGACCCACCCCCAAAAGGATGACAGAGCGAAACTCATGCCGACTACTACCACCAAAAGGATGATAGAGCTAACACTCGCACAATATGACACCAACAAGATGACAGACCCACCCCCAAAAGGATGACAGAGCGAAACTCATGCCGACTACTACCACCAAAAGGATGATAGAGCTAACACTCGCACAATCTAACATTAACAAGATGACAGACCCACCACCAAAAGGATGATGGAGCAAACTCACACCGGCTACTACAATCAAAAGGATGATAGAGAAAACACACGCACGAAATGACATCAACAAGATGACAGACCCTTCACCAAAAGGATGATGGAGCAAACTCACACCGGCTACTACTACCAAAGGGATGATAGAGCAAACACTCGCATGATTTGACATCAAAAAATGACAGACCCACCACGAAAAGAATGACAGAGCAAACTCACATCGGCTACTACCACCAAAGCGATGATAGAGGAAACACTCGCACGATCAAACATCAACAAGATGACAGACCCACCAGCAAAAGGATAACGGAGCAAACTCATATCGGATACTTCCACCAAAGAAATGATAGTGCAAAACACTCGTACAATATGACATCATCAAGATGACAGACCCACCACCAAAAGGATGATGGAGCGAACTCACACCGGCTACTACCACCAAAAGGACGATAGAGCAAAACACTCGCACAATCTGACATCAACAAGATGACAGACCCACCACCAAAAGGACGATAGAGAAAACACTCCCACAATCTAACATCAACAAGATGACAGAACCACCACCAAAAGGATGATGGAGCAAACTCACATCGGCTAATACCACCAAAGGGATGATAGAGAAAACACTCGCACGATTTGACATCAACGTTATGACAGACCCACCACCAAAAGGATGACGGAGCAAACTCACATCGACTACTACCACCAAAAGGATGATAGAGCAAACACTCGCACGATCTGACATCAACAAGATGAAAGAGCCACCACCAATAGCATGATGGAGCAAACTTACACCGGCTACTACCACCAAAAGGATGATAGACCTAACACTCGCACAATCTGACATTAACAAGATGACAGACCCAGCACCAAAAGGATGATGGAGAGAACTCACACCAGCTACTACCACCAAAAGAATGATAGATCATACACTCGCATGAACTGACATCAAAATGATGACAGACCCACCCCCAAAAGGATGACGGAGCGAAACTCACGCCGAGTATTACAACCAAAAGGATGATAGAGTAAAACACTTGCACAATCTGACATCAACAAGATGACATACCCACCACCAAAAGGATGATGGAGCGAAATCATTTCGACTACCACCACCAAAAGGATGATAGAGCAAACACTCTCATAATCTGACATCAACAAGATGACAGACCCACCACCAAAAGGATGATGGAGCAAACTCACATCGGCTAATACCACCAAAGGGATGATAGAGCAAACACGCGCATAATTTGATATCAACGTTATGACAGACCCACCAACAAAAGGATGACGGAGCAAACTCACACCGGCTACTACCACCAAAGGGATGATAGAGCAAACACTCACACGATTTGACATCAACAAAATGACAGACCCACCATGAAAAGGATGATAGAGCAAACTCACATCGGCTACTACCACCAAAGCGATGATAGAGGAAACACTCATACGATCTAACATCAACAAGATGACAGAGCCATCACCAAAAGGAGAACGGAGCAAACTCATATCGGCTACTACCACCAAAAGGATGATAGAGCAAAACACTCGCACAATATGACATCATCAAGATGACAGACTCATCACCAAAAGGATGGTGGAGCGAACTCACATCGGCTACTACCACTAAAAGGACGATAGAACAAAACACTCGCACAATCTAACATCAACAAGATGACAGACCCACCACCAAAAGGATGATGGAGCGAACTCACATCGGCTACTACAACTGAAAGGATGATAGATCAAACACTCGCATCAACGTGCATCTACAAGATGACAAACCCACCACCAAAAGAATGATGGAGCAAGCTCACACCGGCTACTACCACCAAAAGGATGATAGAGCTAACACTCACATAATCTGATATCAACAAGATGACAGACCCACCCCCAAAAGGATGTTAGAGCTAAACTCACACCAACTACTACCACCAAAAGGATGATAGAGTAAAACACTCGCACAATCTGACATCAACAAGATGACAGACCCAGCACCAAAAGGATGATGGAGCAAACTCACACCGGCTACTACAACCAAAAGGATGATAGAGCAAACATACGCGCAAAATGACATCAACAAGATGACAGACCCTTCACCAAAAGGATGATGGAGAAAACTCACACCGGTTACTACCACCAAAGGGATGATAGAGCAAACACTCGCACGATTTGACATCAACAAAATGACATACCCACCACGAAAAGGATGATAGAGCAAACTCACATCGGCTACTACCACCAAAGCGATGATAGAGGAAACACTCACACGATCTAACATCAACAAGATGACAGACCCACCACCAAAAGGATAACGGAGCAAACTCATATCAGCTACTACCACCAAAACGATGATAGAGCAAAACACTCGCACAATATGACATCATCAAGATGACAGACCCACCACCAAACGGATGATGGAGCGAACTCACATCGGTAACTACCACCAAAAGGACGATAGAACAAAACACTCGCACAATCTGACATCAACAAGATGACAGACCCACCACCAAAAGGATGATGGAGCGAACTCACATCGGCTACTACGACCAAAAGGATGATAGATTAAACACTCGCATCAACGTGCATCTACAAGATGACAAACCCACCACCAAAAGAATGATGGAGAAAACTCACACCGGCTACTACCACCAAAAGGATGATAGAGCTAACACTCGCACAATCTGACACCAACAAGATGACATACCCACCCCCAAAAGGATGACAGAGCGAAACTCATGCCGACGACTACCACCAAAAGGATGATAGAGCAAAATACTCGCACAATCTGACATCAACAAGACGACAGACCCACCACCAAAAGGATGATGGAGCGAACTCACACCAACTACTACCATCAAAAGGATGATAGAGCAAACACACGCACGAAATGACATCAACAAGATGATAGACCCTTCACCAAAAGGATGATGGAGCAAACTCACACCGGCTACTACTACCAAAGGGATGATAGAGCAAACACTCGCACAATTTGACATCAAAAAATGATAGACCCACCACGAAAAGGATGACGAAGCAAACTCACATCGGCTACTTCCACCAAAGCGATGATAGAGGAAACACTCGCACGATCTAACATCAACAAGATGACAGACCCACCCCCAAAAGGATGACAGAGCGAAACTCACACCGACTACTACCACCAAAAGGATGATAGAGAAAAACACTCGCACAATCTGACATCAACAAGATGACAGACCCACCACCAAAAGGATGATGGAGCGAACTCACACCGGCTACTACCACCAAAAGGATGATAGAGCAAACACACGCACGACATGACATCAACAAGATGACAGACCCTTCACCAAAAGGATGATGGAGAAAACTCACACCGGCTACTACCACCAAAGGGATGATAGAGCAAACACTCGCACGATTTGACATCAACAAAATGACAGACCCACCACGAAAAGGATGATAGAGCAAACTCACATCGGCTACTAGCACCAAAGCGATGATAGAGGAAACACTCACACGATCTAACATCACCAAGATGACAGACCCACCACCAAAAGGATAACGGAGCAAAATCATATCGGCTACTACCACCAAAAAAATGATAGAGCAAAACACTCGCACAATATGACATCATCAAGATGATAGACCCACCACCAAAAGGATGACGGAGCGAACTCACACCGGCTACTACAACCAAAGGGATGATAGAGCAAACACTCTCACGATTTGACATCAACAAAATGACAGACCCACCACGAAAAGGATGATAGAGCGAACTCACATCGGCTACTACCACCAAAGCGAGGATAGAGGAAACACTCACACGATCTAACATCAACAAGATGACAGACCCACCACCAAATGGATAACGGAGAAAACTCATACCGGCTACTACCACCAAAAGGATGATAGAGCAAAACACTTGCACAATATGACATCATCAAGATGACAGACCCACCACCAAAAGGATGATGGAGCGAACTCACATCGGCTACTACCACCAAAAGGACGATAGAACAAAACACTCGCACAATCTGACATCAACAAGATGACAGACCCACCACCAAATGGATGATGGAGCTAACTCACATCGGCTACTACGACCAAAAGGATGATAGATCAAACAATCGCATCAACGTGCATCTAAAAGATGATAGACCCACCACCAAAAGAATGATGGGGCAAACTCACACCGGCTACTATCACCAAAAGGATGATAGAGCAAGACACTCGCACAATCTGACATCAACAAGATGACAGACCCACCACCAAAAGGATGATGGAGCAAACTCACATTGGATACTACCATCAAAAGGATGATAGAGCAAACACACGCATGGAATGACATCAACAACATGACAGACCCTTCACCAAAAGGATGATGGAGCAAACTCACACCGGCTACTACCACCAAAGGGATGATAGAGCAAACTCTCGCACGATTTGACATCAAAAAATGACAGACCCACCACGAAAAGGATGACGGAGCAAACTCACATCGGCTACTACCACCAAAGCGTTGATAGAGGAAACACTCGCACGATCTAACATCAACAAGATGACAGACCCAGCACTAAAAGGATAACGGAGCAAACTCATAACGGCTACTACCACCAAAAAAATGATATAGCAAAACACTCGCACAATATAACATCATCAAGATGATAGACCCACCACCAAAAGGACGATGGAGCGATCTCACACCGGCTACTACCACCAAAAGGACGATAGAGCAAAACACTCGCACAATCTGATATCAACAAGATGACAGACCCACCACGAAAAGGATGATGGAGCAAACTCACATCGGCTACTATGACCAAAAGGATGATAGATCAAACACTCGCATCAACGTGCATCTACAAGATGATAGACCCACCACCAAAAGAATGATGGAGCAAACTCACACCGAATACTACCACCAAAAGGATGATAGAGCTAACACTCGCACAATCTGACATCAACAAGATGACAGACCCACCCCCAAAATGATGACGGAGGGAAACTCACGCCGAGTACTACCACCAAAAGGATGATAGAGTAAAACACTCGCACAATCTGACATCAACAAGATAACAGACCCACCACCAAAAGGACAATGGAGCAAACACATACCGGCTACCACCACCAAAAGGATGATAGGGAAAACACTCCCACAATCTGACATCAATAAGATGACAGAACCATCACCAAAAGGATGATGGAGCAAACTCACATCGGCTAATACCACCAAAGGGATGATAGAGAAAACAGTCGCATGATTTGACATCAACGTTATGACAGACCCTCCACCATAAGGATGACGGAGCAAACTCACACCGACTACTACCATCAAAAGGATGATAGAGCAAACACTCGCACGATCTGACATCAACAAGATGACAGAGCCACCACCAATAGGATGATGGAGAAAACTCACACCGGCTACTACCACGAAAAGGATGATAGATCAAACACTCGCATGAACTGACATCAACAAGATGACAGACCCACCACCAAAAAAATGATGGAGCAAACTTACACCGGCTACTACCACCAAAAGGATGATAGACCTAACACTCGCATAATCTGACATTAACAAGATGACAGACCCACCCCTAAAAGGATGACGTAGAGAAACTCACGCCGAGTACTACCACCAAAAGGATAATAGAATAAAACACTCGCACAATCTGACATCAACAAGATGACATACCCACCACCAAAAGGATGATAGAGCGAACTCATACCGACTACCACCACCAAAAGGATGATAGAGCAAACACTCCCATAATCTAACATCAACTAGATGACAGACCCACCACCAAAAGGATGATGGAGCAAACTCACATCGGCTAATACCACCAAAGGGATGATAGAGCAAACACTCGCATGATTTGATATCAACGTTATGACAGACCCACCAACAAAAGGATGACGGAGCAAACTCACACCGGCTACTACAACCAAAGGGATGATAGAGCAAACACTCTCACGATTTGACATCAACAAAATGACAGACCCACCACGAAAAGGATGATAGAGCGAACTCACATCGACTACTACCACCAAAGCGATGATAGAGGAAACACTCACACGATCTAACATCAACAAGATGACAGACCCACCACCAAAAGGATAACGGAGCAAACTCATACCGACTACTACTACCAAAAGGATGATAGAGCAAAACACTCGTACAATATGACATCATCAAGATGACAGACCCACCACCAAAAGGATGATGGAGCGAACTCACATCGGCTACTACCACCAAAAGGACGATAGAACAAAACACTCGCACAATCTGACATCAACAAGATGACAGACCCACCACCAAAAGGATGATGGAGCGAACTCACATCGGCTACTACGACCAAAAGGATGATAGATCAATCAATCGCATCAACGTGCATCTACAAGATGACAGACCCACCACCAAAAGAATGATGGGGCAAACTCACACCGGCTACTACCACCAAAAGGATGACAGAGCTAACACTCGCACAATCTGACATCAACAAGATGACATACCCACCCCCAAAAGGATGACAGAGCGAAACTCACACCGACTACTACCACCAAAAGGATGATAGAGCAAAACACTCGCACAATCTAACATCAACAAGATGACAGACCCACCACCAAAAGGATGATCGAGCGAACTCACACCGGCTACTACCATCAAAAGGATGATAGAGCAAACACACGCACGGAATGACATAAAGAACATGACAGACCCTTCACCAAAAGGATGATGGAGCAAACTCACACCAGCTACTACCACCAAAGGGATGATAGAGCAAACACTCGCATGATTTGACATCAAAAAATGACAGACCCACCACGAAAAGGATGACGGAGCAAACTCACATCGGCTACTACCACCAAAGCGATGATAGAGGAAACACTCGCACGATCTAACATCAACAAGATGACACACCCAGCACTAAAAGGATAACGGAGCAAACTCATATCGGCTACTACCACCAAAAAAATGATATAGCAAAACACTCGCACCATATAACATCATCAAGATGACAGACCCACCACCAAAAGGATGATGGAGCGATCTCACACCGGCTACTACCACCAAAAGGACGATAGAGCAAAACACTAGCACAATCTGATATCAACAAGATGACATACCCACCACCAAAAGGATGATGGAGCAAACTCACATCGGCTACTATGACCAAAACGATGATAGATCAAACACTCGCATCAACGTGCATCTACAAGATGACAGACCCACCACCAAAAGAATGATAGAGCAAACTCACACCGGCTACTACCACCAAAAGGATGATAGAGCTAACACTCGCACAATCTGACATCAACAAGATGACAGACCCACCAGCAAAAGGAATACAGAGCGAAACTCACACCGACTACTACCACCAAAAGAATGATAGAGCAAAACACTCGCACAATCTGACATCAACAAGATGACAGACCCACCACCAAAAGGATGATGGAGCGAACTCACACCGACTACCACCACCAAAAGGATGATAGAGAAAACACTCCCACAATCTGACATCAACAAGATGACAGAACCACCACCAAAAGGATGATGGAGCAAACTCACATCGGCTAATACCACCAAAGGGATGATAGAGAAAACAGTCGCACGATTTGACATCAACGTTATGACAGACCCTCCACCATAAGGATGACGGAGCAAACTCACACCGACTACTACCATCAAAAGGATGATAGAGCAAACACTCGCACGATCTGACATCAACAAGATGACAGAGCCACCACCAATAGGATGATGGAGAAAACTCACACCGGCTACTACCACGAAAAGGATGATAGATCAAACACTCGCATGAACTGACATCAACAAGATGACAGACCCACCACCAAAAAAATGATGGAGCAAACTTACACCGGCTACTACCACCAAAAGGATGATAGACCTAACACTCGCATAATCTGACATTAACAAGATGACAGACCCACCCCTAAAAGGATGACGTAGAGAAACTCACGCCGAGTACTACCACCAAAAGGATAATAGAATAAAACACTCGCACAATCTGACATCAACAAGATGACATACCCACCACCAAAAGGATGATAGAGCGAACTCATACCGACTACCACCACCAAAAGGATGATAGAGCAAACACTCCCATAATCTAACATCAACTAGATGACAGACCCACCACCAAAAGGATGATGGAGCAAACTCACATCGGCTAATACCACCAAAGGGATGATAGAGCAAACACTCGCATGATTTGATATCAACGTTATGACAGACCCACCAACAAAAGGATGACGGAGCAAACTCACACCGGCTACTACAACCAAAGGGATGATAGAGCAAACACTCTCACGATTTGACATCAACAAAATGACAGACCCACCACGAAAAGGATGATAGAGCGAACTCACATCGACTACTACCACCAAAGCGATGATAGAGGAAACACTCACACGATCTAACATCAACAAGATGACAGACCCACCACCAAAAGGATAACGGAGCAAACTCATACCGACTACTACTACCAAAAGGATGATAGAGCAAAACACTCGTACAATATGACATCATCAAGATGACAGACCCACCACCAAAAGGATGATGGAGCGAACTCACATCGGCTACTACCACCAAAAGGACGATAGAACAAAACACTCGCACAATCTGACATCAACAAGATGACAGACCCACCACCAAAAGGATGATGGAGCGAACTCACATCGGCTACTACGACCAAAAGGATGATAGATCAATCAATCGCATCAACGTGCATCTACAAGATGACAGACCCACCACCAAAAGAATGATGGGGCAAACTCACACCGGCTACTACCACCAAAAGGATGACAGAGCTAACACTCGCACAATCTGACATCAACAAGATGACATACCCACCCCCAAAAGGATGACAGAGCGAAACTCACACCGACTACTACCACCAAAAGGATGATAGAGCAAAACACTCGCACAATCTAACATCAACAAGATGACAGACCCACCACCAAAAGGATGATCGAGCGAACTCACACCGGCTACTACCATCAAAAGGATGATAGAGCAAACACACGCACGGAATGACATAAACAACATGACAGACCCTTCACCAAAAGGATGATGGAGCAAACTCACACCAGCTACTACCACCAAAGGGATGATAGAGCAAACACTCGCATGATTTGACATCAAAAAATGACAGACCCACCACGAAAAGGATGACGGAGCAAACTCACATCGGCTACTACCACCAAAGCGATGATAGAGGAAACACTCGCACGATCTAACATCAACAAGATGACACACCCAGCACTAAAAGGATAACGGAGCAAACTCATATCGGCTACTACCACCAAAAAAATGATATAGCAAAACACTCGCACCATATAACATCATCAAGATGACAGACCCACCACCAAAAGGATGATGGAGCGATCTCACACCGGCTACTACCACCAAAAGGACGATAGAGCAAAACACTAGCACAATCTGATATCAACAAGATGACATACCCACCACCAAAAGGATGATGGAGCAAACTCACATCGGCTACTATGACCAAAACGATGATAGATCAAACACTCGCATCAACGTGCATCTACAAGATGACAGACCCACCACCAAAAGAATGATAGAGCAAACTCACACCGGCTACTACCACCAAAAGGATGATAGAGCTAACACTCGCACAATCTGACATCAACAAGATGACAGACCCACCAGCAAAAGGAATACAGAGCGAAACTCACACCGACTACTACCACCAAAAGAATGATAGAGCAAAACACTCGCACAATCTGACATCAACAAGATGACAGACCCACCACCAAAAGGATGATGGAGCGAACTCACACCGACTACCACCACCAAAAGGATGATAGAGAAAACACTCCCACAATCTGACATCAACAAGATGACAGAACCACCACCAAAAGGATGAAGGAGCAAACTCACATCGGCTAATACCACCAAAGGGATGATAGAGAAAACACTCGCATGATTTGACATCAACGTTATGATAGACCCTCCACCATAAGGATGACGGAGCAAACTCACACCGACTACTACCACCAAAAGGATGATAGAGCAAACACTCGCACGATCTGACATCAACAAAATGACAGAGCCACCACCAATAGGATGATGGAGAGAACTCACACCGGCTACTACCACGAAAAGGATGATAGATCAAACACTCGCATGAACTGACATCAACAAGATGACAGACCCACCACCAAAAGAATGATGGAGCAAACATACACCTGCTACTACCACCAAAAGGATGATAGACCTAACACTCGCACAATCTGACATCAACAAGATGACTGACCCACCCCCAAAAGGATGACGGAGCGAAACTTACACCGAGTACTACCACCAAAAGGATGATAGAGTAAAACACTCACACAATCTGACATCAACAAGATGACATACCCACCACCAAAAGGATGATAGAGCAAACTCACATCGGCTAATACCACTAAAGGGATGCTAGAGCAAACACTCGCGTGATTTGATATCAACGTTATGACAGACCCACAAACAAAAGGATGACGGAGCAAACTCACACCGGCTACTACTACCAAAGGAATAATAGAGCAAGCACTCACACGATTTGACATCAACAAAATGACAGACCCACCACGAAAAGGATGATAGAGCGAACTCACATCGGCTACTACCACCAAAGCGATGATAGAGGAAACACTCGCACGATCTAACATCAACAAGATGATAGACCCAACACTAAAAAGATAACGGAGCAAACTCATATCAGCTACTACCACCAAAAAAATGATAGAGCAAAACACTCGCACTATATGACATCATCAAGATGACAGACCCACCACCAAAAGGATGATGGAGCGATCTAACACCGGCTAATACCAACAAAAGGACGATAGAGCAAAACACTCGCATAATCTGACATCAACAAGATGATAGACCCACCACCAAAAGGATGATGGAGCAAACTCACATCGGCTACTATGACCAAAAGGATGATAGATCAAACACTCGCATCAACGTGCATCTACAAGATGATAGACCCACCACCAAAAGAATGATGGAGCAAACTCACACCGACTACTATCACCAAAAGGATGATAGAGCTAACACTCGCATAATATAACATCAACAAGATGACAAACCCACCCCCAAAATGATGACGGAGCGAAACTCACGCCGAGTACTACCACCAAAAGGATGATAGAGTAAAACACTCGCACAATCTGACATCAACAAGATGACAGACCTACCACCAAAAGGACGATGGAGCAAACCCATACCTACTACCACCACCAAAAGGATGATAGAGAAAACACTCCCACAATCTGACATCAACAAGATGACAGAACCACCACCCAAAGGATAATGGAGCAAACTCACATCGGCTAATACCACCAAAGGGATGATAGAGAAAACACTCGCACGATTTGACATCAATGTTATGACAGACCCTCCACCATAAGGATGACGGGGCAAACTCACACCGACTACTACCACCAAAAGGATGATAGAGCAAACACTCGCACGATCTGACATCAACAAGATGACAGAGCCACCACCAATAGGGTGACGGAGCAAAACTCACGCCGAGTACTACCACCAAAATGATGATAGAGTAAAACACTCGCACAATCTGACATCAACAAGATGACATACCCACCCCCAAAAGGATGATGGAGCAAACTCACATCGGCTAATACCACCAAAGGGATGATAGAGAAAACACTCGCATGATTTGATATCAACGTTATGACAGACCCACCAACAAAAGAATGACTGAGCAAACTCACATCGGCTAATACTACCAAAGGAATGATAGAGCAAACACTCACACGATTTGACATCAACAAAATGACAGACCCACCACGAAAAGGATGATAGAGCGAACTCACATCGGCTACTACCACCAAAGCGATGATAGAGGAAACACTCACACGATCTAACATCAACAGGATGACAGACCCACCACCAAAAGGATAACGGAGCAAACTCATATCGACTACTACCACCGAAAGGATGATAGAGCAAAACACTCGCAGAATATGATATCATCAAGATGACAGACCCACCACCAAAAGGATGATGGAGTGAACTCACATCGGCTACTACCACCAAAAGGATGATAGAACAAAACAATCGTACAATCTGACATCAACAAGATGACAGACCCACCACCAAAAGGATGATGGATCGAACTCACATCGGCTACTACGACCAAAAGGATGATATATCAAACTCTCGCATCAACGTGCATCTACAAGATGACAGACCCACCACCAAAAGAATGATGGAGCAAACTCACACCAGCTACTACCACCAAAAGGATGATAGAGCTAACACCCGCACAATCTGACATCAACAAGATGACATACCCACCACCAAAAGGATGATGGAGCAAACTCACATCGGCTAATACCACCAAAGGGATGATAGAGCAAACACTCGCATGATTTGATATCAACGTTATGACAGACCCACCAACAAAAGGATGACAGAGCAAACTCACACCAGCTACTACTACCAAAGGAATGATAGAGCAAACACTCACACGATTTGACATCAACAAAATGCCAGACCCACCACGAAAAAGATGATAGAGCGACCTCACATAGGCTACTACCATCAAAGCGATGATAGAGGAAACACTCACACGATCTAACATCAACAAGATGACAGACCCACCACCAAAAGGATAACGGAGCAAACTCATATCGGCTACTACCACCGAAAGGATGATAGAGCAAAACACTCGCACAATATGACATCATCAAGATGACAGACCCACCACCAAAAGGATGATGGAGCGAACTCACATCGGCTACTACCACCAAAAGGACGATAGAACAAATCACTCGCACAATCTAACATCAACAAGATGACAGACCCACCACCAAAAGGATGATGGAGCGAACTCACATCGGCTACTACGACCAAAAGGATGATAGATCAAACACTCGCATCAACGTGCATCTACATGATGACAGACCCACCACCAAAAGAATGATAGAGCAAACTCACACCGGCTACTACCACCAAAAGGATGATAGAGCTAACACTCGCACAATCTGACATCAACAAGATGACAGACCCATCCGCAAAAGGATGACAGAGTGAAACTCACACCGACTACTACCACCAAAAGGATGATAGAGCAAAACACTCGCACAATCTGACATCAACAAGATGACAGACCCACCACCAAAAGGATGATGGAGCAAACCCACACCGGCTACTACCATCAAAAGGATGATGGAGCAAACTCACACCGGCTACTACCACCAAAGGGATGATAGAGCAAACACTCGCACGATTTGACATCAAAAAATGACAGACCCACCACGAAAAGGATGACAGGGCGAACTCACATCGGCTACTACCACCAAAGCGATGATAGAGGAAACACTCACACGATCTAACATCAACAAGATGACAGACCCACCACTAAAAGGATAATGGAGCAAACTCATATCGGCTACTACCACCAAAAAAATGATAGAGCAAAACACTCGTACAATATGACATCATCAAGATGACAGACCCACCATCAAAAGGATGATGGAGCAATCTCACACCGGCTACTACCACCAAAAGGACGATAGAGCAAAACACTCCCACAATCTGACATCAACAAGATGACAGACCCACCACCAAAAGGATGATGGAGCAAACTCACATCGGCTACTATGACCAAAAGGATGATAGATCAAAAACTCGCATCAACGTGCATCTACAAGATGATAGACCCACCACCAAAAGAATGATGGAGCAACCCCACACCGACTACTCCCCCCAAAAGTATGATAGAGCTATCACTCGCACAATCTGACATCAACAAGATGACAGACCCACCCCCAAAATGATGACGGAGCGAAACTCACGCCGAGTACTACCACCAAAAGGATGATAGAGTAAAACATTCGCACAATCTGACATCAACAAGATGACAGACCCACCACCAAAAGGACGATAGAGAAAACACTCCCACAATCTGACATCAACAAGATGACAGAACCACCACCAAAAGGATGATGGAGCGAACTCACATCGGCTAATACCACCAAAGGGATGATAGAGAAAATACTCGCACGATTTGACATCAACGTTATGACAGACCCGCCACCATAAGGATGACGGAGCAAACTCACACCGACTACTACCACCAATAGGATGATAGAGCAAACACTCGCACGATCTGACATCAACAATATGACAAAGCCACCACCAATAGGATGATGGAGAGAACTCACACCGGCTACTACCACGAAAAGGATGATAGATCAAACACTCGCGTGAACTGACATCAACAAGATGACAGACCCACCACCAAAAGAATGATGGAGCAAACTTACACCGGCTACTACCACCAAAAGGATGATAGACCTAACACTCGCACAATATAACATCATTAAGATGACAGACCCACCCCCAAAAGGATGACGGAGCAAAACTCACGCCGAGTACTACCACCAAAAGGATGATAGAGTAAAACACTCGCATAATCTGACATCAACAAGATGACATACCCACCACTAAAAGGATGATCGAACAAACTCACATCGGCTAATACCACCAAAGGGATGATAGAGCAAACACTCGCATGATTTGATATCAACGTTATGAAAGACCCACCAACAAAAGGATGACAGAGCAAACTCACACCGGGTACTACTACCAAAGGAATGATAGAGCAAACACTCACACGATTTGACATCAACAAAATGACAGGCCCACCACTAAAAGGATGATAGAGCAAACTCACATCGGCTATTACCACCAAAGCGATGATAGAGGAAACTCTCACACGATCTAACGTCAACAAGATGACAGACCCACCACCAAAAGGATAACGGAGCAAACTCATATCGACTACTACCACCGAAAGGATGATAGAGCAAAACACTCGCAGAATATAACAACATCAAGATGACAGACCCACCACCAAAAGGATGATGGAGCGAACTCACATCGGCTACTACCACCAAAAGGACGATAGAACAAAACACTCGCACAATCTAACATCAACAAGATGACAGACCCACCACCAAAAGGATGATGGAGCGAACTCACATCGGCTACTACGACAAAAAGGATGATAGATCAAACACTCGCATCAACATGCATCTACATGATGACAAACCCACCACCAAAAGAATGATAGAGCAAACTCACACCGGCTACTACATCCAAAAGGATGATAGAGCTAACACTCGCACAATCTGACATCAACAAGATGACAGACCCATCCGCAAAAGGATGACAGAGCGAAACTCACACCGACTACTACCACCAAAAGGATGATAGAGCAAAACACTCGCACAATCTGACATCAACAAGATGACAGACCCACCACCAAAAGGATGATGGAGCAAACTCACACCGGCTACTACCATCAAAAGGATGATGGAGCAAACTCACACCGGCTACTACCATCAAAAGGATGATGGAGCAAACTCACACCGACTACTACCACCAAAAGGATGATAGAGCAAACACACGCACGAAATGACATCAACAAGATGACAGACCCTTCACCAAAAGGATGATGGAGAAAACTCACACTGGCTACTACCACCAAAGGGATGATAGAGCAAACACTCGCATGATTTGACATCAACAAAATGGCACACCCACCATGAAAAGGATGACAGAGCGAACTCACATCGGCTACTACCACCAAAAGGATGATAGAGCAAAACACTCGCACAATATGACATCATCAAGATGACAGACCCACCCGCAAAAGGATGATGGAGCGAACTCACACCGACTACTACCACCAAAAGGAATATAGAACAAAACACTCGCACAATCTAACATAAACAAGATGAAAGACCCACCACCAAAAGGATGATGGAACGAACTCACATCGGCTACTACGACCAAAAGGATGATAGATCAAACACTCGCATCAACATGCATCTACAAGATGATAGACCCACCACCCAAAGAATGATGGAACAACCTCACACCGGCTACTACCAACAAAAAGATGATAGAGCAAAACACAGACCCATCCACCAAAAGGATGATAGAGCAACACTCGCACAATCTGACATCAACAAGATGACAGACCCATCCCAAAAGGATGACGGAGCAAAACTCACGCCGACTACTACCGCCAAAAGGACGATAGAGCAAAACACTCGCACAATCTGACATCAACAAGATGACACACCCACCACATAAAGGATGATGGAGCAAACTCACACCGGCTACTACAACCAAAAGGATGATAGAGCAAACACACGCACAAAATGACATCAACAAGATGACAGACCCACCACCGAAAGGATGATGGAGCAAACTCACACCGATAACTACCACCAAAAGGATGATAGAGCAAACACACGCACGAAATGACATCAACAAGATGACAGACCCTTCACCAAAAGGATGATGGAGAAAACTCACACTGGCTACTACCACCAAAGGGATGATAGAGCAAACACTCGCACGATTTGACATCAACAAAATGGCACACCCACCATGAAAAGGATGACAGAGCGAACTCACATCGGCTACTACCACCAAAAGGATGATAGAGAAAAACACTCGCATAATATGACATCATCGAGATGACAGACCCACCACCAAAAGGATGATGGAGCGAACTCACATCGGCTACTACGACCAAAAGGATGATAGATCAAACACTCGCATCAACGTACATCTACAAGATTACAGACCCACCGCCCAAAGAATGATGGAACAACCTCACACCGGCTACTACCAACAAAAGGATGATAGAGCAAAACACAGACCCATCCACCAAAAGGATGATAGAGCAACACTCGCACAATCTGACATCAACAAGATGACAGACCCATCCCCAAAAGCATGACGGAGCAAAACTCACGCCGACTACTACCACCAAAAGGATGATAGAGCAAAACACTCGCACAATCTGACATCAACAAGATGACACACCCACCCGCAAAAGGATAACGGAGTGAAACTCACGCCGACTACTACCACCAAATGGATGATAGAGGAAAACACTCGCACAATCTGACATCAACAAGATGACAGACCCACCACCGAAAGGATGATGGAGCAAACTCACACCGACTACTACCACCAAAAGGATGATAGAGCAAACACACGAACGAAATGACATCAACAAGATGACAGACCCTTCACCAAAAGGATGATGGAGAAAAATCACACTGGCTACTATCACCAAAGGGATGATAGAGCAAACACTCGCACAATATGACATCATCGAGATGACAGACCTACCAACAAAAGGATGATGGAGCGAACTCACATCGGCTACTACGACCAAAAGGATGATAGATCAAACACTCGCATCAACGTACATCTACAAGATGACAGACCCACCACCCAAAGAATGATGGAACAACCTCACACCGGCTACTACCAACAAAAGGATGATAGAGCAAAACACAGACCCATCCACCAAAAGGATGATAGAGCAACACTCGCACAATCTGACATCAACAAGATGACAGACCCATCCCCAAATGGATGACGGAGAAAAACTCACGCCGACTAATACCACCAAAAGGATGATAGAGCAAAACACTCGCACAATCTGACATCAACAAGATGACACACCCACCCGCAAAAGGATGACGGAGTGAAACTCACGCTGACTACTACCACCAAATGGATGATAGAGGAAAACACTCGCACAATTTGACATCAACAAGATGACAGAACCACCGAAAGGATGATGGAGCAAACTCACACCGACTACTACCACCAAAAGGATGATAGAGAAAACACACGCACGAAATGACATCAACAAGATGACAGACCCTACACCAAAAGGATGATGGAGAAAACTCACACTGGCTACTACCACCAAAGGGATGACAGAGCAAACACTCGCACGATTTGACATCAACAAAATGGCACACCCAGCATGAAAAGGATGACAGAGCGAACTCACATCGGCTACTACCACCAAAAGGATGATAGAGCAAAACACTTGCACAATATGACATCATCGAGATGACAGACCCACCACCAAAAGGATGATGGAGCGAACTCACACCGACTACTACCACCAAAAGGAATATAGAACAAAACACTCGCACAATCTGACATCAACAAGATGAAAGACCCACCACCAAAAGGATGCTGGAGCGAACTCACATCGGCTACTACGACCAAAAGGATGATAGATCAAACACTCGCATCAACGTGCATCTACAAGATGACAGACCCACCACCCAAAGAATGAGGGAACAACCTCACACCGGCTACTACCAACAAAAGGATGATAGAGCAAAACACAGACCCACCACCAAAAGGATGATAGAGTAACACTCGCACAATCTGACATCAACAAGATGACAGACCCATCCCCAAAAGGAAGACGGAGCAAAACTCACGCCGACTACTATCACCAAAAGGATGATAGAGCAAAACACTCGCACAATCTGACATCAACAAGATGACACACCCACCACCAAAAGGATGATGGAGCGAACTCACACCAGCTACTATAACCAAAAGGATGATAGAGCAAACACACGCACGAAATGACATCAACAAGATGACAGACCCTTCACCAAAAGGATGATGGAGAAAACTCACACCGGCTACTACCACCAAAGGGATGATAGAGCAAACACTCACACGATTTGACATCAACAAAATGAGAGAGCCACCACGAAAAGGATGATAGAGCGAACTCATATCGGCTACTACCACCAAAGCGATGATAGAGGAAACACTCACACGATCTAACATCAACAAGATGACAGACCCACTACCAAAAGGATTACGGAGCAAACTCATATCGACTACTACCACCAAAAGGATGATAGAGCAAAACACTCACACAATATGACATCATCAAGATGACAGACCCACCACCAAAAGGATGATGGAGCAAACTCACATTGGCTACTACCACCAAAAGGACGATAGAACAAAACACTCGCGCAATCTGACATCAACAAGATGACAGACCCACCACCAAAAGGATGATGGAGCAAACTCACATCGGCTACTACGACCAAAAGGATGATAGATCAAACACTCGCATCAACATGCATCTACAAGATGACAGACCCACCCCCAAAAGGATGACAGAGCGAAACTCATGCCGACTACTACCACCAAAAGGATGATAGAGCTAACACTCGCACAATATGACACCAACAAGATGACAGACCCACCCCCAAAAGGATGACAGAGCGAAACTCATGCCGACTATTACCACCAAAAGGATGATAGAGCAAAACACTCGCAAAATCTAACATTAACAAGATGACAGACCCACCACCAAAAGTATGATGGAGCAAACTCACACCGGCTACTACAATCAAAAGGATGATAGAGAAAACACACGCACGAAATGACATCAACAAGATGACAGACCCTTCACCAAAAGGATGATGGAGCAAACTCACACCGGCTACTACTACCAAAGGGATGATAGAGCAAACACTCGCATGATTTGACATCAAAAAATGACAGACCCACCACGAAAAGAATGACAGAGCAAACTCACATCGGCTACTACCACCAAAGCGATGATAGAGGAAACACTCGCACGATCAAACATCAACAAGATGACAGACCCAGCACTAAAAGGATAACGGAGCAAACTCATATCGGATACTTCCACCAAAGAAATGATAGTGCAAAACACTCGTACAATATGACATCATCAAGATGACAGACCCACCACCAAAAGGATGATGGAGCGAACTCACACCGGCTACTACCACCAAAAGGACGATAGAGCAAAACACTCGCACAATCTGACATCAACAAGATGACAGACCCACCACCAAAAGGATGATGGAGCAACCTCACATAGGATACTATGACCAAAAGGATGATAGATCAAACACTCGCATCAACGTGCATCTACAAGATGATAGACCCACCACCAAAAGAATGATGGAGCAAACTCACATCGACTACTACCACCAAAAGGATGATGGAGCTAACATTCGCACAATCTGACATCAACAAGATGACAGAACCACCACCAAAAGGATGATGGAGCAAACTCATACCGACTACGACCTCCAAAAGGATGATAGAGAAAACACTCCCACAATCTGACATCAACAAGATGACAGACCCACCACCAAAAGGATGATGGAGCAAACTCACATCGGCTAATACCACCAAAGGGATGATAGAGAAAACACTCGCACGATTTGACATCAACGTTATGACAGACCCACCACCAAAAGGATGACGGAGCAAACTCACATCGACTACTACCACCAAAAGGATGATAGAGCAAACACTCGCACGATCTGACATCAACAAGATGAAAGAGCCACCACCAATAGCATGATGGAGCAAACTTACACCGGCTACTACCACCAAAAGGATGATAGACCTAACACTCCCACAATCTGACATCAACAAGATGACATACCCACCACCAAAAGGATGATGGAGCGAAATCATTTCGACTACCACCACCAAAAGGATGATAGAGCAAACACTCTCATAATCTGACATCAACAAGATGACAGACCCACCACCAAAAGGATGATGGAGCAAACTCACATCGGCTAATACCACCAAAGGGATGATAGAGCAAACACGCGCATAATTTGATATCAACGTTATGACAGACCCACCAACAAAAGGATGACAGAGCAAACTCACACCGGCTACTACCACCAAAGGGATGATAGAGCAAACACTCACACGATTTGACATCAACAAAATGACAGACCCACCATGAAAAGGATGATAGAGCAAACTCACATCGGCTACTACCACCAAAGCGATGATAGAGGAAACACTCATACGATCTAACATCAACAAGATGACAGAGCCATCACCAAAAGGAGAACGGAGCAAACTCATATCGGCTACTACCACCAAAAGGATGATAGAGCAAAACACTCGCACAATATGACATCATCAAGATGACAGACTCATCACCAAAAGGATGGTGGAGCGAACTCACATCGGCTACTACCACTAAAAGGAAGATAGAACAAAACACTCGCACAATCTAACATCAACAAGATGACAGACCCACCACCAAAAGGATGATGGAGCGAACTCACATCGGCTACTACAACTGAAAGGATGATAGATCAAACACTCGCATCAACGTGCATCTACAAGATGACAAACCCACCACCAAAAGAATGATGGAGCAAGCTCACACCGGCTACTACCACCAAAAGGATGATAGAGCTAACACTCACATAATCTGATATCAACAAGATGACAGACCCACCCCCAAAAGGATGTTAGAGCTAAACTCACACCGACTACTACCACCAAAAGGATGATAGAGTAAAACACTCGCACAATCTGACATCAACAAGATGACAGACCCAGCACCAAAAGGATGATGGAGCGAACTCACACCGGCTACTACAACCAAAAGGATGATAGAGAAAACACACGCACGAAATGACATCAACAAGATGACAGACCCTTCACCAAAAGGATGATGGAGCAAACTCACACCGGCTACTACTACCAAAGGGATGATAGAGCAAACACTCGCACAATTTGACATCAAAAAATGATAGACCCACCACGAAAAGGATGACGAAGCAAACTCACATCGGCTACTTCCACCAAAGCGATGATAGAGGAAACACTCGCACGATCTAACATCAACAAGATGACAGACCCACCCCCAAAAGGATGACAGAGCGAAACTCACACCGACTACTACCACCAAAAGGATGATAGAGAAAAACACTCGCACAATCTGACATCAACAAGATGACAGACCCACCACCAAAAGGATGATGGAACGAACTCACACCGGCTACTACCACCAAAAGGATGATAGAGCAAACACACGCACGACATGACATCAACAAGATGACAGACCCTTCACCAAAAGGATGATGGAGAAAACTCACACCGGCTACTACCACCAAAGGGATGATAGAGCAAACACTCGCACGATTTGACATCAACAAAATGACAGACCCACCACGAAAAGGATGATAGAGCAAACTCACATCGGCTACTACCACCAAAGCGATGATAGAGGAAACACTCACACGATCTAACATCACCAAGATGACAGACCCACCACCAAAAGGATAACGGAGCAAACTCATATCGGCTACTACCACCAAAAAAATGATAGAGCAAAACACTCGCACAATATGACATCATCAAGATGATAGACCCACCACCAAAAGGATGACGGAGCGAACTCACACCGGCTACTACAACCAAAGGGATGATAGAGCAAACACTCTCACGATTTGACATCAACAAAATGACAGACCCACCACGAAAAGGATGATTAGCGAACTCACATCGGCTACTACCACCAAAGCGAGGATAGAGGAAACACTCACACGATCTAACATCAACAAGATGACAGACCCACCACCAAATGGATAACGGAGAAAACTCATACCGGCTACTACCACCAAAAGGATGATAGAGCAAAACACTTGCACAATATGACATCATCAAGATGACAGACCCACCACCAAAAGGATGATGGAGCGAACTCACATCGGCTACTACCACCAAAAGGACGATAGAACAAAACACTCGCACAATCTGACATCAACAAGATGACAGACCCACCACCAAATGGATGATGGAGCAAACTCACATCGGCTACTACGACCAAAAGGATGATAGATCAAACAATCGCATCAACGTGCATCTAAAAGATGATAGACCCACCACCAAAAGAATGATGGGGCAAACTCACACCGGCTACTACCACCAAAAGGATGATAGAGCAAGACACTCGCACAATCTGACATCAACAAGATGACAGACCCACCACCAAAAGGATGATGGAGCAAACTCACATTGGATACTACCATCAAAAGGATGATAGAGCAAACACACGCATGGAATGACATCAACAACATGACAGACCCTTCACCAAAAGGATGATGGAGCAAACTCACACCGGCTACTACCACCAAAGGGATGATAGAGCAAACTCTCGCACGATTTGACATCAAAAAATGACAGAACCACCACGAAAAGGATGACGGAGCAAACTCACATCGGCTACTACCACCAAAGCGTTGATAGAGGAAACACTCGCACGATCTAACATCAACAAGATGACAGACCCAGCACTAAAAGGATAACGGAGCAAACTCATAACGGCTACTACCACCAAAAAAATGATATAGCAAAACACTCGCACAATATAACATCATCAAGATGATAGACCCACCACCAAAAGGACGATGGAGCGATCTCACACCGGCTACTACCACCAAAAGGACGATAGAGCAAAACACTCGCACAATCTGATATCAACAAGATGACAGACCCACCACGAAAAGGATGATGGAGCAAACTCACATCGGCTACTATGACCAAAAGGATGATAGATCAAACACTCGCATCAACGTGCATCTACAAGATGATAGACCCACCACCAAAAGAATGATGGAGCAAACTCACACCGAATACTACCACCAAAAGGATGATAGAGTTAACACTCGCACAATCTGACATCAACAAGATGACA
The DNA here is from genome assembly GCA_963859935.3 of Lathyrus sativus. NCBI lineage: Eukaryota > Viridiplantae > Streptophyta > Magnoliopsida > Fabales > Fabaceae > Lathyrus > Lathyrus sativus. Next base: position 249,036,200 of record OZ012740.1, on the reverse strand, counting down.
GACCCACCCCCAAAATGATGACGGAGCGAAACTCACGCCGAGTACTACCACCAAAAGGACAATGAAGCAAACACATACCGGCTACCACCACCAAAAGGATGATAGGGAAAACACTCCCACAATCTGACATCAATAAGATGACAGAACCATCACCAAAAGGATGATGGAGCAAACTCACATCGGCTAATACCACCAAAGGGATGATAGAGAAAACAGTCGCACGATTTGACATCAACGTTATGACAGACCCTCCACCATAAGGATGACGGAGCAAACTCACACCGACTACTACCACCAAAAGGATGATAGAGCAAACACTCGCACGATCTGACATCAACAAGATGACAGAGCCACCACCAATAGGATGATGGAGAAAACTCACATCGGCTACTACCACGAAAAGGATGATAGATCAAACACTCGCATGAACTGACATCAACAAGATGACAGACCCACCACCAAAAAAATGATGGAGCAAACTTACACCGGCTACTACCACCAAAAGGATGATAGACCTAACACTCGCATAATCTGACATTAACAAGATGACAGACCCACCCCTAAAAGGATGACGTAGAGAAACTCACGCCGAGTACTACCACCAAAAGGATAATAGAATAAAACACTCGCACAATCTGACATCAACAAGATGACATACCCACCACCAAAAGGATGATGGAGCGAACTCATACCGACTACCACCACCAAAAGGATGATAGAGCAAACACTCCCATAATATAACATCAACTAGATGACAGACCCACCACCAAAAGGATGATGGAGCAAACTCACATCGGCTAATACCACCAAAGGGATGATAGAGCAAACACTCGCATGATTTGATATCAACGTTATGACAGACCCACCAACAAAAGGATGACGGAGCAAACTCACACCGGCTACTACAACCAAAGGGATGATAGAGCAAACACTCTCACGATTTGACATCAACAAAATGACAGACCCACCACGAAAAGGATGATAGAGCGAACTCACATCGACTACTACCACCAAAGCGATGATAGAGGAAACACTCACACGATCTAACATCAATAAGATGACAGACCCACCACCAAAAGGATAACGGAGCAAACTCATACCGACTACTACTACCAAAAGGATGATAGAGCAAAACACTCGTACAATATGACATCATCAAGATGACAGACCCACCACCAAAAGGATGATGGAGCGAACTCACATCGGCTACTACCACCAAAAGGACGATAGAACAAAACACTCGCACAATCTGACATCAACAAGATGACAGACCCACCACCAAAAGGATGATGGAGCGAACTCACATCGGCTACTACGACCAAAAGGATGATAGATCAATCAATCGCATCAACGTGCATCTACAAGATGACAGACCCACCACCAAAAGAATGATGGGGTAAACTCACACCGGCTACTACCACCAAAAGGATGATAGAGCTAACACTCGCACAATCTGACATCAACAAGATGACATACCCACCCCCAAAAGGATGACAGAGCGAAACTCACACCGACTACTACCACCAAAAGGATGATAGAGCAAAACACTCGCACAATCTAACATCAACAAGATGACAGACCCACCACCAAAAGGATGATGGAGCGAACTCACACCGGCTACTACCATCAAAAGGATGATAGAGCAAACACACGTACGGAATGACATAAACAACATGACAGACCCTTCACCAAAAGGATGATGGAGCAAACTCACACCAGCTACTACCACCAAAGGGATGATAGAGCAAACACTCGCATGATTTGACATCAAAAAATGACAGACCCATCACGAAAAGGATGACGGAGCAAACTCACATCGGCTACTACCACCAAAGCGATGATAGAGGAAACACTCGCACGATCTAACATCAACAAGATGACACACCCAGCACTAAAAGGATAACGGAGCAAACTCATATCGGCTACTACCACCAAAAAAATGATATAGCAAAACACTCGCACCATATAACATCATCAAGATGACAGACCCACCACCAAAAGGATGATGGAGCGATCTCACACCGGCTACTACCACCAAAAGGACGATAGAGCAAAACACTAGCACAATCTGATATCAACAAGATGACAGACCCACCACCAAAAGGATGATGGAGCAAACTCACATCGGCTACTATGACCAAAACGATGATAGATCAAACACTCGCATCAACGTGCATCTACAAGATGACAGACCCACCACCAAAAGAATGATAGAGCAAACTCACACCGGCTACTACCACCAAAAGGATGATAGAGCTAACACTCGCACAATCTGACATCAACAAGATGACAGACCCACCAGCAAAAGGAATACAGAGCGAAACTCACACCGACTACTACCACCAAAAGAATGATAGAGCAAAACACTCGCACAATCTGACATCAACAAGATGACAGACCCACCACCAAAAGGATGATGGAGCGAACTCACACCGACTACCACCACCAAAAGGATGATAGAGAAAACACTCCCACAATCTGACATCAACAAGATGACAGAACCACCACCAAAAGGATGAAGGAGCAAACTCACATCGGCTAATACCACCAAAGGGATGATAGAGAAAACACTCGCATGATTTGACATCAACGTTATGATAGACCCTCCACCATAAGGATGACGGAGCAAACTCACACCGACTACTACCACCAAAAGGATGATAGAGCAAACACTCGCACGATCTGACATCAACAAAATGACAGAGCCACCACCAATAGGATGATGGAGAGAACTCACACCGGCTACTACCACGAAAAGGATGATAGATCAAACACTCGCATGAACTGACATCAACAAGATGACAGACCCACCACCAAAAGAATGATGGAGCAAACATACACCTGCTACTACCACCAAAAGGATGATAGACCTAACACTCGCACAATCTGACATCAACAAGATGACTGACCCACCCCCAAAAGGATGACGGAGCGAAACTTACGCCGAGTACTACCACCAAAAGGATGATAGAGTAAAACACTCACACAATCTGACATCAACAAGATGACATACGCACCACCAAAAGGATGATAGAGCAAACTCACATCGGCTAATACCACTAAAGGGATGCTAGAGCAAACACTCGCGTGATTTGATATCAACGTTATGACAGACCCACAAACAAAAGGATGACGGAGCAAACTCACACCGGCTACTACTACCAAAGGAATAATAGAGCAAGCACTCACACGATTTGACATCAACAAAATGACAGACCCACCACGAAAAGGATGATAGAGCGAACTCACATCGGCTACTACCACCAAAGCGATGATAGAGGAAACACTCGCACGATCTAACATCAACAAGATGATAGACCCAACACTAAAAAGATAACGGAGCAAACTCATATCAGCTACTACCACCAAAAAATGATAGAGCAAAACACTCGCACTATATGACATCATCAAGATGACAGACCCACGACCAAAAGGATGATGGAGCGATCTAACACCGGGTAATACCAACAAAAGGACGATAGAGCAAAACACTCGCATAATCTGACATCAACAAAATGATAGACCCACCACCAAAAGGATGATGGAGCAAACTCACATCGGCTACTATGACCAAAAGGATGATAGATCAAACACTCGCATCAACGTGCATCTACAAGATGATAGACCCACCACCAAAAGAATGATGGAGCAAACTCACACCGACTACTATCACCAAAAGGATGATAGAGCTAACACTCGCATAATATAACATCAACAAGATGACAAACCCACCCCCAAAATGATGACGGAGCGAAACTCACGCCGAGTACTACCACCAAAAGGATGATAGAGTAAAACACTCGCACAATCTGACATCAACAAGATGACAGACCTACCACCAAAAGGACGATGGAGCAAACCCATACCTACTACCACCACCAAAAGGATGATAGAGAAAACACTCCCACAATCTGACATCAACAAGATGACAGAACCACCACCCAAAGGATAATGGAGCAAACTCACATCGGCTAATACCACCAAAGGGATGATAGAGAAAACACTCGCACGATTTGACATCAATGTTATGACAGACCCTCCACCATAAGGATGACGGGGCAAACTCACACCGACTACTACCACCAAAAGGATGATAGAGCAAACACTCGCACGATCTGACATCAACAAGATGACATAGCCACCACCAATAGGGTGACGGAGCAAAACTCACGCCGAGTACTACCACCAAAATGATGATAGAGTAAAACACTCGCACAATCTGACATCAACAAGATGACATACCCACCCCCAAAAGGATGATGGAGCAAACTCACATCGGCTAATACCACCAAAGGGATGATAGAGAAAACACTCGCATGATTTGATATCAACGTTATGACAGACCCACCAACAAAAGAATGACTGAGCAAACTCACATCGGCTAATACTACCAAAGGAATGATAGAGCAAACACTCACACGATTTGACATCAACAAAATGACAGACCCACCACGAAAAGGATGATAGAGCGAACTCACATCGGCTACTACCACCAAAGCGATGATAGAGGAAACACTCACACGATCTAACATCAACAGGATGACAGACCCACCACCAAAAGGATAACGGAGCAAACTCATATCGACTACTACCACCGAAAGGATGATAGAGCAAAACACTCGCAGAATATGATATCATCAAGATGACAGACCCACCACCAAAAGGATGATGGAGTGAACTCACATCGGCTACTACCACCAAAAGGATGATAGAACAAAACAATCGTACAATCTGACATCAACAAGATGACAGACCCACCACCAAAAGGATGATGGATCGAACTCACATCGGCTACTACGACCAAAAGGATGATATATCAAACTCTCGCATCAACGTGCATCTACAAGATGACAGACCCACCACCAAAAGAATGATGGAGCAAACTCACACCAGCTACTACCACCAAAAGGATGATAGAGCTAACACTCGCACAATCTGACATCAACAAGATGACATACCCACCACCAAAAGGATGATGGAGCAAACTCACATCGGCTAATACCACCAAAGGGATGATAGAACAAACACTCGCATGATTTGATATCAACGTTATGACAGACCCACCAACAAAAGGATGACAGAGCAAACTCACACCAGCTACTACTACCAAAGGAATGATAGAGCAAACACTCACACGATTTGACATCAACAAAATGCCAGACCCACCACGAAAAGAATGATAGAGCGACCTCACATAGGCTACTACCATCAAAGCGATGATAGAGGAAACACTCACACGATCTAACATCAACAAGATGACAGACCCACCACCAAAAGGATAACGGAGCAAACTCATATCGGCTAATACCACCGAAAGGATGATAGAGCAAAACACTCGCACAATATGACATCATCAAGATGACAGACCCACCACCAAAAGGATGATGGAGCGAACTCACATCGGCTACTACCACCAAAAGGACGATAGAACAAATCACTCGCACAATCTAACATCAACAAGATGACAGACCCACCACCAAAAGGATGATGGAGCGAACTCACATCGGCTACTACGACCAAAAGGATGATAGATCAAACACTCGCATCAACGTGCATCTACATGATGACAGACCCACCACCAAAAGAATGATAGAGCAAACTCACACCGGCTACTACCACCAAAAGGATGATAGAGCTAACACTCGCACAATCTGACATCAACAAGATGACAGACCCATCCGCAAAAGGATGACAGAGCGAAACTCACACCGACTACTACCACCAAAAGGATGATAGAGCAAAACACTCGCACAATCTGACATCAACAAGATGACAGACCCACCACCAAAAGGATGATGGAGCAAACTCACACCGGCTACTACCATCAAAAGGATGATGGAGCAAACTCACACCGGCTACTACCACCAAAGGGATGATAGAGCAAACACTCGCACGATTTGACATCAAAAAATGACAGACCCACCACGAAAAGGATGACAGGGCGAACTCACATCGGCTACTACCACCAAAGCGATGATAGTGGAAACACTCACACGATCTAACATCAACAAGATGACAGACCCACCACTAAAAGGATAATGGAGCAAACTCATATCGGCTACTACCACCAAAAAAATGATAGAGCAAAACACTCGTACAATATGACATCATCAAGATGACAGACCCACCATCAAAAGGATGATGGAGCAATCTCACACCGGCTACTACCACCAAAAGGACGATAGAGCAAAACACTCGCACAATCTGACATCAACAAGATGACAGACCCACCACCAAAAGGATGATGGAGAAAACTCACATCGGCTACTATGACCAAAAGGATGATAGATCAAAAACTCGCATCAACGTGCATCTACAAGATGATAGACCCACCACCAAAAGAATGATGGAGCAACCCCACACCGACTACTCCCCCCAAAAGTATGATAGAGCTATCACTCGCACAATCTGACATCAACAAGATGACAGACCCACCCCCAAAATGATGACGGAGCGAAACTCACGCCGAGTACTACCACCAAAAGGATGATAGAGTAAAACATTCGCACAATCTGACATCAACAAGATGACAGGCCCACAACCAAAGGGCCAATAGAGAAAACACTCCCACAATCTGACATCAACAAGATGAAAGAACCACCACCAAAAGGATGATGGAGCAAACTCACATCGGCTAATACCACCAAAGGGATGATAGAGAAAATACTCGCACGATTTGACATCAACGTTATGACAGACCCGCCACCATAAGGATGACGGAGCAAACTCACACCGACTACTACCACCAATAGGATGATAGAGCAAACACTCGCACGATCTGACATCAACAATATGACAAAGCCACCACCAATAGGATGATGGAGAGAACTCACACCGGCTACTACCACGAAAAGGATGATAGATCAAACACTCGCGTGAACTGACATCAACAAGATGACAGACCCACCACCAAAAGAATGATGGAGCAAACTTACACCGGCTACTACCACCAAAAGGATGATAGACCTAACACTCGCACAATCTAACATCATTAAGACTACAGACCCACCCCCAAAAGGATGACGGAGCAAAACTCACGCCGAGTACTACCACCAAAAGGATGATAGAGTAAAACACTCGCATAATCTGACATCAACAAGATGACATACCCACCACTAAAAGGATGATGGAACAAACTCACATCGGCTAATACCACCAAAGGGATGATAGAGCAAACACTCGCATGATTTGATATCAACGTTATGAAAGACCCACCAACAAAAGGATGACAGAGCAAACTCACACCGGGTACTACTACCAAAGGAATGATAGAGCAAACACTCACACGATTTGACATCAACAAAATGACAGGCCCACCACTAAAAGGATGATAGAGCGAACTCACATCGGCTATTACCACCAAAGCGATGATAGAGGAAACTCTCACACGATCTAACATCAACAAGATGACAGACCCACCATCAAAAGGATAACGGAGCAAACTCATATCGACTACTACCACCGAAAGGATGATAGAGCAAAACACTCGCAGAATATGACATCATCAAGATGACAGACCCACCACCAAAAGGATGATGGAGCGAACTCACATCGGCTACTACCACCAAAAGGACGATAGAACAAAACACTCGCACAATCTAACATCAACAAGATGACAGACCCACCACCAAAAGGATGATGGAGCGAACTCACATCGGCTACTACGACCAAAAGGATCATAGATCAAACACTCGCATCAACATGCATCTACATGATGACAAACCCACCACCAAAAGAATGATAGAGCAAACTCACACCGGCTACTACCACCAAAAGGATGATAGAGCTAACACTCGCACAATCTGACATCAACAAGATGACAGACCCATCCGCAAAAGGATGACAGAGCGAAACTCACACCGACTACTACCACCAAAAGGATGATAGAGCAAAACACTCGCACAATCTGACATCAACAAGATGACAGACCCACCACCAAAAGGATGATGGAGCAAACTCACACCGGCTACTACCATCAAAAGGATGATGGAGCAAACTCACACCGGCTACTACCATCAAAAGGATGATGGAGCAAACTCACACCGACTACTACCACCAAAAGGATGATAGAGCAAACACACACACGAAATGACATCAACAAGATGACAGACCCTTCACCAAAAGGATGATGGAGAAAACTCACACTGGCTACTACCACCAAAGGGATGATAGAGCAAACACTCGCACGATTTGACATCAACAAAATGGCACACCCACCATGAAAAGGATGACAGAGCGAACTCACATCGGCTACTACCACCAAAAGGATGATAGAGCAAAACACTCGCACAATATGACATCATCAAGATGACAGACCCACCCACAAAAGGATGATGGAGCGAACTCACACCGACTACTACCACCAAAAGGAATATAGAACAAAACACTCGCACAATCTAACATAAACAAGATGAAAGACCCACCACCAAAAGGATGATGGAACGAACTCACATCGGCTACTACGACCAAAAGGATGATAGATCAAACACTCGCATCAACATGCATCTAAAAGATGATAGACCCACCACCCAAAGAATGATGGAACAACCTCACACCGGCTACTACCAACAAAAAGATGATAGAGCAAAACACAGACCCATCCACCAAAAGGATGATAGAACAACACTCGCACAATCTGACATCAACAAGATGACAGACCCATCCCAAAAGGATGACGGAGCAAAACTCACGCCGACTACTACCGCCAAAAGGACGATAGAGCAAAACACTCGCACAATCTGACATCAACAAGATGACACACCCACCACATAAAGGATGATGGAGCGAACTCACACCGGCTACTACAACCAAAAGGATGATAGAGAAAACACACGCACAAAATGATATCAACAAGATGACAGACCCACCACCGAAAGGATGATGGAGCAAACTCACACCGACAACTACCACCAAAAGGATGATAGAGCAAACACACGCACGAAATGACATCAACAAGATGACAGACCCTTCACCAAAAGGATGATGGAGAAAACTCACACTGGCTACTACCACCAAAGGGATGATAGAGCAAACACTCGCACGATTTGACATCAACAAAATGGCACACCCACCATGAAAAGGATGACAGAGCGAACTCACATCGGCTACTACCACCAAAAGGATGATAGAGAAAAACACTCGCACAATATGACATCATCAAGATGACAGACCCACCACCAAAAGGATGATGGAGCGAACTCACATCGGCTACTACGACCAAAAGGATGATAGATCAAACACTCGCATCAACGTACATCTACAAGATTACAGACCCACCGCCCAAAGAATGATGGAACAACCTCACACCGGCTACTACCAACAAAAGGATGATAGAGCAAAACACAGACCCATCCACCAAAAGGATGATAGAGCAACACTCGCACAATCTGACATCAACAAGATGACAGACCCATCCCCAAAAGCATGACGGAGCAAAACTCACGCCGACTACTACCACCAAAAGGATGATAGAGCAAAACACTCGCACAATCTGACATCAACAAGATGACACACCCACCCGCAAAAGGATAACGGAGTGAAACTCACGCCGACTACTACCACCAAATGGATGATAGAGGAAAACACTCGCACAATCTGACATCAACAAGATGACAGACCCAACACCGAAAGGATGATGGAGCAAACTCACACCGACTACTACCACCAAAAGGATGATAGAGCAAACACACGCACGAAATGACATCAACAAGATGACAGACCCTTCACCAAAAGGATGATGGAGAAAAATCACACTGGCTACTATCACCAAAGGGATGATAGAGCAAACACTCGCACGATTTGACATCAACAAAATGGCACACCCACCATGAAAAGGATGACAGAGCGAACTCACATCGGCTGCTACCACCAAAAGGATGATAAAGCAAAACACTCGCACAATATGACATCATCGAGATGACAGACCTACCAACAAAGGATGATGGAGCGAACTCACATCGGCTACTACGACCAAAAGGATGATAGATCAAACACTCGCACCAACGTGCATCTACAAGATGACAGACCCACCACCCAAAGAATGATGGAACAACCTCACACCGGCTACTACCAACAAAAAGATGATAGAGCAAAACACAGACCCATCCACCAAAAGGATGATAGAGCAACACCCGCACAATCTAACATCAACAAGATGACAGACCCATCCCCAAAAGGATGACGGACAAAACTCACGCCGACTACTACCGCCAAAAGGATGATAGAGCAAAACACTCGCACAATCTGACATCAACAAGATGACACACCCACCACATAAAGGATGATGGAGCGAACTCACACCGGCTGTTACAACCAAAAGGATGATAGAGCATACACACGCACGAAATGACATCAACAAGATGACAGACCCTTCACCAAAAGGATGATGGAGAAAACTCACATTGGCTACTACCACCAAAGGGATGATAGAGCAAACACTCGCACGATTTGACATCAATAAAATGGCACACCCATCATGAAAAGGATGACAGAGCGAACTCACATCGGCTACTACCACCAAAAGAATGATAGAGCAAAATACTCGCACAATATGACATCATCAAGATGACAGACCCACCACCAAAAGGATGATGGAGCGAACTCACATCGGCTACTACGACCAAAAGGATGATAGATCAAACACTCGCATCAACGTACATCTACAAGATGACAGACCCACCACCCAAAGAATGATGGAACAACCTCACACCGGCTACTACCAACAAAAGGATGATAGAGCAAAACACAGACCCATCCACCAAAAGGATGATAGAGCAACACTCGCACAATCTGACATCAACAAGATGACAGACCCATCCCCAAATGGATGACGGAGCAAAACTCACGCCGACTAATACCACCAAAAGGATGATAGAGCAAAACACTCGCACAATCTGACATCAACAAGATGTCACACCCACCCGCAAAAGGATGACGGAGTGAAACTCACGCCGACTACTACCACCAAATGGATGATAGAGGAAAACACTCGCACAATTTGACATCAACAAGATGACAGAACCACCGAAAGGATGATGGAGCAAACTCACACCGACTACTACCACCAAAAGGATGATAGAGAAAACACACGCACGAAATGACATCAACAAGATGACAGACCCTTCACCAAAAGGATGATGGAGAAAACTCACACTGGCTACTACCACCAAAGGGATGATAGAGCAAACACTCGCACGATTTGACATCAACAAAATGGCACACCCAGAATGAAAAGGATGACAGAGCGAACTCACATCGGCTACTACCACCAAAAGGATGATAGAGCAAAACACTTGCACAATATGACATCATCTAGATGACAGACCCACCACCAAAAGGATGATGGAGCGAACTCACACCGACTACTACCACCAAAAGGAATATAGAACAAAACACTCGCACAATCTGACATCAACAAGATGAAAGACCCACCACCAAAAGGATGATGGAGCGAACTCACATCGGCTACTACGACCAAAAGGATGATAGATCAAACACTCGCATCAACGTGCATCGACAAGATGACAGACCCACCACCCAAAGAATGATGGAACAACCTCACACCGGCTACTACCAACAAAAGGATGATAGAGCAAAACACAGACCCACCACCAAAAGGATGATAGAGTAACACTCGCACAATCTGACATCAACAAGATGACAGACCCATCCCCAAAAGGAAGACGGAGCAAAACTCACGCCGACTACTATCACCAAAAGGATGATAGAGCAAAACACTCGCACAATCTGACATCAACAAGATGACACACCCACCACCAAAAGGATGATGGAGCGAACTCACACCAGCTACTATAACCAAAAGGATGATAGAGCAAACACACGCACGAAATGACATCAACAAGATGACAGACCCTTCACCAAAAGGATGATGGAGAAAACTCACACCGGCTACTACCACCAAAGGGATGATAGAGCAAACACTCACACGATTTGACATCAACAAAATGAGAGAGCCACCACGAAAAGGATGATAGAGCGAACTCATATCGGCTACTACCACCAAAGCGATGATAGAGGAAACACTCACACGATCTAACATCAACAAGATGACAGACCCACTACCAAAAGGATTACGGAGCAAACTCATATCGACTACTACCACCAAAAGGATGATAGAGCAAAACACTCACACAATATGACATCATCAGGATGACAGACCCACCACCAAAAGGATGATGGAGCAAACTCACATTGGCTACTACCACCAAAAGGACGATAGAACAAAACACTCGCACAATATGACATCATCAAGATGACAGACCCACCACCAAAAGGATGATGGAGCGAACTCACACCGGCTACTACCACCAAAAGGACGATCGAGCAAAACACTCGCACAATCTGACATCAACAAGATGACAGACCCACCACCAAAAGGATGATGGAGCAAACTCACATCGGCTACTACGACCAAAAGGATGATAGATCAAACACTCGCATCAACATGCATCTACAAGATGACAGACCCACCCCCAAAAGGATGACAGAGCGAAACTCATGCCGACTACTACCACCAAAAGGATGATAGAGCTAACACTCGCATAATATGACACCAACAAGATGACAGACCCACCCCCAAAAGGATGACAGAGCGAAACTCATGCCGACTATTACCACCAAAAGGATGATAGAGCAAAACACTCGCACAATCTAACATTAACAAGATGACAGACCCACCACCAAAAGGATGATGGAGCAAACTCACACCGGCTACTACAATCAAAAGGATGATAGAGAAAACACACGCACGAAATGACATCAACAAGATGACAGACCCTTCACCAAAAGGATGATGGAGCAAACTCACACCGGCTACTACTACCAAAGGGATGATAGAGCAAACACTCGCATGATTTGACATCAAAAAATGACAGACCCACCACGAAAAGAATGACAGAGCAAACTCACATCGGCTACTACCACCAAAGCGATGATAGAGGAAACACTCGCACGATCAAACATCAACAAGATGACAGACCCACCAGCAAAAGGATAACGGAGCAAACTCATATCGGATACTTCCACCAAAGAAATGATAGTGCAAAACACTCGTACAATATGACATCATCAAGATGACAGACCCACCACCAAAAGGATGATGGAGCGAACTCACACCGGCTACTACCACCAAAAGGACGATAGAGCAAAACACTCGCACAATCTGACATCAACAAGATGACAGACCCACCACCAAAAGGATGATGGAGCAACCTCACATAGGCTACTATGACCAAAAGGATGATAGATCAAACACTCACATCAACGTGCATCTACAAGATGATAGACCCACCACCAAAAGAATGATGGAGCAAACTCACACCGACTACTACCACCAAAAGGATGATAGAGCTAACATTCGCACAATCTGACATCAACAAGATGACAGAACCACCACCAAAAGGATGATGGAGCAAACTCATACCGACTACGACCTCCAAAAGGATGATAGAGAAAACACTCCCACAATCTGACATCAACAAGATGACAGACCCACCACCAAAAGGATGATGGAGCAAACTCACATCGGCTAATACCACCAAAGGGATGATAGAGAAAACACTCGCACGATTTGACATCAACGTTATGACAGACCCACCACCAAAAGGATGACGGAGCAAACTCACATCGACTACTACCACCAAAAGGATGATAGAGCAAACACTCGCACGATCTGACATCAACAAGATGAAAGAGCCACCACCAATAGCATGATGGAGCAAACTTACACCGGCTACTACCACCAAAAGGATGATAGACCTAACACTCGCACAATCTGACATTAACAAGATGACAGACCCACCCCCAAAAGGATGACGGAGCGAAACTCACGCCGAGTATTACAACCAAAAGGATGATAGAGTAAAACACTTGCACAATCTGACATCAACAAGATGACATACCCACCACCAAAAGGATGATGGAGCGAAATCATTTCGACTACCACCACCAAAAGGATGATAGAGCAAACACTCTCATAATCTGACATCAACAAGATGACAGACCCACCACCAAAAGGATGATGGAGGAAACTCACATCGGCTAATACCACCAAAGGGATGATAGAGCAAACACGCGCATAATTTGATATCAACGTTATGACAGACCCACCAACAAAAGGATGACGGAGCAAACTCACACCGGCTACTACCACCAAAGGGATGATAGAGCAAACACTCACACGATTTGACATCAACAAAATGACAGACCCACCATGAAAAGGATGATAGAGCAAACTCATATCGGCTACTACCACCAAAGCGATGATAGAGGAAACACTCATACGATCTAACATCAACAAGATGACAGAGCCATCACCAAAACGAGAACGGAGCAAACTCATATCGGCTACTACCACCAAAAGGATGATAGAGCAAAACACTCGCACAATATGACATCATCAAGATGACAGACTCATCACCAAAAGGATGGTGGAGCGAACTCACATCGGCTACTACCACTAAAAGGACGATAGAACAAAACACTCGCACAATCTAACATCAACAAGATGACAGACCCACCACCAAAAGGATGATGGAGCGAACTCACATCGGCTACTACAACTGAAAGGATGATAGATCAAACACTCGCATCAACGTGCATCTACAAGATGACAAACCCACCACCAAAAGAATGATGGAGCAAGCTCACACCGGCTACTACCACCAAAAGGATGATAGAGCTAACACTCACATAATCTGATATCAACAAGATGACAGACCCACCCCCAAAAGGATGTTAGAGCTAAACTCACACCGACTACTACCACCAAAAGGATGATAGAGTAAAACACTCGCACAATCTGACATCAACAAGATGACAGACCCAGCACCAAAAGGATGATGGAGCGAACTCACACCGGCTACTACAACCAAAAGGATGATAGAGCAAACATACGCACGAAATGACATCAACAAGAGAACAGACCCTTCACCAAAAGGATGATGGAGAAAACTCACACCGGTTACTACCACAAAAGGGATGATAGAGCAAACACTCGCACGATTTGACATCAACAAAATGACATACCCACCACGAAAAGGATGATAGAGCAAACTCACATCGGCTACTACCACCAAAGCGATGATAGAGGAAACACTCACACGATCTAACATCAACAAGATGACAGACCCACCACCAAAAGGATAACGGAGCAAACTCATATCAGCTACTACCACCAAAACGATGATAGAGCAAAACACTCGTACAATATGACATCATCAAGATGACAGACCCACCACCAAACGGATGATGGAGCGAACTCACATCGGTAACTACCACCAAAAGGACGATAGAACAAAACACTCGCACAATCTGACATCAACAAGATGACAGACCCACCACCAAAAGGATGATGGAGCGAACTCACATCGGCTACTACGACCAAAAGGATGATAGATTAAACACTCGCATCAACGTGCATCTACAAGATGACAAACCCACCACCAAAAGAATGATGGAGAAAACTCACACCGGCTACTACCACCAAAAGGATGATAGAGCTAACACTCGCACAATCTGACACCAACAAGATGACAGACCCACCCCCAAAAGGATGACAGAGCGAAACTCATGCCGACGACTACCACCAAAAGGATGATAGAGCAAAATACTCGCACAATCTGACATCAACAAGACGACAGACCCACCACCAAAAGGATGATGGAGCAAACTCACACCAGCTACTACAATCAAAAGGATGATAGAGCAAACACACGCACGAAATGACATCAACAAGATGACAGACCCTTCACCAAAAGGATGATGGAGCAAACTCACACCGGCTACTACTACCAAAGGGATGATAGAGCAAACACTCGCACAATTTGACATCAAAAAATGATAGACCCACCACGAAAAGGATGACGAAGCAAACTCACATCGGCTACTTCCACCAAAGCGATGATAGAGGAAACACTCGCACGATCTAACATCAACAAGATGACAGACCCACCCCCAAAAGGATGACAGAGCGAAACTCACACCGACTACTACCACCAAAAGGATGATAGAGAAAAACACTCGCACAATCTGACATCAACAAGATGACAGACCCACCACCAAAAGGATGATGGAGCGAACTCACACCGGCTACTACCACCAAAAGGATGATAGAGCAAACACACGCACGACATGACATCAACAAGATGACAAACCCTTCACCAGAAGGATGATGGAGAAAACTCACACCGGCTACTACCACCAAAGGGATGATAGAGCAAACACTCGCACGATTTGACATCAACAAAATGACAGACCCGCCACGAAAAGGATGATAGAGCAAACTCACATCGGCTACTACCACCAAAGCGATGATAGAGGAAACACTCACACGATCTAACATCACCAAGATGACAGACCCACCACCAAAAGGATAACGGAGCAAACTCATATCGGCTACTACCACCAAAAAAATGATAGAGCAAAACACTCGCACAATATGACATCATTAAGATGATAGACCCACCACCAAAAGGATGACGGAGCGAACTCACACCGGCTACTACAACCAAAGGGATGATAGAGCAAACACTCTCACGATTTGACATCAACAAAATGACAGACCCACCACGAAAAGGATGATAGAGCGAACTCACATCGGCTACTACCACCAAAGCGAGGATAGAGGAAACACTCACACGATCTAACATCAACAAGATGACAGACCCACCACCAAATGGATAACGGAGAAAACTCATACCGGCTACTACCACCAAAAGGATGATAGAGCAAAACACTTGCACAATATGACATCATCAAGATGACAGACCCACCACCAAAAGGATGATGGAGCGAACTCACATCGGCTACTACCACCAAAAGGACGATAGAACAAAACACTCGCACAATCTGACATCAACAAGATGACAGACCCACCACCAAATGGATGATGGAGCAAACTCACATCGGCTACTACGACCAAAAGGATGATAGATCAAACAATCGCATCAACGTGCATCTAAAAGATGATAGACCCACCACCAAAAGAATGATGGAGCAAACTCACACCGAATACTACCACCAAAAGGATGATAGAGCTAACACTCGCACAATCTGACATCAACAAGATGACAGACCCACCCCCAAAATGATGACGGAGCGAAACTCACGCCGAGTACTACCACCAAAAGGATGATAGAGTAAAACACTCGCACAATCTGACATCAACAAGATAACAGACCCACCACCAAAAGGACAATGGAGCAAACACATACCGGCTACCACCACCAAAAGGATGATAGGGAAAACACTCCCACAATCTGACATCAATAAGATGACAGAACCATCACCAAAAGGATGACGGAGCAAACTCACATCGGCTAATACCACCAAAGGGATGATAGAGAAAACAGTCGCACGATTTGACATCAACGTTATGACAGACCCTCCACCATAAGGATGACGGAGCAAACTCACACCGACTACTACCACCAAAAGGATGATAGAGCAAACACTCGCACGATCTGACATCAACAAGATGACAGAGCCACCACCAATAGGATGATGGAGAAAACTCACACCGGCTACTACCACGAAAAGGATGATAGATCAAACACTCGCATGAACTGACATCAACAAGATGACAGACCCACCACCAAAAAAATGATGGAGCAAACTTACACCGGCTACTACCACCAAAAGGATGATAGACCTAACACTCGCATAATCTGACATTAACAAGATGACAGACCCACCCCTAAAAGGATGACGTAGAGAAACTCACGCCGAGTACTACCACCAAAAGGATAATAGAATAAAACACTCGCACAATCTGACATCAACAAGATGACATACCCACCACCAAAAGGATGATGGAGCGAACTCATACCGACTACCACCACCAAAAGGATGATAGAGCAAACACTCCCATAATCTAACATCAACTAGATGACAGACCCACCACCAAAAGGATGATGGAGCAAACTCACATCGGCTAATACCACCAAAGGGATGATAGAGCAAACACTCGCATGATTTGATATCAACGTTATGACAGACCCACCAACAAAAGGATGACGGAGCAAACTCACACCGGCTACTACAACCAAAGGGATGATAGAGCAAACACTCTCACGATTTGACATCAACAAAATGACAGACCCACCACGAAAAGGATGATAGAGCGAACTCACATCGACTACTACCACCAAAGCGATGATAGAGGAAACACTCACACGATCTAACATCAACAAGATGACAGACCCACCACCAAAAGGATAACGGAGCAAACTCATACCGACTACTACTACCAAAAGGATGATAGAGCAAAACACTCGTACAATATGACATCATCAAGATGACAGACCCACCACCAAAAGGATGATGGAGCGAACTCACATCGGCTACTACCACCAAAAGGACGATAGAACAAAACACTCGCACAATCTGACATCAACAAGATGACAGACCCACCACCAAAAGGATGATGGAGCGAACTCACATCGGCTACTACGACCAAAAGGATGATAGATCAAACAATCGCATCAACGTGCATCTAAAAGATGATAGACCCACCACCAAAAGAATGATGGAGCAAACTCACACCGAATACTACCACCAAAAGGATGATAGAGCTAACACTCGCACAATCTGACATCAACAAGATGACAGACCCACCCCCAAAATGATGACGGAGCGAAACTCACGCCGAGTACTACCACCAAAAGGATGATAGAGTAAAACACTCGCACAATCTGACATCAACAAGATAACAGACCCACCACCAAAAGGACAATGGAGCAAACACATACCGGCTACCACCACCAAAAGGATGATAGGGAAAACACTCCCACAATCTGACATCAATAAGATGACAGAACCATCACCAAAAGGATGACGGAGCAAACTCACATCGGCTAATACCACCAAAGGGATGATAGAGAAAACAGTCGCACGATTTGACATCAACGTTATGACAGACCCTCCACCATAAGGATGACGGAGCAAACTCACACCGACTACTACCACCAAAAGGATGATAGAGCAAACACTCGCACGATCTGACATCAACAAGATGACAGAGCCACCACCAATAGGATGATGGAGAAAACTCACACCGGCTACTACCACGAAAAGGATGATAGATCAAACACTCGCATGAACTGACATCAACAAGATGACAGACCCACCACCAAAAAAATGATGGAGCAAACTTACACCGGCTACTACCACCAAAAGGATGATAGACCTAACACTCGCATAATCTGACATTAACAAGATGACAGACCCACCCCTAAAAGGATGACGTAGAGAAACTCACGCCGAGTACTACCACCAAAAGGATAATAGAATAAAACACTCGCACAATCTGACATCAACAAGATGACATACCCACCACCAAAAGGATGATGGAGCGAACTCATACCGACTACCACCACCAAAAGGATGATAGAGCAAACACTCCCATAATCTAACATCAACTAGATGACAGACCCACCACCAAAAGGATGATGGAGCAAACTCACATCGGCTAATACCACCAAAGGGATGATAGAGCAAACACTCGCATGATTTGATATCAACGTTATGACAGACCCACCAACAAAAGGATGACGGAGCAAACTCACACCGGCTACTACAACCAAAGGGATGATAGAGCAAACACTCTCACGATTTGACATCAACAAAATGACAGACCCACCACGAAAAGGATGATAGAGCGAACTCACATCGACTACTACCACCAAAGCGATGATAGAGGAAACACTCACACGATCTAACATCAACAAGATGACAGACCCACCACCAAAAGGATAACGGAGCAAACTCATACCGACTACTACTACCAAAAGGATGATAGAGCAAAACACTCGTACAATATGACATCATCAAGATGACAGACCCACCACCAAAAGGATGATGGAGCGAACTCACATCGGCTACTACCACCAAAAGGACGATAGAACAAAACACTCGCACAATCTGACATCAACAAGATGACAGACCCACCACCAAAAGGATGATGGAGCGAACTCACATCGGCTACTACGACCAAAAGGATGATAGATCAATCAATCGCATCAACGTGCATCTACAAGATGACAGACCCACCACCAAAAGAATGATGGGGCAAACTCACACCGGCTACTACCACCAAAAGGATGATAGAGCTAACACTCGCATAATCTGACATCAACAAGATGACATACCCACCCCCAAAAGGATGACAGAGCGAAACTCACACCGACTACTACCACCAAAAGGATGATAGAGCAAAACACTCGCACAATCTAACATCAACAAGATGACAGACCCACCACCAAAAGGATGATGGAGCGAACTCACACCGGCTACTACCATCAAAAGGATGATAGAGCAAACACACGCACGGAATGACATAAACAACATGACAGACCCTTCACCAAAAGGATGATGGAGCAAACTCACACCAGCTACTACCACCAAAGGGATGATAGAGCAAACACTCGCATGATTTGACATCAAAAAATGACAGACCCACCACGAAAAGGATGAAGCAGCAAACTCACATCGGCTACTACCACCAAAGCGATGATAGAGGAAACACTCGCACGATCTAACATCAACAAGATGACACACCCAACACTAAAAGGATAACGGAGCAAACTCATATCGGCTACTACCACCAAAAAAATGATATAGCAAAACACTCGCACCATATAACATCATCAAGATGACAGACCCACCACCAAAAGGATGATGGAGCGATCTCACACCGGCTACTACCACCAAAAGGACGATAGAGCAAAACACTAGCACAATCTGATATCAACAAGATGACAGACCCACCACCAAAAGGATGATGGAGCAAACTCACATCGGCTACTATGACCAAAACGATGATAGATCAAACACTCGCATCAACGTGCATCTACAAGATGACAGACCCACCACCAAAAGAATGATAGAGCAAACTCACACCGGCTACTACCACCAAAAGGATGATAGAGCTAACACTCGCACAATCTGACATCAACAAGATGACAGACCCACCAGCAAAAGGAATACAGAGCGAAACTCACACCGACTACTACCACCAAAAGAATGATAGAGCAAAACACTCGCACAATCTGACATCAACAAGATGACAGACCCACCACCAAAAGGATGATGGAGCGAACTCACACCGACTACCACCACCAAAAGGATGATAGAGAAAACACTCCCACAATCTGACATCAACAAGATGACAGAACCATCACCAAAAGGATGAAGGAGCAAACTCACATCGGCTAATACCACCAAAGGGATGATAGAGAAAATAGTCGCACGATTTGACATCAACGTTATGACAGACCCTCCACCATAAGGATGACGGAGCAAACTCACACCGACTACTACCACCAAAAGGATGATAGAGCAAACACTCGCACGATCTGACATCAACAAAATGACAGAGCCACCACCAATAGGATGATGGAGAGAACTCACACCGGCTATTACCACGAAAAGGATGATAGATCAAACACTCGCATGAACTGACATCAACAAGATGACAGACCGACCACCAAAAGAATGATGGAGCAAACATACACCTGCTACTACCACCAAAAGGATGATAGACCTAACACTCGCACAATCTGACATCAACAAGATGACTGACCCACCCCCAAAAGGATGACGGAGCGAAACTTACGCCGAGTACTACCACCAAAAGGATGATAGAGTAAAACACTCACACAATCTGACATCAACAAGATGACATACCCACCACCAAAAAGATGATAGAGCAAACTCACATCGGCTAATACCACTAAAGGAATGCTAGAGCAAACACTCGCGTGATTTGATATCAACGTTATGACAGACCCACAAACAAAAGGATGACGGAGCAAACTCACACCGGCTACTACTACCAAAGGAATAATAGAGCAAGCACTCACACGATTTGACATCAACAAAATGACAGACCCACCACGAAAAGGATGATAGAGCGAACTCACATCGGCTACTACCACCAAAGCGATGATAGAGGAAACACTCGCACGATCTAACATCAACAAGATGATAGACCCAACACTAAAAAGATAACGGAGCAAACTCATATCAGCTACTACCACCAAAAAAATGATAGAGCAAAACACTCGCACTATATGACATCATCAAGATGACAGACCCACCACCAAAAGGATGATGGAGCGATCTAACACCGGCTAATACCAACAAAAGGACGATAGAGCAAAACACTCGCATAATCTGACATCAACAAGATGATAGACCCACCACCAAAAGGATGATGGAGCAAACTCACATCGGCTACTATGACCAAAAGGATGATAGATCAAACACTCGCATCAACGTGCATCTACAAGATGATAAACCCACCACCAAAAGAATGATGGAGCAAACTCACACCGACTACTATCACCAAAAGGATGATAGAGCTAACACTCGCATAATATAACATCAACAAGATGACAAACCCACCCCCAAAATGATGACGGAGCGAAACTCACGCCGAGTACTACCACCAAAAGGATGATAGAGTAAAACACTCGCACAATCTGACATCAACAAGATGACAGACCTACCACCAAAAGGACGATGGAGCAAACCCATACCTACTACCACCACCAAAAGGATGATAGAGAAAACACTCCCACAATCTGACATCAACAAGATGACAGAACCACCACCCAAAGGATAATGGAGCAAACTCACATAGGCTAATACCACCAAAGGGATGATAGAGAAAACACTCGCACGATTTGACATCAATGTTATGACAGACCCTCCACCATAAGGATGACGGGGCAAACTCACACCGACTACTACCACCAAAAGGATGATAGAGCAAACACTCGCACGATCTGACATCAACAAGATGACAGAGCCACCACCAATAGGGTGACGGAGCAAAACTCACGCCGAGTACTACCACCAAAATGATGATAGAGTAAAACACTCGCACAATCTGACATCAACAAGATGACATACCCACCCCCAAAAGGATGATGGAGCAAACTCACATCGGCTAATACCACCAAAGGGATGATAGAGAAAACACTCGCATGATTTGATATCAACGTTATGACAGACCCACCAACAAAAGAATGACTGAGCAAACTCACATCGGCTAATACTACCAAAGGAATGATAGAGCAAACACTCACACGATTTGACATCAACAAAATGACAGACCCACCACGAAAAGGATGATAGAGCGAACTCACATCGGCTACTACCACCAAAGCGATGATAGAAGAAACACTCACACGATCTAACATCAACAGGATGACAGACCCACCACCAAAAGGATAACGGAGCAAACTCATATCGACTACTACCACCGAAAGGATGATAGAGCAAAACACTCGCAGAATATGATATCATCAAGATGACAGACCCACCACCAAAAGGATGATGGAGTGAACTCACATCGGCTACTACCACCAAAAGGATGATAGAACAAAACAATCGTACAATCTGACATCAACAAGATGACAGACCCACCACCAAAAGGATGATGGATCGAACTCACATCGGCTACTACGACCAAAAGGATGATATATCAAACTCTCGCATCAACGTGCATCTACAAGATGACAGACCCACCACCAAAAGAATGATGGAGCAAACTCACACCAGCTACTACCACCAAAAGGATGATAGAGCTAACACTCGCACAATCTGACATCAACAAGATGACATACCCACCACCAAAAGGATGATGGAGCAAACTCACATCGGCTAATACCACCAAAGGGATGATAGAGCAAACACTCGCATGATTTGATATCAATGTTATGACAGACCCACCAACAAAAGGATGACAGAGCAAACTCACACCAGCTACTAATACCAAAGGAATGATAGAGCAAACACTCACACGATTTGACATCAACAAAATGCCAGACCCACCACGAAAAGGATGATAGAGCGACCTCACATAGGCTACTACCATCAAAGCGATGATAGAGGAAACACTCACACGATCTAACATCAACAAGATGACAGACCCACCACCAAAAGGATAACGGAGCAAACTCATATCGGCTACTACCACCTAAAGGATGATAGAGCAAAACACTCGCACAATATGACATCATCAAGATGACAGACCCACCACCAAAAGGATGATGGAGCGAACTCACATCGGCTACTACCACCAAAAGGACGATAGAACAAATCACTCGCACAATCTAACATCAACAAGATGACAGACCCACCACCAAAAGGATGATGGAGCGAACTCACATCGGCTACTACGACCAAAAGGATGATAGATCAAACACTCGCATCAACGTGCATCTACATGATGACAGACCCACCACCAAAAGAATGATAGAGCAAACTCACACCGGCTACTACCACCAAAAGGATGATAGAGCTAACACTCGCACAATCTGACATCAACAAGATGACAGACCCATCCGCAAAAGGATGACGGAGCGAAACTCACACCGACTACTACCACCAAAAGGATGATAGAGCAAAACACTCGCACAATCTGACATCAACAAGATGACAGACCCACCACCAAAAGGATGATGGAGCAAACTCACACCGGCTACTACCATCAAAAGGATGATGGAGCAAACTCACACCGGCTACTACCACCAAAGGGATGATAGAGCAAACACTCGCACGATTTGACATCAAAAAATGACAGACCCACCACGAAAAGGATGACAGGGCGAACTCACATCGGCTACTACCACCAAAGCGATGATAGAGGAAACACTCACACGATCTAACATCAACAGGATGACAGACCCACCACCAAAAGGATAACGGAGCAAACTCATATCGACTACTACCACCGAAAGGATGATAGAGCAAAACACTCGCAGAATATGATATCATCAAGATGACAGACCCACCACCAAAAGGATGATGGAGTGAACTCACATCGGCTACTACCACCAAAAGGATGATAGAACAAAACAATCGTACAATCTGACATCAACAAGATGACAGACCCACCACCAAAAGGATGATGGATCGAACTCACATCGGCTACTACGACCAAAAGGATGATATATCAAACTCTCGCATCAACGTGCATCTACAAGATGACAGACCCACCACCAAAAGAATGATGGAGCAAACTCACACCAGCTACTACCACCAAAAGGATGATAGAGCTAACACTCGCACAATCTGACATCAATAAGATGACATACCCACCACCAAAAGGATGATGGAGCAAACTCACATCGGCTAATACCACCAAAGGGATGATAGAGCAAACACTCGCATGATTTGATATCAATGTTATGACAGACCCACCAACAAAAGGATGACAGAGCAAACTCACACCAGCTACTACTACCAAAGGAATGATAGAGCAAACACTCACACGATTTGACATCAACAAAATGCCAGACCCACCACGAAAAGGATGATAGAGCGACCTCACATAGGCTACTACCATCAAAGCGATGATAGAGGAAACACTCACACGATCTAACATCAACAAGATGACAGACCCACCACCAAAAGGATAACGGAGCAAACTCATATCGGCTACTACCACCGAAAGGATGATAGAGCAAAACACTCGCACAATATGACATCATCAAGATGACAGACCCACCACCAAAAGGATGATGGAGCGAACTCACATCGGCTACTACCACCAAAAGGACGATAGAACAAATCACTCGCACAATCTAACATCAACAAGATGACAGACCCACCACCAAAAGGATGATGGAGCGAACTCACATCGGCTACTACGACCAAAAGGATGATAGATCAAACACTCGCATCAACGTGCATCTACATGATGACAGACCCACCACCAAAAGAATGATAGAGCAAACTCACACCGGCTACTACCACCAAAAGGATGATAGAGCTAACACTCGCACAATCTGACATCAACAAGATGACAGACCCATCCGCAAAAGGATGACGGAGCGAAACTCACACCGACTACTACCACCAAAAGGATGATAGAGCAAAACACTCGCACAATCTGACATCAACAAGATGACAGACCCACCACCAAAAGGATGATGGAGCAAACTCACACCGGCTACTACCATCAAAAGGATGATGGAGCAAACTCACACCGGCTACTACCACCAAAGGGATGATAGAGCAAACACTCGCACGATTTGACATCAAAAAATGACAGACCCACCACGAAAAGGATGACAGGGCGAACTCACATCGGCTACTACCACCAAAGCGATGATAGAGGAAACACTCACACGATCTAACATCAACAAGATGACAGACCCACCACTAAAAGGATAATGGAGCAAACTCATATCGGCTACTACCACCAAAAAAATGATAGAGCAAAACACTCGTACAATATGACATCATCAAGATGACAGACCCACCATCAAAAGGATGATGGAGCAATCTCACACCGGCTACTACCACCAAAAGGACGATAGAGCAAAACACTCGCACAATCTGACATCAACAAGATGACAGACCCACCACCAAAAGGATGATGGAGCAAACTCACATCGGCTACTATGACCAAAAGGATGATAGATCAAAAACTCGCATCAACGTGCATCTACAAGATGATAGACCCACCACCAAAAGAATGATGGAGCAACCCCACACCGACTACTCCCCCCAAAAGTATGATAGAGCTATCACTCGCACAATCTGACATCAACAAGATGACAGACCCACCCCCAAAATGATGACGGAGCGAAACTCACGCCAAGTACTACCACCAAAAGGATGATAGAGTAAAACATTCGCACAATCTGACATCAACAAGATGACAGACCCACCAGCAAAAGGACGATAGAGAAAACACTCCCATAATCTGACATCAACAAGATGACAGAACCACCACCAAAAGGATGATGGAGCAAACTCACATCGGCTAATACCACCAAAGGGATGATAGAGAAAATACTCGCACGATTTGACATCAACGTTATGACAGACCCGCCACCATAAGGATGACGGAGCAAACTCACACCGACTACTACCACCAATAGGATGATAGAGCAAACACTCGCACGATCTGACATCAACAAGATGACAGAGCCACCACCAATAGGGTGACGGAGCAAAACTCACGCCGAGTACTACCACCAAAATGATGATAGAGTAAAACACTCGCACAATCTGACATCAACAAGATGACATACCCACCCCCAAAAGGATGATGGAGCAAACTCACATCGGCTAATACCACCAAAGGGATGATAGAGAAAACACTCGCATGATTTGATATCAACGTTATGACAGACCCACCAACAAAAGAATGACTGAGCAAACTCACATCGGCTAATACTACCAAAGGAATGATAGAGCAAACACTCACACGATTTGACATCAACAAAATGACAGACCCACCACGAAAAGGATGATAGAGCGAACTCACATCGGCTACTACCACCAAAGCGATGATAGAGGAAACACTCACACGATCTAACATCAACAGGATGACAGACCCACCACCAAAAGGATAACGGAGCAAACTCATATCGACTACTACCACCGAAAGGATGATAGAGCAAAACACTCGCAGAATATGATATCATCAAGATGACAGACCCACCACCAAAAGGATGATGGAGTGAACTCACATCGGCTACTACCACCAAAAGGATGATAGAACAAAACAATCGTACAATCTGACATCAACAAGATGACAGACCCACCACCAAAAGGATGATGGATCGAACTCACATCGGCTACTACGACCAAAAGGATGATATATCAAACTCTCGCATCAACGTGCATCTACAAGATGACAGACCCACCACCAAAAGAATGATGGAGCAAACTCACACCAGCTACTACCACCAAAAGGATGATAGAGCTAACACTCGCACAATCTGACATCAACAAGATGACATACCCACCACCAAAAGGATGATGGAGCAAACTCACATCGGCTAATACCACCAAAGGGATGATAGAGCAAACACTCGCATGATTTGATATCAATGTTATGACAGACCCACCAACAAAAGGATGACAGAGCAAACTCACACCAGCTACTAATACCAAAGGAATGATAGAGCAAACACTCACACGATTTGACATCAACAAAATGCCAGACCCACCACGAAAAGGATGATAGAGCGACCTCACATAGGCTACTACCATCAAAGCGATGATAGAGGAAACACTCACACGATCTAACATCAACAAGATGACAGACCCACCACCAAAAGGATAACGGAGCAAACTCATATCGGCTACTACCACCGAAAGGATGATAGAGCAAAACACTCGCACAATATGACATCATCAAGATGACAGACCCACCACCAAAAGGATGATGGAGCGAACTCACATCGGCTACTACCACCAAAAGGACGATAGAACAAATCACTCGCACAATCTAACATCAACAAGATGACAGACCCACCACCAAAAGGATGATGGAGCGAACTCACATCGGCTACTACGACCAAAAGGATGATAGATCAAACACTCGCATCAACGTGCATCTACATGATGACAGACCCACCACCAAAAGAATGATAGAGCAAACTCACACCGGCTACTACCACCAAAAGGATGATAGAGCTAACACTCGCACAATCTGACATCAACAAGATGACAGACCCATCCGCAAAAGGATGACGGAGCGAAACTCACACCGACTACTACCACCAAAAGGATGATAGAGCAAAACACTCGCACAATCTGACATCAACAAGATGACAGACCCACCACCAAAAGGATGATGGAGCAAACTCACACCGGCTACTACCATCAAAAGGATGATGGAGCAAACTCACACCGGCTACTACCACCAAAGGGATGATAGAGCAAACACTCGCACGATTTGACATCAAAAAATGACAGACCCACCACGAAAAGGATGACAGGGCGAACTCACATCGGCTACTACCACCAAAGCGATGATAGAGGAAACACTCACACGATCTAACATCAACAGGATGACAGACCCACCACCAAAAGGATAACGGAGCAAACTCATATCGACTACTACCACCGAAAGGATGATAGAGCAAAACACTCGCAGAATATGATATCATCAAGATGACAGACCCACCACCAAAAGGATGATGGAGTGAACTCACATCGGCTACTACCACCAAAAGGATGATAGAACAAAACAATCGTACAATCTGACATCAACAAGATGACAGACCCACCACCAAAAGGATGATGGATCGAACTCACATCGGCTACTACGACCAAAAGGATGATATATCAAACTCTCGCATCAACGTGCATCTACAAGATGACAGACCCACCACCAAAAGAATGATGGAGCAAACTCACACCAGCTACTACCACCAAAAGGATGATAGAGCTAACACTCGCACAATCTGACATCAACAAGATGACATACCCACCACCAAAAGGATGATGGAGCAAACTCACATCGGCTAATACCACCAAAGGGATGATAGAGCAAACACTCGCATGATTTGATATCAATGTTATGACAGACCCACCAACAAAAGGATGACAGAGCAAACTCACACCAGCTACTACTACCAAAGGAATGATAGAGCAAACACTCACACGATTTGACATCAACAAAATGCCAGACCCACCACGAAAAGGATGATAGAGCAACCTCACATAGGCTACTACCATCAAAGCGATGATAGAGGAAACACTCACACGATCTAACATCAACAAGATGACAGACCCACCACCAAAAGGATAACGGAGCAAACTCATATCGGCTACTACCACCGAAAGGATGATAGAGCAAAACACTCGCACAATATGACATCATCAAGATGACAGACCCACCACCAAAAGGATGATGGAGCGAACTCACATCGGCTACTACCACCAAAAGGACGATAGAACAAATCACTCGCACAATCTAACATCAACAAGATGACAGACCCACCACCAAAAGGATGATGGAGCGAACTCACATCGGCTACTACGACCAAAAGGATGATAGATCAAACACTCGCATCAACGTGCATCTACATGATGACAGACCCACCACCAAAAGAATGATAGAGCAAACTCACACCGGCTACTACCACCAAAAGGATGATAGAGCTAACACTCGCACAATCTGACATCAACAAGATGACAGACCCATCCGCAAAAGGATGACGGAGCGAAACTCACACCGACTACTACCACCAAAAGGATGATAGAGCAAAACACTCGCACAATCTGACATCAACAAGATGACAGACCTACCACCAAAAGGATGATGGAGCAAACTCACACCGGCTACTACCATCAAAAGGATGATGGAGCAAACTCACACCGGCTACTACCACCAAAGGGATGATAGAGCAAACACTCGCACGATTTGACATCAAAAAATGACAGACCCACCACGAAAAGGATGACAGGGCGAACTCACATCGGCTACTACCACCAAAGCGATGATAGAGGAAACACTCACACGATCTAACATCAACAAGATGACAGACCCACCACTAAAAGGATAATGGAGCAAACTCATATCGGCTACTACCACCAAAAAAATGATAGAGCAAAACACTCGTACAATATGACATCATCAAGATGACAGACCCACCATCAAAAGGATGATGGAGCAATCTCACACCGGCTACTACCACCAAAAGGACGATAGAGCAAAACACTCGCACAATCTGACATCAACAAGATGACAGACCCACCACCAAAAGGATGATGGAGCAAACTCACATCGGCTACTATGACCAAAAGGATGATAGATCAAAAACTCGCATCAACGTGCATCTACAAGATGATAGACCCACCACCAAAAGAATGATGGAGCAACCCCACACCGACTACTCCCCCCAAAAGTATGATAGAGCTATCACTCGCACAATCTGACATCAACAAGATGACAGACCCACCCCCAAAATGATGACGGAGCGAAACTCACGCCGAGTACTACCACCAAAAGGATGATAGAGTAAAACATTCGCACAATCTGACATCAACAAGATGACAGACCCACCAGCAAAAGGACGATAGAGAAAACACTCCCACAATCTGACATCAACAAGATGACAGAACCACCACCAAAAGGATGATGGAGCAAACTCACATCGGCTAATACCACCAAAGGGATGATAGAGAAAATACTCGCACGATTTGACATCAACGTTATGACAGACCCGCCACCATAAGGATGACGGAGCAAACTCACACCGACTACTACCACCAATAGGATGATAGAGCAAACACTCGCACGATCTGACATCAACAATATGACAAAGCCACCACCAATAGGATGATGGAGAGAACTCACACCGGCTACTACCACGAAAAGGATGATAGATCAAACACTCGCGTGAACTGACATCAACAAGATGACAGACCCACCACCAAAAGAATGATGGAGCAAACTTACACCGGCTACTACCACCAAAAGGATGATAGACCTAACACTCGCACAATCTAACATCATTAAGATGACAGACCCACCCCCAAAAGGATGACGGAGCAAAACTCACGCCGAGTACTACCACCAAAAGGATGATAGAGTAAAACACTCGCATAATCTGACATCAACAAGATGACATACCCACCACTAAAAGGATGATGGAACAAACTCACATCGGCTAATACCACCAAAGGGATGATAGAGCAAACACTCGCATGATTTGATATCAACGTTATGAAAGACCCACCAACAAAAGGATGACAGAGCAAACTCACACCGGGTACTACTACCAAAGGAATGATAGAGCAAACACTCACACGATTTGACATCAACAAAATGACAGGCCCACCACTAAAAGGATGATAGAGCGAACTCACATCGGCTATTACCACCAAAGCGATGATAGAGGAAACTCTCACACGATCTAACATCAACAAGATGACAGACCCACCACCAAAAGGATAACGGAGCAAACTCATATCGACTACTACCACCGAAAGGATGATAGAGCAAAACACTCGCAGAATATGACATCATCAAGATGACAGACCCACCACCAAAAGGATGATGGAGCGAACTCACATCGGCTACTACCACCAAAAGGACGATAGAACAAAACACTCGCACAATCTAACATCAACAAGATGACAGACCCACCACCAAAAGGATGATGGAGCGAACTCACATCGGCTACTACGACCAAAAGAATGATAGATCAAACACTCGCATCAACATGCATCTACATGATGACAAACCCACCACCAAAAGAATGATAGAGCAAACTCACACCGGCTACTACCACCAAAAGGATGATAGAGCTAACACTCGCACAATCTGACATCAATAAGATGACAGACCCATCCGCAAAAGGATGACAGAGCGAAACTCACACCGACTACTACCACCAAAAGGATGATAGAGCAAAACACTCGCACAATCTGACATCAACAAGATGACAGACCCACCACCAAAAGGATGATGGAGCAAACTCACACCGGCTACTACCATCAAAAGGATGATGGAGCAAACTCACACCGGCTACTACCACCAAAGGGATGATAGAGCAAACACTCGCACGATTTGACATCAAAAAATGACAGACCCAACATGAAAAGGATGACGGAGCGAACTCACATCGGCTACTACCACCAAAGCGATGATAGAGGAAACACTCGCACGATCTAACATCAACAAGATGACAGACCCAACACTAAAAGGATAACGGAGCAAACTCATATCGGCTACTACCACAAAAAAAATGATAGAGAAAAACACTCGCACAATATGACATCATCAAGATGACAGACCCACCACCAAAAGGATGATGGAGCAATCTCACACCGGCTACTACCACCAAAAGGACGATAGAGCAAAACACTCGCACAATCTGACATCAACAAGATGACAGACCCACCACCAAAAGGATGATGGAGCAAACTCACATCGGCTACTATGACCAAAAGGATGATAGATCAAACACTCGCATCAACGTGCATCTACAAGATGATAGACCCACCACCAAAAGAATGATGGAGCAAACTCACACCGACTACTACCACCAAAAGGATGATAGAGCTAACACTCGCACAATCTGACATCAACAAGATGACAGACCCACCCCCAAAATGATGACGGAGCGAAACTCACGCCGAGTACTACCACCATAAGGATGATAGAGTAAAACACTCGCACAATCTGACATGAACGTTATGACAGACCCTCCACCATAAGGATGATGGAGAAAACTCACACCGACTACTACCACCAAAAGGTTGATAGAGCAAACAATCGCACGATATGACATCAACAAGATGACAGAGCCACCACCAATAGGATGATGGAGAGAACTCACACCGGCTACTACCACGAAAAGGATGATAGATCAAACACTCGCATGAACTGACATCAACAAGATGACAGACCCACCACCAAAAGAATGATGGAGCAAACATACACCGGCTACTACCACCAAAAGGATGATTGACCTAACACTCGCACGATCTGACATCAACCAGATGACAGACCCACCACCAATAGGATGACGGAGCGAAACTCACGCCGAGAACTACCACCAAAAGGATGATAGAGTAAAACACTCGCACAATCTGAAATCAACAAGATGACATACCCACCACCAAAAGGATGATGGAGCAAACTCACATCGGCTAATACGACCAAAGGGATGATAGAGCAAACACTCGCATGATTTGATATCAACGTTATGACAGACCCACAAACAAAAGGATGACGGAGCAAACTCACACCGGCTACTACTACCAAAGGAATGATAGAGCAAACACTCACACGATTTGACATCAACAAAATGATAGACCCACCACGAAAAGAATGATAGAGCGAACTCACATCGGCTACTACCATCAAAGTGATGATAGAGGAAACACTCACACGATCTAACATCAACAAGATGACAGACCCACCACCAAAAGGATAACGGAGCAAACTCATATCGGCTACTACCACCGAAAGGATGATAGAGCAAAACACTCGCACAATATGACATCATCAAGATGACAGACCCACCACCAAAAGGATGATGGAGCGAACTCACATCGGCTACTACCACCAAAAGGACGATAGAACAAAACACTCGCACAATCTGACATCAACAAGATGACAGATCCACCACCAAAAGGATGATGGAGCAAACTCACATCGGCTACTACGACCAAAAGGATGATAGATCAAACACTCGCATCAACGTGCATCTACAAGATGACAGACCCACCACCAAAAGAATGATAGAGCAAACTCACACCGGCTACTACCACCAAAAGGATGATAGAGCTAACACTCGCACAATCTGACATCAACAAGATGACAGACCCATCCGCAAAAGGATGACAGAGCGAAACTCACACCGACTACTACCACCAAAAGGATGATAGAGCAAAACACTCGCACAATCTGACATCAACAAGATGACAGACCCACCACCAAAAGGATGATGGAGCGAACTCACACCGGCTACTACCATAAAAAGGATGATAGAGCAAACACACACACAAAATGACATCAACAACATGACAGACCATTCACCAAAAGGATGATGGAGCAAACTCACACCGGCTACTACCACCAAAGGGATGATAGAGCAAACACTCGCACGATTTGACATCAAAAAATGACAGACCCAGTACGAAAAGGATGACGGAGCGAACTCACATCGGCTACTACCACCAAAGCGATGATAGAGGAAACACTCGCACGATCTAAAATCAACAAGATGACAGACCCAACACTAAAAGGATAACGGAGCAAACTCATATCAGTTACTACCACCAAAAAAATGATAGAGCAAAACACTCGCACAATATGACATCATCCAAATGACAGACCCACCACCAAAAGGATGATGGTGCGATCTCACACCGGCTACTACCACCAAAAGGACGATAGAGCAAAACACTCGCACAATCTGACATCAACAAGATGACAGACCCACCACGAAAAGGATGATGGAGCAAACTCACATCGGCTACTATGACCAAAAGGATGATAGATCAAACACTCGCATCAACGTGCATCTACAAGATGATAGACCCACCACCAAAAGAATGATGGAGCAAACTCACACCGACTACTATCACCAAAAGGATGATAGAGCTAACACTCGCACTATGTAACATCAACAAGATGACAAACCCACCCCCAAAATGATGACGGAGCGAAACTCACGCCGAGTACTACCACCAAAAGGATGATAGAGTAAAACACTCGCACAATCTGACATCAACAAGATGACAGACCCACCACCAAAAGGATGATGGAGCAAACCCATACCTACTACCACCACCAAAAGGATGATAGAGAAAACACTCCCACAATCTGACATCAACAAGATGGCAGAACCACCACCAAAAGGATGATGGAGCAAACTCACATCGGCTAATACCACCAAAGGGATGATAGAGAAAACACTCGCACGATTTGACATCAACGTTATGACAGACCCTCCACCATAAGGATGACGGAGCAAACTCACACCGACTACTACCATCAAAAGGATGATAGAGGAAACACTCGCACGATCTGACATCAACAAGATGACATAGCCAACACCAATAGGATGACGGAGCGAAACTCACGCCGAGTACTACCACCAAAAGGATGATAGAGTAAAACACTCGCACAATCTGACATCAACAAGATGACATACCCACCACCAAAAGGATGATGGAGCAAACTCACATCGGCTAATACCACCAAAGGGATGATAGAGAAAACACTCGCATGATTTGATATCAACGTTATGACAGACCCACCAACAAAAGGATGACTGAGCAAACTCACACCGGCTGATACTACCAAAGGAATGATAGAGCAAACACTCACACGATTTGACATCAACAAAATGACAGACCCACCACGAAAAGGATGATAGAGCGAACTCACATCAGCTACTACCACCAAAGCGATGATAGAGGAAGCACTCACACGATCTAACATCAACGGGATGACAGACCCACCACCAAAAGGATAATGGAGCAAACTCATATCGACTACTACCACCGAAAGGATGATAGAGCAAAACACTCGCAGAATATGACATCATCAAGATGACAGACCCACCACCAAAAGGCTGATGGAGTGAACTCACATCGGCTACTACCACCAAAAGGATGATAGAACAAAACACTCGTACAATCTGACATCAACAAGATGACAGACCCACCACCAAAAGGATGATGGAGCAAACTCACATCGGCTACTACGACCAAAAGGATGATAGATCAAACACTCGCATCAACGTGCATCTACAAGATGACAGACCCACCACCAAAAGAATGATGGAGCAACCTCACACCAGCTACTACCACCAAAAGGATGATAGAGCTAACACTCGCACAATCTGATATCAACAAGATGACAGACCCACCCCCAAAAGGATGACAGAGCAAAACTCACACCGACTACTACCACTAAAAGGATGATAGAGCAAAACACTCACACAACCTGACATCAACAAGATGATAGACCCACCACCAAAAGGATGATGGAGCGAACTCACACCAGCTACTACCATCAAAAGGATGATAGATCAAACACACGCATGAAATGACATCAACAATATGACATACCCTTCACCAAAAGGATGATGGAGCAAACTCACACCGGCTACTACCACCAAAGGGATGATAGAGCAAACACTCGCACGATTTGACATCAAAAAATGACAGACCCACCACGAAAAGGATGACAGGGCGAACTCACATCGGCTACTACCACCAAAGCGATGATAGAGGAAACACTCACACGATCTAACATCAACAAGATGACAGACCCACCACTAAAAGGATAATGGAGCAAACTCATAGCGGCTACTACCACCAAAAAAATGATAGAGCAAAACACTCGTACAATATGACATCATCAAGATGACAGACCCACCATCAAAAGGATGATGGAGCAATCTCACACCGGCTACTACCACCAAAAGGACGATAGAGCAAAACACTCGCACAATCTGACATCAACAAGATGACAGACCCACCACCAAAAGGATGATGGAGCAAACTCACATCGGCTACTATGACCAAAAGGATGATAGATCAAAAACTCGCATCAACGTGCATCTACAAGATGATAGACCCACCACCAAAAGAATGATGGAGCAACCCCACACCGACTACTCCCCCCAAAAGTATGATAGAGCTATCACTCGCACAATCTGACATCAACAAGATGACAGACCCACCCCCAAAATGATGACGGAGCGAAACTCACGCCGAGTACTACCACCAAAAGGATGATAGAGTAAAACATTCGCACAATCTGACATCAACAAGATGACAGAACCACCACCAAAAGGATGATGGAGCAAACTCACATCGGCTAATACCACCAAAGGGATGACAGAGAAAATACTCGCACGATTTGACATCAACGTTATGACAGACCCGCCACCATAAGGATGACGGAGGAAACTCACACCGACTACTACCACCAATAGGATGATAGAGCAAACACTCGCACGATCTGACATCAACAAGATGACAAAGCCACCACCAATAAGATGATGGAGAGAACTCACACCGGCTACTACCACGAAAAGGATGATAGATCAAACACTCGCGTGAACTGACATCAACAAGATGACAGACCCACCACCAAAAGAATGATGGAGCAAACTTACACCGGCTACTACCACCAAAAGGATGATAGACCTAACACTCGCACAATCTAACATCATTAAGATGACAGACCCACCCCCAAAAGGATGACGGAGCAAAACTCACGCCGAGTACTACCACCAAAAGGATGATAGAGTAAAACACTCGCATAATCTGACATCAACAAGATGACATACCCACCACTAAAAGGATGATGGAACAAACTCACATCGGCTAATACCACCAAAGGGATGATAGAGCAAACACTCGCATGATTTGATATCAACGTTATGAAAGACCCACCAACAAAAGGATGACAGAGCAAACTCACACCGGGTACTACTACCAAAGGAATGATAGAGCAAACACTCACACGATTTGACATCAACAAAATGACAGGCCCACCACTAAAAGGATGATAGAGCGAACTCACATCGGCTATTACCACCAAAGCGATGATAGAGGAAACTCTCACACGATCTAACATCAACAAGATGACAGACCCACCACCAAAAGGATAACGGAGCAAACTCATATCGACTACTACCACCGAAAGGATGATAGAGCAAAACACTCGCAGAATATGACATCATCAAGATGACAGACCCACCACCAAAAGGCTGATGGAGTGAACTCACATCGGCTACTACCACCAAAAGGATGATAGAACAAAACACTCGTACAATCTGACATCAACAAGATGACAGACCCACCACCAAAAGGATGATGGAGCAAACTCACATCGGCTACTACGACCAAAAGGATGATAGATCAAACACTCGCATCAACGTGCATCTACAAGATGACAGACCCACCACCAAAAGAATGATGGAGCAACCTCACACCAGCTACTACCACCAAAAGGATGATAGAGCTAACACTCGCACAATCTGATATCAACAAGATGACAGACCCACCCCCAAAAGGATGACAGAGCAAAACTCACACCGACTACTACCACTAAAAGGATGATAGAGCAAAACACTCACACAACCTGACATCAACAAGATGATAGACCCACCACCAAAAGGATGATGGAGCGAACTCACACCAGCTACTACCATCAAAAGGATGATAGATCAAACACACGCATGAAATGACATCAACAATATGACATACCCTTCACCAAAAGGATGATGGAGCAAACTCACACCGGCTACTACCACCAAAGGGATGATAGAGCAAACACTCGCACGATTTGACATCAAAAAATGACAGACCCACCACGAAAAGGATGACAGGGCGAACTCACATCGGCTACTACCACCAAAGCGATGATAGAGGAAACACTCACACGATCTAACATCAACAAGATGACAGACCCACCACTAAAAGGATAATGGAGCAAACTCATAGCGGCTACTACCACCAAAAAAATGATAGAGCAAAACACTCGTACAATATGACATCATCAAGATGACAGACCCACCATCAAAAGGATGATGGAGCAATCTCACACCGGCTACTACCACCAAAAGGACGATAGAGCAAAACACTCGCACAATCTGACATCAACAAGATGACAGACCCACCACCAAAAGGATGATGGAGCAAACTCACATCGGCTACTATGACCAAAAGGATGATAGATCAAAAACTCGCATCAACGTGCATCTACAAGATGATAGACCCACCACCAAAAGAATGATGGAGCAACCCCACACCGACTACTCCCCCCAAAAGTATGATAGAGCTATCACTCGCACAATCTGACATCAACAAGATGACAGACCCACCCCCAAAATGATGACGGAGCGAAACTCACGCCGAGTACTACCACCAAAAGGATGATAGAGTAAAACATTCGCACAATCTGACATCAACAAGATGACAGAACCACCACCAAAAGGATGATGGAGCAAACTCACATCGGCTAATACCACCAAAGGGATGACAGAGAAAATACTCGCACGATTTGACATCAACGTTATGACAGACCCGCCACCATAAGGATGACGGAGGAAACTCACACCGACTACTACCACCAATAGGATGATAGAGCAAACACTCGCACGATCTGACATCAACAAGATGACAAAGCCACCACCAATAAGATGATGGAGAGAACTCACACCGGCTACTACCACGAAAAGTATGATAGATCAAACACTCGCGTGAACTGACATCAACAAGATGACAGACCCACCACCAAAAGAATGATGGAGCAAACTTACACCGGCTACTACCACCAAAAGGATGATAGACCTAACACTCGCACAATCTAACATCATTAAGATGACAGACCCACCCCCAAAAGGATGACGGAGCAAAACTCACGCCGAGTACTACCACCAAAAGGATGATAGAGTAAAACACTCGCATAATCTGACATCAACAAGATGACATACCCACCACTAAAAGGATGATGGAACAAACTCACATCGGCTAATACCACCAAAGGGATGATAGAGCAAACACTCGCATGATTTGATATCAACGTTATGAAAGACCCACCAACAAAAGGATGACAGAGCAAACTCACACCGGGTACTACTACCAAAGGAATGATAGAGCAAACACTCACACGATTTGACATCAACAAAATGACAGGCCCACCACTAAAAGGATGATAGAGCGAACTCACATCGGCTATTACCACCAAAGCGATGATAGAGGAAACTCTCACACGATCTAACATCAACAAGATGACAGACCCACCACCAAAAGGATAACGGAGCAAACTCATATCGACTACTACCACCGAAAGGATGATAGAGCAAAACACTCGCAGAATATGACATCATCAAGATGACAGACCCACCACCAAAAGGATGATGGAGAGAACTCATATCGGCTACTACCACCAAAAGGATGATAGACCAAGACACTCGTACAATCTGACATCAACAAGATGACAGACCCACCACCAAAAGGATGATGGAACGAACTCACATCGGCTACTACGACCAAAAGGATGATAGTTCAAACACTCGCATCAACGTGCATCTACAAGATGACAGACCCACCACCAAAATAATGATGGAGCAACCTCACACCAGCTACTACCACCAAAAGGATGATAGAGCTAACACTCGCACAATCTGACATCAACAAGATGACAGACCCACCCCCAAAAGGATGACAAAGCAAAACTCGCACCGGCTACTATCACCAAAAGGATGATAGATCAAACACTAGCATCAACTTACATCTACAAGATGACAGACCCACGACCAAAAGAATGATGGAGCAAACTCACATCGGCTACTACCACCAAAAGGATGATAGAGCTAACACTCGCACAATCTGACATCAAGAAGATGACAGACCCACCACCAAAAGGATGATGGAGCGAAGTCATACCGACTACCACCACCAAAAGGATGATAGAGCAAACACTCCCACAATCTAACATCAACAAGATGAAAGACCTACCACCAAAAGGATGATGGAGCAAGTTCACATCGGCTAATACCACAAAAGGGATGATAGAGCAAACACTCACACGATTTGACAACAACGTTATGACAGACCCACCACCAAAAGGAAGACGGAGCGAACTTACACCGGCTACTACCACCAAAAGGATGATAGAGAAAACACTTGCACGATCTGACATCAACAAGATGACAGACCCACCACCAATAGGTTGATGGTGAGAACTCACACCGGCGACTACCACGAAAAGGATGATAGATCAAACACTCGCGTGAACTGACATCAACAAGATGACAGACCCACCACCAAAAGAATAATGGAGCAAACTTACACCGGCTACTACCACCAAAAGGA
Organism: Lathyrus sativus; assembly: GCA_963859935.3. Taxonomy (NCBI): domain Eukaryota; kingdom Viridiplantae; phylum Streptophyta; class Magnoliopsida; order Fabales; family Fabaceae; genus Lathyrus; species Lathyrus sativus. The sequence goes on along the minus strand of OZ012740.1, from coordinate 248,995,070 downwards.
TGATAGACCTAACACTCGCACAATCTGACATCAACAAGATGACAGACCCACCCCCAAAAGGATGACGAAGTGAAACTCACGCCGAGTACTACCACCAAAAGGATGATAGAGTAAAACACCACTAAAATGATGATGGAGCGAACTCACATCGGCTAATACCACCAAAGGGATGATAGAGAAAACACTCGCATGATTTGATATCAACGTTATGACAGACCCACCAACAAAAGGATGACAGAACAAACTCACACCGGCTACTACTACGAAAGGAATGATAGAGCAAACACTCACACGATTTGACATCAATAAAATGACAGGCCCACCACGAAAAGGATGATAGAGCGAACTCACATCGACTACTACCACCAAAGCGATGATAGAGGAAACACTCACACGATCTAACATCAACAAGATGACAGACCCACTACCAAAAGGATATCAGAGCAAACTCATATCGACTACTACCACCGAAAGGATGATAGAGCCAAACACTCGCAGAATATGACATCATCAAGACGACAGACCCACCACCAAAAGGATGATGGAGCGAACTCACATCGGCTACTACCACCAAAAGGATGATAGAACAAAACACTCGTACAATCTTACATCAACAAGATGACAGACCCACCACCAAAAGGATGATGGAGCGAACTCACATCGGCTACTACGACCAAAAGGATGATAGATCAAACACTCGCATCAACGTGCATCTACAAGATGACAGATCCACCACCAAAAGAGTGATGGAGCAAACTCACACCGATTACTACCACCAAAAGGATGATGGAGCGAACTCACATCGGCTAATACCACCAAAGGGATGATAGAGAAAACACTCGCACAATCTAACATCAACAAGATGATAGACCCATCCCCAAAAGGATGACAGAGCGAAACTCACACCGACTACTACCACTAAAAGGATGATAGAGCAAAACACTCGCACAACCTGACATAAACAAGATGACAGACCCACCACCAAAAGTATGATGGAGCGAACTCACACCGGCTACTACGATCAAAAGGATGATAGAGCAAACACACGCACGAAATGACATCAACAATATGACAGACCCTTCACCAAAAGGATGATGGAGCAAACTCACACCGGCTACTACCACCAAAGGGATGATAGAGCAAACACGCACGATTTGACATCAAAAAATGACAGACCCACCACGAAAAGGATGACGGAGCAAACTCACATCGGCTACTACCACCAAAGCGATGATAGAGGAAACACTCGCACGATCTAACATCAACAAGATGACAGATCCACCACTAAAAGGATAACGGAGCAAACTCATATCGGATACTACCACCAAAAAAATGATAGAGCAAAACCCTCGCACAAAATGACATCATCAAGATGACAGACCCACCACCAAAAGGATGATGGAGCGATCTCACACCGGCTACTACCACCAAAAGGACAATAGAGCAAAACACTCGCACAATCTGACATCAACAAGATGACAGACCCACCACCAAAAGGATGATGGAGCAAACTCACATCGGCTACTACGACCAAAAGGATGATAGATCAAACACTCGCATCAACGTGCATCTACAAGATGAGAGACCCATCACCAAAAGAATGATGGAGCAAACTCACACCGACTACTACCACCAAAAGGATGATAGAGCTAATACTCGCAGAATCTGATATCAACAAGATGACAGACCCACCCCCAAAATGATGACAGAGCGAAACTCACGCCGAGTACTACCACCAAAAGGATGATAGAGTAAAACACTCGCACAATCTGACATAAACAAGATGACAGACCTACCACCAAAAGGATGATGGAGCGAACTCATACCGACTACCACCACCAAAAGGATGATAGAGAAAACACTCGCACAATCTGACATCTACAAGATGACACACCCACCACCAAAAGAATGATGGAGCAAACTCACACCGGTTACTACCACCAAAGGGATGATAGAGCTAACACTCGCACAATCTGACATCAACAAGATGACAGACCCATCCCCAAAAGGATGACAGAGCGAAACTCACACCGACTACTACCACCAAAAGGATGATAGAGCAAAACACTCGCACAATCTGACATCAACAAGATGACAGACCCACCACCAAAAGGATGATGGAGCGAACTCACACCGGCTACTACGATCAAAAGGATGATAGAGCAAACACACGCATGAAATGACATCAACAATATGACAGACCCTTCACCAAAAAGATGATGGAGCAAACTCACACCGGCTACTACCACCAAAGGGATGATAGAGCAAACACGCACGATTTGAAATCAAAAAATGACAGACCCACCACGAAAAGGATGACGGAGCGAACTCACATCGGCTACTATCACCAAAGCGATGATAGAGGAAACACTCGCACGATCTAACATCAATAAGATGACAGATCCACCACTAAAAGGATAACGGTGTAAGCTCATATCGGATACTACCAATAAAAAAATGATAGAGCAAAACACTCGCACAAAATGACATCATCAAGATGACAGACCCACCACCAAAATGATGATGGAGCGATCTCACACCGGCTACTACCTCCAAAAGGACGATAGAGCAAAACACTCGCACAATCTGACATCAACAAGATGACAGACCCACCACCAAAAGGATGATGGAGCAAACTCACATCGGCTATTACGACCAAAAGGATGATAGATCAAACACTCGCATCAACGTGCATCTACAAGATGACAGACCCACCACCAAAAGAATGATGAAGCAAACTCACACCGACTACTACCACCAAAAGGATGATAGAGCTAACACTCGCAGAATCTGACATCAACAAGATGACTGACCCACCCCTAAAATAATGACAGAGCAAAACTCACGCCGAGTACTACCACCAAAAGGATGATAGAGTAAAACACTCGCACAATCTGACATAAACAAGATGACAAACCTACCACCAAAAGGATGATGGAGCGAACTCATACCGACTACCACCACCAAAAGGATGATAGAGAAAACACTCGCACAATCTGACATCTACAAGATGACAGACCCACCACCAAAAGAATGATGGAGCAAACTCACACCGGCTACTACCACCAAAGGGATGATAGAGATAACACTCGCACAATCTGACATCAACAAGATGACAGACCCAACCCCAAAAGGATGACAGAGCGAAACTCACACCTACTACTACCACCAAAAGGATGATAGAGCAAAAAACGCGCACAATCTGACATCAACAAGATGACAGACCCACCACCAAAAGGATGATGGAGCGAACTCACACCGGCTACTACGATCAAAAGGATGATAGAGCAAACACACGCACGAAATGACATCAAGAATATGACAGACCCTTCACCAAAAGGATGATGGAGCAAACTCACACCGGCTACTACCACCAAAGGGATGATAGAGCAAACACGCACGATTTGACATCAAAAAATGACAGACCCACCACGAAAAGGGTGACGTAGCGAACTCACATCGGCTACTACCACCAAAGCGATGATAGAGGAAACACTCGCACGATCTAACATCAACAAAATGACAGATCCACCACTAAAAGGATAACGGAGCAAACACATATCAGATACTACCACCAAAAAAATGATAGAGCAAAACACTCGCACAATATGACATCATCAAGATGACAGACCCACCACCAAAAGGATGATGGAGCGATCTCACACCGGCTACTACCACCAAAAGGAAGATAGAGAAAAACACTCGCACAATCTGACATCAACAAGATGACAGACCCACCACCAAAAGGATGATGGAGCAAACTCACAACGGCTACTATGACCAAAAGGATGATAGATCAAACACTCGCATCAACGTGCATCTACAAGATGACAGACCCACCACAAAAAGAATGATGGAGGAAACTCACACCGACTACTACCACCAAAAGGATGATAGAGCTAACACTCGCAGAATCTGACATCAACAAGATGACAGACCCACCCCCATAATGATAACAGAGCGAAACTCACGCCGATTACTACCACCAAAAGGATGATAGAGTAAAACACTCGCACAATCTGACATAAACAAGATGACAGACCCACCACCAAAAGGATGATGGAGCGAACTCATACCGACTACCACCACCAAAAGGATGATAGAGAAAACACTCGCACAATCTGACATCTACAAGATGACAGACCCACCACCAAAAGAATGATGGAGCAAACTCACACCGGCTACTACCACCAAAGGGATGATAGAGCTAACACTCGCACAATATGACATCAACAAGATGACAGACCCACCCCCAAAAGGATGACAGAGCAAAACTCACACCGACTACTACCACCAAAAGGATGATAGAGTAAAACACTCGCACAATCTGACATCAACAAGATGACAGACCTACCACCAAAAGGACGATGGAGCAAACCCATACCGACTACCACCACCAAAAGGATGATAGAGAAAAGACTCCCACAATCTGACATTAACAAGATGGCAGAACCACCACCAAAAGGATGATGGAGCAAACTCACATCGACTAATACCACCAAAGGGATGATAGAGAAAACACTCGCACGATTTGACATGAACGTTATGACAGACCCTCCACCATAAGGATGATGGAGCAAACTTACACCGACTACTACCACCAATAGGATGATAGAGCAAACACTCGCACGATCTAACATCAACAAGATGACAGAGCCACCACCAATAGGATGATGGAGAGAACTCACACCGGCTACTACCACGAAAAGGATGATAGATCAAACACTCGCGTGAACTGACATCAACAAGATGACAGACCCACCACAAAAGAATGATGGAGCAAACTTACACCGGCTACTACCACCAAAAGGATGATAGACCTAACACTCGCACAATCTGACATCAACAAGATGACAGACCCACCCCCAAAAGGATGACGGAGCAAAACTCACGCCGAGTACTACCACCAAAAGGATGATAGAGTAAAACACTCGCACAATCTGACATCAACAAGATGACATACCCACCACCAAAAGGATGATGGAGCAAACTCACATCGGCTAATACCACCAAAGGGATGATAGAGCAAACACTCGCATGATTTGATATCAACGTTATGAAAGACCCACCAACAAAAGGATGACAGAGCAAACTCACACCGGCTACTTTTACCAAAGGAATGATAGAGCAAACACTCACACGATTTGACATCAACAAAATTATAGACCCACCACGAAAAGGATGATAGAGCGAACTCACATCGGCTATTACCACCAAAGCGATGATAGAGGAAACTCTCACACGATCTAACATCAACAAGATGACAGACCCACCACCAAAAGGATAACGGAGCAAACTCATATCGACTACTACCACCGAAAGGATGATAGAGCAAAACACTCGCAGAATATGACATCATCAAGATGACAGACCCACCACCAAAAGGATGATGGAGAGAACTCATATCGGCTACTACCACCAAAAGGATGATAGAACAAAACACTCGTACAATCTGACATCAACAAGATGACAGACCCACCACCAAAAGGATGATGGAGAGAACTCAAATCGGCTACTACGACCAAAAGGATGATAGTTCAAACACTCGCATCAACGTGCATCTACAAGATGACAGACCCACCACCAAAAGAATGATGGAGCAACCTCACACCAGCTACTACCACCAAAAGGATGATAGAGCTAACACTCGCACAATCTGACATCAACAAGATGACAGACCCACCCCCAAAAGGATTACAGAGCAAAACTCACACCGACTACTACCACTAAAAGGATGATAGAGGAAAACACTCACACAACCTGACATCAACAAGATGATAGACCCACCAACAAAAGGATGATGGAGCGAACTCACACCAGCTACTACCATCAAAAGGATGATAGAGCAAACACACGCACGAAATGACATCAACAATATGACAGACCCTTCACGAAAAGGATGATAGAGCGAACTCACATTGGCTACTACCACCAAAGCGATGATAGAGGAAACACTCGCACGATCTAACATCAACAAGATGACAGACCCACCACTAAAAGGATAACGGAGCAAACTCATATCAGCTACTACCACCATAAAAATGATAGAGCAAAACACTCGTATAATATGACATCATCAAGATGACAGACTTACCACCAAAAGGATGATGGAGCAATCTCACACCGGCTACTACCACCAAAAGGAAGATAGAGCAAAACATTCGCACAATCTGATATCAACAAGATGACAGACCCACCACCAAAAGGATGATGGAGCAAACTCACATCGGATACTACGACCAAAACGATGATAGATCAAACACTCGCATCAACGTGCATCTACAAGATGACAGACCCACTACCAAAAGAATGATGGAGCAAACTCACACCGACTACTACCACCAAAAGGATGATAGAGCTAACACTCGCACAATCTGACATCAATAAGATGACAGACCCACCCCCAAAATGATGACGGAGCAAAACTTACGCCGAGTACTACCACCAAAAGGATGATAGAGTAAAACACTCGCACAATCTGACATAAACAAGATGACAGACCCACCACCAAAAGGATGATGGAGCGAACTCATACCGACTACCACCACAAAAAGGATGATAGACAAAACACTCCCACAATCTGACATCAACAACATGACAGTCCCACCACCAAAAGGATGATAGAGCAAACTCACATCAGCTACTAGCACCAAAGGGATGATAGAGCAAACACTCGCACGATCTGACATCAACAAAATGACAGACCCACCACGAAAAGGATGACGGAGCAAACTCACACCGGCTACTACCACCAAAGCGATGATAGAGCAAACACTCGCACGATCTAACATCAACAAGATGAGAGACCCACCACCAAAAGGATAACGAAGCACTCTCATACCGGCTACTACCACCAAAAGGATGATAGAGCAAAACACTCGCACAATATGACATCAACAATATGACAGACCCACCACCAAAAGAATGATGGAGCAAACTCGCACCGGCTACTATCACCAAAAGGATGATAGATCAAACACTAGCATCAACTTACATCTACAAGATGACAGACCCACGACCAAAAGAATGATGGAGCAAACTCACAACGGCTACTACCACCAAAAGGATGATAGAGCTAACACTCGCACAATCTGACATCAAGAAGATGACAGACCCACCACCAAAAGGATGATGGAGTGAAGTCATACCGACTACCACCACCAAAAGGATGATAGAGAAAACACTCCCACAATCTAACATCAACAAGATGAAAGACCTACCACCAAAAGGATGATGGAGCAAGCTCACATCGGCTAATACCACAAAAGGGATGATAGAGCAAACACTCACACGATTTGACATCAACGTTATGACAGACCCACCACCAAAAGGATGACGGAGCGAACTTACACCGGCTACTACCACCAAAAGGATGATAGAGAAAACACTTGCACGATCTGACATCAACAAGATGACAGACCCACCACAAATAGGTTGATCGTGAGAACTCACACCGGCGACTACCACGAAAAGGATGATAGATCAAACACTCGCATGAACTGACATCACCAAGATGACAGACCCACCACCAAAAGAATCATGGAGCAAACTTACACCGGCTACTACCACCAAAAGGATGATAGACCTAACACTCGCACAATTTGACATCAACAAGATGACAGACCCACCCCCAAAAGGATGACGAAGTGAAACTCACGCCGAGTACTACCACCAAAAGGATGATAGAGTAAAACACTCGCACAATCTGACATCAACAAGATGACATACCCACCACCAAAATGATGATGGAGCGAACTCACATCGGCTAATACCACCAAAGGGATGATAGAGCAAACACTCGCATGATTTGATATCAACGTTATGATAGACCCACCAACAAAAGGATGACAGAACAAACTCACACCGGCTACTACTACGAAAGGAATGATAGAGCAAACACTCACACGATTTGACATCAATAAAATGACAGGCCCACCACGAAAAGGATGATAGTGCGAACTCACATCGGCTACTACCACCAAAGCGATGATAGAGGAAACACTCACACGATCTAACATCAACAAGATGACAGACCCACTACCAAAAGGATAACGGAGCAAACTCATATCGACTACTACCACCGAAAGGATGATAGAGCCAAACACTCGCAGAATATGACATCATCAAGACGACAGACCCACCACCAAAAGGATGATGGAGCGAACTCACATCGGCTACTACCACCAAAAGGATGATAGAAATAAACACTCGTACAATCTGACATCAACAAGATGACAGACCCACCACCAAAAGGATGATGGAGCGAACTCACATCGGCTACTACGACCAAAAGGATGATAGATCAAACACTCGCATCAACGTGCATCTACAAGATGACAGATCCACCACCAAAAGAATGATGGAGCAAACTCACACCGACTACTACCACCAAAAGGATGATGGAGCAAACTCACATCGGCTAATACCACCAAAGGGATGATAGAGAAAACACTCGCACAATCTAACATCAACAAGATGATAGACCCATCCCAAAAAGGATGACAGAGCGAAACTCACACCGACTACTACCACTAATAGGATGATAGAGAAAAACACTCGCACAACCTGACATCAACAAGATGACAGACCCACCACCAAAAGTATGATGGAGCGAACTCACACCGGCTATTACGATCAAAAGGATGATAGAGCAAACACACGCACGAAATGACATCAACAATACGACAGACCCTTCACCAAAAGGATGATGGAGCAAACTCACACCGGCTACTACCACCAAAGGGATGATAGAGCAAACACTCGCCCGATTTGACATCAAAAAATGACAGACCCACCACGAAAAGGATGATAGAGCGAACTCACATTGGCTACTACCACCAAAGCGATGATAGAGGAAACACTCGCACGATCTAACATTAACAAGATGACAGACCCACCACTAAAAGGATAACGGAGCAAACTCATATCAGCTACTACCACCATAAAAATGATAGAGCAAAACACTCGTATAATATGACATCATCAAGATGACAGACTTACCACCAAAAGGATGATGGAGCAATCTCACACCGGCTACTACCACCAAAAGGACGATAGAGCAAAACACTCGCACAATCTGATATCAACAAGATGACAGACCCACCACCAAAAGGATGATGGAGCAAACTCACATCGGATACTACGACCAAAACGATGATAGATCAAACACTCGCATCAACGTGCATCTACAAGATGACAGACCCACTACCAAAAGAATGATGGAGCAAACTCACACCGACTACTACCACCAAAAGGATGATAGAGCTAACACTCGCACAATCTGACATCAATAAGATGACAGACCCACCCCCAAAATGATGACGGAGCAAAACTTACGCCGAGTACTACCACCAAAAGGATGATAGAGTAAAACACTCACACAATCTGACATAAACAAGATGACAGACCCACCACCAAAAGGATGATGGAGCGAACTCATACCGACTACCACCACAAAAAGGATGATAGAGAAAACACTCCCACAATCTGACATCAACAACATGACAGTCCCACCACCAAAAGGATGATAGAGCAAACTCACATCAACTACTAGCACCAAAGGGATGATAGAGCAAACACTCGCACGATCTGACATCAACAAAATGACAGACCCACCACGAAAAGGATGACGGAGCAAACTCACACCGGCTACTACCACCAAAGCGATGATAGAGCAAACACTCGCACGATCTAACATCAACAAGATGAGAGACCCACCACCAAAAGGATAACGAAGCACTCTCATACCGGCTACTACCACCAAAAGGATGATAGAGCAAAACACTCGCACAATATGACATCAACAATATGACAGACCCACCACCAAAAGAATGATGGAGCAAACTCGCACCGGCTACTATCACCAAAAGGATGATAGATCAAACACTAGCATCAACTTACATCTACAAGATGACAGACCCACGACCAAAAGAATGATGGAGCAAACTCACATCGGCTACTACCACCAAAAGGATGATAGAGCTAACACTCGCACAATCTGACATCAAGAAGATGACAGACCCACCACCAAAAGGATGATGGAGCGAAGTCATACCGACTACCACCACCAAAAGGATGATAGAGAAAACACTCCCACAATCTAACATCAACAAGATGAAAGACCTACCACCAAAAGGATGATGGAGCAAGCTCACATCGGCTAATACCACAAAAGGGATGATAGAGCAAACACTCACACGATTTGACATCAACGTTATGACAGACCCACCACCAAAAGGATGACGGAGCGAACTTACACCGGCTACTACCACCAAAAGGATGATAGAGAAAACACTTGCACGATCTGACATCAACAAGATGACAGACCCACCACAAATAGGTTGATCGTGAGAACTCACACCGGCGACTACCACGAAAAGGATGATAGATCAAACACTCGCATGAACTGACATCACCAAGATGACAGACCCACCACCAAAAGAATCATGGAGCAAACTTACACCGGCTACTACCACCAAAAGGATGATAGACCTAACACTCGCACAATTTGACATCAACAAGATGACAGACCCACCCCCAAAAGGATGACGAAGTGAAACTCACGCCGAGTACTACCACCAAAAGGATGATAGAGTAAAACACTCGCACAATCTGACATCAACAAGATGACATACCCACCACCAAAATGATGATGGAGCGAACTCACATCGGCTAATACCACCAAAGGGATGATAGAGCAAACACTCGCATGATTTGATATCAACGTTATGATAGAGCCACCAACAAAAGGATGACAGAACAAACTCACACCGGCTACTACTACGAAAGGAATGATAGAGCAAACACTCACACGATTTGACATCAATAAAATGACAGGCCCACCACGAAAAGGATGATAGTGCGAACTCACATCGGCTACTACCACCAAAGCGATGATAGAGGAAACACTCACACGATCTAACATCAACAAGATGACAGACCCACTACCAAAAGGATAACGGAGCAAACTCATATCGACTACTACCACCGAAAGGATGATAGAGCCAAACACTCGCAGAATATGACATCATCAAGACGACAGACCCACCACCAAAAGGATGATGGAGCGAACTCACATCGGCTACTACCACCAAAAGGATGATAGAACAAAACACTCGTACAATCTGACATCAACAAGATGACAGACCCACCACCAAAAGGATGATGGAGCGAACTCACATCGGCTACTACGACCAAAAGGATGATAGATCAAACACTCGCATCAACGTGCATCTACAAGATGACAGATCCACCACCAAAAGAATGATGGAGCAAACTCACACCGACTACTACCACCAAAAGGATGATGGAGCAAACTCACATCGGCTAATACCACCAAAGGGATGATAGAGAAAACACTCGCACAATCTAACATCAACAAGATGATAGACCCATCCCCAAAAGGATGACAGAGCGAAACTCACACCGACTACTACCACTAAAAGGATGATAGAGAAAAACACTCGCACAACCTGACATCAACAAGATGACAGACCCACCACCAAAAGTATGATGGAGCGAACTCACACCGGCTACTACGATCAAAAGGATGATAGAGCAAACACACGCACGAAATGACATCAACAATACGACAGACCCTTCACCAAAAGGATGATGGAGCAAACTCACACCAGCTACTACCACCAAAGGGATGATAGAGCAAACACACACGATTTGACATCAAAAAATGACAGACCCACCACGAAAAGGATGACGGAGCGAACTCACGTCGGCTACTACCACCAAAGCGATGATAGAGGAAACACTCGCACGATCTAACATCAACAAGATGACAGATCCACCATTAAAAGGATAATGGAGCAAACTCATATCGGATACTACCACCAAAAAAATGATAGAGCAAAACACTCGCACAAAATGACATCATCAAGATGACAGACCCACCACCAAAAGGATGATGGAGCGATCTCACACCGGCTACTACCACCAAAAGGACGATAGAGCAAAACACTCGCACGATCTGACATCAACAAGATGACAGACCCACCACCGAAAGGATGATGGAGCAAACTCACATCGGCTACTAAGACCAAAAGGATGATAGATCAAACACTCGCATCAACGTGCATCTACAAGATGACAGACCCACCACCAAAAGAATGATGGAGCAAACTCACACCGACTACTACCACCAAAAGGATGATAGAGCTAATACTCGCAGAATCTGACATCAACAAGATGACAGACCCACCCCCAAAATGATGACAGAGCGAAACTCACGCCGAGTACTACCACCAAAAGGATGATAGAGTAAAACACTCGCACAATCTGACATAAACAAGATGACAGACCTACCACCAAAAGGATGATGGAGCGAACTCATACCGACTACCACCACCAAAAGGATGATAGAGAAAACACTCGCACAATCTGACAACTACAAGATGACACACCCACCACCAAAAGAATGATGGAGCAAACTCACACCGGCTACTACCACCAAAGGGATGACAGAGCTAACACTCGCACAATCTGACATCAACAAGATGACAGACCCATCCCCAAAAGGATGACAGAGCGAAACTCACACCGACTACTACCACCAAAAGGATGATAGTGCAAAACACTCGCACAATCTGACATCAACAAGATGACAGACCCACCACCAAAAGGATGATGGAGCGAACTCACACCGGCTACTACGATCAAAAGGATGATAGAGCAAACACACGCATGAAATGACATCAACAATATGACAGACCCTTCACCAAAAGGATGATGGAGTAAACTCACACCGGCTACTACCACCAAAGGGATGATAGAGCAAACACGCACGATTTGAAATCAAAAAATGACAGACCCACCACGAAAAGGATGACGGAGCGAACTCACATCGGCTACTACCACCAAAGCGATGATAGAGGAAACACTCGCACGATCTAACATCAACAAGATGACAGATCCACCACTAAAAGGATAATGGAGCAAACTCATATCGGATACTACCACCAAAAAAATGATAGAGCAAAACACTCACACAAAATGACATCATCAAGATGACAGACCCACCACCAAAAGGATGATGGAGCGATCTCACACCGGCTACTACCACCAAAAGGACGATAGAGCAAAACACTCGCACGATCTGACATCAACAAGATGACAGACCCACCACCAAAAGGATGATGGAGCAAACTCACATCGGCTACTAAGACCAAAAGGATGATAGATCAAACACTCGCATCAACGTGCATCTACAAGATGACAGACCCACCACCAAAAGAATGATGGAGCAAACTCACACCGACTACTACCACCAAAAGGATGATAGAGCTAATACTCGCAGAATCTGACATCAACAAGATGACAGACCCACCCCCAAAATGATGACAGAGCGAAACTCACGCCGAGTACTACCACCAAAAGGATGATAGAGTAAAACACTCGCACAATCTGACATAAACAAGACGACAGACCTACCACCAAAAGGATGATGGAGCGAACTCATACCGACTACCACCACCAAAAGGATGATAGAGAAAACACTCGCACAATCTGAGAACTACAAGATGACACACCCACCACCAAAAGAATGATGGAGCAAACTCACACCGGCTACTACCACCAAAGGGATGACAGAGCTAACACTCGCACAATCTAACATCAACAAGATGACAGACCCATCCCCAAAAGGATGACAGAGCGAAACTCACACCGACTACTACCACCAAAAGGATGATAGTGCAAAACACTCGCACAATCTGACATCAACAAGATGACAGACCCACCACCAAAAGGATGATATAGCGAACTCACACCGGCTACTACGATCAAAAGGATGATAGAGCAAACACACGCATGAAATGACATCAACAATATGACAGACCCTTCACCAAAAGGATGATGGAGCAAACTCACACCGGCTACTACCACCAAAGGGATGATAGAGCAAACACGCACGATTTGAAATCAAAAAATGACAGACCCACCACGAAAAGGATGACGGAGCGAACTCACATCGGCTACTACCACCAAAGCGATGATAGAGGAAACACTCGCACGATCTAACATCAATAAGATGACAGATCCACCACTAAAAGGATAACGGAGCAAGCTCATATCGGATACTACCAATAAAAAAATGATAGAGCAAAACACTCGCACAAAATGACATCATCAAGATGACAGACCCACCACCAAAATGATGATGGAGCGATCTCACACCGGCTACTACCTCCAAAAGGACGATAGAGCAAAACACTCGCACAATCTGACATCAACAAGATGACAGACCCACCACCAAAAGGATGATGGAGCAAACTCACATCGGCTACTACGACCAAAAGGATGATAGATCAAACACTCGCATCAACGTACATCTACAAGATGACAGACCCACCACCAAAAGAATGATGGAGCAAACTCACACCGACTACTACCACCAAAAGGATGATAGAGCTAACACTCGAAGAATCTGACATCAACAAGATGACTGACCCACCCCCAAAATGATGACAGCGCGAAACTCACGCCGAGTACTACCACCAAAAGGATGATAGAGTAAAACACTCGCACAATCTGACATAAACAAGATGACAGACCTACCACCAAAAGGATGATGGAGCGAACTCATACCGACTACCACCACCAAAAGGATGATAGAGAAAACACTCGCACAATCTGACATCTACAAGATGACAGACCCACCACCAAAAGAATGATGGAGCAAACTCACACCGGCTACTACCACAAAAGGGATGATAGAGCTAACACTCGCACAATCTAACATCAAAAAGATGACAGACCCATCCCCAAAAGGATGACAGAGCGAAACTCACACCGACTACTACCACCAAAAGGATGATAGAGCAAAACACTCGCACAATCTTACATCAACAAGATGACAGACCCACCACCAAAAGGATGATGGAGCAAACTCACACCGGCAACTACGATCAAAAGAATGATAGAGCAAACACACGCACGAAATGACATCAACAATATGACAGACCCTTCACGAAAAGGATGATGGAGCAAACTCACACCGGCTACTACCACCAAAGGGATGATAGAGCAAACACGCACAATTTGACATCAAAAAATGAAAGACCCACCACGAAAAGGATGACGGAGCGAACTCACATCGGCTACTACCACCAAAGCGATGATAGAGGAAACACTCGCACGATCTAACATCAACAAGATGACAGATCCACCACTAAAAGGATAACGGAGCAAACTCATATCGGATACTACCACCAAAAAAATGATAGAGCAAAACACTCGCACAATATGACATCATCAAGATGACAGACCCACCACCAAAAGGATGATGGAGCGATCTCACACCGGCTACTACCACCAAAAGGACGATAGAGCAAAACACTCGCACAATCTGACATCAACAAGATGACAGACCCACCACCAAAAGGATGATGGAGCAAACTCACAACGGCTACTATGACCAAAAGGGTGATAGATCAAACACTCGCATCAACGTGCATCTACAAGATGACAGACCCACCACCAAAAGAATGATGGAGAAAACTTACACCAGCTACTACCACCAAAAGGATGATAGAGCTAACAGTCGCACAATCTGACATCAACAAGATGACAGACCCACCCCTAAAATGATGACGGATCGAAACTCACACCGAGTACTACCACCAAAAGGATGATAGAGTAAAACACTCGCACAATCTGACATCAACAAGATGACAGACCCACCACCAAAAGGATGATGGAGCGAACTCATACCGACTACCACCACCAAAAGGATGATAGAGAAAACACTCCCACAATCTGACATCAACAAGATGACAGACCCACCACAAAAAGGATGATGGAGCAAACTCACATCGGCTAATACCACCAAAGGGATGATAGAGCAAACACTCGCACGATTTGACATTAACGTTATGACAGACCCACCACCAAAAGGATGACGGAGCAAACTCACACCGACTACTACCACCAAAAGGATGATAGAGCAGACACTCGCACGATCAGACATCAACAAGATGACCGATCCACCACCAATAGGATGATGGAGAGAACTCACCTCGGCTACTACCATGAAACGGATGATAGATCAAACACTCGCATGAACTGACATCAACAAGATGACAGACCCACCACCAAAAGAATGATGGAGCAAACTTACACCGGCTACTACCACCAAAAGGATGATAGACCTCACACTCGCACAATCTCACATCAACAAGATGACAGACCCACCCCCAAAAGGATGACGGAGCGAAACTCACGCCGAGTACTACCACCAAAAGGATGATAGAGTAAAACACTTGCACAATCTGATATCAACAAGATGACATACCCACCACCAAAAGGATGATGGAGCAAACTCATACCGACTACCACCACCAAAAGGATGATAGAGCAAACACTCCCACAATCTGACATCAACAAGATGATAGACCCACCACAAAAAGGATGATGGAGCAAACTCACATCGGCTAATACCACCAAAGAAATGATAAAGCAAACACTCGAAAGATTTGACATCAACGTTATGAAAGACCCACCAACAAAAGGATGACGGAGCAAACTCACACCGGCTACTACCACCAAAAGGATGATAGAGCAAACACACGCACAAATGACGTCAACAAGATGACAGACCCTTCACCAAAAGGATGATGGAGAAAACTTACACCGGCTACTACCACCAAAGGGATGATAGATTAGGCACTCGTATGATTTGACATCAACAAGATGACAGACCCACCACAAAAAGGATGATAGAGCAAACTTACACCGGCTACTACCACCAAAAGGATGATAGACCTAACACTCCTACAATCTGACACCAACAAGATGACAGACCCACCACCAAAAGGATGATGGAGCAAACTCACACCGGCTACTACGACCAAAGGGATGATAGAACAAAGACTCGAATGATCTAACATCAACATGATGACAAACCCACCACCAAAAGGATGATAAAGCAAACACTCGCACAATCTGACATCAACAAGATGACAGACCCACCACCAAAAGGATGATGTAACGAACTCACACCGGCTACTACCACTAAAGCGATGATAGAGCAAACACTCGCACAATCTAACATCAACAAGATGACAAACCCACCCCCAAAAGGATGATGGAGCAAAGTCACATCGGCTACTACCACTAAAGCGATGATAGAGCAAACACTCGCACAATCTAACATCAACAAGATGACAGACCCACCAAAAAAAGGATAACGGAGCAAACTCATATCCGCTACTACCACCAAAAGGACAATAGAGCAAAACACTCGCACAATATGACATCAGCAAGATGACAGACCCACCACCAAAAGGATGATGGAGCAAAACACTCGCACGATTTGACATTAACGTTATGACAGACCCACCACCAAATGGATTACAGAGCGAACTCACACCGGCTACTACCACCAAAAGAATGATAGAGCATACACTCGCACGATCTGACATCAACAAGATGACAGACCCACCACCAATAGGATGATGGAGAGAACTCACACCGGCTACTACCACGAAAAGGATGATAAATAAAACACTCGCATGAACTGACATCAACAAGATGACAGACCCACCACCAACATAATGATGGAGCAAACTTACACCGGCTACTACCACCAAAAGGATGATAGACCTAACACTCGCACAATCTGTCATCAACAAGATGACAGACCTGCCCCCAAAAGGATGACAGAGCGAAACTCACGCCGAGTACTACCAGTAAAAGGATGATAGAGTAAAACACTTGCACAATCTGACATCAACAAGATGACAAACCCACCACCAAAATGATGATGGAGCGAACTCATACCGGCTACTACCACCAAAAGGATGATAGAGAAAACACTCCCATAATCTGACACCAAAAAGATGACAGACCTACAACCAAAAGGATGATGGAGCAAACTCACACCGGCTACTACCACCAAAGGGATGATATAGCAAACACTCGCATGATCTAACATAAACATGATGACAAACCCACCACCAAAAGGATGACGGAGCGAACTCAAACAGGCTAATACCACTAAAAGGATGAGAGAGAAAAACACTCGCACAATCTGACATCAATAAGATGACAAACCCACCACCAAAAGGATGATGGAGCGAAATCACACCGGCTACTACCACCAAAAGGATGATATATCAAACACTCGCCTGGACTTACATCAACTAGATGAGAGACCCACCACCAAAAGAATGATGGAGCAAACTCACACCGGCTACTACCACCAAAAGGATGATAGAGACAGCACTCGCACAATCTGACATCAACAAGATGACAGACCCACCCCCAAAAGGATGACGGAGCGAAACTCACGCCAACTACTATCACCAAAAAGATGATAGAGTAAAACACTCGCACAATCTGATATCAACTAGATGACATACCCACCACCAAAAGGATGATGGAGCAAACTCATACCGACTACCACCACCAAAAGGATGATAGAGCAAACACTCCTACAAACTGACATCAACAAGATGACAGACCCACCACCAGAAGGATGATGAAGCGAACTCACTTCGGCTACTACCACCAAAGGGATGATAAAGCAAACACTCGCACGATTTGACATCAACAAATTGACAGACCCACCATGAAAAGGATGATGGAGCAAACTCACATCGGCTACTACCACTAAAGCGATGATAGAGCAAACACTCGCACAATCTAACATCAACAAGATGACAGATCCACCACCAAAAGGATAACGGAGCAAACTCATATCCACTACTACCACCAAAAGGATGATAGAGCAAACACTCGCATGAACTGACATCAACAAGATGACAGACCCACCACCAAAAGAATGATGGAGCAAACTTACACCGGCTACTACCACCAAAAGGATGATAGACCTCACACTCGCACAATCTCACATCAACAAGATGACAGACCCACCCTCAAAAGGATGACGGTGCGAAATTCACGCCGAGTACTACCACCAAAAGGATGATAGAGTAAAACACTCGCACAATCTGATATCAACAAGATGACATACCCACCACCAAAAGGATGATGGAGCAAACTCATACCGACTACCACCACCAAAAGGATGATAGAGTAAACACTCCCACAATCTGACATCAACAAGATGATAGACCCACCACAAAAAGGATGATGGAGCAAACTCACATCGGCTAATACCACCAAAGAAATGATAAAGCAAACACTCGAAAGATTTGACATCAACGTTATGAAAGACCCACCAACAAAAGGATGACGGAGTAAACTCACACCGGCTACTACCACCAAAAGGATGATAGAGCAAACACACGCACAAATGACGTCAACAAGATGACAGACCCTTCACCAAAAGGATGATGGAGAAAACATACACCGGCTACTACCACCAAAGGGATGATAGATTAGGCACTCGTATGATTTGACATCAACAAGATGACAGACCCACCACGAAAAGGATGATAGAGCAAACTTACACCGGCTACTACCACCAAAAGGATGATAGACCTAACACTCCTACAATCTGACACCAACAAGATGACAGACCCACCACCAAAAGGATGATGGAGCAAACTCACACCGGCTACTACGACCAAAGGGATGATAGAACAAAGACTCGAATGATCTAACATCAACATGATGACAAACCCACCACCAAAAGGATGATAAAGCAAACACTCGCACAATCTGACACCAACAAGATGACAGACCCACCACCAAAAGGATGATGTAACGAACTCACACCGGCTACTACCACTAAAGCGATGATAGAGCAAACACTCGCACAATCTAACATCAACAAGATGACAAACCCACCCCCAAAAGGATGATGGAGCAAAGTCACATCGGCTACTACCACTAAAGCGATGATAGAGCAAACACTCGCACAATCTAACATCAACAAGATGACAGACCCACCAAAAAAAGGATAACGGAGCAAACTCATATCCGCTACTACCACCAAAAGGACAATAGAGCAAAACACTCGCACAATATGACATCAGCAAGATGACAGACCCACCACCAAAAGGATGATGGAGCAAAACACTCGCACGATTTGACATCAACGTTATGACAGACCCACCACCAAATGGATTACAGAGCGAACTCACACCGGCTACTACCACCAAAAGAATGATAGAGCATACACTCGCACGATCTGACATCAACAAGATGACAGACCCACCACCAATAGGATGATGGAGAGAACTCACACCGGCTACTACCACGAAAAGGATGATAAATAAAACACTCGCATGAACTGACATCAACAAGATGACAGACCCACCACCAACATAATGATGGAGCAAACTTACACCGGCTACTACCACCAAAAGGATGATAGACCTAACACTCGCACAATCTGTCATCAACAAGATGACAGACCTGCCCCCAAAAGGATGATAGAGCAAAACTCACGCCGAGTACTACCAGTAAAAGGATGATAGAGTAAAACACTTGCACAATCTGACATCAACAAGATGACAAACCCACCACCAAAATGATGATGGAGCGAACTCATACCGGCTACTACCACCAAAAGGATGATAGAGAAAACACTCCCATAATCTGACACCAAAAAGATGACAGACCTACAACCAAAAGGATGATGGAGCAAACTCACACCGGCTACTACCACCAAAGGGATGATATAGCAAACACTCGCATGATCTAACATAAACATGATGACAAACCCACCACCAAAAGGATGACGGAGCAAACTCACACAGGCTAATACCACTAAAAGGATGAGAGAGAAAAACACTCGCACAATCTGACATCAATAAGATGACAAACCCACCACCAAAAGGATGATGGAGCGAAATCACACCGGCTACTACCACCAAAAGGATGATATATCAAACACTCGCCTGGACTTACATCAACTAGATGAGAGACCCACCACCAAAAGAATGATGGAGCAAACTCACACCGGCTACTACCACCAAAAGGATGATAGAGACAGCACTCGCACAATCTGACATCAACAAGATGACAGACCCACCCCCAAAAGGATGACGGAGCGAAACTCACGCCAACTACTATCACCAAAAAGATGATAGAGTAAAACACTCGCACAATCTGATATCAACTAGATGACATACCCACCACCAAAAGGATGATGGAGCAAACTCATACCGACTACCACCACCAAAAGGATGATAGAGCAAACACTCCTACAAACTGACATCAACAAGATGACAGACCCACCACCAGAAGGATGATGAAGCGAACTCACTTCGGCTACTACCACCAAAGGGATGATAAAGCAAACACTCGCACGATTTGACATCAACAAATTGACAGACCCACCACGAAAAGGATGATGGAGCAAACTCACATCGGCTACTACCACTAAAGCGATGATAGAGCAAACACTCGCACAATCTAACATCAACAAGATGACAGATCCACCACCAAAAGGATAACGGAGCAAACTCATATCCACTACTACCACCAAAAGGATGATAGAGCAAACACTCGCATGAACTGACATCAACAAGATGACAGACCCACCACCAAAAGAATGATGGAGCAAACTTACACCGGCTACTACCACCAAAAGGATGATAGACCTCACACTCGCACAATCTCACATCAACAAGATGACAGACCCACCCTCAAAAGGATGACGGTGCGAAATTCACGCCGAGTACTACCACCAAAAGGATGATAGAGTAAAACACTCGCACAATCTGATATCAACAAGATGACATACCCACCACCAAAAGGATGATGGAGCAAACTCATACCGACTACCACCACCAAAAGGATGATAGAGCAAACACTCCCACAATCTGACATCAACAAGATGATAGACCCACCACAAAAAGGATGATGGAGCAAACTCACATCGGCTAATACCACCAAAGAAATGATAAAGCAAACACTCGAAAGATTTGACATCAACGTTATGAAAGACCCACCAACAAAAGGATGACGGAGCAAACTCACACCGGCTACTACCACCAAAAGGATGATAGAGCAAACACACGCACAAATGACGTCAACAAGATGACAGACCCTTCACCAAAAGGATGATGGAGAAAACTTACACCGGCTACTACCACCAAAGGGATGATAGATTAGGCACTCGTATGATTTGACATCAACAAGATGACAGACCCACCACGAAAAGGATGATAGAGCAAACTTACACCGGCTACTACCACCAAAAGGATGATAGACCTAACACTCCTACAATCTGACACCAACAAGATGACAGACTCACCACCAAAAGGATGATGGAGCAAACTCACACCGGCTACTACGACCAAAGGGATGATAGAACAAAGACTCGAATGATCTAACATCAACATGATGACAAACCCACCACCAAAAGGATGATAAAGCAAACACTCGCACAATCTGACATCAACAAGATGACAGACCCACCACCAAAAGGATGATGTAACGAACTCACACCGGCTACTACCACTAAAGCGATGATAGAGCAAACACTCGCACAATCTAACATCAACAAGATGACAAACCCACCCCCAAAAGGATGATGGAGCAAAGTCACATCGGCTACTACCACTAAAGCGATGATAGAGCAAACACTCGCACAATCTAACATCAACAAGATGACAGACCCACCAAAAAAAGGATAACGGAGCAAACTCATATCCGCTACTACCACCAAAAGGACAATAGAGCAAAACACTCGCACAATATGACATCAGCAAGATGACAGACCCACCACCAAAAGGATGATGGAGCAAAACACTCGCACGATTTGACATCAACGTTATGACAGACCCACCACCAAATGGATTACAGAGCGAACTCACACCGGCTACTACCACCAAAAGAATGATAGAGCATACACTCGCACGATCTGACATCAACAAGATGACAGACCCACCACCAATAGGATGATGGAGAGAACTCACACCGGCTACTACCACGAAAAGGATGATAAATAAAACACTCGCATGAACTGACATCAACAAGATGACAGACCCACCACCAACATAATGATGGAGCAAACTTACACCGGCTACTACCACCAAAAGGATGATAGACCTAACACTCGCATAATCTGTCATCAACAAGATGACAGACCTGCCCCCAAAAGGATGACAGAGCGAAAATCACGCCGAGTACTACCAGTAAAAGGATGATAGAGTAAAACACTTGCACAATCTGACATGAACAAGATGACAAACCCACCACCAAAATGATGATGGAGCGAACTCATACCGGCTACTACCACCAAAAGGATGATAGAGAAAACACTCCCATAATCTGACACCAAAAAGATGACAGACCTACAACCAAAAGGATGATGGAGCAAACTCACACCGGCTACTACCACCAAAGGGATGATATAGCAAACACTCGCATGATCTAACATAAACATGATGACAAACCCACCACCAAAAGGATGACGGAGCGAACTCACACAGGCTAATACCACTAAAAGGATGAGAGAGAAAAACACTCGCACAATCTGACATCAATAAGATGACAAACCCACCACCAAAAGGATGATGGAGCGAAATCACACCGGCTACTACCACCAAAAGGATGATATATCAAACACTCGCCTGGACTTACATCAACTAGATGAGAGACCCACCACCAAAAGAATGATGGAGCAAACTCACACCGGCTACTACCACCAAAAGGATGATAGAGACAGCACTCGCACAATCTGACATCAACAAGATGACAGAACCACCCCCAAAAGGATGACGGAGCGAAACTCACGCCAACTACTATCACCAAAAAGATGATAGAGTAAAACACTCGCACAATCTGATATCAACTAGATGACATACCCACCACCAAAAGGATGATGGAGCAAACTCATACCGACTACCACCACCAAAAGGATGATAGAGCAAACACTCCTACAAACTGACATCAACAAGATGACAGACACACCACCAAAAGGATGATGAAGCGAACTCACTTCGGCTACTACCACCAAAGGGATGATAAAGCAAACACTCGCACGATTTGACATCAACAAATTGACAGACCCACCACGAAAAGGATGATGGAGCAAACTCACATCGGCTACTACCACTAAAGCGATGATAGAGCAAACACTCGCACAATCTAACATCAACAAGATGACAGATCCACCACCAAAAGGATAACGGAGCAAACTCATATCCACTACTACCACCAAAAGGATGATAGAGCAAACACTCGCATGAACTGACATCAACAAGATGACAGACCCACCACCAAAAGAATGATGGAGCAAACTTACACCGGCTACTACCACCAAAAGGATGATAGACCTCACACTCGCACAATCTCACATCAACAAGATGACAGACCCACCCTCAAAAGGATGACGGTGCGAAATTCACGCCGAGTACTACCACCAAAAGGATGATAGAGTAAAACACTCGCACAATCTGATATCAACAAGATGACATACCCACCACCAAAAGGATGATGGAGCAAACTCATACCGACTACCACCACCAAAAGGATGATAGAGCAAACACTCCCACAATCTGACATCAACAAGATGATAGACCCACCACAAAAAGGATGATGGAGCAAACTCACATCGGCTAATACCACCAAAGAAATGATAAAGCAAACACTCGAAAGATTTGACATCAACGTTATGAAAGACCCACCAACAAAAGGATGACGGAGTAAACTCACACCGGCTACTACCACCAAAAGGATGATAGAGCAAACACACGCACAAATGACGTCAACAAGATGACAGACCCTTCACCAAAAGGATGATGGAGAAAACTTACACCGGCTACTACCACCAAAGGGATGATAGATTAGGCACTCGTATGATTTGACATCAACAAGATGACAGACCCACCACGAAAAGGATGATAGAGCAAACTTACACCGGCTACTACCACCAAAAGGACGATAGACCTAACACTCCTACAATCTGACACCAACAAGATGACAGACCCACCACCGAAAGGATGATGGAGCAAACTCACACCGGCTACTACGACCAAAGGGATGATAGAACAAAGACTCGAATGATCTAACATCAACATGATGACAAACCCACCACCAAAAGGATGATAAAGCAAACACTCGCACAATCTGACATCAACAAGATGACAGACCCACCACCAAAAGGATGATAGAACGAACTCACACCGGCTACTACCACTAAAGCGATGATAGAGCAAACACTCGCACAATCTAACATCAACAAGATGACAGACCCACCCCCAAAAGGATGATGGAGCAAAGTCACATCGGCTACTACCACTAAAGCGATGATAGAGCAAACACTCGCACAATCTAACATCAACAAGATGACAGACCCACCACAAAAAGAATGATGGAGCAAACTCACACCGGCTACTACCACCAAAAGGATGATAGAGACAGCACTCGCACAATCTGACATCAACAAGATGACTGACCCACCCCTAAAAGGATGACGGAGTGAAACTCACACCAACTACTATCACCAAAAAGATGATAGAGTAAAACACTCGCACAATCTGATATCAACAAGATGACATACCCACCACCAAAAGGATGATGGAGCAAACTCATACCGACTACCACCACCAAAAGGATGATAGAGCAAACACTCCCACAATCTGACATCAACAAGATGACAGAACCACCACCAGAAGGATGATGAAGCAAACTCACACGGGCTACTACCACCAAAGGGATGATAAAGCAAACACTCGCACGATTTGACATCAACAAAATGACAGACCCACCACGAAAAGGATGATGGAGCAAACTCACATCGGCTACTACCACTAAAGCGATGATAGAGCAAACACTCGCACAATCTAACATCAACAAGATGACAGACCCACCACCAAAAGGATAACGGAGCAAACTCATATCCACTACTACCACCAAAAGGATGATAGAGCAAAACACTTGTACAATATGACATCATCAAGATCACAGACCCACCACCAAAAGGATGATGGAGCAAATCACACCGGCTACTACCACCAAAAGGACAATAGAGCAAAACACTCGCACAATATGACATCAACAAGATGACAGACCCACCACCAGAAGGATGATGGAGCGAACTCATACCGGCTACTACCACCAAAAGGATGATAGAGAAAACACTCCCATAATCTGACACCAAAAAGATGACAGACCCACAACCAAAAGGATGATGGAGAAAACTCACACCGGCTACTACCACCAAAGGGATGATAGAGCAAACACTCTCATGATCTAACATCAACATGATGACAAACCCACCACCAAAAGGATGACGGAGCAAACTCACACCGGCTAATACCACTAAAAGGATGATAGAGCAAAACACTCGTACAATCTGACATCAATAAGATGACAGACCCACCACCAAAAGAATGATGGAGCGAAATCACACCGGCTACTACCACCAAAAGGATGATAGATCAAACACTCGCCTGAACTTACATCAACTAGATGAGAGACCCACCACCAAAAGAATGATGGAGTAAACTCACACCGGCTACTACCACCAAAAGGATGATAGAGATAACACTCGCACAATCTGACATCAACAAGATGACAGACCCACCCCCAAAAGGATGACGGAGCGAAACTCACGCCGACTACTATCACCAAAAGGATGACAGAGCAAGACACTCCCACAATATGACATCAATAAGTTGACAGACCCACCACCAGAAGGATGATGGAGCAATTTGACAATGGCTACTACCACCAAAAGGATGATAGAGCAAACACACGCACGAAATGACATCAACAAGATGACAGACCCACCACCAGAAGGATGATGAAGCGAACTCACACCGGCTACTACCACCAAAGGGATGATAAAGCAAACACTCGCACGATTTGACATCAACAAAATGACAGACCCACCACGAAAAGGATGATGGAGCAAACTCACATCGGCTACTACCACTAAAGCGATGATAGAGCAAACACTCGCACAATCTAACATCAACAAGATGACAGACCCACCACCAAAAGGATAACGGAGCAAACTCATATCCACTACTACCACCAAAAGGATGATAGAGCAAAACACTTGTACAATATGACATCATCAAGATCACAGACCCACCACCAAAAGGATGATGGAGCAAATCACACCGGCTACTACCACCAAAAGGACAATAGAGCAAAACACTCGCACAATATGACATCAACAAGATGACAGACCCACCACCAGAAGGATGATGGAGCGAACTCATACCGGCTACTACCACCAAAAGGATGATAGAGAAAACACTCCCATAATCTGACACCAAAAAGATGACAGACCCACAACCAAAAGGATGATGGAGAAAACTCACACCGGCTACTACCACCAAAGGGATGATAGAGCAAACACTCTCATGATCTAACATCAACATGATGACAAACCCACCACCAAAAGGATGACGGAGCAAACTCACACCGGCTAATACCACTAAAAGGATGATAGAGCAAAACACTCGTACAATCTGACATCAATAAGATGACAGACCCACCACCAAAAGAATGATGGAGCGAAATCACACCGGCTACTACCACCAAAAGGATGATAGATCAAACACTCGCCTGAACTTACATCAACTAGATGAGAGACCCACCACCAAAAGAATGATGGAGTAAACTCACACCGGCTACTACCACCAAAAGGATGATAGAGATAACACTCGCACAATCTGACATCAACAAGATGACAGACCCACCCCCAAAAGGATGACGGAGCGAAACTCACGCCGACTACTATCACCAAAAGGATGACAGAGCAAGACACTCCCACAATATGACATCAATAAGTTGACAGACCCACCACCAGAAGGATGATGGAGCAATTTGACAATGGCTACTACCACCAAAAGGATGATAGAGCAAACACACGCACGAAATGACATCAACAAGATGACAGACCCACCACCAGAAGGATGATGAAGCGAACTCACACCGGCTACTACCACCAAAGGGATGATAAAGCAAACACTCGCACGATTTGACATCAACAAAATGACAGACCTACCACAAAAAGGATAACGGAGCGAACTCATTTCGGCTACTACTACCAAGGCAATGATAGAGCAAACACTCGCACGACTTAACATCAACAAGATGACAGACCCACCACCAGAAGGATAACGGAGCAAACTCATATCGGCTACTACCACCAAAAGGATGATAGAGCAAAACACTCGCACAATATGACATCTTCAAGATGACAGACCCACCACCAAAAGGATGATGGAGTAAACTCATACCGGCTACTACCACCAAAAGGACGATAGAGCAAAACACTCGCACGATCTGACATCAACAAGATTGCAGACCCACCACCAAAAGGATGATGGAGCGAACTCATACCGACTACCACCAGCAAAAGGATCATAGAGCAAACACTCGCATGATCTGACATCAACAAGATGACCGACCCACCACCAATAGGATGATGGAGAGAACTCACACTGGCTACTACCACGAAAAGGATGATAGATCAAACACTCGCATGAACTGACATCAACAAGATGACAGACCCACGTCCGAAAGAATGATGGAGCAAACTCACATCGACTACTACCACCAAAAGGCTTGTAGAGCTAACACTCGCACAATCTGACATCAACAAAAGGAAAGACCCATCATAAAAAGGATGACGGAGCTAACTCACATCGGCTACTACCACCAAAATGATGATAAAGCCAAAAACTCGCATAATCTCACATCAACAAGATGACAGACCCACCACCAAAAGGATGATGGGGCAAACTCATACTGGCAACTACCACCAAAAGGATGATAGAGAAAACACTCCCACAATCTAACATCAACAAGATGACAGACCCACCACCAAAAGGATGATGGAGCAAACTCACGCCGACCACTACCACCAAAGGGATGATAGAGCAAACACTCGCAAGATCTAACATCAACATGATGACAAACCCACCACCAAAAGGATGACGGAGCGAAACTCACGCCGACTACTACCACCAAAAGGATGATAGAGCAATACACTCCCACAATATGACATCAACAAGATGACAGACCCACCACCAAAAGGATGATGGAGCGAACTCACACCGGCTACTACCACCAAAAGGATGATAGAGCAAACACACGAACGAACTGACATCAACAAAATGACAGACCCTTCACCAAAAGGATGATGGAGCAAAGTCACACCGGCTACCAACACCAAAGGGATGACAGAGCAAACACTCACACGATCTGATATCAACAAAATGACAGACCCACCACGAAAAGGATGACGGAGAAACTCACACCGGCTACTACCACCAAAGCGATGATAGAGCAAACACTCGCACGATCTAACATCAACAAGATGACAGACCCACCGCCAAAAGGATAACGGAGCAAACTCATATCGGCTACTACCACCAATAGGATGATAGAGCAAAACACTTACACAATATGACATCATCAAGATGACAGACCCACCACCAAAAGGATGATGAAGTGAACTCACACCGGCTACTACCATCAAAAGGATGATAGAGAAAACACACACACGAACTAACATCAACAAGATGACAGACCCACCACCAAAAGAAAGATGGAGCAAACTCACATCAGCTACTAGTACCAAAGGGATGATAGAGCAAACACTCGCACGATCTGACATCAACAAAATGACAGACCCACCACGAAAAGGATGACGGAGCAAACTCACACTGGCTACTACCACCAAAGCGATGATAGAGCAAACACTCGCACGGTCTAACATCAACAAGATGACATACCCACCACCAAAAGGATAACGGAGCACTCTCATACCGACTACTACCACCAAAAGGATGATAGAGCAAAACACTCGCACAATCTAACGTCAACAAGATGAAAGACCTACCACAAAAAGGATGATGGGGCAAGATTTGACATCAACGTTATGACAGACCCACCACCAAAAGGATGACGGATCGAACTTACACCGGCTACTACCACCAAAAGGATGATAGAGAAAACACTTGCAAGATCTGACATCAACAAGATGACAGACCCACCACGAAAAGAATGATGGAGCAAACTCACACCGGCTACTACCACCAAAAGGATGATAGAGCTAACACTCGCACGATCTGACATCAACAATATGCAAGACCCACCACAAAAAACTCGCACAATCTGATATCAACAAGATTAGAGACCCACCACCAAAAGGACGATGAAGCGAACTCACACTGGCGACTACCACCAAAAGGAAGATAGAAAAAACACTCCCACAATCTGACATCAACAAGATGACAGATCCACCACCAAAAGGATGATGGAGCAAACTCACACCGCCTATTACCACCAAAGGGATGATAAAGCAAAAAACTCGCACAATCTGATATCAACAAGATTAGAGACCCACCACCAAAAGGATGATGAAGCGAACTCATACCGGCTACTACCACCAAAAGGATGATAGAGAAAACACTCCCACAATCTGACATCAACAAGATGACAGACCCACCACCAAAAGGATGATGGAGCAATCTCAGACCGGCTATTACCACCAAAGGGATGATAGAGCAAACACTCGCACGATCTAACATCAATATAATGACAAACCCACCACCAAGAGGATGACGGAGCGAAACTCACACCGACTACTACCACCAAAAGGATGATAGAGCAAGACACTCCCACAATATGACATCAACAACATGACAGACCCACCACCAAAAGGATGATGGAGCAAACTCACACCGGCTATTACCACCAAAAGGACGATAGAGCCAACACACGCATAAACTGACATCAACAAGATGACAGACCCTTCACGAAAAGGATGATGGAGCAAACTCACACCGACTACTACCACAAAAGGGATGATAGAGCAAACACTCGCACGATCTGACATTAATAAAATGACAGACCCACCACGAAAAGGATGACGGAGCGAACTCACACTGGCTACTACCACCAAAGCGATGATAGAGCAAATACTCGCACGATCTAACATCAACAAGATGACAGACCCACCACCCAAAGGATAACGGAGCAAACTCATATCGGCTACTACGACCAAAAGGATGATACAGCAAAACACTCGTACAATATGACATCATCAAGATGACAGACCCACCACCAAAAGGATGATGGAGTGAACTCACACCGACTGCTACCACCAAAAGGATGATAGAGCAAACACACGCACGAACTGACATAAACAAGATGACAGACCCATCACCAAAAGGATGTTGGAGCAAACTCATACTGACTACTACCACAAAAAGGATTATAGAGCAAACACTCCCACAATCTGACATCAACAAGATGACACACCCACCACCAAAAGAATAATGGAGCAAAATCACACCAGCTAATACAACCAAAGGGATGATAGAGAAAACACTCGCACGATTTGGCATGAACATGATGACAAACCCACCACCAAAAGGATAACGGAGCAAACTCACACCGGCAATTACCACCAAAAGGATGATAGAGCAAAACACTCGCACAATCTGACATCAATAAGATGATAGAACTACCACCAAAAGGATGATGGAGAGAACTCACACAGGCTACTACCACCAAAAGGATGATAGATCAAACAGTCACATGAACTGACATCAACAAGATGACAGACCCACCACCAAAAGAATGATGGAGCAAACTCACACTGGTTACTACCACCAAAAGTATGATAGAGCTAACACTCGCATAATCTGACATCAACAAGATGACATACCCACCACCAAAAGGATGACGGAGCGAAACTCACACTGACTACTACCACCAAAAGGATGATAGAGCATACACTCCCACAATTTGACATCAACAAGATAACAAAACCATCACCAAAAGGATGACGGAGCGAAACTCACACCGACTACTACCACCAAAAGGATTATAGAGCAAACACTCCCATAATCTGACATCAATATGACAGACCCACCACCAAAAGGATGATGGAGCAAACTCACACGGGGCAGTACCACCAAAGGGATGATAGAGCAAACACTCGTACAATTTGACATCAACAAGATAACAAAACCATCACCAAAAGGATGACGGAGCGAAACTCACACTGACTACTACCACCAAAAGGATTATAGAGCAAACACTCCCATAATCTGACATCAATATGACAGACCCACCACCAAAAGGATGATGGAGCAAACTCACACGGGGCAGTACCACCAAAGGGATGATAGAGCAAACACTCGTACGATCTGACATCAACGTGATGAAATACCCACCACCAAAAGAATGATAGAGCGAACTCATACCGGCTACTACCACAAAAAGGATGATAGAGCAAAACACTCGCACAATCTGACAATAATCAGATGACAGACCCATCACCAAAAGGATGATGGAGAGAACTCACACCGGCTACTACCACCAAAAGAATGATAGATCATACACTCGAATGAACTGACATCAACAAGATGACAGACCCACCATCAAAAGAATGATGGGGCAAACTCACACCGGGTACTACCACCAAAGGGATGATAGAGAAAAGACTCACACGATCTGACATCAACATGATGAAAGACCCACCACTAAAAGGATGACAGAGCAAACTCACACCGGCTACTACAAGAAAAAGGATGATAGAGCAAAACACTCCCACAATCTGACATCAACAAGATGATAGACCCACCACCAAAAGGATGATGGAGCAAACTCACACCGGGCACTACCACCAAAAGGATGATAAAGCAAAACACTCGCACAATCTGACATCAACAATATGACAGACCCACCACCAAAATGATGATGAAACGAATTTACACCGGCTACTACCACTAAAAGGATGATATATCAAACACTCGCATGAACTGACATCAACAAGATGACAGACCCACCACCAAAAGAATGGTGGAGCAAACTCACACCGGCTACTAGCACCAAAAGGAAGATAGAGCGAAACACTCCCACAATTTGACATTAACAAGATGACAGACCCACCACTAAAAGGATGATGGAGCAAACTCACACGGGGCAGTACCACCAAAGGGATGATAGAGCAAACACTCGTACGATCTGACATCAACGTGATGAAAGACCAACCACCAAAAGGATGACGGAGCAAACTCACACCGGTTACTACCACCAAAATGATGATAGAGCTAACACTCGCACAATCTGACATCAACAAGATGACAGACCCACCACCAAAAGGATGACGGAGCGAAACTCACCCCGACTACTACCACCAAAAGGATGATGGAGTAAACTCACACCGGCTTCTACCACCAAAGCGATGATAGAGCAAACACTCGCACGATCTAACATCAACAAGATGACAGACCAACCACCTAAAGGTTAACAGAGCGAACTCACATCGGCTACAACCACCAAAAGGATGATAGAGCAAAACACTCGCACAATATGACATCCACAAGATGACAGACCCACCACCAAAAGGATGATAGAGCAAAACACTCGCACAATATGACATCAACAACATGACAGACCCACTACCAAAAGGATGACGGAGCGAAACTCACCCCGACTACTACCACCAAAAGGATGATGGAGCAAACTCACACTGGCTTCTACCACCAAAGCGATGATGGAGCAAACACTCGCAAAATCTAACATCAATAAGATGACAGACCAACCACCAAAAGGATAACAGAGCGAACTCACATCAGCTACTACCACCAAAAGGATGATTGAGCAAAACACTGGCACAATATGACATCAACAAGATGACAGACCCACCACCAAAAGGATGATCGAGAAAACTCATTCCGACTACTACCACCAAAAGGATGATAGAACAAACACTCCCACAATCTGACATCAATATGACAGACCAACCACCAAAAGGATGATGCAGCAAACTCACACCGGCTTCTACCACCAAAGCGATGATAGAGCAAACACTCGCATGATCTAACATCAACAAGTTGACAGACAACCCACGAAAAGGATAACGGAGCGAACTCACATCGGCTACTACCACCAAAAGGATGATAGAGCAAAATGCTCGCAAATATGACATCAACAAGATGACAGACCCACCATCAAAAGGATGATGGAGCAAACTCATACCGACTACTACCACCAAAAGGATGATAGAGCAAACACTCCCACAATCTGACATCAACAAGATGACAGATCCACCACCAAAAGGATGATGGAGCAAACTCACACCGGGCAGTACCACCAAAGGGATGATAGAGCAAACACTCGTACCATCTAACATCAACGTGATGAAAGACCCACCACCAAAAGGATGACAGAGCGAACTCACACTGGCTACTACCACAAAAAGGATGATAGAGCAAAACACTCGCACAATTTGACATCAATCAGATGACAGACCCAACACCAAAAGGATGATGGAGAGAACTCACACCGGCTACTACCACCAAAAGAATGATAGATCATACACTCGCATCAACTGACATCAACATGATGACAGACCCACCATTAAAAGAATAATGGGGCAAACTCACACCGGGTACTACCACCAAAGGGATGATTGAGCAAACACTCGCACGATCTGACATCAACATGATGTTAGACCTACCACCAAAAGGATGACGGAGCAAACTCAGACCGGTTACTACCACCAAAATGATGATAGAGCTAACACTCGAACAATCTGACATCAACAAGATGACAGACCCACCACCAAAAGGATGACGGAGCGAAACTCACCCCGACTACTACCACCAAAAGGATGATGGAGCAAACTCACACCGGCTTCTACCACCAAAGCGATGATAGAGAAAACACTCCCACGATCTAACATCAACAAGATGACAGACCAACCACCAAAAGGATAACAGAGCGAACTCACATCGGCTATTACCACTAAAAGGATGATAGAGCAAAACACTCGCACAATATGACATCAACAAGATGACAGACCCACCACCAAAAGGATGATTGAGGAAACTCATTCCGACTACTACCACCAAAAGGATGATAGAACAAACACTCCCACAATCTGACATCAATATGACAGACCAACCACCAAAAGGATGATGGAGCAAATTCACACCGGCTTTTACCACCAAAGCGATGATAGAGCAAACACTCGCATGATCTAACATCAATAAGATGACAGACCAACCACCAAAAGGATAACGGAGCGAACTCACATCGGCTACTACCACCAAAAGGATGATAGAGCAAAACACTCGCACAATATGACATCAACAAGATGACAGACCCACCATCAAAAGGACGATGGAGAAAACTCATACCGACTACTACCACCAAAAGGATGATAGAGCAAACACTCCCACAATCTGACATCAACAAGATGACAGATCCACCACCAAAAGGATGGTGGAGAAAACTCACACGGGGCAGTACCACCAAAGGGATGATAGAGCAAACACTCGTACGATCTGACATCAACGTGATGAAAGACCCACCACCAAAAGGATGACAGAGCGAACTCACACCGGCTACTACCACAAAAAGGATGATAGAGCAAAACACTCGCACAATTTGACATCAATCAGATGACAGACCCAACACCAAGAGGATGATAGATCATACACTCGCATGAACTGACATCAACATGATGACAGACCCACCATTAAAAGAATAATGGGGCAAACTCACACCGGGTACTACCACCAAAGGGATGATTGAGCAAACACTCGCACAATCTGACATCAACAAGATGACAGACCCACCACCAAAAGGATGACGGAGCGAAACTCACCCCGACTACTACCACCAAAAGGATGATGGAGCAAACTCACACCGGCTTCTACCACCAAAGCGATGATAGAGAAAACACTCCCACGATCTAACATCAACGAGATGACAGACCAAC
This sequence comes from Lathyrus sativus, assembly GCA_963859935.3. Taxonomy (NCBI): domain Eukaryota; kingdom Viridiplantae; phylum Streptophyta; class Magnoliopsida; order Fabales; family Fabaceae; genus Lathyrus; species Lathyrus sativus. Next base: position 248,959,438 of record OZ012740.1, on the reverse strand, counting down.
CACCAAAAAGATAACAGAGCGAACTCACATCGGCTACTACCACCAAAAGGATGATAGAGCAAAACACTCGCATAATATGACATCAACAAGATGACAGACCCACCATCAAAAGGACGATGGAGCAAACTCATACCGACTACTACCACCAAAAGGATGATAGAGCAAACACTCCCACAATCTGACATCAACAAGATGACAGATCCACCACCAAAAGGATGATGGAGAAAACTCACACCGGGCAGTACCACCAAAGGGATGATAGAGCAAACACTCGTACGATCTGACATCAACGTGATGAAAGACCCACCACCAAAAGGATGACAGAGCGAACTCACACCGGCTACTACCACAAAAAGGATGATAGAGCAAAACACTCGCACAATTTGACATCAATCAGATGATAGACCCAACACCAAGAGGATGATGGAGAGAACTCACACCGGCCACTACCACCAAAAGAATGATAGATCATACACTCGCATGAACTGACATCAACATGATGACAGACCCACCATTAAAAGAATAATGGGGCAAACTCACACCGGGTACTACCACCAAAGGGATGATTGAGCAAACACTCGCATGATCTGACATCAACATGATGATAGACCAACCACCAAAAGGATGACGGAGCAAACTCACACCGGTTACTACCACCAAAATGATGATAGAGCTAACACTTGCACAATCTGACATCAACAAGATGTCAGACCCACCACCAAAAGGATGACGGAGCGAAACTCACCCCAACTACTACCACCAAAAGGATGATGGAGCAAACTCACACCGGCTTCTACCACCAAAGCGATGATAGAGCAAACACTCGCACGATCTAACATCAACAAGATGACAGACCAACCACCAAAAGGATAACAGAGCGAACTCACATCGGCTACTACCACCAAAAGGATGATAGAGCAAAACACTCGCACAATATGACATCAACAAGATGACAGACCCAGCACCAAAAGGATGATAGAGCAAAACATTCGCACAATATGACATCAACAACATGACAGGCCCACCACCAAAAGGATGATGGAGAAAACTCATTCCGACTACTACCACCAAAAGGATGATAGAGCAAACACTCCCACAATCTGACAACAATATGACAGACCCACCACCAAAAGGATGATGGTGCAAACTCACACGGGGCAGTACCACCAAAGGGATGATAGAGCAAACAATCGTACGATCTGACATCAACATGATGAAAGACCCACCACCAAAAGGATGACAGAGCGAACTCAAACCGGCTACTACCACAAAAAGGATGATAGAGCAAAACACTCGCACAATCCGACATCAATCAGATGACAGACCCAGTACCAAAAGGATGATGGAGTGAACTCACACCGGCTACTACCAACAAAAGAATGATATATCATACACTCACATGAACTGACATCAACAAGATGACACACCCACCATCAAAAGAATGATGGGGCAAACTCACACCGGGTACTACCACCAAAGGGATGATAGAGAAAAGACTCGCACGATCTGCATCAACATGATGATAGACCTACCACCAAAAGGATGACGGAGCAAACTCAAACCGGTTACTTCCACCAAAAGGATGATAGAGCTAACATTCGCACAATCTGACATCAACAAGATGACAGACACACCACCAAAAGGATGACGGAGCGAAACTCACCCCGACTACTACCACCAAAAGGATGATGGAGCAAACTCACACCGGCTTCTACCACCAAAGCGATGATAGAGCAAACACTCGCACGATCTAACATCAACAAGATGACAGACCAACCACCAAAAGGATAACAGAGCGAACTCACATCGGCTACTACCACCAAAAGGATGATAGAACAAAACACTCGCACAATATGACATCCACAAGATGACAGACCCACCACCAAAAGGATGATGGAGCAAACTCATTCCGACTACTACCGCCAAAAGGATGATAGAGCAAACACTCCCACAATCTGACATCAATATGACAGACCCACCACCAAAAGGATGATGGAGCAAACTCACACGGGGCAGTACCACCAAAGGGATGATAGAGCAAACACTCGTACGATCTGACATCAACGTGATGAAAGACCCACCACCAAAAGGATGACAGAGCGAACTCACACCGGCTACTACCACAAAAAGGATGATAGAGCAAAACACTCGCACAATCTGACTTTAATCAGATGACAGACCCAGCACCAAAAGGATGATGGAGAGAACTCACACCGGCTACTACCACCAAAAGAATGATAGATCATACACTCGCATGAACTGACATCAACAAGATGACAGACCCACCATTAAAAGAATAATGGGGCAAACTCACACCGGGTACTACCACCCAAGGGATGATTGAGCAAACACTCGCACGATCTGACATCAACATGATGATAGGTCTACCACCAAAAGGATGACGGAGCAAACTCACACCGGTTACTTCCACTAAAAGGATGATAGAGCTAACACTCGCACAATCTGACTTCAACAAGATGCCAGACCCACCACCAAAAGGATGACGGAGCGAAACTCACCCCGACTACTACCACCAAAAGGATGATGGAGCAAACTCACACCGGCTTCTACCACCAAAGCGATGATAGAGCAAACACTCGCACGATCTAACATCAACAAGATGACAGACCAACCACCATAAGGATAATAGAGCGAACTCACATCGGCTACTACCACCAAAAGGATGATAGAGCAAAACACTTGCATAATATGACATCAACAAGATGACAGACCCACCACCAAAAGGATGATGGAGCAAACTCATTCCGACTACTACAGCCAAATAGGATGATAGAGAAAACACTCCCACAATCTGACATCAACAAGATGACAGACCCACCACCAAAAGGATAATGGAGCAAACTCACACGGGGCAGTACCACCAAAAGGATGATAGAGCAAACACTCATACGATCTGACATCAACGTGATGAAAGACCCACCACCAAAAGGATGACAGAGAGAACTCACACCGGCTACTACCACAAAAAGGATGATAGAGCAAAACACTCGCACAATCTGACATCAATCAGATGACAGACCCAGCACCAAAAGGATGATGGAGAGAACTCACACCGGCTACTACCACCAAAAGAATGATAGATCATACACTCGCATGAACTGACATCAACATGATGACAGACCCACCATTAAAAGAATAATGGGGCAAACTCACACCGGGTACTACCACCAAAGGGATGATTGAGCAAACACTCGCACGATCTGACATCAACATGATGTTAGACCCACCACCAAAAGGATGACGGAGCAAACACACACCGATTACTACCACCAAAATGATGATAGAGCTAACACTCGCACAATCTGACATCAACAAGATGACAGACCCACCACCAAAAGGATGACGGAGCGAAACTCACCCCGACTACTACCACCAAAAGGATGATGGAGCAAACTCACACCGGCTTCTACCACCAAAGTGATGATAGAGCAAACACTCCCACAATCTAACATCAACAAGATGACAGACCAACCACCAAAAGGATAACAGAGCCAACTCACATCGGCTATTACCACCAAAAGGATGATAAAGCAAAACACTCGCAAAACATGACATCAACAAGATGACAGACCCACCACCAAAAGGATGATGGAGCAAACTCATTCCGACTACTACCACCAAAAGGATGATAGAGCAAACACTCCCACAATCCGACATCAATATGACAGACCCACCACCAAAAGGATGATAGAGCAAACTCACACGGGGCAGTACCACCAAAGGGATGATAGAGCAAACACCCGTACGATCTGACTTCAACTTGATGAAAGACCCACCACCAAAAGGATGACAGAGCGAACTCACACCGGCTACTACCATAAAAAGGATGATAGAGCAAAACACTCGCACAATATGACATCAATCAGATGACAGACCCAACACCAAAAGGATGATGGAGTGAACTCACACCGGCTACTACCACCAAAAGAATGATAGATCATACACTCGCATGAACTGACATCAACAAGATGACACACCCACCATCAAAAGAATGATGGGGCAAACTCACACCGGGTACTACCACCTAAGGGATGATAGAGAAAAGACTCGCACGATCTGACATCCACATGATGAAATACCCACCATCAAAAGGATGACAAAGCGAACTCACACCTGCTACTACCACCAAAAGGATGATAGAGCTAACACTCCCACAATCTGACATCAATAAGATGACAGACCGACCACCAAAAGGACGACGGAGAGAAACTTACCCCGACTACTACAACCAAAAGGATGATGGAGCAAACTCACACTAGCTTCTACCACCAAAGCGATGATAGAGCAAACACTCGCACGATCTAACATCAACAAGATGACAGACCAACCACCAAAAGGATAACGGAGGGAACTCACATCGGTTAATAACACCAAAAGGATGATAGAGAAAAACACTCGCACAATATGACATCAACAAGATGATAGACCCACCACCAAAAGGATAATGGAGCAAACTCGTACCGAGTACTACCACCAAAAGGTTGATAGAGCAAACACTCCCACAGTCTGACATCAACAAGATGAAATACCCACCACCAAAAGGATGATGGAGCAAACTCACACGGGGCAGTACCACCAAAGGGATGATAGAGCAAACACCCGTACGATCTGACATCAACGTGATGAAAGACCCACCACCAAAAGGATGATAGAGCAAACTCACATCGGCTACTACCACAAAAAGGATGATAGAGCAAAACACTCGCACAATCTGACATCAATCAGATGAAAGAACCAGCACCAAAAGGATGATGGAGTGAACTCACATCGGCTACTACCACCAAAAGAATGATAGATCATACACTCGCATGAACTGACATCAACAAGATGACACACCCACCATCAAAATAATGATGGGGCAAACTCACACCGGGTACTACCACCAAAGGGATGATAGAGAAAAGACTCGCACGATCTGACATCCACATGATGAAAGACCCATCATCAAAAGGATAACAGAGCGAATTCACACCTGCTACTACCACCAAAAGGATGATAGAGCTAACACTCCCACAATCTGACATCAACAAGATGACAGACCCAGCACCAAAAGGATGACGGAGCGAAACTAACCCCGACTACTACCACCAAAAGGATGATGGAGCAAACTCACACCGGCTTCTACCACCAAAGCAATGATAGAGAAAACACTCGCACGATCTAACATCAACAAGATGACAGACCAACCACCAAAAGAATAACGGAGGAAACTCACATCGGCTACTAACACCAAAAGGATGATAGAGCAAAACACTCGCACAATATGACATCAACAAGATGACAGACCCACCACCAAAAAGATGATGGAGCAAACTCATACCGACTACGACCATCAAAAGGATGATAGAGCAAACACTCCCACAATCTGACATTAACAAGATGACAGACCCTCTACCAAAAGGATGATGGCGCAAACTCACACGGCGCAGTACCACCAAAGGGATGATAGAGCAAACACTCGTACGATCTGACTTTAACGTGATGAAAGACCCACCACCAAAAGGATGACAGAGCGAACTCACACCAGCTACTACCACAAAAAGGATGATAGAGCAAAACACTCGCACAATCTGACATCAATCAGATGATAGCCCCAACACCAAAAAGATGATGGAGTGAAGTCACACCGGCTACTACCAACAAAACAATGATAGATCATACACTCGCATGAACTGACATCAACAAGATGACACACCCACCATCAAAAGAATGATGGGGCAAACTCACACCGGGTACTACCACCTAAGGGATGATAGAGAAAAGGCTCGCACGATCTGACATCCACATGATGAAAGACCCACCATCTAAAGGATTACAGAGAGAACTCACACCTGCTACTACCACCAAAAGGATGATAGAGCTAACACTCCCACAATCTGACATCAACAAGATGACAGACCCACCACCAAAAGGATGACGGAGCGAAACTCACCCCGACTACTACCACCAAAAGGATGATGGAGCAAACTCACACGGGGCAGTACAACTAAAGGGATGATAGAGAAAACACTCGTACGATCTGACATCAACGTGATGAAAGACCCACCAGCAAAAGGATGACATAGCGAACTCACACTGGCTACTACCACAAAAAGGATGATAGAGCAAAACACTCGCACAATCTGACATCAATCAGATGATAGCCCCAACACCAAAAAGATGATGGAGTGAAGTCACACCGGCTACTACCAACAAAACAATGATAGATCATACACTCGCATGAACTGACATCAACAAGATGACACACCCACCATCAAAAGAATGATGGGGCAAACTCACACCGGGTACTACCACCTAAGGGATGATAGAGAAAAGACTCGCACGATCTGACATCCACATGATGAAATACCCACCATCAAAAGGATGACAAAGCGAACTCACACCTGCTACTACCACCAAAAGGATGATAGAGCTAACACTCCAACAATCTGACATCAATAAGATGACAGACCGACCACCAAAAGGACGACGGAGAGAAACTTACCCCGACTACTACAACCAAAAGGATGATGGAGCAAACTCACACTAGCTTCTACCACCAAAGCGATGATAGAGCAAACACTCGCACGATCTAACATCAACAAGATGACAGACCAACCACCAAAAGGATAACGGAGGGAACTCACATCGGTTAATAACACCAAAAGGATGATAGAGAAAAACACTCGCACAATATGACATCAACAAGATGATAGACCCACCACCAAAAGGATGATGGAGCAAACTCGTACCGAGTACTACCACCAAAAGGTTGATAGAGCAAACACTCCCACAATCTGACATCAACAAGATGAAATACCCACCACCAAAAGGATGATGGAGCAAACTCACACGGGGCAGTACCACCAAAGGGATGATAGAGCAAACACCCGTACGATCTGACATCAACGTGATGAAAGACCCACCACCAAAAGGATGATAGAGCGAACTCACATCGGCTACTACCACAAAAAGGATGATAGAGCAAAACACTCGCACAATCTGACATCAATCAGATGAAAGACCCAGCACCAAAAGGATGATGGAGTGAACTCACATCGGCTACTACCACCAAAAGAATGATAGATCATACACTCGCATGAACTGACATCAACAAGATGACACACCCACCATCAAAATAATGATGGGGCAAACTCACACCGGGTACTACCACCAAAGGGATGATAGAGAAAAGACTCGCACGATCTGACATCCACATGATGAAAGACCCATCATCAAAAGGATAACAGAGCGAATTCACACCTGCTACTACCACCAAAAGGATGATAGAGCTAACACTCCCACAATCTGACATCAACAAGATGACAGACCCAGCACCAAAAGGATGACGGAGCGAAACTAACCCCGACTACTACCACCAAAAGGATGATGGAGCAAACTCACACCGGCTTCTACCACCAAAGCAATGATAGAGCAAACACTCGCACGATCTAACATCAACAAGATGACAGACCAACCACCAAAAGAATAACGGAGGAAACTCACATCGGCTACTAACACCAAAAGGATGATAGAGCAAAACACTCGCACAATATGACATCAACAAGATGACAGACCCACCACCAAAAAGATGATGGAGCAAACTCATACCGACTACGACCATCAAAAGGATGATAGAGCAAACACTCCCACAATCTGACATTAACAAGATGACAGACCCTCTACCAAAAGGATGATGGCGCAAACTCACACGGCGCAGTACCACCAAAGGGATGATAGAGCAAACACTCGTACGATCTGACTTTAACGTGATGAAAGACCCACCACCAAAAGGATGACAGAGCGAACTCACACCAGCTACTACCACAAAAAGGATGATAGAGCAAAACACTCGCACAATCTGACATCAATCAGATGATAGCCCCAACACCAAAAAGATGATGGAGTGAAGTCACACCGGCTACTACCAACAAAACAATGATAGATCATACATTCGCATGAACTGACATCAACAAGATGACACACCCACCATCAAAAGAATGATGGGGCAAACTCACACCGGGTACTACCACCTAAGGGATGATAGAGAAAAGGCTCGCACGATCTGACATCCACATGATGAAAGACCCACCATCTAAAGGATTACAGAGAGAACTCACACCTGCTACTACCACCAAAAGGATGATAGAGCTAACACTCCCACAATCTGACATCAACAAGATGACAGACCCACCACCAAAAGGATGACGGAGCGAAACTCACCCCGACTACTACCACCAAAAGGATGATGGAGCAAACTCACACGGGGCAGTACAACTAAAGGGATGATAGAGCAAACACTCGTACGATCTGACATCAACGTGATGAAAGACCCACCAGCAAAAGGATGACATAGCGAACTCACACTGGCTACTACCACAAAAAGGATGATAGAGCAAAACACTCGCACAATCTGACATCAATCAGATGATAGCCCCAACACCAAAAAGATGATGGAGTGAAGTCACACCGGCTACTACCAACAAAACAATGATAGATCATACACTCGCATGAACTGACATCAACAAGATGACACACCCACCATCAAAAGAATGATGGGGCAAACTCACACCGGGTACTACCACCTAAGGGATGATAGAGAAAAGACTCGCACGATCTGACATCCACATGATGAAATACCCACCATCAAAAGGATGACAAAGCGAACTCACACCTGCTACTACCACCAAAAGGATGATAGAGCTAACACTCCAACAATCTGACATCAATAAGATGACAGACCGACCACCAAAAGGACGACGGAGAGAAACTTACCCCGACTACTACAACCAAAAGGATGATGGAGCAAACTCACACTAGCTTCTACCACCAAAGCGATGATAGAGCAAACACTCGCACGATCTAACATCAACAAGATGACAGACCAACCACCAAAAGGATAACGGAGGGAACTCACATCGGTTAATAACACCAAAAGGATGATAGAGAAAAACACTCGCACAATATGACATCAACAAGATGATAGACCCACCACCAAAAGGATGATGGAGCAAACTCGTACCGAGTACTACCACCAAAAGGTTGATAGAGCAAACACTCCCACAATCTGACATCAACAAGATGAAATACCCACCACCAAAAGGATGATGGAGCAAACTCACACGGGGCAGTACCACCAAAGGGATGATAGAGCAAACACCCGTACGATCTGACATCAACGTGATGAAAGACCCACCACCAAAAGGATGATAGAGCGAACTCACATCGGCTACTACCACAAAAAGGATGATAGAGCAAAACACTCGCACAATCTGACATCAATCAGATGAAAGACCCAGCACCAAAAGGATGATGGAGTGAACTCACATCGGCTACTACCACCAAAAGAATGATAGATCATACACTCGCATGAACTGACATCAACAAGATGACACACCCACCATCAAAATAATGATGGGGCAAACTCACACCGGGTACTACCACCAAAGGGATGATAGAGAAAAGACTCGCACGATCTGACATCCACATGATGAAAGACCCATCATCAAAAGGATAACAGAGCGAATTCACACCTGCTACTACCACCAAAAGGATGATAGAGCTAACACTCCCACAATCTGACATCAACAAGATGACAGACCCAGCACCAAAAGGATGACGGAGCGAAACTAACCCCGACTACTACCACCAAAAGGATGATGGAGCAAACTCACACCGGCTTCTACCACCAAAGCAATGATAGAGCAAACACTCGCACGATCTAACATCAACAAGATGACAGACCAACCACCAAAAGAATAACGGAGGAAACTCACATCGGCTACTAACACCAAAAGGATGATAGAGCAAAACACTCGCACAATATGACATCAACAAGATGACAGACCCACCACCAAAAAGATGATGGAGCAAACTCATACCGACTACGACCATCAAAAGGATGATAGAGCAAACACTCCCACAATCTGACATTAACAAGATGACAGACCCTCTACCAAAAGGATGATGGCGCAAACTCACACGGCGCAGTACCACCAAAGGGATGATAGAGCAAACACTCGTACGATCTGACTTTAACGTGATGAAAGACCCACCACCAAAAGGATGACAGAGCGAACTCACACCAGCTACTACCACAAAAAGGATGATAGAGCAAAACACTCGCACAATCTGACATCAATCAGATGATAGCCCCAACACCAAAAAGATGATGGAGTGAAGTCACACCGGCTACTACCAACAAAACAATGATAGATCATACACTCGCATGAACTGACATCAACAAGATGACACACCCACCATCAAAAGAATGATGGGGAAAACTCACACCGGGTACTACCACCTAAGGGATGATAGAGAAAAGGCTCGCACGATCTGACATCCACATGATGAAAGACCCACCATCTAAAGGATTACAGAGAGAACTCACACCTGCTACTACCACCAAAAGGATGATAGAGCTAACACTCCCACAATCTGACATCAACAAGATGACAGACCCACCACCAAAAGGATGACGGAGCGAAACTCACCCCGACTACTACCACCAAAAGGATGATGGAGCAAACTCACACGGGGCAGTACAACTAAAGGGATGATAGAGCAAACACTCGTACGATCTGACATCAACGTGATGAAAGACCCACCAGCAAAAGGATGACATAGTGAACTCACACTGGCTACTACCACAAAAAGGATGATAGAGCAAAACACTCGCACAATCTGACATCAATCAGATGATAGCCCCAACACCAAAAAGATGATGGAGTGAAGTCACACCGGCTACTACCAACAAAACAATGATAGATCATACACTCGCATGAACTGACATCAACAAGATGACACACCCACCATCAAAAGAATGATGGGGAAAACTCACACCGGGTACTACCACCTAAGGGATGATAGAGAAAAGGCTCGCACGATCTGACATCCACATGATCAAAGACCCACCATCTAAAGGATTACAGAGAGAACTCACACCTGCTACTACCACCAAAAGGATGATAGAGCTAACACTCCCACAATCTGACATCAACAAGATGACAGACCCACCACCAAAAGGATGACGGAGCGAAACTCACCCCGACTACTACCACCAAAAGGATGATGGAGCAAACTCACACGGGGCAGTACAACTAAAGGGATGATAGAGCAAACACTCGTACGATCTGACATCAACGTGATGAAAGACCCACCAGCAAAAGGATGACATAGCGAACTCACACTGGCTACTACCACAAAAAGGATGATAGAGCAAAACACTCGCACAATCTGACATTAATCAGATGACAGACCCAACACCAAAAGTATGATGGAGTGAACTCACACCGGCTACTACCACCAAAAGAATGATAGATCATACACTCGCATGAACTGACATCAACAAGATGTCACACCCACCATCAAAAGAATGATGGGGCAAACTCACACCGGGTACTACCACCAAAGGGATGATAGAGAAAAGACTCGCACGATCTGACATCCACATGATGAAAGACCCACTATCAAAAGGATGACAGAGCGAATTCACACTTGCTACTACCACCAAAAGGATGATAGAGCTAACACTCCCACAATCTGACATCAACAAGATGACAGACCCACCACCAAAAGGATGACGGAGCGAAACTCACCCCGATTACTACCACCAAAAGGATGATCGAGCAAACTCACACCGGCTTCTACCACCAAAGAGATGATAGAGCAAACACTCGCACGATCTAACATCAACAAGATGACAGACCAACCACGAAAAGGATAATGGAGCGAACTCACATCGGCTACTAACACCAAAAGGATGATAGAGCAAAACACTCGCACAATATGACATCAACAAGATGACAGACCCACCACCAAAAGGATGATGGAGCAAACTCATACCGACTACTACCACCAAAAGGATGATAGAGCAAACACTCCCACAATCTGACATCAAAAAGATGACATACCCACCACCAAAAGGATGATGGAGCAAACTCACACCGGGCAGTACCACCAAAGGGATGATAGAGCAAACACTCATACGATCTGACATCAACGTGATGAAAGACCCACCACCAAAAGGATGACAGAGTGAACTCACACCGGCTACTACCACAAAAAGGATGATAGAGCAAAACACTCGCACAATCTGACATCAATCAGATGACAGACCCAGCACCAAAAGGATGATGGAGAGAACTCACACCAGCTACTACCACCAAAAGAATGATAGATCATACACTCGCATGAACTGACATCAAAATGATGACAGACCCACCATTAAAAGAATAATGGGGTAAACTCACATCGGGTACTACCACCAAAGGGATGATTGAGCAAACACTCGCACGATCTGACATCAACATGATGATAGACCCACCACCAAAAGGATGACGTGTTAGACTATGGCACGAATCTAGAAGGGGGGGTTGAATAGATCCCCAATTAAAATTTGAGTCGGAGCTACAAATTTAAAATTGGTTTTAAAAATGTTTTAAGTGCGGAAGCGGCCGAGGAAAAATATAGTCTAAAACGAACGGTTATTGGAAAACCGGATATGCGTAAGCCTATGGATTTATGACAATTCGGAAAAATAGAATCACAACACAAACTATGCTTATCAATTATTTACTTCAATTGCAAGGTTACCTAGTTCCAATGATCCAAAATTAACCCAAAACAAGATACACAAGTTAGGTAATTTTGGTTCAAGCAATATGTCAAACACTTGGTGTGCAAAGACACTCCAAGTGATGTTTATGTTGAGTAAGTGATTTCAATGAGCCTAGTACAACGTTTTGTTGTACGTTAGAGTTTAAAACAATGTTTTAATCTCTTACTCAATTTATATCACAGTTTTGACATAAGAGCTTACACAAAAATTACTTAGTTGAGCGGTAACGAAAGTGCTGAAAATAAAGAAGACAAGTAATTTGGTGAGGCAGTTCCCCCGTCGTCCTCGCTTCGGGGTACGTCTGCCCTCAATTCAAAAACTAGAATTGAGATATATTGAATAGATATCACCTGTTTGAATGAACAGTTTATACAAGGATTGAGCAGCAAAATTACAACAAAAATCTCAATGTGTTGAAAGTTGCCTTCACTCCTTGCCCCTTGATTCAAGCTGAATCAAGTTCTTCGATTTGTGTTGATGGACCTCCGACTCCAGCCACCTTATTGAAGAACACGTTGTTGTTCAAACCTTTGGCTCCGGCTGATCCCAACAGCACCAAATCGAACCCGAGACCTTCCCTTCAAAGTCACCGAATCAGCTACTAGACTTGTGAAGACCACCTCTTCACAATCACCTTTGCTCGATTGATAGTTGATGAAGAATCTCGTCCAAAAACCCCCAAAATCATAACCAATCTTGGAGGGCAAAACCCCAATGGTTTTATTCAAGAAAGAACCTGTCGCAATCTTCAACCCGAGCTTGATTCTCCAATCTAAGCCTCGAACCTTATCGCCTTGAATCTCTCACAAATGCATTTCAAAAATGATTGTGTGTAATTGAAATGTTGTGAGAGGTTGAAGATGAAGATGATGAATCTTGGACACCTATTTCACTCCTTCTTGTTTTTGAACACATGAATCAAAAGAATATCAAATGTTGTTAGACACAAGTGTTTAAGCAAGTATATATAGAGCCCACAAAATTCAGAACACAGCAGTATTTCAAATATGAGAGGGAACAAAGTTAAAAACAGTTTTTCCGTGCGAGCGGTCGACCATAACAGGTCTATGCGTCGACGCATGGCCTGTGATGTTTTTAATTTCTGGAAATTTCATCAGTATGCGTCGACCATACAGTCGGCGTGCGCTGACCCGTTGGAATTCTTTTCCTTTGTGCGCCGACCCTATGGTCGACCAAAGCTTTCATGCGTTGACCCGCTGGAAAATTATCCTTTCATGCGCTGACCCAATGGTCGACGCATGTTTTGTGCGCTGACAGTCCTTCCCTTGTTTTTGATGGATACGTCGACCCTTTGGTCGACCCATGTCATGTAATCCTGCAAAATATTGTTAGTTTGAGGTTTCTCATGCCTTTAGTCATGATTGCAGTTAGTCAACTCAATGTATATTTCTTTAAGACACATTAAGATAAGAAAAAGGATAATATGCTGAGAGATATGTTGCATCTGGTTAGTGAATCTGGAACTCGTACTTTCCAGTCTATCCTGGGAATTTGTCATCATCGAAACCTGCATTTATCAATGTCTTGCAGCTATGTGTGATATGTGGCGACTTGCCTCCACAATCTCCCCCTTTTTGATGATGACAACCTGTATACATTTAAAAACACCAAAATATGCAACATATACACACGCACACAAGAATAAACAAGCTCCCCCTTTCTTTTGCATTGTGAGGCTGTACTATCCTGAACTATTGGCTTTGGTGTTTGCTTGCAATATTGTCTTCTCCCCCTTTGACACCATCAAAAAGAGAAGAGGAACGCATCAAATAACATAGTACAGACAATAGGTGATAGTTGATTACCAAACTTCACACACAAGCATGATAATGAACAAAATACTGGAATTAATAGATAATGACGAACACATGTAATTAAAGTTCAGGCACAGAGAATACAAAACAAATGAAAAGTACACAGACTAAATCATATAAGCAAATATGAAATATGCAGCTATGAATCTAATAACCACGCCCCCGTCCTCGTCCTCTCCCTCGATATGGAGCATCTGGATTTTGGTAGGGATCCGAGAAGTTCAAAAAGGCCTCGACGGACATGTTGAGATGACTAATAGCATTGGTGATTTCCCAATCTTTCCGCCCATGAGATTCAACCAGAGAGTCAATACGGGCGTCCATCCGAGTAGAGAAAGAATTGAACCTTTCATTTTGGGCATGAAGGTCAGCTCTAATTTGCTGCATATGAGTGTCTTGACGCCTTATGAAGTTTTGTTGTTCTAATTGCATTGACTGCATCATAGTAATGACTTCGGAGTTATCTGAAGGCGCAGGAGGTGATGAGTGCTCAGAGGGTTGGTAGTCTTGAGGGTAGCCGTGATATGGGTCATAGAATCTACCCAAGGTAGTCCAGCCTGTATATTGCCAATCGCCCCAACCTTGATTTGTAGAATTGCCTTCTTGGTCTTCTGATTGATATGAGTAGTCGTATCATGGACTGGAGATTGATGATAATCTTGAGTCTCATAGATAGGTTCGGGGATCTCTGCATCTGTGTTGTCTGCTGCATCGTCTTCTTCACTTTCCTCTTCACTTTCTTCATTACCTTGTTCGTCGCTTTCTTCTTCACCCTGCTCTTCACTTTCTTCTTCATCAGAATCGTTATCAGGAACCGGAGGGATATTAGCCCGTCGGACAAATCTGTACGAACGACGTTCAGCACACCAAAAGTACCCCATCATTGCAAGGGTTTTGGTGCTAAATTCTTTATCTGGGGAAACTGATACACACGGAAATGTTGGATACACAACATTCGCAGCAGCAAGGATTTCTGAAATAAATGACCCATAGGCTAAAGCAGTGCCTCTACTTGAGTCTCTCAGAGCAAACATCCTGCTACCAATATAGTAAGGCCAATTTATTTTTATCCTGTTTTGCAGAATGTAGATAAGATGTACCTCAGCTTGTTCTACACGCGACAGACCACCTTTCTTCGGTCGTAGAATACGAGCGACAATCCATTGAAGAATGCGTTCCCCTGTGTTTAGTTTACCGGCAGTGACTGATCGAGGAAAAGCATCGCTGTTGACAATTGCCTCTGGATACGTTCGTTTGAGCTTTCCATTTAGAGCCCTCTTATATTCATAACCCGGCACCGTACGAGTATCAGTTACCTCATGGAGAGGGGGTGCATCAGCATCAACAGTCATATCAAAATATTTATTCCATACTTCAGAATTGATATTGACTAGTCTATTTCCTACAGTTGTGTGAAAGTGTTGGTCATGAAAGTTACCTCTAATATTTGTGTAGAACACTCTGACCAGATCTTCACTGTACTTTGTATTACACTCCAGGAAGTTTACGAACCCTTGAAAGTCTAATAGGGACAGAAGCCGAGTGAGATGCAAGCGCTCACTTGTTGCATGGTAGAAGGCATGTTGTGGAACTATGGCCCTCTTGCTGGGACTTTTGTGAAAGTTTTCAACCGCAGGAGGGTGAACAAGCGAGACAACAGTTACCGGAACTGAAGCAGAGGATGAAGATGCTCTTGATCGCTTACCGGTAGTTTTGCGAAGAGAGGAAGCCATTGATGAAGAGTTTTGGAGAGTTGGAAGAGAAACTTTGAAGAGGAATAATGGTTTAGGAGTAATGTTGGAGAAGAGGAATGCTTGGGTCTTTAATAGATGAAGAAGTTAGGGTTTTTGGGAAGAGGGAGAAGACAAGGAGACAATATAGGATACTAGATGCAATTTACAAGAAAAAATGTCATGTCAAAGTATTACAACACATTTAATGCAGGGAAGAGGGAAAGTGGAACGGATTTCAAACCAGAAAATTTCTGGGTTTTTAAGCGAGCCGTCGACCATAGCCCTGCATGCGTCGACGCATACTGTTCAGTTTTTGATAATTTTGAAAAAGTTACAGCATGCGTCGACCATTGTCCTGTTTAGGTCGACTCAAGCTTTCAAAAACTCAAAATTTTCAATTTTCAAGCTATGCAACATGTCACACTTGCTTATTGCTCATGGCTATGCATTTTTTCACAATATGGCCTGCATTCAACATACATAGTATCAATCAGCAACAGTCATATTCATATATAAGTACCCTGATTGTATAACGATATAGATGTTTTCAAGTCATGAATGTTAAGAGAGAAGAAAGAGAAGGAGAAAGGAGCAGTATCACCTTTATACGAACTACTATAGTTAATCACTGATTTGTACTTGTAATAAACTCACAGCGATAGTTAGTGGTACAAAACATAGTTGTTAGTGGTACAAAACATAGTTGTTAGTGGTACAAAAACATAGTTGTTTAACCCCGATCAGAAATATCGAGAATACCAAGCTCTCGACGGATATGAAAGACGGGCTCATTGGCTAGCGGCTTTGTGAAAATGTCCGCTAGTTGGTTTTTAGTATCGACGTGCTCAAAGACAACGTCACCCTTCTCTACATGGTCCCTAAGAAAATGGTGTCAAATTTCTATGTGTTTAGTACGCGAGTGTAACACTGGATTCTTGGTAAGATTTATAGCACTGGTGTTGTCACACAATATTGGAATACATTCTAGTTTCAAATTAAAGTCCAATAGTTGTTGTTTAAGCCATAAGACTTGCGCACAACAACTACCGGCGGCTACGTATTCCGCTTCGGCAGTTGACAAAGCAACAGACACTTGTTTCTTGCTGTGCCAACTAACCAGAGAGTTTGAAAATAGGTGACATGTGCCACTGGTGCTTTTCCTATCTGATTTACAACCGGCAAAATCAGAATCAGAGAAGCCCACCAAAGAACAATCATTACCTTTAGAATACCACAATCCATACTTCGGAGTACCAGATAGGTATCGAAGTATGCGTTTGACAGATTTTAGGTGGGATTCCTTAGGACATGATTGATATCTAGCGCACATACACACGCTAAACATAATATCGGGACGCGAAGCAGTAAGATATAGAAGCGAGCCAATCATACCTCTGTACCTTTTTACCTCAACATCTTTGCCACTTTCATCTTTACTCATGTTTGCACAAGTTGGCATAGGGGTGTCTATGGCTTTTTCATTTGCCATGTCAAATCTCTTGAGAAGATCCAAACAATATTTTGTTTGGCTCACGAATGTTCCTTCCTTCAGTTGCTTGATTTGTAACCCGAGAAAATATGTGAGTTCACCCATCATACTCATCTCGAATTCACCCTGCATAAGCTTAGCAAACTCTCTTACGAGATTCATGTTAGTGGATCCAAATATGATATCGTCAACATAAATTTGAACAAGAATTAATTGTTTTCCTTGACGTTTAATGAAGAGAGTAGTATCAACCTTTCCTCTTGAGTAGCCTTGATCAAGTAAGAATTTGCTTAGTCTCTCATACCAAGCTCTAGGAGCTTGTTTAAGACCGTACAAAGCTCTTTTCAGTTTATAGACATGATCAGGATACTCATGAGACTCAAAACCAGGTGGTTGAGCAACATAGACTTCTTCATTTATAAATCCGTTAAGGAAAGCACTTTTGACGTCCATTAGAAATAACTTAAAATCTTTCGCACAAGCGAAAGCAAGTAAAAGGCGTATAGCCTCGAGTCGGGCAACCGGCGCATAAGTTTCCTCATAGTCGATGCCTTCCTCTTGGTTATACCCTTGCGCGACTAAACGCGCTTTGTTACGAGTTATTACTCCGTTCTCGTCCAGTTTATTTCTAAACACCCATCGGGTGCCGATTACTCGATGACCTCGTGGAGGTGGGACAAGGTCCCAAACTTCATTTCTAGTAAATTGATTCAGTTCCTCCTGCATTGACAAATACCAATGTTCATCGAGTAGGGCTTCCTTAGGATTTTTAGGTTCCATTTGTGACACGAAAGCGAAGTAATAACAGAAATTACTTAGCTTAGCACGAGTTGTTACACCCTTTGTGATGTCTCCAATAATGTTTTCAATAGGATGGTCTTTAGATGACTTCCATTCATGAGGAAGATCGTCGTTTGAAAGCGGATGAACTTCCTCTGTTGCATCACGGTGTGCATCCTTATCCTCCTCAACTTTGGCTTTGTCAGGTTGATCAATCCCTATCTCGCCACTTTTGAGTATGTCTTCAGTGGATGTACCTGCACCATGAACAACACTATCCTTTCCGACATTTCTCGGGTAGGACTCATCAAAGGTAACATGCACAGACTCTTCTACAGCAAGTAAACATTTATTATATATTCTATATGCTTTAATCGAGTGAGAGTATCCGAGAAATATACCTTCATCGACTTTGGAATCAAATTTGCCCAAGTTTTCCTTTCCATTGTTTAATATAAAACATTTACATCCAAACACGTACAAGTGAGAGACATTTGGCTTTCGCCCTTTTAAGAGTTTGTGCGGTGTTTTGTTTAGAATGGGGCGAATAAGTACCCTATTCAAAACATAGCATGCCGTACTAATGGCGTCGGCCCAAAAATATTTAGGTAAACCACTTTCATTAATCATTGTTCTTCCCAATTCTTCTAAAATACGGTTTTTGCGCTCCACAACCCCGTTTTGTTGAGGAGTGCGTGGAGCGGAGAAGTTATGATCAATACCATGGTTACCGCAATATTCTTCAAACAAATGATTTTCAAACTTACCTCCATGATCGCTCCTTATGGACACTATGTTTGTATTTAACTTGTTTTGGGAAAGCTTAGCAAACTTTTCAAAAGCGGCGAATGTATCACTTTTACTTACTAAGAAGATGGTCCAACAAAACCTAGAAAAGTCGTCCACTATTACGAACCCGTAATAGTTTCCTCCTAGACTTTTGATCCTAGACGGCCCAAAAAAGTCCATGTGTAGAAGTTCAAGAGGTCTCGTTGTTGAAATTATCTTTTTGGATTTAAATGAGATCCTCGTTTGCTTCCCTTTTTGACAAGCATCACAAAGGTGATCCTTGGTGAACTTTATTTTGGGAAGTCCTAAGACTAGGTCTTTTGAGACTACCTTATTGAGTAAGTCAAAATTAACATGCGCTAAACGCCTATGCCATAGCCATGAGTCTTCACTCATAGTTATGAGGCATTTGTCGCTTGTTAATGATACTTCATTTAAGTCAAGCATATATACATTGTTTACTCTAAAACCATTAAACATATTCTTCTTATCATTTTCATGCACAATTTTGCAACAATCTTTTGAAAAGGATACATTGTATCCTTTGTCGCATAGTTGGCTAATGCTAAGCAGATTATGTTTAAGGTTTTTGAAAAGCAATACATCGGAAATCATAGTAGAGGCGGGATTACCTACACTACCTTTACCTAGTATTGCTCCGCGGTTGTTATCACCATAAGTTACATACCCTTTCTTCTTAGCCACAAAGTCTATGAATAAGGATATGTCTCCAGACATGTGTCTTGAGCACCCACTATCGAGAACCCATCTTCTCTCGATGGTCTCGACACATTTCACCTGTCAAAACATAATTAGCACAAGGAGGTACCCAATGGCATATTGGGTCCTAATAGGTTAGCGACAAAATGGTTGCGTTTGGGCAACCATTGGTAGATGCCTTTAGGAACAAGAAATCTTCTAAAACGGCATTTACCAATGGAGTGGCCTTTCCTGCAACAGTATAAGCAAGCAAAATCAACTTTAGAGACACTTTCACTTGCTTGATCCCTAATTACATATGCATATTTTTGGTATGGGTTAATCATACTTTTTCTAAAATCCTTTTTATCAATAGCAAATGTAACTTTAGGCTCAAGTGCCTTGTTTAATTTGGCCTTGAGGTGTCTAACCTCACCTTGCCAAATATGACAAGTGCCACACCCGAAGTTGAAAGGGTTTCTATCGTCTTTACAATCCGATTCATTGCCTTTCACAATGGAAGCCTTTAGGTCCTCTAATTTCTTT
Organism: Lathyrus sativus; assembly: GCA_963859935.3. Lineage (NCBI taxonomy): Eukaryota > Viridiplantae > Streptophyta > Magnoliopsida > Fabales > Fabaceae > Lathyrus > Lathyrus sativus. The sequence continues at coordinate 248,938,948 of OZ012740.1, read as the reverse complement.
TCGAACTCTTTAACCTTATGCTCTAAATACGTAAAGATTTTCTTATTAGAAGCAAGTTTCTTGAAGGCTTCAACTGCTTCATTATGTAAGGCATGAAATGCGGCTAGTAATTCTGAATGCGACATATTTGAGGACTTATCATATTTAGAGTGACGTACCTGTTTTTTCTTATTTTTTTGATTGGCGGAGAGGCATAAATTCACGAAATCTTCTTCATCACTAGAACTTTCATCAGAGGAGGAAGAGTCGCTGTCACTTTCCCATGCTATGTACGCTCTTATAGGCTTTGATGATTTCTTGTGTGATTTTGATGATTCCTTGTCCTTTCCCTTTTTATTCATTGGACAGTCCGGTTTGTAGTGACCGGGCTTTCCACACTTGTAGCACGTCCCTCTAGTCTTTTTACCTTTCGAGTCATCATCCTTGGAGTGTCTTGATTCTTTCCGGAAGTTTACCAAGTTCTTCTCGGAATGTTGTATGCCGTTCTTTCTCACGTAACGGTTATACCGTTTAACAAACAACCCCATATCTTCGCTTGTGTCTTCTTCTTCTTCTTCGTCGCTCGAGGAATAATCATTTTGCTCTTTTGCTTGAGACATAGAGGAGGATGTCTTGAGAGCTATCGATTTCTTTTCACTCACCTTCGCTTTGTCTTTCTTTTCCATCTTTTCGTGTTGGTCTAAGCTCAAGAGTACGTGTTCATTTGCCAAACAATGTTGTTAAATCTAATAAGGTAAGATCATGTGTTTCAAAAGGATGATAGAGCAAAACACTCGCACAATATGACATCAACAAGATGACAGACCCACCACCAAAAGGATGATGGAGCAAACTCATACCGACTACTACCACCAAAAGGATGATAGAGCAAACACTCCCACAATCTGACATCAAAAAGATGACATACCCACCACCAAAAGGATGATGGAGCAAACTCACACCGGGCACTACCACCAAAGGGATGATAGAGCAAACACTCGTACGATCTGACATCAACGTGATGAAAGACCCACCACCAAAAGGATGACAGAGCGAACTCACACCGGCTACTACCACAAAAAGGATGATAGAGCAAAACACTCGCACAATCTGACATCAATCAGATGACAGACCCAACACCAAAAGGATGATGAAGAGAACTCACACCGGCTACTACCACCAAAAGAATGATAGATCATACACTCGTATGAACTGACATCAACATGATGACAGACCCACCATTAAAACAATAATGGGGCAAACTCACACCGGGTACTACCACCAAAGGGATGATTGAGCAAACACTCGCACGATCTGACATCAACATGATGATAGACCCACCACCAAAAGGATGACGTGTTAGACTATGGCACGGATCTAGAAGGGGGGGTTGAATAGATCCCTAATTAAAATTTGAGTCGGCGCTACCAATTTAAAATTGGTTTTAAAAATGTTTTAAGTGCGGAAGCGGCCGAGGAAAAATATAGTTTAAAACGAACGGTTATTGGAAAACCAGATATGCGTAAGCCTATGGATTTATGATAATTCGGAAAAATAGAATGACAAGACAAACTATGCTTATCAATTATTTACTTCAATTGCAAGGTTACCTAGTTCCAATGATCCAAAATTAACCCAAAACAAGATACACAAGTAAGGTAATTTTGGTTCAAGCAATATGTCAAACACTTGGTGTGCAAACACACTCCAAGTGATGTTTATGTTGAGTAAGTGATTTCAATGAGCCTAGTACAACGTTTTGTTGTACGTTAGAGTTTAAAACAATGTTTTAATCTCTTACTCAATTTATATCACAGTTTTGACATAAGAGCTTACACAAAAATTACTTAGTTGAGCGGTAACGAAAGTGCTGAAAATAAATAAGACAAGTAATTTGGTGAGGCAGTTCCCCCGTCGTCCTCGCTTCGGGGTACGTCTGCCCTCAATTCAAAAACTAGAATTGAGATATATTGAATAGATATCACCTGTTTGAATGAACAGTTTATACAAGGATTGAGCAGCAAAATTACAACAAAAATCTCAATGTGTTGAAAGTTGCCTTCACTCCTTGCCCCTTGATTCAAGCTGAATCAAGTTCTTCGATTTGTATTTATGGACCTCCGACTCCAGCCACCTTATTGAAGAACGCGTTGTTGTTCAAACCTTTGGCTCCGGCTGATCCCAACAGCACCAAATCGAACCCGAGACCTTCCCTTCAAAGTCACCAAATCAGCTACTAGACTTGTGAAGACCACCTCTTCACAATCACCTTCGCTCGATTGATAGTTGATGAAGAATCTCGTCCAAAAACCCCCAAAATCAGAACCAATCTTGGAGGGAAAAACCCCAATGGTTTTATTCAAGAAAGAACCTGTCGCAATCTTCAACCCGAGCTTGATTCTCCAATCTAAGCCTCGAACCTTATCTCCTTGAATCTCTCACAAATGCATTTCAAAAATGATTGTGTGTAATTGAAATGTTGTGAGAGGTTGAAGATGAAGATGATGAATCTTGGACACCTATTTCACTCCTTCTTGTTTTTGAACATATGAATCAAAAGAATATCAAATGTTGTTAGACACAAGTGTTTAAGCAAGTATATATAGATCCCAAAAAATTCAGAACACAACAGTATTTCAAATATGAGAGGGAACAAAGTTAAAACCAGTTTTTGCGCGTGAGCGGTCGACCATAAAAGGTCTATGCGTCGACGCATGGCCTGTGATGTTTTGAATTTCTTAAAATTTCATCAGTATGCGTCGACCATACAGTCGGCGTGCGCTGACCCGTTGGAATTCTTTTCCTTTGTGCGCCGACCCTATGGTCGACCAAAGCTTTCATGCGTTGACCCGCTGGAAAATTATCCTTTCATGCGCTGACCCAATGGTCGACGCATGTTTTGTGCGCTGACAATCCTTCCCTTGTTTTTGATGGATACGTTGACCCTTTGGTCGACCCATGTCTTGTAATCCTGCAAAATATTGTTAGTTTGAGGTTTCTCATGCCTTTAGTCATGATTGCAGTTAGTCAACTCAATGTATATTTCTTTAAGACACATTAAGATAAGAAAAAGGATAATATGCTGAGAGATATGTTGCATCTGGTTAGTGAATCTGGAACTCGTACTTTCCAGTCTATCCAGGGAATTTGTCATCATGGAAACCTGCATTTATCAATGTCTTGCAGCTATGTGTGATATGTGGCGACTTGCCTCCACATGACGGAGCAAACTCACACCGGTTACTACCACCAAAAGGATGATAGAGCTAACACTCGCATAATCTCACATCAACAAGATGACAGACCCACCACCAAAAGGATGACGGAGCGAAACTCACCCCGACTACTACCACTAAAAGGATGATGGAGGAAACTCACACCGGTTTCTACCACCAAAGCAATGATAGAGCAAACACCCGCACGATCTAACATCAATAAGATGACAGACCAACCACCAAAAGGATAACAGAGCAAACTCACATCGGCTACTAACACCAAAAGGATGATAGAGCAAAACACTCGCACAATATGACATCAACAAGATGACAGACCCACCACCAAAAGGATGATGGAGCAAAATCATACCGACTACTACCACCAAAAGGATGATAGAGCAAACACTCCCACAATTTGACATCAACAAGATGATAGACCCACCACCAAAAGGATGATTTAGCAAACTCACACCGGAAGTACAACCAAAGGGATGATAGAGCAAACACTCGTACGATCTGACATCAACGTGATGAAAGACCCACCACCAAAAGGATGACAGAGCAAAACACTCGCACAATCTGACATCAATCAGATGACAGACCCAGCACCAAAAGGATGATGGAGTGAACTCACACAGGCTACTACCACCAAAAGAATGATAGATCATACACTCGCATGAACTGACATCAACAAGATGACACACCCACCATCAAAAGAATGATGGGGCAAACTCACACCGGGTACTACCACCAAAGGGATGATAGAGAAAAGACTCGCACGATCTGACATCAACATGATGAAAGACCCATCACCAAAAGGATGACAGAGCGAACTCACACCTGCTACTACCACCAAAAGGATGATAGAGCTAACACTCCCATAATCTGACATCAACAAGATGACAGACCCACCACCAAAAGGATGGCGGAGCGAAAATCACCCCGACTACTACCACCAAAAGGATGATGGAGCAAACTCACACCGGTTTCTACCACCAAAGCGATGATAGAGCAAACACTCGCACGATCTAACATCAACAAGATGACACCCAACCACCAAAAGAATAATGGAGCTAACTCACATCAGGAACTACCACCAAAAGGATGATAGAGCAAAACACTCGCACAATATGACATCAACAAGATGACAGACCCACCACCAAAAGGATGATGGAGAAAACTCATACCGACTCCTACCACCAAAAGGATGATAGAGCAAACACTCCCACAATCTGTCATCAACAAGATGACAGACCCACCACCAAAAGGATGATGGAGCAAACTCACACAGGGCAGTACCACCAAAGGGATGATAGAGCAAACACTCGTACGATCTGAGATCAACGTGATGAAACACCCACCACCAAAAGGATGACAGAGCAAACTCACACCGGTTACTACCACAAAAAGGATGATAGAGCAAAACACTCGCACAATCTGACATCAATCAGATTACAGGCCCAACACCAAAAGGATGATGGAGAGAACTCACACCGGCTACTACCACCAAAAGAATGATAGATCATACACTCGCATGAACTGACATCAACATGATGACAGACCCACCATTAAAAGAATAATGGGGCAAACTCACACCGGGTACTACCACCAAAGGGATGATAGAGGAAAGACTCGCACGATCTGACATCAACATGATGACAGACCCACCACCAAATGGATGAAAGAGCGAACTCACACCGGCTACTACCACAAAAAGGATGATAGAGCAAAACACTCCCACAATCTGATATCAACAAGATGATACACCCACCACCAAAAGGATGACGGAGCGAAACTCACCCCGACTACTACCACCAAAAGTATGATGGAGCAAACTCACACCGGCTTCTACCACCAAAGCGATAATAGAGCAAACACTCGCACGATCTAACATCAACAAGATGACAGACCAACCACCAAAAGGATAACGGAGCGAACTCACATCGGCTACTATCACCAAAAGGATGATAGAGCAAAACACTCGCACAATATGACATCAACAAGATGACAGACCCACCACCAAAAGGATGATGGAGCAAACTCATACCGACTACTACCACCAAAAGGATGATAGAGAAAACACTCCCACAATCTGACATCAACAAGATGACAGACCCACCACCGAAAGGATGATGGAGCAAACTCACACGGGGCAGTACCACCAAAGGGATGATAGAGCAATCACTCGTACAATCTGACATCAACGTGATGAAAGACCCACCACCAAAAGGATGACAGAGGGAACTCACACCGGCTACTACCACAAAAAGGATGATAGAGCAAAATACTCGCACAATCTGACATCAATCAGATGACAGACCCAGCACCAAAAAGATGATGGAGTGAACTCACACCGGCTACTACCACCAAAAGAATGATAGATCATTGCGCCATTGCCAAAGCATTTACCCTAAACGCGTAGCATTTCCACCGTGTGGAGCATTGCGCCATTGCCAAAGCATATGCATATGAAACATGAGCTAGGTCGTTACCGTTCTTGTTTTGCAGGAGTTCCTCCGCAGAGTCGCTTGCTCAAGATGATTCTTGAATTCCCCAGCGAAGGTCGTTTAAGATGATTCTTAAAATCCCCTGTGAAGTCACCATAGTTGGTTGCTCAAGTTGATGCTTAGAGTCCCCGACAGAGTGAGTGCTCGGGATGATTCCCGAAATCTCCAGCAGAGTTATTGGTTCAGGATGATTCTTGAATTCCCCGGCGAAGTGGTTTGTTCAAGATGATTCTTGATTTCCTCAGCAGAGTTGACTCATCCAGAATGATTTCTGAAGCCCCGAAGCAGAGTTACTCGATAGTTCTCCAGAATCCCCAGCGGAGATGTGTCATCCCCAGCAGGTTTTTGAACAGCGAAGTTGAAACTTCCCTCGAAGACTTGATGATTGAAGTCCAACCGTATTGACGAAGCAGTTCTCTCAGCTGATGTGGAGTGCCTGATGGTAGAAGTTGGATATCCCTCAATCGGTTCATGATTGACTGAGAATTCCATTCCCGACTTACTGACGAAGTCCGGCCGATGCCCGAAAATTTCTTTGAATGCCCGATGGCATGATTAACTTGATGGTTGACCTGATGAGTCCCGAGGAATCTTGATGCCTGACGGCATGATCGACCATGTATTACCGGTTACCGTATGACCAATTCTCCAGCTAGTTGCCGTGCAGCTATCATTTCAGTTTCCGAAGATTTGTCCCCATCAGAGTACCGTGTACTTGTGCGGTTGGCAAATTTTTGGGTTTGTTGGTATCCAACCGTATGTTACCTTGATTGTTTGAGAGTTGTTTGTTTCTCACCCAGTCAGGTCCAAGCCGTTTGAATAGGGGCAGCTGTTGCACCCCAAAATTTGCCCAACATTTCTTTACATAGCTTGTGTTTCATTGCATTCACATTAGCATTATCATTTGCATTTCATTGACATGTGTGCAGGAGATCAAGAGGTATGATTACCAACCAAGGGCTTCACAAGAGCTTGAAGCTAGCTAAGAAGGTTATTCAAGTGTTCAAGGGTTGATATCCTTGTCAGAGAGGTTAAAGGATTCTCAGAGTGAGTGGTTGAAACCAAGGTTGTGTGCCTCCTAACTTGAGAGTTATGGGAGCTCCTCAGATGATTCTGAAGCCTTGAGAGAGCTTATGAGATGTCTTGAAAGCCATCATGAGGCCTAGATAGGTCATTATGCAAGATTAAGAAGACTCAGCCATGAGTGGTGTAGTTAGGGTTTGACTGGGTCAACCCTAGGTCAACTGATGATTTGAACAAGGTTGAGACCTAATTCAAGAGCCATGTGATCATGGATTAATGCATTGAGATGTTATAAGGATGATTCCAAGGTCAACTCATCATGATTGAAGAGTTTGAGAAGTTTCAAGATAGGGTTTCTAAGGCTTGACAATGTAAAATCCCCTAGTTTGACCCCTATCTTCAAGGAAGTTTAGCTCAAGATGTGATTGTCATCTCATCTTACCCCCAACATGAATTTTGTAGAGCTTGATCTTAGCTTTAATTTGAGTGCTAGAAGTCCTTGATAGGATTTGTAGAACTCAAGTTATGACTTTGACAAGTTACAGGTCATCTGAGGTTTGTGAATTTGGAGCTTGAAAGTTGTCCAACTTGCATGAAACCTTTGCCCTAGAAGGATGATTCCTATGAACTTTTGGTCAACATGAATGTTGTTCCTCATTCTCTTAGATTTCTAGAGAGTACTAGAAGTCCTTGATAGGATTTGTAGAACTCAAGTTATGGCTTTGACAAGTCAATGGCATTTTGGTCATTTGGAGATTATAGGTCATTTCAACCATAAGGCCATAACTCCTATTTCCAAGCTTCAAATGGGAAAATGTTCAAAATCAAACTTGTTCAAAATGATGTTTTAAGGCTAGTAAAGAGGACATGATATTTTGGAAGTGCTTGTAGCTCAAAGTTGCAAAAATGACCTAAAATAAGGGTATAAGTTAAATAAACCAAAGTTGGAAATTGATATTTTTGATCTACACATCCAAACCAAGGCATGTAATATATCATTTTGACTCTAAAAAAAAATTTAAGAACATTGGTTTAGCCACATTTTTGAGTTGAGATGTAATTTGTGGACTTGCTTTGAAAAGTAATTACTTACACCTTAAGTAACATTTGCAAAACACATGAGAGATCAATGCACAAGCTTCCAAGGCATTGTAACACATCTAATATCTCACTTGGAGAGATTTTGGGATCATAACAAGCTGCTGTAACAAGTGAAACCAAAATTGGGGTGAGTATGGCATGAGATGGTATTTTGGATGACATGAGAAATTCAACATCTCCTTGGATGATTCCAGAAGGTTCTAGAGAGGTCCAACATCATATATATATATTGATTAGAAGGGGTTCAAGTGCAGGGTTGGTGAGAATTGAGGGAGAGAAGAGAGTTTGCAACTTCACATTGTTCATTGCAAATTGAAATCAGTTTCTGCATTCTACACCATTTTTTATCTTTCTTTTGATCTCAACAACTTCTATTGAGGATACTGAATGATTCCAGATCAATTCCATAGCCAAAGCCTTGAAGGATCGTGTTCTTGCACTTGAATTTCAGCACCTGCAAGTCACCATCGGATTTGGAGTTCCAAGCATTTGCAATCGATTCTCTTGCATACAGAAGCAAGAACTTGGTACATTGAATGATTCCAGAGCAGTAGAAGGGTTGAATTGAAGAATTGCTACATCTGTTATTCAAGAATTTACAGGTTGGTAACTTTCATCCCTCACCTTAAATTAAGCAGAATTGAGTCAATTTGTTAGGTTAGATTGATAGTATGTGGTTAGGAGATCGTTTCTGGAAACTTAGAGAGGATTTGATGATGATCAATGAGGTGACACAATTTCTGTTTGGATCAAGAACATGCTGGATATTGAGAGATAATGTGAGTGTTATAGCAAGAACTGATCAATATAACATGGTGAACATTTTAGACCAAACAATTTGAAGAATGGTGATAATTGAGGTCTGAGCATAATTTTGATTCTTGATCGTGTTTTAGGTTAGAGGTTGATTCAATAAATTCTGAGGCTAGGGTTAGACTCAGGGAGAGACTTAGAGTGATTTAGTGTTTTAAATCTTGAATTTCAATGGAGATTTGAGGGATCCCGAGTGAGGATGAGGTTGATGCTTGAACTCTATTTCAATGGATGCTTCCCTCCATTTTCATGGCTAGAGGTAGGTGATGAAGTCCTAGCCGTCAGATCCGCGTATGACCATTGACCAGAGCCAGATCCAAGGGTCGTGTTTTAATCTCAGGTTGTGAAGAGGAAAGAATGCTGATGCTCTAAACGCTGCGTATCATTAAACCAAAGGTTTTGGGCTTTGGTGAGAAACAACTATCCACACCCCCCAGCGAGCCCAATCCAGAATTTGAACTGATTCTCTTACTTATTGCACCGTGACTTTTCCCTTTTCTTTCTATTTCCATATTAATTTCTGATTGTGATATGGGCTTAGGCGCTTTTCTACTGACACCCCCCTTTTGGGCCCAGTCTGAAGATTGAACTGATTGTCATTGCTATCTGCACCACGCGTTTGGTTATTTTATTTCAATTTTCTATATTTGTTTCATTTTATACATGGTTCTTGATTAAATCATATAAAATTGAAAAATGATCCAATTAATCCCATTCTTTTTGCATTATATTCATGATTGAATCTAATATTTTTTAGATAGAAAATATTTTTATTTCATGCATTTTCTGATTTTATGGGAATTTTCACATTTTAATTGATATTAAAATAGTTATGTTTGATACTTGATTTTGTGGAATTTTGTGTGATCATGTGATGATGACTTTGATCCTGATTTTTTGTAAGTAGTTAGCATAGATATGGATGCTCCCCATAGAATTTTATCACATTTTTTTGATGAACATAAGTGGTAGTTTAGGTTGAAACCTTTAGAAGCTCCATTTTTAGGGTTTATGGTTGATACCTTTGGATTTAGGATTTAATTTTAGGACTTAATAGATGATTTAGTCACTGGTTTTTGTATGAGGAATTCTTAATTGAATTAGGATCCCTTAGGAATTTTTGTAGAAATTTATAAGATGTTTGCTATTTTTGATTGATTTTAGTTTAGGTGCTAGTTTTAGATGATTCTAAGGCACTAACTCAACTAGATTAACATCTTTAGCTCCCTTAGAATAGGGTTTTGTTTCTCTTATTCTTGGATGAGGATGAAGAAAAGTTGAAGATGAATTGGATTGCTTGAAGAGGCTTGGATTTGAAGATCTTCCCTTCTTGTGGTGTAGTTTTGATTAGGTTAAGATTAGGGTTTTGTAGGCAGAGCTTCTAGATAGTTCTCTTCCTTCATAAACATGGAATATGTTGATCAATTCCATTCTTCCCTATGATGAAAGGTCCCTTGTAAAGGCCTCATCCCTCCTTCGATAGGATGTGTGGCTCTTTGCAAATTGGTAGAACCTTTGAGGGTCCATTTCTCTGATGACAGGATGCTCAGTGGTGACCTTTGGTCTTCACTCTGCTACCAATCATCCCTACTTTGCTCTTGATAGATGCATCTTTCTCCCTTGTTAGAGGATGGAGTTCCTTACTTGAAGAAGATTGAAGGATGAAGTTGACACTTCCATGTGATTGAAGATTACTCTGAGAGGCTGAAGCTTATAGATGAAGAGAAGCTAGTTGATACTGGTAAAGTAAAGAGAGAGCTGAAGCTTGAAGACCAAGTTGATACTTATGAAGAGGATTCAATTGAGATTGAGGGAAGAGCTGAGGCTTGAGGAATAAAGGATAAGTTGACACTTACATTGATGCTTGGAGAGCCTGAAGGAATCAAGTTGTTACTTGCAGTTAAGGTTGAAGCCTGAAGGTGGAATTTGCTGGAAAGCTGAAGCTTGAGGAAGAGAGAATAAGTTGAAACTTATGTTTGATGTGTTAGAACCCTGGAGAAGCAAGTTGATACTTGTCATGAAAGATGATAGCCCTGAAGAGCTGCTGAAGATTGATGACTGGACTACTGTTAAGTTGGTTTAGTTGTAGGAGCTGTTGATCTGTTTCTCTCGTGTCTGTTTTCTTTTCTGTGCTGATGTGCCTTGTTTGACTTGCTTGATGCATTAGAATAAGCTCATATCTAGACTGACTTTAATCTAGGAGCATGATTGCACTAGAGGTTGAGTTGCCCCCTCTGCTTGTATTGTTACTGTATGGCTTTGCTTGCGTGTATTCGGTAGAGCCCTGCTCCCTTGCCCATGTGGTTTGTGTTTGCTTGATAGCATTTCATTTCCTCTGTATGATTACAGTCACTTATATTTTGTTTGATAGCATGTTATTTCCTCTGTATGATTGCAGTTATTCATATCTGGCTTGAGGTTGAGATGAGCTTGTGGAGGCTGCTGCCCCACACACATTTCCTCCCTCACTTGCATTGCATGCATTTTACAGTCGTTTACTATTTACTGTTCAGATGATGCTTTATCTGTTTCTGTATCATTGACATGATCCCCTAGGAATCTCACTCCCTTTGATAAGGAAGTGATGATAGAACTTTAGGTTGAAACCTATGCATGATAACTTCTAGGAGTTCCCGGTTTCAAACTTCAACCATAGGATGAATCCTTGGCATGACAACATTAGGACTTGATAGTCTCCCCTTAGTTGAGCTTGCTCTCTTCTCATCTCAAAACAAATCAAAACACAATAATAAAGGTTAACTAACGTCGTACGTTACGAGCCTTAAGCTATCTAAGAAAGGATTGTTGGAGAGCTTCTCTTCAACAGTCTGGATGTTTAGTATGGTACCCTTTGGGTGACATGCGACGCGTTCACTCTCAGGTCATAGTCTTTAGTGCGATTGAAATCGCAGACACAATAAAAAACAGTTGTTTCGTAAAAGACAGAAAACAAACTTCAAACCTTTTTGCCCCGTGGGCCCATAATTCAAAGGAAGCCTTTTTTGAAGAAAAGAGTGTCGTTAAACTTCAGCGCCACCGCAAACAGGCTTTGTCCCTAACTGCTGGAATTGCTGTTTAACCCTACTCGATAAAATAGATGAATCTGAATTCCCGTAATTCGTATTATCCCGAACTACGTAAGCTCTGATCTCTCATACCTATTGAGAGTACGTAGGCACAATACTGACGTATTGGCGAGCAACCTTCCCCATAACCCGTAGTAGGCCGAACTACGTTGACTCTGATTTCTCATTCTCTGATGAGAATACGTAGGCATAAAGTGTGACGCTTTGCCGAGTCATTTTCTTTTCTTTTTAAGCCAGCCTTGATAGGTAGATAGATAAAACCAACCCGTCCAGTAAACACAACAAGCAGAGATCCCGTCGAGTACGACGGACGTGAGGGGTGCTAATACCTTCCCCTTGGGTAACCGACTCCCGAACCCAGACAACGGTTGCGATGACCTTGTCTTATACCTTTTTCGTCAGGTTTTTCCGATTGTTTCCTTTCCCGTTCTAAGGAATAAATAACGAACGGTGGCGACTCTTCTGTTTTGCCGACACCTTATTTTCACGAAAGCGACAGTTGGCGACTCTGCTGGGGATCGAACCCAGAATCTCTGGTTCTCCGGTTCCCTATGCGAGTCAATCCTAGCGCTTGTATGATTACTTGTTGGGTTGTGTTTATTTATCGCATCTTTATTTCCCGCATTTTATTTTCAGTATGATATGATTATCTGTGCTGTTGTGGGATGGGCATTCTGATGAGTGAGAAGCCAGACCCAGGCTTGAGTGAACCTAGCATTAGTTGTGGAAATTAGTGGGCGCGTGCTTGCTTGGCAGGCACTAGTGTCTCATGAAATCCACGCTCAGACGAGGTTCTCCCGGTTGACTTCTTTTTCAACCCTTTGGGTTGAGGGGGTTGTTGGTTTGGAGGATTGTCGACTCTGGGGACCGATCATTTGGGATTCAGCCGAGTGAGGCCGCTTTATGAGCTGGTGATGCCACACCTTCTGGGTATCGTATCACCCCTCTTGAATGTGTGTGACGCTGATGACCGCATAGGATGCCGAACTTGTGTCAGTTTAGGTCCATACCTGTGAGCAGGGTTGGGTTTATTGCAGGAAACCTTAACCTTCAGACTTCCTGGTTTTCTTGATAGTGAATCAGTTTTGTTGGTATCAGAGGTTCTCATCATCAGATATATGATTGTTCTTGACAGAGCAGAGTTATGGTCCTGTATCAGAGGACCTTATATTCAGAGATGTGTATTTGTTCTCGATAGAGCAGGTTTGTGATTGGGATCTGAGGATCTCATCTGCAGATGTATGTTTGTTCTTGACAGAGCAGAGTTTTGGTCCTGCATCAGAGGTCCTGTATCAGATGTTTGTTCTTGACAGAGCAGAGTTTTTGGTCCTGCATCAGAGGTCCTGTATCAGATGTTTGTTCTTGACAGAGCAGAGTTTTTGGTCCTGTATCAGAGGTCCTTGTTATCAGATTGTTTATTCTTGACAGAGCAGATTTATGGTCCTATGTGTGTGTGTTCTTGACAGAGCAGATTTGTGGTCCGATACCGGGGTTTTCTTATTATCAAATATAGTGGTTGTTCTTGACAGAGCAGCATCATGGTTTTGTTGATACAGAATCTCCACAGCACAGTTGCCTTGATCTCCTGCTACATGATTGCATTTTACATTGCTCTGCATACCCATTTACATTTCATTAACGTGTGTCTGTGTTGCAGGTATTGTTTCCCCCTGATTCAAGATTTCTGGCCTTCTGTTGTATTGTTATGGGTTCTCTGAGGAAGACCGTGGCTTACAAGCTCCCTGCCCCTGATGTTGTGCAGCTGACTGGTTTGATTGCTTTAGCAGATGATTCTGTGAGAGATGAGTTCAGAAAATCTTACGGCAAATTGCTCAGTTTGGTTCGTAAACCTTCTGCGTTTGAGTTGAATGGGTTGCACGCCTTGTTGCAGTTCTACGATCCTCCGTTGAGATGCTTTACTTTCCAGGACTTTGTTCTCGCACCCACACTAGAGGAGTATGTTGATTTGTTAGGTGTGCCTATCAAGAGTCAGATCCCCTTTGTTCGTATGGATGTTGAGCCTAATCTGGCTAGTCTAGCTCCTTCACTTCATCTGGATGCCTCCGAGTTGGTATTGTCTAGGTGGAACAAGGTTCCCGGTTTCTCCCTGCAGTTCTTAGTGGGAAAGGCTCAGCAGTGCGCCAAAGACGGATGTTGGGTCGCGTTCAACGCCATCCTCGCTCTGTGCATATATGGCATCATTCTGTTCCCCAATATGCCCGACTTTGTGGACTTCGACGCATTTCACATCTTTGCTTCAGGGAATCCAGTCCCTACCTTGATAGGAGATGTCTACCATTCCATCCACTACAAAAACTAGAACAGGAGGGGTAAGAATGTCTCGTGCTGTGTGCCCTTGCTTTATAAATGGCTTGATAGTCATCTACCCAAGAGGGGTCCCTTTGTTTCGTTTGCAGCCACAGTTGAGTGGTCCGAGCGTTTGATGAGTCTATCTGCAGAGGATATTGCCTGGTTTGACAGAGATAGGTTGGGCACTGAGATCATCTTCAGCTGCAGCGGGTTTCCAAACGTGCCTTTGATAGGCAGGAAGGGTTGTATAAACTATAATCCGTCTTTGCTGGTCCGACAATTTGCTTATGCTTTGAGAGCTCCGCCGAAGGATGAAGAGGTGCAGGAATCTCTGTACCTCACCGGTCTTCTAGAGGGGGATATGTTATCTAAGCTTCAGCGCGCTTGGAACGGTATCTGTAAGCGGGGAAAACCATTGCTGGGGAAAAGCAATAGCCAAGCCTACACTCCGTATATGACCTGGATCAGAGCCAGAGCAAATGCTATAGGGATGTCGTTTCCTCCTGCCAAGCCAGAAAGCCCTCCAATGATTGAAGAGCCTACCACTGTGCCTATTCAGCAGCATAATCAGGTGTTAGCTGAGAGAGACGAGCTGAAAAAGGCAAATGAAGAATTGGAGAAAGAATTGGCTTAGCTCCGAAGCGAGAGAAGCGAAGCCGTTCATTTCTTCAAGAGGCAAATAGAGCTGGTGAACCAGTTGGGGACAGATCTGACTAAGAAGATAGCTGAGCGTGAGCGCATGGGTCGAGACTTCAAAGCTGTCAACGATGTACTGGCCACGAAGAAGCAACACTTGGATGAAGCGTATCGGAGGATATCCAAGTTTAACCAGCACTGGAAGGCCTCCCTAGCCAACAGGAAAGAGCGGGAGGATAAGCTGATGCAACAGATCTCCAAGCTGAAAGCCCAGGTGAAGGCTATTGAGAAGAGGTTTGATGAAGAAACCGCTCACAGATATGCTGCTGAAGGCCAGCTCAACAAAGCTGTTGCTAACCTGAAGAAGCGCAAACTGACGTTTGAGGCCAAGAAGCGGAAGCTAGAAGATTGTTTCGGCGAAGGAGCATGGGAAGATTCGGTTGAAGGTCTTCAATACACCATTGTGCAGAGAGAGTTACTCGTCGAAGGGTTACTCACTCGGCCTGATCATCCAGAAACGAGGAATTTGTTAGAAGAGTTTCACGCCCGTGGTCGTACTTGACTATATTTCTAATCCTTTTGTGTTGATCATTGTTGGATGCTGACCATCACCAGGCTTGTTGGCTGAGGTCATGCTAGTGATTCATCTTGTACTCACTGACGTTGTGTACTGCCTTGATGGGCTTTCTTCGTATATATGAGACGTTATTTCCATGACTGGACTCAGACTTCTTATTATCAGCACTGGCACTCAGGCACTGGGATCTGGGGAAATCTCCCTAGCGCACAGACACACGTTTGCATTTGCATGAAGCATTTGCATAACGAGCACTTTGTCGTTTTTCCTAACCCTTTTGTGTTTTCAGGTTGTTTCAGGTTGTTCCAGGATTGATCAGAGACCTATCCACCACTATCCGACCAGAGCAAATCAAACCAGAATCATGGAGCAAGTGCAAACTAATGTTCAGGAACTCCGCGAAAGAATGGACCGCTTCATGGAGCTCATGCAAGCGGTCGCCAATGGCTAGGATCAGCTCAGAACCTTGGTTCAGCCTCTGATTTCAAAGGTTGATAGCAATGGCATACTCCATGGTGGGACCGTGCCTACCCCTCCACCAGTTGAAACTCCTCAGAATGGCGTCCCTGTGACCGGGGGGAATGGCAGTGCCAACGGCAATGTGATAGCTAGCATGGGACTCAATGGTAATACGACGGGCGTCGGTAATGGGAATTTTGAAGCTAACGTCAATGTTGGGCTAGGCAACGGCAATGCAGGTGTTGGGAATCTGTTCAGGCCTCAGCCGTGGTTAGAAGACCGTCAAGATGATGTGTTCTCTCAGAGAGGTGCTGAAGGGGAGCTGACTGCTGAAGCACGGCTTAGGTTCAAGGCACTCGAGGATAAGATGAGAAATATCGAGAACTAGAACACCCTGGGCGTTGATATGTCCAAGTTGGGATTGATTGCTGATTTCAAGGTGCCTCCCAAGTTCAAGGTACCGGACTTTGAAAAGTACAAGGGCACCACCTGCCCTCGCGTCCACCTGATATCATACTACCGGAAAATGTCTGCTCATTCTGAGGACGAGAAGTTGCTGATGCATTTCTTTCAAGACAGTTTGTTCGGGCCCTCCCTCGAATGGTACATGAGTCTGGAACCTACCAGTGTGCGCACGTGGAAGGACCTTGCTGAAGCATTCGTGCACCACTACCAATATAACAGTGACTTGGCCCCGAACCGAGTCCAACTGCAGAATCTGTCACAGAGGAACAACAAAGGGTTTAAGGAATACGCCCAGCGATGGCGTGAGTTGGCAGCCACGGTTCAGCCGCCGATGGTTGAACGCGAGCTTATGCAAATGTTCGTAGCCACCCTCCCAAGGGTTTATTATGAGAAATTAGTCAGCGGTATGTCTGGAACCTTCTCAGATCTCATTATCACGGGCGAGCACATTGAGAATGGGATCAAACTGGGGAAAATTCAAGGTGATTCATCCTCGGCTGGAGGAGGCAAGAAACCTTATGGTGGCAAAAGACGGGAAGGAGAAACGAGCGCCGTGACCAACGCTCGAAGGAAGGGTAAAGGCCCTCACCAACAGGTGGCCAGCATAACTATCCCGGCAGTTCAACAGCCACAGCAGCAGCAACCACAACAACAGCAGCAACCGAATCAACAAGGGTACAGAAAGTATCAGAACAGGGCACCTCTGTCGAGCCGTCACCTCGAGACACCGCCCATGTCGTACGCCCAGCTGTCACAGACTCTGCTCCAGCTACAGTTGATCCAGAAGAGGACCCTAGTGTTGCACCCTAAAATTTGCTCAACCTATTTCACTTGGTTTATGTTTCAATTACATTAGCATTTGCATATAGAGTCATGTACATAGTCTTATCATCTGCATAGCATAGCATAGCAAGTCATCCAACAAGGGACCAATCACTATTCTTATCTCTATGAGCCTATCAAGAGGTTATTGTTCAAATTCAAGCTTACCCAAGTCATCAGAAAGAATTGGAAATCTAAGAAGTCAGTGGATCAAGCAGTGGATCTCTCTCCTATCTTGAGTGTATCTGAAGATCATCAAAGAAGTTGTGAGCTGTGAATTGGTCATGGAGAGTATATATACATCATGGAGGACTTAGAGAGTCATTTTGAAAGTGAGACAAGTCATTGATGTGATCACAAGAGTTGCAGTGGAAGACAGTCAACTAGGGTTTCATCTGGGTCAACCCTGGGTCAACCCTAAGTCAAATGAGTGATGGAAAGGTATTGAGGTCTATTGGAGAGATGTGGGGTTCATCATTTGACATGTAGAGAAGGATGTGGTGTTGTGCCAAGAAGAAATCAAGAGAAATCAAGAAGAAGAGGAGTTTCTAAATTAGGGTTTCTATGTAAAATCCCCTGATTTAGGTCAAACTTCCAAGCAAGATAAGTCAAAATCCAAGCTTCAAATGGATCCTTGGCCAACATGAAACTTGTAGATGATCTCAAGACCTTTAATTTGAGTGGTGGAAGACATCAAGGAGATTTATAGAACTCAAGTTATGGTCCTTGCAAGTTATAGGTCATCTGAGGTATCTGAAATTTTATCTGTGAAAGTTACTTGTCTTCCAAGCAATTTTTACCCCTCAAGGTGATTTCAAATGAATTTCTGGTAAACATAAGAGTTGTTCCTCATTGTCTTAGATTTCTATAAAGGTATAGTATGCCTTCATATGATTTGTGGAACTCTACTTATGGCCTTGGCAAGCAAAGGGTATTTTGGTCATTTGAGAATTACAGGTCATTTCAAGCCTATGCCCAAAACTCATACAAGGAAGCTTCAAATGAAAAACTTCACAACACCAAACTTGCTCCAAATGATATTTTGAGTCTAGAAAGGTGATCATGAAAGTTTGGAAATGCTCATAGCTCAAGGTTTCAAATTTGGTGAATTTAATGAATAAAAAGTGACCTAAAATTGAGATTTTTCATAACTTGGCCAAATGAGGTGAAATTATAGGTCATTTTGATTGGAAAAAATGTTTTAAGAACATTGGAAAAAGTGGATTTTTGAGTTTGGTTCAAAATTTGGAAGTTATGCTTGGTTACTTATGTATGAAGTAACATAATCAAAATTCAAGGAAAGTGTGCACAAGAAGTTTCTACAAAGTTCTAGAGCTTTCTAATTTCATCTATATATTGAATTGAGAGGTTTCATTCAAGGGTTGGTGAATCATTGTGATCAAAATACCAAGTTATACCTCATTCTTCCATTTTTGCAAATCCACTTCAAACTCTATCAAACCTTCATCAATTTCCAAAGTTCTTGATCCTATCATCATCTAAATCATTCAATGATCAAATTTCCATCAAAATCTGGTTGAATTAAAGAGGAATCGTGTGCTACCAACTTCATCATCCAAAATGCAAGAATATTGTGATTGCAAGATTCAAGAGGTTTGAGCAAGAAATACTGCATACAGAAGCAAGGATCAAGTGTGTTGATCAAATCCAGATCATTGCAAGCTTTGGATCTCAAGAATTCTCCATCTGTTTTCATCATCAAACCAGGTTGGTGTTTCCTTTCGAATTGGTTAGATTAGTTAGAATGTTAGAGAATTTTAGGGTTAGAACTGTTAGGATTAATTAGATGATCATTTCTGTTGAGTTTGAAGACAATTCATGGAGGTTGCCATTGGTGCACCAAAACTGTTAGGGCTTAGAACTCCTAGAATATGGCATGATAATCTTAGATGTATAGCTCAGGATAATCAGCATGGCGTGTAGATTGTGTTAGGGTAAGAATTAGAAAGAATTGGCAAGATCGCTAGCAGTGTAAAATGGTGGAACCTATGGCTTCTACCTATCGGGTTTGATGCTGGAGTAAGTTTGAGGAGAAACCAAAGGCATGGCTGTGTTCAGGGGAGAGAGGAGAGTGATTTTGCTTTTCATCTCGTTTAATTTCATGGAGAATCGAAGGAGAACAGAATGATGGAAGATTCGTGCATGGGGAGAGTTTTTTCTGAAACCTAGGGTTTCCAAGGTTGAAGATGAAGGAGAGTCGTCTGATTAGTTTGGAGACTTTGACTCAGAAGCAATCCAACGACCTTAATTCAATTGGAAAACGGAGGGAAATGTTACGCAGCAATACGCTGCATTTCATTTAATCGTTCTGATGGGCCTGAGTGAACTTGCTATTCGTACCCCTGCTTTCTAAAGCCCAATGCCATTATAACTGAAACTTTTACTCTTTGCACCGTTCTTGGTTTTTTTTTGTTTTCTTTTGAGTTTCTGAGTAGCTGGGCCCAGACGCGCCTTGCTATGCGCGCCCCCCAGTCTGGGCCCATTGTTGTTTTCCAACGCTCTTAATTACTAGTTGCACCCCTAACCCAATTTAGTTCACATTAATTTCATTCATTTTTTTTTATTTCTTTGAAAAATCATAAATAATTGAAAAATGCTTATTTTTTAGTGTTTGTTTTTGCATTAGGTTCATATTTCTGTTAAGAAAATTAAGAGATAATAAAATTCCAATTTAATTTTGTTTTAGCATTTTTAGAATATTTTTCTTTTAAATAGCTTTTTAAGTAGTTTAAGTTGATACATGATATTGTTAATTTTAGTTTAATTAGATGCTTTAATATTTTTGACCCATTCTTTTTAGGTTGATTAGCTTAGAGCTTTAGCTTGTATATAAAATTTAATTCATGATTTTAGGACTTAATTTTAGATGATTTGTTTAGGTGTGATTAGAAGAACCAAAACTAGGGTTTAGGAGATAACATAGGTGTAGTAAATCATTTCTTTTAGGAGTTATAGATTGAATCTTTGGGTATGGGACTATAGGGATTATGGGTAGATAATAGACCCCTTAGAAATCACTAGGTTTCCCCTATTCTACTATTACTATTAGTTTACTGCTTGTATTTGCTTGACTGTGTGGTGTGCCCTCTCTAGGGTTATTATTTGACTGTGTGGGGTATTGGGCTTGTTTGGGGCTTGGGTTTGAGCTGAAGACTGTGCTGATGAAGTCCATTGGAGATCAAAGAGATTGAGGACCAACTTCCAGAGTTGATGAGGAGTAGCTCTTGCTGGCAGCTGTTGAAGGCTATAGGAGTTAGGAACTAGGCAGAGCTCTAGAGTAGAAAACTTGATTCACAAACATGGAAGGTCTTGTCTGCCTCCATTCTTTCTCTATGATTCAAAGTCTCTTTCAAATATCCACCTCCTTCCTTTGGAAGGATTAGTGAATGTATTTGAAAGATAGAACTTTTGAGAGAAAATTGTCTGTATCATGTTAACAGTCAGTGAGCCACCCTTGGTAGGCAATTGACTGTTTAACATCCATTTCATCTTGTTAACTGATATTCATCTTGGAGATTGAGACTTGAAGAAAAGCCATTGCAGATTGAAGACTGATGATAAAGACCTTGCTTTAGGGTTGTGAAGATCAAGATTGATGCATGCTTGAAGCTTGTAGCTGTTTGGAGATGACTTGAAGACAGATGTTGATGCAGAGCTGTTGTTGCTGTTTATTTTTGCTGTTTAATTCTTGATGTATTGTTTGAATTTCCCTGACTGTATTGCTTGCTGTTTAACCTGTTAGGTTGAAAGTGAATCCTGTTCACTTTTGCCTGTTGTTTTCTAGGTTCGAGGTTGAGTGGGACTCCCTTGCCTCGCTTGTATTGTTGCATCCATGCATTTTACTACTTTATTGTATATATGCTATTGTTTCTGTTTCCGTTTATCCCTTAGGATCTCTGTTTCTCTCTGCGTAGGAGAGGAGCATGATAGACATTAGGTCTTAACCCATGCATGATAACATTAGGTTAGTCTAATTCCCTTCGCAACCATAGGTTAGAGTCTTTCTCTTCTTTCTCAAAAACAAACAGAAAAACACAATAAGATTTCAAACACAATAAAAGACACCTCTTCCGTAAAAGAATGTGAACTCATTAAAACGTCAATTTTTGTCCGCTTGGACCAGTAATCAGGAAAACCCTTTTTCAGAAGGAGATAAAAGCAATCAAAACAGACTTGTGTCATACGTGGCCCGAACTACGTTTGCTCTGATCTTTCATGTTGTATGAAAGTACGTAGGCATAGGATGCGATATCCTAGCGAGCAACCTTCCCCTCCTTTCCCGTAGGTAGGCGAACTACGTTGACTCTGATTTCTCGTTCCAGACGGGAATACGTAGGCATAAAGTGCGATACTTTGCCGAGTCATTTTATTTTCTTTTTAACCCTTAACCCTTAGTTTAGATAGAATAACAATCCATACCCGAAAACAAGCGTGGATCCCGTCGAGTACGACGGACGTGAGGGGTGCTAATACCTTCCCCTTGCGTAACCGACTCCCGAATCCAGGATTTGGTTGCGATGACCATTCCTTCCCCGTTTTGCGTTAGGTTTACCTCGAGCGTTTCCTTTCCCTCCGTTGGGATAAATAACGCACGGTGGCGACTCTTCTGTTCAGCCGGCGCCGATTTTCGCAGTAGCGACAACTGGTGACTCTGCTGGGGATCCAACGTCCCCTGGCTGCTAAGGACTGCGATAGTTCCTTATGCATTTGGGATCCAACGTCCCTTAAGAGAGTCAATCCTAGCGCTTGTTTTCCCGTCGAGGATTTTGTATGGATTTATATTTCTGTCATTTACCTTCAGCATTATATTATTGTTATTATTGCTGTATTGGGTTATTATTGCTGTATTGGGGTGTGACGGGTGAATCTATGATTGAGAGATAAGCCGGACCTGGGCTTGAGTGCACTTAGAATTAGAGTAGAAAGTAGTGGGCGCGTGCCGGCTTTGCTTGCATTAGTGTCCCACGAAAATCTACACTCGGACGAGGTTCTTCTGGTTGACTTGTTTTTCTACCCTTTGGGTCGAAGGGGTTGTTGGTTAGCTGAATTGTCGACTCCGGGAACCGATCATTTGGAAGTTGGCTAAGTGAGGCCTCTTCAGGATTTGATGATGCCACTCCTCCTGGGAATCGTATCATCAACCCTGAAAGTCTGTGACACCGACGACCGCATAGGATGCCATACCTTTGTCAGTTACTAGGACACCTACCTGTGAGAGGGTTTTGGGGTTATGCAGGTAACTAGACCTTCAAATACCGGTTTATTTCTTGATTTGAGATCCTGGGTATTTATGGATAGTTTTGAGGTCTGTCAGAGACCAGTTGGAGATATGATATGGGGTCTGTCAGAGACCAGTCAGAGTTATGATATGGGGTCTATCAGAGACTGGTGTTGGAGCTTTTGTATTGGGTCTATCTGAGACCAGGGTTTGAGGAATTCTGGAGGGTCTATCTGAGACTTTTTGATATGGTTCAGGCTTCTCAGCCACGGCATTTGGTCCCTGTTGCGTGTTACTTGCATTGCATTGTTTGCATAACCATTATCATTGCATCCCATTAACGTGTGTCTGTGCTGCAGGTGCATTTGCATATTCCCTGGTTCTAGTGCCCGGACTTCTGAGTATTGATCATGGCTGGTTTGAGGAAGACAGTTGCGTACAAGTTGCCTACACCTGACATTACTCCCTTACTTGGTCTGATGTCCCTTGCTGATGAGGAGGTTAGGAGAAGTTTCAGGATGAGTCATGGAAGATTGTTGAGATTAGTCTGCAAGCCAACTGCTGTTGAGATGAATGGGCTGTACACCTTGATGCAATTCTATGACCCTGCATTGAGATGTTTCACGTTTGCTGACTTTATTTTGGGGCCTACCATTGAAGAGTATGTAGAGTTTACTGAGCTACCAGTACAGAATAAGGTTCCCTTTATTCACTCTGCTGCTGAGCCCAAGTTGGAGGACTTAGCTAAGGCCTTGCACATGAACGCTGCTGAACTATTAGTGACTTCTTGGCTAGGGGTTCCAGGTTTCTCCCTTGATTTTCTGGTTGGCAAAGCTCAAGAGTATGCCAAGAACAGGTGCTGGATAGTCTTTAATGCTATCTTGGCTCTATGCATTTACGGAATAGTGTTGTTTCCCAACTTACCCAATTTTGTGGACTTGGACGCTTTCCATCTGTTTGCCGCTGGCAACCCGGTACCCACTTTGATCGGAGACTTCTATCATTCATTGCACTACAAAAATGAAAACAGAAGGGGAAAGACTGTTTACTGTTATGCGCCGCTGTTGAACATGTGGTTTAAAAGCCATCTTCCCCTGAAGGGACCTTTTGTGGATAATGCAACTACCGCTGACTGGCCAGAGCGCCTGATGAGGCTATCTTCCGAAGACATTGAGTGGTTCGACCGAGATTTGTTGGGGTCTGAGCTTATTTTCAGTTGTTCTGGGTACCCTAATATTCCGTTGATAGGAAGAAAAGGGTGTATCAATTACAACCCATCTCTGTTTGTTCGCCAGTTTGGATACGCGTTGAAGAACCCACCTAAGGAGGAGGAAGTACAGGAATCTCTGTACTTCACCGGTGATTTGAAGGGAGAGTTACTAGCCAAGCTGCAGCATCCTTGGATGCGTATCAACAGAAGAGGGAAACCACTGTTGGGGAAGAATGATTGTCAGGCTTATACACCATACAGAGTTTGGATCCAAGAGAGAGCAAGACAGTTATTGATGCCATTTCCAGCTACACCAGTCCCTGTTCATATTCCGGTGGAAGAACCAACTACTGTTACTAGGGAGGCCTACGAGCGAGTTGTAAAAGAAAAATAAGCCTTGATGAAGATCAATGAGGGGTTAGAAAAGGAGTTGGCTCAGATACGTAGTGAGAAGAACAAGGCTATGCATGCTTGCCAACAGTAGATTGAGCTAGTAAACAGGCTAGGTGCTGAGTTGACTGAAGAGAAAAAGAAGCGCGAACGTCTGGGTCAAGAGTTCAGAAGCTCTCATGACATGTTGGAGTCCAAAAAGAAAGCACTCGATGCCGCTCACCGGGAAATCTCTTCTTGTAACAAGACGTGGAATGCTACGCTAACCAACAACAAAAAGAGGGAAGATAAATTGAAGCAGCAAATTTCTGAACTCGAAGAGCAGTTGAAGGCTAGCATTAAGAAGTACGAAGAAGAGGTGATTACCAGATATAGTCTCCAGAATGCATTGAACAAGGCCATCGAAGGCAAGAACGAAGCTGTGTCTCAGAAGCGGAAGCTAGAGGATCGCTTCGGAGAAGGGGCATGGGAGGAAACCGCTGGTGACGTGCGATGTGTTCTCAAGCGCAGAAATCAACTTGTTGAGGGTCTGCTTACCCGACCAAGTCATCCAGAGACTAAGAAGTTACTAGAAGAGTACCAGGCTTATGAGTGTACTTGACCATTTCATGTATTGATGCTTTATTTGCATAGTGCTGACCATCACCAGGATTGTTAGTTGAGGTCATGCCTTCTTATTGTACTCAGTGATATTGTATTCTTGGCTTAATGGATTCCTCTGCAATATATGAGGCTTTCTATGATTCGGCTCCGATCACCGTATCGCCAGCACTGTCACCGCACTGACACAGTCACACTAGAATCGGGGAATGACATTCCCTAATGCACAGACACACATTGCATTGCATTCATATTCATATTGCATTACAGGTGATTATTTGGATGGTATCTTATTTCCTGCACTGTACCAGGTCTTTTCAGGATTGAAGATCAGCGCCCGCACCGATACTCCACTTGCACCAACTGCCGAAGAATCATGGATCAAATGCAGAACGAAATGCAAGACATGCGCGAGAAGCTGGCACTCTTCATGCAGACCATGGAGACCATTGCGAAAGGCCAGGAGAATTTGCAAGCTTTGGTGCAGCCTCTGTTGGTCAGAAATGTTGGGCACGGAAATGAGGATCATCAGTCTGTGCAAGTCGACACTGTTCACGGGGATGGTACTCCCACACCAGTGGCTCCACCTGTAGTCAACATACCTGCTGGTAATGTCAACAACGGCGCTGCTGCCGGGAACGGTAACGTTGGAATGGGGAACGAGACTATCGTTAACAATGTTGGGCTTGGAGATGTTAACCTGGGTGATAATATGGGAGGCAATGGCTTCGGTAATGCTGGATTCGGGTTCAATGACCAGGGATTCGATAATACTGGGAAGTACGACTTCAATGCTCAAGGCTTTGGGCAAGACGGTTTTGGTACGACTAATCAGGGTTATGGCGGATTCGGAAATGGAAATGGCGCTGGGTTAATGACTTTTGGACCTGCTGGAGTCGCTCCGGGGTACGGCAATAGGGGGCGAGGCCCGGTAATGAATCAGACCAGAGTTTGCCGTAACAATGGATACGATGGGTATGGAGCTGGGAATGGTAACTGGCAAGAAGACCAGCAAGAGGACGCTTTCTCCGGTGGAGGTTTCGAGGGGCCTATGGATGACTCCCAGAGTATCAGAATGCTAGAGGAGCAGATGAGGGGGGTCGTAAATCAAAGTGCTGTGGGCTTAGATATGTCAACAATGGGTCTAGTGCTTGGCCTGAGGGTTCCAATCAAATTCAAAGCTCCCACATTTGATAAGTATAAGGGGGACACCTGTCCAAAGGTGCATGTACGGTCATATTACAGAAGGATGTCGGCATATTCTAATGATGAGAGGATGCTAATGCATTTCTTTCAAGATAGCTTGTCGGGCCCTTCCCTCGAGTGGTATATGGGATTGGAACCAACGCATATAAAGACATGGAAGCAGCTGGCAGAAGCATTTGTAGCTCACTATAAGTATAACAGCGACTTGGCACCCAACCGGGTCCAATTGCAGGGGTTGTCCCAGAAGAAGGGTGAGAGCTTCAAAGAGTATGCGCAGAGATGGCGCGACATGGCGGCCCGAGTTCATCCCCCTTTGGAGGACAAGGAAATGAATGACATGTTCATAGGAACATTCACCGCATGTTTTATGACAAGTTGTTTCACACTTCTTTGGGCAGTTTCTCAGACTTAATTCTGATGGGAGAGAAGATTGAAAGCAACATTAAGCAGGGAAGATTCCAAGCTGAGGAATCCACTTCGGCCGGCAATAACAAAAGGGCTTTTGGTGGGCGCCGTCAGGGCGATGCAAGCGCGGTATTTGGGGGCCGAGGCCGAGGCCGGGGCAGAGGTCGAAACCAGTACAATCAGCCGCAGCAGGTGGCAAGCGTTACTATTCCGTTTCAGCAACAACGGTTTCAGCAACAACCATTTCAGCAACAACCATTTCAACAACAACAACAGCAACAGCAGCCACAACAGGGGGCACAGCCTGCCCAGTGCAGATTCCAGGGGGGTAAACCAAGGAGGGTGTTTGAAAAGCCTCCTTCTACGTATGCAGATTTGCTACAGACATTATTGGGGTTGAACTTGGTGGAGAAGAGAACTCTGGCACCAATAACAGGCACTCCTCCGTATGGTTATGATGCAAGCAGGCACTGTGAATTCCACTCTGGGGCCCCTGGCCACGATGTAGAGGGTTGCCACGCATTCAAGCATGTTGTGCAGGATCTATTGGATAGTAAGGCTATCAACTTTGGAACAGCGGGTCCGAACATAGTGCAGAAGCCCATGCCCAACCATGGGACAAACACCATTTTAACTGAGGAGGGTTTGAACTTGATTATGCATGTTGATGACCTCAAGACACCGTTGTGTGAAATAAAGAGCCGATTATTGCAAGGGGGTGTCTATCCAGGATGTGACGAGTATTGTTTAGAGTGCTGGACCCAAGCTGGGGGTTGTGACGACTTAAAGAAGGGTATTCAGGCTTTAATAGATGGCGGCACATTGCAGTTTGACCGAGCAGCAATTGAAGAACCTGCAGGGGTATTGGCAGACAAGCAAAGTGATGTGGCTACTGTGACGATTCCTCGAAAAACGATCACCATAGCGGCACCGGCCCGGCGACCACCGATCACCATCCCCAAAGCAGGACCAATCCTGTACGAGAGCACTAAGGCAGTCCCCTGGTCCTATGGGTTGAAAGTGTACTATGACGGGGTAAAAATTGAGGTTAACAAGCAGCCAGCTGAGACTGTAGATAACGTTGTCAGTACCGGAGGTATGACAAGAAGTGGGAGGATCTTCATATCGCCTGAGGTAGAGGCTGAGCGACTGGCAAAGGGGAAAGGAAAGATGAATGAAACTGTCCCGGTGCAGGCAAGCGGAAAAGAAACGGCATCGAAGGATGTGGAAGAGTTCATGCGCTTGATTCGTAAAAGTGATTATAAGATTGTTGAGCATTTGCAACAGACGCCGTCAAAGATATCTATACTGTCGTTGCTATTGTGTTCTGAAGCTCACAGAAATGCATTGTTGAAAGTCCTGAATACTTCCTTCATACCCCAAGATGTTTCTGTGAATCAGCTAGAAGGGGTGTTGGCGCATGTAAACGCAGGCCATAGCTTGGGCTTTACAGACTTTGATTTGACCCCGAAGGGGAGAGAGCATAATATAGCGTTGCACATCTCTGTGGAGTGTAGAGGATCAGTCATGTCTCATGTACTGGTAGACACTGGATCATCCTTAAATGTGCTGCCCAAGAAAGCGATGATGAAGCTAGATGTCAGAGGAATCCTGTGCACGCCCAGCGACTTGGTGGTCAGGGCATTCGATGGTACGCGAAGAACAGTCTTTGGATCTATAACATTACCTCTACAGGTGGGGCCGGAGGTTTTCGCAACTGAATTTTATATCATGGACATCCAGCCTGCATACAGCTGCCTCCTCGGACGACCCTGGATCCATGGGGCTGGGGCAGTCACGTCTACCTTGCATCAAAAGTTGAAATATATGGTAGGGGACAGCATGGTCACTGTATGTGGAGAAGAAGATATATTGGTCAGCCATCTGTCATCATTTAAGTATGTGGAGGTCGACAGCGAGATTCACGAAACACCCTGTCAGGCATTTGAAGGGTTGCGCATCAAAGACAAAGGTCCTGGGCCGAGCAAAGCGTCAGAGGTAGCCGTCTCGTCATATAAGGAAGCTCAAGCTCTAGTGGAGACTGGTGAGACAAAGGGCTGGGGCAAGGTGCTGGATATTCCTGTGAAGATGGACCGATTCGGGCTGGGATATCAACCGTCGTCATCAACACCTACTGTGGGAGCACCCCGTTTTAGAGGACCAATAACCATCACTGCTAGTGGAGTATGTCATGAGACCATCAACGCTGCTTCAGAGTCTGACGAAGGAGACAGTGATTGCGATATGGACGCCTGGATTCAGCCGAGCGTGCCAGGACAAGGATTGTGCAATTGGTCTATTCAGGAGATTGTTCGTGTGACTCTTAAACAGTAATGATTTGTTTTTTAATTGTTGAACAATCTGGTGTCTTGCCCGGGGCATCAGGATTTGCTTAGGGCCGTGCTGTTATGAACATTGTGTGTTTATCATTAAATAAAAGGCGTTTTTTCATGTGCAAATATTGCGCTCTCTGTTTTTTCCTATTTTGTGTTTTACAATAAAATGGCAACGGGGTTATTCGCTTTATACGCATTTTGAAGCATTTAACCATTCCTTTTGCAGGATAACATTTTCAGATGACATCATTGAACCACCTATGACTCGTCTCGACTTTGAGCACCCGGTATTTCAGGCTGAAGAAGAGAGTGTTGAAGATGGTGACGTTCCCGAAGAATTGTCTTGGTTGGTGAAGCAAGAAGAACGAGTCATTCTGCCTCACGAGGAGGTCATCGAAATTATTAACCTGGGGTCGGAAGGGGTTGAAAAGAACATCCGTATAGGAGCCGCGCTACAGAGCGACATCAAGCAAAGACTGGTTGAAATGCTCAGAGAGTATAGTGATGTGTTCGCTTGGTCGTATGAAGACATGCCTGGGCTTGATACAGATATGGTTGTGCACCGTCTGCCGTTGAAAGAAGAATGCCCGCCGGTCAAGCAGAAGCTTCGTAGAACTAGACCTGATATGGCAGTGAAAATTAAAGAGGAGGTTCAAAAACAGTGGGATGCTGGTTTCCTAGCTATGACAAAATATCCCTCATGGGTCGCTAACATTGTACCAGTGCCAAAGAAAGACGGTAAAGTGAGAATGTGCGTAGATTACCGTGATTTGAATAAAGCGAGCCCGAAAGATGATTTTCCGCTTCCTCACATCGATGTGCTAGTTGACAACACTGCTCAATTCTCCGTATTCTCCTTCATGGATGGCTTCTCGGGCTATAATCAGATTAAAATGGCGCCAGAGGACATGGAGAAGACTACTTTCATAACGCCTTGGGGAACATTTTGTTATAAAGTGATGCCCTTCGGATTGAAGAATGCTGGGGCAACGTATCAGCGTGCAATGACGACTCTTTTTCATGATATGATGCATAAGGAGATCAAAGTTTATGTTGACGATATGATTGCCAAATCCCAGACGGAGGAAGAGCATTTGGCGAATCTGCTGAAGTTATTCAAAAGGCTTAGGAAGTTCAGGCTGAGACTGAACCCTAACAAGTGCACCTTCGGGGTGAGATCGGGTAAACTGCTGGGGTTTATCGTGAGCGAAAAAGGAATAGAGGTCGATCCTGCTAAAATAAAAGCAATACAAGAGATGCCGACGCCTAAAACAGAGAAAGAGGTGCGCGGGTTTTTAGGGAGGTTGAACTACATCGCTCGGTTCATATCTCACCTAACAGCTACGTGTGAACCATTGTTCAAGCTGTTAAAGAAAGACCAGGCGGTAACGTGGAACAAAAATTGTCAAAAGGCGTTCGATAAAATAAAGCAGTATTTGCAGGAGCCTCCTATCTTGATACCCCCAGTGGCAGGGAGACCCTTGATTATGTATTTCACAGTTCTTGAGGGAAGTATGGGTTGTGTTCTCGGTCAACAGGACGAGACAGGAAGAAAAGAGCATGCGATCTACTACTTGAGTAAGAAATTTACTGAATGTGAATCTCGATATTCAATGCTTGAAAAGACTTGTTGCACGCTAGCCTGGGCCGCCAAGCGTTTGAGGCAATACATGCTGAGTCATACAACCATGCTCGTCTCGAAGATGGACCCTATCAAATATGTATTCGAAAAGCAGGCGTTATCGGGGAGAATTGCTCGTTGGCAGATGGTCTTGACTGAATATGACATCCAGTATGTCTCGCAGAAGGCTATAAAGGGGAGTGTACTGTCTGAGTACTTGGCAGAGCAGCCTATTGAGGATTACCAATCGATGAGGTTTGATTTTCCTGAAGAGGATATCATGTACCTAAAGATGAAAGATTACGAAGAGTCGTTGCCAGACGAAGGACCAGAATTGGGTTCCAAGTGGAGGTTGATCTTTGACGGAGCTGTAAACGCCTACGGTAGCGGAATAGGGGCAATCATCACTACTCCACACGGGTCGCACATCCCGTTTACTGCTCGTTTGACTTTTCCGGTTACCAATAATGAAGCCAAATACGAAGCTTGTATTATGGGGCTTGAAGAAGCCATTGATTTGCGAATCAAAAATCTGGATGTATACGGAGACTCAGCTCTGGTGGTGAATCAAATAAAAGGAGAATGGGAGACACGTCAGCCTAATTTGATACTGTACATGAACTACGCAAGGA
The DNA here is from genome assembly GCA_963859935.3 of Lathyrus sativus. NCBI lineage: Eukaryota > Viridiplantae > Streptophyta > Magnoliopsida > Fabales > Fabaceae > Lathyrus > Lathyrus sativus. Next base: position 248,908,316 of record OZ012740.1, on the reverse strand, counting down.
GATTGTTGCCTTTCTTTGACAAGGTTGAATTGCATCATGTACCGCGAGCGGAGAATCAGATGGCTGACGCCCTGGCCATATTGTCTTCTATGTACAAAGTCAACTTCTGGAACGAGGCTCCCAGAATTGTTATCTCTCGGCTTGACAGACCTGCCTTCGTATTTGCCATTGACGAAGCATCTGATGATAAACCATGGTATTTTGATATCCTTAATTTCCTGAAGAATAAAGAGTATCCGGCTGGGGCATCCAGTCAAGATCAGAAGACTCTCAGGAGGTTGGCGGGTAATTTCTATCTAAATTCGGACGGTGTCTTATACAGAAGAAATCATGACTTGGTGCTACTGTGTTGTGTAGACGAAAAAGAGGCAAAGCTGCTCATGGAGGAAATACATGAGGGTACCTTTGGTACGCATGCTGGTGGGCATGCTATGACGAGGAAGTTGCTGCGGGCAGGTTACTTTTGGCTAACTATGGAGACTGATTGTTTCAAGTTTGCGAGGAAGTGCCACAAGTGCCAAATCTATGTTGATAAGATCCATGTGCCTCCGAGTCCTCTAAATGTGATGTCATCGCCATGGCCATTCTCAATGTGGGGAATCGATATGATTGGAAAGATCGAGCCGACGGCTTCTAATGGGCACCGGTTCATTTTAGTAGCAATCGATTATTTCACCAAGTGGGTGGAAGCAGCGTCTTACGCAAATGTAACTAAGCAGGTGGTAGCTAGATTCATCAAGAGGGATATCATTTGCAGATATGGGATCCCCGAGCGGATAATCACTGACAACGGTTCAAACTTGAATAACAAAATGATGAAGGAGCTCTGTCAGAATTTTAAGATCGAACATCACAACTCCTCCCCTTACCGACCCAAGATGAATGGCGCTGTTGAAGCGGCCAATAAGAATATAAAGAAGATCGTTCAAAAGATGGTGGTGACCTATAAGGAATGGCATGAGATGCTACCTTTTGCTTTGCATGGTTATCGTACGACGGTACGCACATCAACCGGGGCAACCCCGTTCTCGTTGGTATATGGAATGGAAGCAGTGTTACCATTGGAAGTTGAGATTTCTTCTCTGAGAGTACTACGAGACGTCCAGCTAGACGAGGCAGAATGGGTGAAAGATAGGTTGAACCAGCTGAGTTTAATGGATGAGAAGAGGCTAGCTTCTCTAGCATACGGTCGTTTGTGCCAGATCTGAATGAAGAAAGCATATGATAAGAAGATACATCCTCGGAGCTTTCGGACGGGCGACCTTGTGCTGAAAAGGATTCTCCCGCCGCAAGCAGATCACAGGGGCAAGTGGACCCCCAACTACGAAGGGCCATACGTTGTCAGAAAATTCTTTTCAGGAGGAGCGTTATTGTTGTCCACCATGGACGGTGAAGACTTTACGTCTCCTGTGAATTCGGACGCAGTTAAAAAATACTTTGCGTAAAATTGACCCGCTGGACAGAAAAAAGAGAGTCCAGGCAAAAATGGGGCATCCTGGCGAACCAAAAACAGAATGAAAGGTTCGGGAAAAAGTTAGGGATAAAATTGAAAAAATGTACACCCGCGAAGTTGAAAACCTACACTGGGCGGCTTCGGCAAAAAAGGGTATCCCGGTGAACTGAAAACCCGTAAAGGGCGGTTCACGCAAAAGTTAGGGATCTGAAAAGCAAATGACTGTGGTCCGAATTTGATACTACATTGAGCATTGGTGCGGGAGAATATACCTGAGGGGGTCGATTATCAGAGACAATCTCTTCAGAAGTGTGGATACCGGGAAAGCATTAGAGTCGGGCGAGTCATAGGAGGATCAGTTCGTGATGTTCGTCTGCATCCCGTTGCCGACATGTGTACAAATTTGATTTGTCATTATATTTATGCTTCTTGTGCATACTTGTATATTTGTTGTGCGTAGCTTCCTCTTTTCAGGAGTTACATCCCGTGTACAAAACTCCGCCCATTCAGGGGCCCAATCAATAAAACATGTTATTCAGTATGTGATGCTGGTTCTTTACTGTTTTGTGCATGATAAACGCCTAAGTTTAATGAAACTAGCAAGTACATAACGCCGCTGGCCCTTGCCAATGATTGCTAAAACTTTGAATTAACTGAAAATAATGTCACTAACGCTAACCTGAATAGATTTGGTTGCGTAGACTTGGCTTGTCTTGTTGGTGGTGTTGCAGGATTCATGGCCGTACAAAGTGGACGATCAAGAGGTTGCAGTATTGACCAGAAGCTCGTGAAGGAAAGATTCGATCCCCACGTAGGTCGTGCTTCCAAGATAACAATGTCTCCTACTGAAGGAGGATCGAATTCCCCAGCTAGTCGTAGCTTATACAAAGGATATTCTCCAGCAAAGTCGTTTATCCTTAGCAGAGTTTGGCAATTCCAAGATTGTAGGCTGTATTCAGACAGTGTGGTGTCCCCAGGAGGATTCCCCCCTATCAAGCAGAGTGGTTTAGCCTCAGAAGATTACCATCTCCGACTTGTGAGCTGTATTCAGGCAGTCTACCCTTCCCAGTAGGGTCATTTACTCTCCCCCAACGGAGTCGGTTGATTTTCCCCAAAAGAGTCGTTCTATCCCCAGCGGAGTTCTCTTTCCAGCAAGTGTTTTCCTTCCTCCCAGGGGAACTCGAAGATTAAGACTCTCCCCGGCAGAGTTGGTCGGGCGCCCTGGCATTTATTTTGTTAGAATATCGTGTGATATCCGTTCATTCCCCAGCAGAAGTCCAATCATACCGGGCTCGTCTGCTATTCCCCAGCAGAGTTATATTCCCCAGCAGGGTTGACTTCACTCTTCCAGCATTTATTTTGCTGGAATAATTCTGTAGCACCTGGCTATCCCCAGCGGAGTCGACATTGTCTTCAGCATTTATTTGGCTGAAGCAGTTTCTTGTATCCCAGCAGTTCGAGTCTGCATTTGCATCGGCATATAGTGTCATACTTGCATCCACCAAATAAAACCGCGTAGCGTTTCCATGTCGAATGGAGCATTGCGTCATTGCCAAGCGTATGCATTTTGAAACATGAACCAGGTTGGCTAACCGTGTGTTTCAAGTATTGTTTCCCTTGCAGGTGGAAGGAGCTCTTGCTCAAATGAATTACCAAACATTCAAGATCTCGACGTGAGACATTCCACGAAAATGTCGGTTGTCTTCCCCACAGAGTTATCATGATAAAGTTCTCTTTGTCCCCGGGCAGAGTTATTGGGTTGGAATTCTTTTGTTTTCCCCACCAAGGTTGTTTGTTGAAGTGTCTCTAGTCCGGCCAGCGGATTATCTTCTTCAAATTTGTTGTTACGTCAGCATCAAAGGGTTTCCTGAATCAGAATTTCAGAGGTTGCCGCCGGTTATCAGAACAGACGTCCGATAGTTTGGTTTCCAAATATCCCCAGTAGAGTCCGCCCCAAGGTCGCTGTCACGTCAGTAATAAGAAGATTGTGGGTTGGGACCAATGGAAAAATAAGTCCTGACGTGGACAATTTTATTGACGGAATTTCTTCGTGCTAGAGAAATGGTTGTCCTAACGTGGACAGATTTATTTCCCCGGATTGGTGAGATGTGCTAGTCCTAACGTGGACAAATTTGATTTCTCCGTATTGACTGAATGTGAAGTCCTGACGTGGACACAATTGATTACTCTCTGTGTTGGTGTCCTGACGTGGACCATTTATTTCCAGCAGATATCGTTCTTCGTAATGGTGAAATGTGCGTCCTGACGTGGACAAGTTTATAGTTCTTCGTGATGACAAGATGCGAGAGTCCTGACGTGGACAAGTTTATCTCTCTTCGTGTTGGCGAGGCGTGAGTCCTGACGTGGACAAGTTTTATTTCCTCAGCGGGTCGGAGATGTGAGTCCTGACATGGACAAATCAAGACGATATGTGATTCCTTGCGTGGAAAGATTGTATTCCTTACGCGGAAAGTTCAGTCCTGACGTGGACAGATCCAGAAGAAGTTGATTCCTTACGTGGAAAGATGTATTCCTTACGTGGAAAAAAGTTGATTCCTTACGTGGAAAGATATGATTCCTTACGTGGAAAGATGTATTCCTAACGTGGAAAGAAGTTGATTCCTTACGTGGAAAGATGTATTCCTAACGTGGAAAGAAGTTGATTCCTTACGTGGAAAGATGTATTCCTTACGTGGAAAGAAGTTGATTCCTTACATGGAAAGATATGATTCCTTACGTGGAAAGATGTATTCCTAACGTGGAAAGAAGTTGATTCCTTACGTGGAAAGATGTGTTTCCTTACGTGGAAAGAGGTGATTCCTTACGTGGAAAGAAGATTTATTCCTTACGTGGAAAGAGGTGGGTCCTAAAGTAGACGAGGTATTCCTTACGTGGAAAGTCTAGTCCTGACGTGGACAGATCCAGCAGAGAGTTATTCCTAATGTGGAAAGAGGTTATTCCTAACGTGGACGAAGTTTATTCCTGACGCGGAAATTTTACTCCTGACATGGACAAGTGTATTCCTAACATGGGAAGAGTTTATTCCTAACATGGACGATTTATTCCTGACGAGATGTGCTAGTCCTAACGTGGACAATGTATTCCTATGTTGATAGAATCCCCTTGGGCTGATGAAATGCAGACGAGTTATCCCCAGCGAAGCCGCCGAGACTTTTCCGTGTTGACGACAGGTGAAGTCCTAACGTGGACAAGTTTTAGTTGAGATTTCTTCGTGTTAAAGACACAGGTGTCCTAACGTGGACAAAGTTTTATCCCTGCTATGATAGAATCTTTTTCGGGCTGATGAAAATAATCCCCAGCACGGTCGCTAATGGATCAATTGGTTGCTGTAACAGTTAGATTCAGTTGATGGATGTCGTTCCCCAAGCGGTTGTGCAGTTTATTTCTGCGGTTGGCAAATTTCCGGGTTCTTAGTATTCAACCGTCTCGTACCTCGAATGTTTGAAGGCCGTTCGCTCTTCACCCAATCGGGTCCAAGTCGCTTGAATAGGGGCAGCTGTTGCACCCTAAAATTTGCTCAACCTATTTCACTTGGTTTATGTTTCAATTATATTAGCATTTGCATATAGAGTCATGTACATAGTCTAATCATCTGCATAGCATAGCATAACAAGTCATACAACAAGGGAACAATCACTATTCTTATCTCTATGAGCCTATCAAGAGGTTATTGTTCAAATTCAAGCTTACCCAAGTCATCAGAAAGAATTGGAAATCTAAGAAGTCAGTGGATCAAGCAGTGGATCTCTCTCCTATCTTGAGTGTATCTGAAGATCATCAAAGAAGTTGTGAGTTGTGAATTGGTCATGGAGAGTATATAGACATCATGGAGGACTTAGAGAGTCATTTTGAAAGTGATACAAGTCATTGATGTGATCACAAGAGTTGCAGTGGAAGACAGTCAATTAGGGTTTCATCTGGGTCAACCCTAGGTCAACCCTAAGTCAAATGAGTGATTGAAAGGTATTGAGGTCTATTGGAGAGATGTGGGGTTCATAATTTGACATGTAGAGAAGGATGTGGTGTTGTGCCAAGAAGAAATCAAGAGAAATCAAGAAGAAGAGGAGTTTCTAAATTAGGGTTTCTATGTAAAATCCCCTGATTTAGGTCAAACTTCCAAGCAAGATAAGTCAAAATGCAAGATTCAAATGGATCCTTGGCCAACATGAAACTTGTAGAGGATCTCAAGACCTTTAATTTGAGTGGTGGCAGACATCAAGGAGATTTATAGAACTCAAGTTATGGTCCTTGCAAGTTACAGGTCATCTGAGGTATCTGAAATTTTGTCTGTGAAAGTTACTTGTCTTCCAAGCAATTTTTACCCCTCAAGGAGATTTCAAATGAATTTCTGGTCAACATAAGAGTTGTTCCTCATTGTCTTATATTTCTATAAAGGTATAGTATGCCTTCATATGATTTGTGGAACTCTACTTATGGCCTTGGCAAGCAAAGGGTATTTTGGTCATTTGAGAATTACAGGTCATTTCAAGCCTATGCCCAAAACTCATACAAGGAAGCTTCAAATGAAAAACTTCACAACACCAAACTTGCTCCAAATGATATTTTGAGTCTAGAAAGGTGATCATGAAAGTTTGGAAATGCTCATAGCTCAAGGTTTCGAATTTGGTGAATTTAATGAATAAAAAGTGACCTAAAATTGAGATTTTTCATAACTTGGCCAAATGAGGTGAAATTATAGGTCATTTTGATTGGAAAAAATGTTTTAAGAACATTGGCAAAAGTGGATTTTTGAGTTTGGTTCAAAATTTGGAAGTTATGCTGGTTACTTATGTATGAAGTAACATAATCAAAATTCAAGGAAAGTGTGCACAAGAAGTTTCTACAAAGTTCTAGAGCTTTCTAATTTCATCTATATATTGAATTGAGAGGTTTCATTCAAGGGTTGGTGAATCATTGTGATCAAAATACCAAGTTATACCTCATTCTTCCATTTTTTCAAATCCACTTCAAACTCTATCAAACCTTCATCAATTTCCAAAGTTCTTGATCCTATCATCATCTAAATCATTCAAGGATCAAATTTCCATCAAAATCTGGTTGAATTGAAGAGGAATCGTGTGCTACCAACTTCATCATCCAAAATGCAAGAATATTGTGATTGCAAGATTCAAGAGGTTTGAGCAAGAAATACTGCATACAGAAGCAAGGATCAAGTGTGTTGATCAAATCCAGATCATTGCAAGCTTTGGATCTCAAGAATTCTCCATCTGTTTTCATCATCAAGCCAGGTTGGTGTTTCCTTTCGAATTGGTTAGATTAGTTAGAATGTTAGAGAATTTTAGGGTTAGAACTGTTAGGATTAGTTAGATGATCATTTCTGTTGAGTTTGAAGACAATTCATGGAGGTTGCCATTGGTGCACCAAAACTGTTAGGGCTTAGAACTCCTAGAATATGGCATGATAATCTTAGATGTATAGCTCAGGATAATCAGCATGGCGTGTAGATTGTGTTAGGGTAAGAATTAGAAAGAATTGGCAAGATCGTTAGCAGTGTAAAATGGTGGAACCTATGGCTTCTACCTATCGGGTTTGATGCTGGAGTAAGTTTGAGGAGAAACCAAAGGCATGGTTGTGTTCAGGGGAGAGAGGAGAGTGATTTTGCTTTTCATCTCGTTGAATTTCATGGAGAATCGAAGGAGAACAGAATGATGGAAGATTCGTGCATGGGGAGAGTTTTTTCTGAAACCTAGGGTTTCCAAGGTTGAAGATGAAGGAGAGCCGTCTGATTAGTTTGGAGACTTTGACTCAGAAGCAATCCAACGGCCTTAATTCAATTGGAAAACGGAGGGAAATGTTACGCAGCAATACGCTGCGTTTCATTTAATCGTTCTGATGGGCCTGAGTGAACTTGCTATTCGTACCCCTGCTTTCTAAAGCCCAATGCCATTATAACTGAAACTTTTACTCTTTGCACCGTTCTTGGTTTTTTTTTGTTTTCTTTTGAGTTTCTGAGTAGTTGGGCCCAGACGCGCCTTGCTATGCGCGCCCCCCAGTCTGGGCCCATTGTTGTTTTCCAACGCTTTTAATTACTAGTTGCACCCCTAACCCAATTTAGTTCACATTAATTTCATTCATTTTTTTTATTTCTTTGAAAAATCATAAATAATTGAAAAATGCTTATTTTTTAGTGGTTGTTTTTGCATTAGGTTCATATTTCTGTTAAGAAAATTAAGAGATAATAAAATTCCAATTTAATTTTGTTTTAGCATTTTTAGAATATTTTTCTTTTAAATAGCTTTTTAAGTAGTTTAAGTTGATACATGATATTGTTAATTTTAGTTTAATTAGATGCTTTAATATTTTTGACCCATTCTTTTTAGGTTGATTAGCTTAGAGCTTTAGCTTGTATATAAAATTTAATTCATGATTTTAGGACTTAATTTTAGATGATTTGTTTAGGTGTGATTAGAAGAACCAAAACTAGGGTTTAGGAGATAACATAGGTGTAGTAAATCATTTCTTTTAGGAGTTATAGATTGAATCTTTGGGGTATGGGAATATAGGGATTATGGGTAGATAATAGACCCCTTAGAAATCACTAGGTTTCCCCTATTCTACTATTACTATTAGTTTACTGCTTGTATTTGCTTGACTGTGTGGTGTGCCCTCTCTAGGGTTATTATTTGACTGTGTGGGGTATTGGGCTTGTTTGGGGCTTGGGTTTGAGCTGAAGACTGTGCTGATGAAGTCCATTGGAGATCAAAGAGATTGAGGACCAACTTCCAGAGTTGATGAGGAGTAGCTCTTGTTGGCAGCTGTTGAAGGCTATAGGAGTTAGGAACTAGGCAGAGCTCTAGAGTAGAAAACTTGATTCACAAACATGGAAGGTCTTGTCTGCCTCCATTCTTTCTCTATGATTCAAAGTCTCTTTCAAATATCCACCTCCTTCCTTTGGAAGGATTAGTGAATGTATTTGAAAGATAGAACTTTTGAGAGAAAATTGTCTGTATCATGTTAACAGTCAGTGAGCCACCCTTGGTAGGCAATTGACTGTTTAACATCCATTTCATCTTGTTGACTGATATTCATCTTGGAGATTGAGACTTGAAGAAAAGCCATTGCAGATTGAAGACTGATGATAAAGACCTTGCTTGAGGGTTGTGAAGATCAAGATTGATGCATGCTTGAAGCTTGTAGCTGTTTGGAGATGACTTGAAGACAGATGTTGATGCAGAGCTGCTGTTGCTGTTTATTTTTGCTGTTTAATTCTTGATGTATTGTTTGAATTTCCCTGACTGTATTGCTTGTTGTTTAACCTGTTAGGTTGAAAGTGAATCCTGTTCACTTTTGCCTGTTGTTTTCTAGGTTCGAGGTTGAGTGGGACTCCCTTGCCTCGCTTGTATTGTTGCATCCATGCATTTTACTGCTTTATTGTATATATGCTATTGTTTCTGTTTCCGTTTATCCCTTAGGATCTCTGTTTCTCTCTGCGTAGGAGAGGAGCATGATAGACATTAGGTCTTAACCCATGCATGATAACATTAGGTTAGTCTAATTCCCTTCGCAACCATAGGTTAGAGTCTTTCTCTTCTTTCTCAAAAACAAACAGAAAAACACAATAAGATTTCAAACACAATAAAAGACACCTCTTCCGTAAAAGAATGTGAACTCATCAAAACGTCAATTTTTGTCCGCTTGGACCAGTAATCAGGAAAACCCTTTTTCAGAAGGAGATAAAAGCAATCAAAACAGACTTGTGTCGTACGAGGCCCGAACTACGTTTGCTCTGATCTTTCATGCTGTATGAAAGTACGTAGGCATAGGATGCGATATCCTAGCGAGCAACCTTCCCCTCCTTTCCCGTAGGTAGGCGAACTACGTTGACTCTGATTTCTCGTTCCAGACGGGAATACGTAGGCATAAAGTGTGATACTTTGCCGAGTCATTTTATTTTCTTTTTAACCCTTAACCCTTAGTTTAGATAGAATAACAATCCATACCCGAAAACAAGCGTGGATCCCGTCGAGTACGACGGACGTGAGGGGTGCTAATACCTTCCCCTTGCGTAACCGACTCCCGAATCCAGGATTTGGTTGCGATGACCATTCCTTCCCCGTTTTGCGTTAGGTTTACCTCGAGCGTTTCCTTTCCCTCCGTTGGGATAAATAACGCACGGTGGCGACGCTTCTGTTCAGCCGGCGCCGATTTTCGCAGTAGCGACAGCTGGCGACTCTTGACAGCGGCACCTCCGCCAGGTTATGACGCGAATGCAACTTGTGAGTTTCACTCAAGGGCACCAGGCCACATGATAGAGAATTGCAAAGCCTTCAAGCACAAGGTGCAGGACATGGTGGACGCTAAGATCATCAACTTCTTAGATAATGTGCCAAACGTCACGAAGAACCCTATGCCGAATCATAGGGGAGGTGGAGTAAACGCGATTATTGAAGACGAGAGTTTGGATTTGTTGACTGACGTCAGAGATCTGAAGACACCGCTTAGCTTCGTTAAGGCTAAGCTGATGATAAGAGGCTTCTTTCCAGGTTGTGGAGAGCTATGTATGGGCTGTGCAACAAGTCCTGATGGATGTGAACAGTTGATAGAGGGGATTCAAAGTCTGATGACTGAGGGAATCCTGCAGTTTAGCCGAAGGGCCGAAAGCGGATCGGGAGAGGTAATGCTGAAGCAAGATGATGAGGTTGCCACCATCACCATCCCTCGCCGGACGATAACTATTTCTGCACCCAGGCCGCCCATGATTACCATCACCAAAGCTGGGTCGATACCCTTCGAAAGCACTAACGCTGTCCCATGGCACTATAGGGCAGAGGTCTACTGCAACGGACAGAAGTTGGAACTAGAACCATTTGGGTCGTCTGTGGAGAACCTAGCGGGTGTTAGCAGAATTACTCGCAGCGGGAGAGTGTTTGCACCACCCGAGGTCGTGGCGGGCAAGGCAGACAGAGCTGATGCAACCGATAAAGGTAAAAGTAAAGTCGTTGAAGAGATCCCTTGCGGGGTAGAAAAAGACTTACTTGTCAAAGACGCCGAGGAATTTATGAGATTGATTAAAAAGAGTGACTACAAGATCGTGGATCATCTCCATCAAACACCCTCGAAGATTTCCATCCTTAATCTGTTGTTGTGTTCTGAAGCACACCGCAACGCACTGCTGAAGGTGTTGAACGCCGCGTATGTACCACAGGAAATATCGGTAAACCAGTTGGAAGAGGTCGTAGCCCACGTGAATGCTGGAAATGGGCTAGGGTTCAATGACCTGGAGCTGACGCCGAAGGGGAGGAACCACAATAGCGCCCTGCACATCTCGATAGAGTGTAGGGGAACGATTATGTCTCACGTGTTGGTGGACACAGGGTCATCGCTCAATGTTCTTTCGAAGAAGCCATTAATGAAGTTAGATACTCGTGGAGTGATTTGCACATCTAGTGATCTGGTTGTTAAAGCGTTCAATGGAACCAAACACCATGTTTTCGAGGAGGTGACGTTGCCGATCCAAGTTGGGCCGGAAACGTTCGACGCAGTCTTTTACATTATGGACATCATGCCTGCCTACAGCTGTCTCTTGGGTCGGCCATGGATCCATTCCGCGGGTTCCGTGACCTCCACGTTGCACCAGAAACTCAAGTATGTTGTCGGAGGTAGCATCGTGACCGTATGTGGCGAGGAAGACATAATGGTGAGCCATTTGTCGTCCTTCAAGTATGTTGAGATGGATGGGGAAATCCGCGAGACCATATGCCAAACTTTCGAAGCTGTTAAAGTCAAGGACGTAGCTCCTGTGGTCACTAAGAAGCCAGAGATGACTCTCTCTTCCTTCAAGGAAGCCCGGGCCGTTGTTCAAGTCGGATCTACCCCAGGCTGGGGGCGAATTCTAGAGATACCTAACAAGCAAGATAAGTTTGGGTTGGGATATTCTCCTGCGGCTGAAGCCTCCTCTTCTAGCAATGCGTCGCGAGGTAAAGGGCCGATCCAGTTTACCAGTGGCGGGGTGATATTTGAAAGCGTCAACGCGGCGTCTGAAGACAGCGGAGATAGCGACTGTGACTTAGACTCTTGGATCCAACCAAGCAAGCCAGGCGAGAGCCTCAACAACTGGTCCGTCAAGGATATCATCCAGATGACAAGCGAAGAGTAATGATTTACTTTTTCCAATCATTGTACAACCCTATGTCCTACCCGGGGCATAGTGGTTTTATTGTCAGGGCCTTGTTTGTTTATGTACATGCATTTTATCAATAAATCAAAAGGCGTTTTCTTCGTATTCAAATATTTTGATCTCTGTTATTCCCGTTTTATATTTGTTTTTGTTTTGAAAAACAATAAAATGGAAATGGGGTTTGTGCTAACCTGCATATCCTTGTTTTAAGCTTAACCCTTGTTATTGCAGGATCCACATAACAGATGACATCGACTCTGGACCTTCTACAACTCACTTTGACTTCGATTGCCCGATCTATCAAGCCGAAGAAGAGATTGATGAAGACGAAGACCTTCCCGAAGAGTTGGCCCGCTTGTTGAAACAAGAAGAGAAAGTTATTCTGCCTCACGAAGAAGAAATCGAGATCGTGAATCTGGGTTCTGAAGAACTGGTCAGGAATGTCAGGATAGGGGTTGCATTGCAGAGTGATGTCAAGTAGAGATTGGTCGAGATGCTAAGAGAGTATAGTGACGTCTTTGCTTGGTCATACGAAGATATGCCCGGACTTGATACTGACATCGTGGTCCGCCACTTGCCGCTGCGAGAAGATTGTCCTCCCGTTAAGCAGAAGCTTAGAAGGACGCGACCAGATATGGCCATTAAGATCAAAGAAGAAGTGCAGAAGCAGCTTGATGCTGGCTTCTTAGCGGTCACGAGTTACCCTCCGTGGGTCGCCAACATAGTGCCTGTACCGAAGAAGGACGGTAAGGTATGAATGTGCGTCGATTATCGGGATTTGAATAGGGAGAGCCCTAAAGATGATTTCCCGCTGCCTCATATTGATGTGTTGGTCGACAGTACAACTCATTTCTCCGTGTTTTCGTTCATGGATGGCTTCTCCGGTTACAATCAGATCAAGATGGCGCCGAAGGACATGGAGAAAACTACGTTCATCACGCCTTGGGGAACCTTTTGCTACAAGGTAATGCCTTTCGGTCTGAAGAACGCAGGGGCCACTTACCAACGAGCAATGATTACTTTGTTTCATGACATGATTCATCATGAGATTGAAGTCTATGTTGATGACATGATCGTGAAGTCCCAAACGGAGGAAGGACATCTGGTCAATTTGCTGAAGCTTTTTGAGAGGCTTAGGAAGTTCAGGTTGAGGCTGAATCCTAACAAGTGTACTTTCGGAGTACGGTCTAGAAAACTACTGGGGTTTATCGTGAGCGAAAGAGGCATTGAGGTTGATCCTGCGAAGATAAAAGCAATACAAGAGATGCCAGCGCCAAAAACTGAAAAAGAAGTTCGTGGTTTCCTGGGCAGAATAAACTACATTGCAAGGTTTATTTCTCAGCTCACGGCCACGTGCGAACCGATGTTCAAACTGCTAAAGAAAGATCAGGTGATTATCTGGAACGAGGATTTCCAGAAGGCATTCGATAAGATAAAACAGTATCTACAGGAACCTCCGATCTTGATACCCCCAGTGGCTGGAAGACCCTTAATCATGTACTTGATAGTTCTTAAGAATAGTATGGGGTGTGTTCTCGGTCAGCACGACGAGACGGGTAGAAAGGAGCATGCCATTTATTACTTGAGTAAAAAGTTCACAGACTGTGAATCTCGCTACTCGATGCTGGAGAAAACGTGTTGTGCACTAGCCTGGGCTGCCAAACGTTTACGACAGTACATGCTCAACCACACCACCATGCTAATTTCGAAGATGGATCCGATCAAGTACGTCTTCGAGAAGCAGGCGCTTTCAAGCAGGATTGCCAGATGGCAAATGGTGTTGACGGAATATGACATTCAATATGTTTCCCAGAAGGCCATTAAGGGAAGCGTATTGTCTGATTACCTTGCCGAACAGCCGATCGAAGATTATCAGCCGATGAAATTTGAATTCCCTGATGAGGATATCATGTTTCTTAAAGCGAAGGATTGCGATGAACCGTTACCCGACGAGGGTCCAGATAGGAAATCCCAGTGGAAATTGATATTCGACGGGGCGGTTAACTCTTATGGAAGTGGCATTGGGGCGATCATCACGACTCCCCATGGATCCCACATCTCGTTTACTGCGAGACTGATGTTTCCGGTCACCAATAATGAAGCGGAGTACGAAGCATGCATCATGGGTCTAGAAGAAGCAATTGATTTGAGAATCAAGAACCTAGACGTATATGGTGACTCAGCGCTTGTGATCAACCAGATTAAAGGGGAGTGGGAGACTCGCCAATCGAATCTGGTGTCGTACATGAACTATGCCAGAAGGCTACTTCCGTTCTTCGATCGAGTGGAACTCCATCATGTGCCCAGAATAGAAAACCAGATGGCTGATGCCTTAGCCACGTTGGCTTCGATGTATAAAGTCAATTTTTGGAATGAAGCTCCAAGAATTGTCCTTTCTCGTCTTGATAGACCTGCATTTGTCTTTGCAATCGAGGAAGCCTCCGATGGCAAGCCATGGTTCCATGACATTCAGACCTTCCTTATGACTAAGGAGTATCCTACGGGAGCGTCAACCCAGGATAAGAAGACTCTAAGGAGGCTGTCTGGAAATTTTTATCTCAATCCTGATGGAGTTTTGCATAAAAGAAACCACGATCTCGTGCTACTAAGATGTGTAGATGAGAAAGAAGCGAGTATGCTCATGGAAGAAGTCCATGAAGGCACGTTTGGTACGCACGCCGGCGGGCATGCTATGACAAGAAAGATCCTGAGAGCAGGATACTACTGGCTGACGTTGGAGTCAGATTGTTTTAAATTCGCGAAGAGAGGTCATAAATGCCAGATTTATGCTGATAAAGTTCATGTGCCGCCGTGCCCTTTGAATGTCATGTCCTCCCCGTGGCCGTTCTCCATGTGGGGCATCGACATGATAGGCAAGATCGAGCCCACTGCATCTAACGGTCATCGCTTCATTTTGGTAGCTATCGACTACTTCACCAAGTGGGTGGAAGCAGCCTCATATGCTAATGTGACCAAGCAGGTGGTGGCTAAATTCATAAAAAGGGATATCATCTGTCGTTACGAATTCCCAAGCAGATCATTACTGATAATGGTTCAAACCTGAATAACAAGATGATGAAGGAGTTGTGCCAGAGTTTCAAGATTGAACACCACAACTCATCTCCTTACCGGCCGAAGATGAATGGCGCCGTTGAAGCGGCCAATAAGAACATCAAGAAGATTGTACAGAAGATGGTTGTGACCTACAAAGATTGGCACGAGATGCTGCATTTGCACTGCACGACTATCGTACGACGATACGTACGTCAACCGGGGCAACTCCTTTCTCCTTGGTGTACGGTATGGAAGTTGTCCTACCGTTAGAGGTGGAGATCCCTTCTTTGCGAGTTTTGGTTGACGTGAAACTCGAAGAGGCAGAATGGATTAAGAACCGACTAAACCAACTCAGCCTGATGGAGGAGAAGAGATTAGCATCGATTGCATATGGTCGTCTGTACCAAAGCCGAATGAAGAAAGCTTATGATAAGAAGGTGCGTCCTAGAAGCTTTCAGACGGGTGATCTCGTCCTGAAGAAGATTCTTCCTCCACACTCCGATCACCGGGGCAAGTGGACTCCCAATTACGAAGGTCCATACGTCGTCAGCAAGGTCTTCGCGGGAGGAGCTTTGTTGTTATCCACGATGGATGGTGAAGATTTTGCATCCCCGGTGAACGCGGACGCAGTTAAAAAATACTTTGCTTAAAGAATGACCTGTTGGAAAGAAAAAGAATATCCATGCAAAAATGGGGCATCCCGGCGAACCATAAAAAAGGAAAAAGGTTCGGGCAAAAATTAGGGATATAAATTGAAAAGAATGTACATCCGCGAAGTCGAAAACCTGGAAGGGCGACTTTGGAAAAAAAGGGTGTCCCGGTGAATCGAAAACCCGGAAGGGCGATTCAGGCAAAAGTTAGGGATTTGAAAAAGCAAATGACTGCGTTCCGCGTGCGGACTTTCATTATTTAGTGGTTTGGAAGACCTGAGGACCGTTTATCTGAATCAATCTCTTCTGAGGCTGAAGCGTCGGAGAAGTATCGAAGTCGAGTAGGTCATAGAGGGATCAACTCATGGTGTTCGTCTACGCCTCGTTGCCGACATGTGCATATACTGATGTATATTTATGTTTTATTTTTGCGCAGCTTCCTCATTCCAGGAGCTTGCATCTGTTGTAAAACATTTTTACCCATTCAGGGGTTCGTTATCAATAAAATGTATACTATTCAGCAATTCTGTTTGTCTGTTTATCATTTATCTGTTTTGTTTGCGAAAAAGAACGCCGGTGTTTTTGATAAAATGCGCATACATAAACTTACTGGCCTAGGCCACTGATTGTTGAAACAATGAA
This sequence comes from Lathyrus sativus, assembly GCA_963859935.3. NCBI lineage: Eukaryota > Viridiplantae > Streptophyta > Magnoliopsida > Fabales > Fabaceae > Lathyrus > Lathyrus sativus. Next base: position 248,892,358 of record OZ012740.1, on the reverse strand, counting down.
TTACTCGAACATTGTCACAAGAAGATAACCTTGATAGGTCCCTTTGAGAAGGGTATCTCGTCTGTTTGTTTATGTTGTTGCAGGTGTAGCATATTCCAGGTAGTACGCCGTATGCGTCCCCAAGCAGGATGATTCCTTCTTCTCCAGCGAAGTTCAGCAGCCTCTCCTCGCGGAGCCTGAACGTGAGATCGTAAGCATTGATATGTTTTCCCCAAGCAGAGAGGGTTCTCTCCCTAATCAAATACATCCCGAAGGGTCGTCATCTCCCTAGCTGAGTCACATACTGAAGTGTGCAGCAATTGATAGTTCCAGACTGAAGTCTTCAGCAGAATTAAAATTCCCCGCAGAGTTGTACTCTCCCCTGTAAGCAGGACGATTCCTTCTTCCCCAACCGAGTTTGCAGATCCCCAAGGGAGCCGAGTCCTGGGAAAGCAGTTCGGGCCATGATTGGTTTTCCCCAGTAGAATGTTGAATATCTGATGCTGTATTTCCCCGCCAGAGTCGTCACCTCCGAGAAGGTTTGGCTGCGAATGCCGTGCAGTTTGTTTCCGCGATTGACATTGTTTTCCTCAGCAGGTCCAGGTTCTCGTAGAGCTTCATTCCCCTGCAGCAGTTGACTGAAGTTCGTTTCCCCAGGCGGAGTCCGATTGAGATTGGCGTGACTTCTTCTCCTTGGCAGGATGAGTCCTTCCTCCACCAGAGTGGTCCTTTCTCCTTGACAGGAGGATTCTCCCTTCAGCATTTATTTTGCTGATGGGATCGTAGCATCTTGCATGATTGCATTTACCCTAAACGCGTAGCATTTCCACCGTGTGGAGCATTGTGCCATTGCCAAAGCATATGCATATGAAACATGAGCTAGGTTGTTACCGTTCTTGTTTTGAAGGAGTTCCTCCGCAAAGTCGCTTGCTCAAGATGATTCTTGAATTCCCCAGCGAAAGTTGTTTAAGATGATTCTTAAAATCCCCTATGAAGTCACCAGAGTTGGTTGCTTAAGTAGATGCTTAGAGTCCCCGGCAGAGTGAGTGCTCGGGATGATTCCCGAAATCTCCAGCAGAGTTATTGGTTCAGGATGATTCTTGAAGTCCCCGGCGAAGTGGTTTGTTCAAGATGATTCTTGATTTCTGAAGCCCCGAAGCAGAGTTACTCGATAGTTCTCCAGAATCCCCAGCGGAGATGTGTCATCCCCAGCAGGTTTCTGAACAACGAAGTTGAAACTTCCCTCGAAGACTTGATGATTGAAGTCCAACTGTATTGACAAAGTAGTTCTCTCAGCTGATGCAGAGTGCCTGATGGTAGAAGTTGAATATCCCCCAATCGGTTCATGATTGACTGAGAATTCCATTCCCGACTTACTGACGAAGTCCGGCCGATGCCTGAAAATTTCTTTGAATGCCCGATGGCATGATTAACTTGATGGTTGACCTGATGAGTCCCGAGAAATCTTGATGCCTGATGGCATGATCGACCATGTATTACCGGTTACCGTATGACCAATTCTCCAGCTAGTTGTCGTGCAGCTATCATTTCAGTTTCCGAAGATTTGTCCCCATCAGAGTACCGTGTACTTGTGCAGTTGGCAAATTTTTAGGTTTGGGTATTCAACCGTCTGTTACCTTGATTGTTTGAGAGCCGTTCGCTTCTCACCCAGTCAGGTCTAAGCCGTTTGAATAGGGGCAGCTGTTGCACCCCAAAATTTGCCCAACATTTCTTTACTTAGCTTGTGTTTCATTGCATTCACATTAGCATTATCATTTGCATTTCATTGACATGTGTGCAGGAGATCAAGAGGTATGATTACCAACCAAGGGCTACACAATAGCTTGAAGCTAGCTAAGAAGGTTATTCAAGTGTTCAAGGGTTGATATCCTTGTCAGAGAGGTTAAAGGATTCTCAGAGTGAGTGGTTGAAACCAAGGTTGTGTGCCTCCTAACTTGAGAGTTGTGGGAGCTCCTTAGATGATTCTGAAGCCTTGAGAGAGCTTATGAGATGTCTTGAAATCCATCATGAGGCCTAGATAGGTCATTATGCAAGATTAAGAAGACTCAGCCATGAGTAGTGCAGTTAGGGTTTGACTGGGTCAACCCTAGGTCAACTGATGATTTGAACAAGGTTGAGACCTAATTCAAGAGCCATGTGATCATGGATTAATGCATTGAGATGTTATAAGGATGATTCCAAGGTCAACTCATCATGATTGAAGAGTTTGAGAAGTTTCAAGATAGGGTTTCTAAGGCTTGACAATGTAAAATCCCCTAGTTTGACCCCTATCTTCAAGGCAGTTTAGCTCAAGATGTGATTGTCATCTCATCTTACCCCCAACTAGAATGTTGTATAGCTTGATCTTAGCTTTAATTTGAGTGCTAGAAGTCCTTGATAGGATTTGTAGAACTCAAGTTATGACTTTGACAAGTTACAGGTCATCTGAGGTATGTGAATTTGGAGCTTGAAAGTTGTCCAACTTGCATGAAACTTTTGCCCTAGAAGGATGATTCCTATGAACTTTTGGTCAACATGAATGTTGTTCCTCATTCTCTTAGATTTCTATAGAGTACTAGAAGTCCTTGATAGGATTTGTAGAACTCAAGTTATGGCTTTGACAAGTCAAGGGTATTTTGGTCATTTGGAGATTACATGTCATTTCAACCATAAGGCCATAACTCCTATTTCCAAGCTTCAAATGGGAAAATGTTCAACATCAAACTTGTTCAAAATGATGTTTTAAGGCTCGTAAAGAGGTCATGAGATGTTGGAAGTGCTTGTAGCTCAAAGTTGCAAAAATGACCTAAAATAAGGGTATAAGTTAAATAAACCAAAGTTGGAAATTGATATTTTTGATCTACACATCCAAACCAAGGCATGTAATATATCATTTTGACTCTAAAAACATTTTAAGAACATTGGTTTAGCCACATTTTTTAGTTGAGGTGTAATTTGTGGACTTGATTTGAAAAGTAATTACTTACACCTTAAGTAACATTTGCAAAACACATGAGAGATCAATGCACAAGCTTCCAAGGCATTGTAACACATCTAATATCTCACTTGGAGAGATTTTGGGATCATAACAAGCTGCTGTAACAAGTGAAACCAGAATTGGGGTGAGTATGGCATGAGATGGTATTTTGGATGACATGAGAAATTCAACATCTCCTTGGATGATTCCATAAGGTTCTAGAGAGGTCCAACATCATCTATATATTGATTAGAAGGGGTTCAAGTGCAGGGTTGGTGAGAATTGAGGGAGAGAAGAGAGTTTGCAACTTCACATTGTTCATTGCAAATTGAAATCAGTTTCTGCATTCTACACCATTTTTTATCTTTCTTTTGATCTCAACAACTTCTATTGAGGATACTGAATGATTCCAGATCAATTCCATAGCCAAAGCCTTGAAGGATCGTGTTCTTGCACTTGAATTTCAGCACCTGCAAGTCACCATCGGATTTGGAGTTCCAAGCATTTGCAATCGATTCTCTTGTATACAGAAGCAAGAACTTGGTACATTGAATGATTCCAGAGCAGTAGAAGGGTTGAATTGAAGAATTTCTACATCTGTTATTCAAGAACTCACAGGTTGGTAACTTTCATCCCTCACCTTAAATTAAGCAGAATTGAGTCAATTTGTTAGGTTAGATTGATAGTATGTGGTTAGGAGATCGTTTCTGGAAACTTAGAGAGGATTTGATGATGATCAATGAGGTGACACAATTTCTGTTTGGATCAAGAACATGCTGGATATTGAGAGATAATGTGAGTGTTATAGCAAGAACTGATCAGTGTAACATGGTGAACATTTTAGACCAATGAATTTGAAGAATGGTGATAATTGAGGTCTGAGCATAATTTTGATTCTTGATCGTGTTTTAGGTTAGAGGTTGATTCAATAAATTCTGAGGATAGGGTTAGACTCAGGGAGAGATTTAGAGTGATTTAGTGTTTTAAATCTTGAATTTCGATGGAGATTTGAGGGAGCCCGAGTGAGGATGAGGTTGATGCTTGAACTCTGTTTCAATGGATGCTTCCCTCCATTTTCATGGCTAGAGGTAGGTGATGAAGTCCTAGCCGTCAGATCCGCGTATGACCATTGACCAGAGCCAGATCCAAGGGCCGTGTTTTAATCTCAGGTTGTTAAGAGGAAAGAATGCTGATGCTCTAAATGCTGCGTATCATTAAACCAAAGGTTTTGGGCTTTGGTGAGAAACAACTATCCACACCCCCCAGCGAGCCCAATCCAGAATTTGAACTGATTCTCTTACTTATTGCACCGTGACTTTTCCCTTTTCTTTCTATTTCCATATTAATTTCTGATTGTGATATGGGCTTAGGCGCTTTTCTACTGACACCCCCCTTTTGGGCCCAGTCTGAAGATTGAACTGATTGTCATTGCTATCTGCACCACGCGTTTGGTTATTTTATTTCAATTTTCTATATTTGTTTCATTTTATACATGGTTCTTGATTAAATCATATAAAATTGAAAAATGATCCAATTAATCCCATTCTTTTTGCATTATATTCATGATTGAATCTAATATTTTTTAGATAGAAAATATTTTTATTTCATGCATTTTCTGATTTTATGGGAATTTTCACATTTTAATTGATATTAAAATAGTTATGTTTGATACTTGATTTTGTGGAATTTTGTGTGATCATGTGATGATGACTTTGATCCTGATTTTTTGTGAGTAGTTAGCATAGATACGCATGCTCCCCATAGAATTTTCTCACATTTTTGTGATGAACATAAGTGGTAGTTTAGGTTGAAACATTTAGAAGCTCCATTTTTAGGGTTTATGGTTGATACCTTTGGATTTAGGATTTAATTTTAGGACTTAATAGATGATTTAGTCCCTGGTTTTTGTATGAGGAATTCTTAATTGAATTAGGATCCCTTAGGAATTTTTGTAGAAATTTATAAGATAGTTTTATATTTTTGATTGATTTTAGTTTAGGTGCTAGTTTTAGATGATTCTAAGGCACTAACTCAACTAGATTAACATCTTTAGCTCCCTTAGATTAGGGTTTTGTTTCTCTTATTCTTGGATGAGGATGAAGACAAGTTGAAGATGCATTGGATTGCTTGAAGAGGCTTGGATTTGAAGATCTTCCCTTCTTGTGGTGTAGTTTTGATTAGGTTAAGATTAGGGTTTTGTAGGCAGAGCTTCTAGATAGTTCTCTTCCTTCATAAACATGGAATATGTTGATCAATTACATTCTTCCCTATGATGAAAGGTCCCTTGTAAAGGCCTCATCCCTCCTTTGGTAGGATGTGTGGCTCTTTGCAAATTGGTAGAACCTTTGAGGGTCCATTTCTCTGATGACAGGATGCTCAGTGGTGACCTTTGGTCTTCACTCTGCTACCAATCATCCCTACTTTGCTCTTGATAGATGCATCTTTCTCCCTTGTTAGAGGATGGAGTTCCTTACTTGAAGAAGATTGAAGGATGAAGTTGACACTTCCATGTGATTGAAGATTACTCTGAGAGGCTGAAGCTTATAGATGAAGAGAAGCTAGTTGATACTGGTAAAGCAAAGAGAGAGCTGAAGCTTGAAGACCAAGTTGATACTTATGAAGAGGATTCAATTGAGATTGAGGGAAGAGCTGAGGCTTGAGGAATAAAGGATAAGTTGACACTTACATTGATGCTTGGAGAGCCTGAAGGAATCAAGTTGATACTTGTAGTTAAGGTTGAAGCCTGAAGGTGGAATTGACTGGAAAGCTGAAGCTTGAGGAAAAGAGAATAAGTTGAAACTTATGTTTGATGTGTTAGAACCCTGGAGAAGCAAGTTGATACTTGTCATGAAAGATGATAGCCCTGAAGAGCTGCTGAAGATTGATGACTGAACTGCTGTTAAGTTGGTTTAGTTGTAGGAGTTGTTGATCTGTTTCTCTCTTGTCTGTTTTCTTTTCTGTGCTGATGTGCCTTGTTTGACTTGCTTGATGCATTAAAATAAGCTCATATCTAGACTGACTTTAATCTAGGAGCATGATTGCACTAGAGGTTGAGTTGCTCCCTCTGCTTGTATTGTTACTGTATGGCTTTGCAGTTATTCATATCTGGCTTGAGGTTGAGGTGAGCTTGTGGAGGCTACTGCCCCACACACATTTCCTCCCTCACTTGCATTGCATGCATTTTACAGTCGTTTACTGTTTACTGTTCAGCTGATGCTTTATCTGTTTCTGTATCATTGACATGATCCCCTAGGAATCTCACTCCCTTTGATAAGGAAGTGATGATAGAAATTTAGGTTGAAACCTATGCATGATAACTTCTAGGAGTTCCCAGTTTCAAACTTCAACCATAGGATGAATCCTTGGCATGACAACATTAGGACTTGATAGTCTCCCCTTAGTTGAGCTTGCTCTCTTCTCATCTCAAAACAAATCAAAACACAGTAATAAAGGTTAACTGACGTCGTACGTTACGAGCCTTAAGCTATCTAAGAAAGGATTGTTGGAGAGCTTCTTTTCAACAGTCTGGATGTTTAGTATGGTACCCTTTGGGTGACATGCGACGCATTCACTCTCAGGTCATAGTCTTTAGTGCGATTGAATCTGCAAACACAATAAAAAACAGTTCTTTCGTAAAAGACAGAAAAAAAACTTCAAACCTTTTTGCCCCGTGGGCCCATAATTCAAAGGAAGCCTTTTCTGAAGAAAAGAGTGTCGTTAAACTTCAGCGCCACCGCAAACAGGCTTTGTCCCTAATTGCTGGAATTGCTGTTTAACCCTACTCGATAAAACAGATGAATCTGAATTCCCGTAATTCGTATTATCCCAAACTACGTAAGCTCTGATCTCTCATACCTGTTAAGAGTACGTAGGCACAATACTGACGTATTGGCGAGCAACCTTCCCCATAACCCGTAGTAGGCCGAACTACGTTGACTCTGATTTCTCATTCTCTGATGAGAATACGTAGGCATAAAGTGCGACGCTTTGCCGAGTCATTTTCTTTTCTTTTTAAGCCAGCCTTGATATGCAGATAGATAAAACCAACCCGTCCAGTAAACACAACAAGCGTGGATCCCGTCGAGTACGACGGACATGAGGGGTACTAATACCTTCCCCTTGCGTAACCGACTCCCGAACCCAGACAACGGTTGCGATGACCTTGTCTTATACCTTTTTCGTCAGGTTTTTTCGATTGTTTCCTTTCCCGTTCTGAGGGATAAATAATGAATGGTGGCGACTCTTCTGTTTTGCCGGCACCTTATTTTCGCGGAAGCGACAGGAGCGAACTCACATCAGCTACTAACACCAAAAGGATGATAGACCAAAACACTCGCACAATATGACATCAACAAGATGACAGACCCACCACCAAAAGGATGATGGAGCAAACTCATACCGACTACTACTACCAAAAGGATGATAGAGCAAACACTCCCACAATCTGACATTAACAAGATGACAGACCCATCACCAAAAGGATGATGGAGCAAACTCACATCGGGCAGTACCACCAAAGGGATGATAGAGCAAACACTCGTACGATCTGACATCAACGTGATGAAAGACCCACCACCAAAACGATGACAGAGAGAACTCACACCGGCTACTACCACAAAAAGGATGATAGAGCAAAACACTCGCACAATCTGACATTAATCAGATGACAGACCCAGCACCAAAAGGATGATGGAGAGAACTCACACCGGCTACTACCACCAAAAGAATGATAGATCATACACTCGCATGAACTAATATCAACATGATGACAGACCCACCATTAAAAGAATAATGGGGCAAACTTACACCGGGTACTACCACCAAAGGGATGATTGAGCAAACACTCGCACGATCTGACATCAACATGATGATAGACCCACCACCAAAAGGATGACGGAGCAAAATCACACCGGTTACTACCACCAAAAGGATGATAGAGCTAACACTCGCACAATCTCACATCAACAAGATGATAGACCCACCACCAAAAGGATGACGGAGCGAAACTCACTCCGACTGCTACCACCAAAAGGATGATGGAGCAAACTCACACCGGTTTCTACCACCAAAGCAATGATAGAGCAAACACTCGCACGATCTAACATCAACAAGATGACAAACCAACCACCATAAGGATAACAGAGCGAACTCACATCGGCTACTACCACCAAAAGGATGATAGAGCAAAAGACTTGCAAAATATGACATCAACAAGATGACAGACCCACCACCAAAAGGATGATGGAGCAAACTCATACCGACTACGACCACCAAAAGGATGATAGAGCAAACAATCCCACAATCTGAAATCAACAAGATGACAGACCCACCACCAAAAGGATGATTGAGCAAACTCACACCGGGAAGTACCACCAAAGGGATGATAGAGCAAACACTCGTACGATCTGACATCAACGTGATGAAAGACCCACCACAAAAACGATGACAGAGAGAACTCACACCCGCTACTACCACAAAAAGGATGATAGAGCAAAACACTCGCACAATCTGACATCAATCAGATGACAGACCCAGCACCAAAAGGATGATGGAGAGAACTCACACCGGCTACTACCACCAAAAGAATGATAGATCATACACTCGCATGAACTAATATCAACATGATGACAGACCCACCATTAAAAGAATAATGGGGCAAACTCACACCGGGTACTACCACCAAAGGGATGATTGAGCAAACACTCGCACGATCTGACATCAACATGATGATAGACCCACCACCAAAAGGATGACGGAGCAAACTCACACCGGTTACTACCACCAAAAGGATGATAGAGCTAACACTCGCACAATCTCACATCAACAAGATGATAGACCCACCACCAAAAGGATGACGGAGCGAAACTCACCCCGACTGCTACCACCAAAAGGATGATGGAGCAAACTCACACCGGTTTCTACTACCAAAGCAATGATAGAGCAAACACTAGCACGATCTAACATCAACAAGATGACAAACCAACCACCAAAAGGATAACAGAGCGAACTCACATCGGCTACTACCACCAAAATGATGATAGAGCAAAAGACTTGCAAAATATGACATCAACAAGATGACAGACCCACCACCAAAAGGATGATGGAGCAAACTCATACCGACTACTACCACCAAAAGGATGATAGAGCAAACACTCCCATAATCTGACATCAACAAGATGACCGACCCACCACCAAAAGGATGATTGAGCAAACTCACACCGGGAAGTACCACCAAAGGGATGATAGAGCAAACACTCGTACGATCTGACATCAACGTGATGAAAGACCCACCACCAAAAGGATGACATAGCAAACTCACACAGGCTACTGCCACAAAAAGGATGATAGAGCAAAACACTCGCACAATCTGACATCAATCAGATGACAGACCCAGCACCAACAGGATGATGGAGGGAACTCACACCGGCTACTACCACCAAAAGAATGATAGATCATACACTCGCATGAACTGACATCAACAAGATGACACACCCACCATCAAAAGAATGATGGGGCAAACTCACACCAGGTACTACCACCAAAGGGATGATAGAGAAAAGACTCGCACGATCTGACATCAACATGATGAAAGACCCATCACCAAAAGGATGACAGAGCGAAGTCACACCTGCTACTACCACCAAAAGGATGATAGAGCTAACACTCGCACAATCTGACATCAACAAGATGACAGACCCACCACCAAAAGGATGACGAAGCGAAACTCACCCCGACTACTACCACCAAAAGGATGATGGAGCAAACTCACACCGACTTCTACCACCAAAGCGATGATAGAGAAAACACTCGCACGATCTAACATCAACAAGATGACAGACCAACCACCAAAAGGATAACGGAGCGAACTCACATCGGCTACTACCACCAAAAGGATGACAGAGCAAAACACTCGCACAATATGACATCAACAAGATGACAGACCCACCACCAAAAGGATGTTGGAGCAAACTCATACCGACTACTGCCACAAAAAGGATGATAGAGCAAAACACTCGCACAATCTGACATCAATCAGATGACAGACCCAGTACCAAAAGGATGATGGAGAGAACTCACACCGGCTACTACCACCAAAAGAATGATAGATCATACACTCGCATGAACTGACATCAACATGATGACATACCCACCATTAAAAGAATAATGGGGCAAACTCACACCGGGTACTACCACCAAAGGGATGATTGAGCAAACACTCGCACGATCTGACATCAACATGATGATAGACCCACCACCAAAAGGATTACGGAGCAAACTCACACCGGTTACTACCACCAAAAGGATGATAGAGCTAACACTCGCACAATCTCACATCAACAAGATGACAGACCCACTACCAAAAGGATGACGGAGCGAAACTCACCCCGACTACTACCACCAAAAGGATGATGGAGCAAACTCACACCGGTTTCTACCACCAAAGCAATGATAGAGCAAACACTCATACGATCTAACATCAACAAGATGACCGACCAACCACCAAAAGGATAACAGAGCGAACTCACATCGGCTACTACCACCAAAAGGATGATAGAGCAAAACACTCGCACAATATGACATCAACAAGATGACAGACCAACCACCAAAAGGATGATGGAGCAAACTCATACCGACTAATACCACCAAAAGGATGATAGAGCAAACACTCCCACAATTTGACATCAACAAGATGACAGACCCACCACCAAAAGGATGATTGAGCAAACTCACACTGGGAAGTACCACCAAATGGATGATAGAGCAAACACTCGTACGATCTGACATCAATGTGATGAAAGACCCACCACCAAAAGGATGACAGAGCAAACTCACACAGGCTACTGCCACAAAAAGGATGATAGAGCAAAACACTCGCACAATCTGACATCAATCAGATGACAGACCCAGCACCAAAAGGATGATGGAGTGAACTCACACCGGCTACTACCACCAAAAGAATGATAGATCATACACTCGCATGAACTGACATCAACAAGATGACACACCCACCATCAAAAGAATGATGGGGCAAACTCACACCGGGTACTACCACCAAAGGGATGATAGAGAAAAGACTCGCACGATCTGACATCAACATGATGAAAGACCCATCACCAAAAGGATGACAGAGCGAACTCACACCTGCTACTACCACCAAAAGGATGATAGAGCTAACACTCCCACAATCTGACATCAACAAGATGACAGACCCATCACCAAAAGGATGACGGAGCGAAACTCACCCCGACTACTACCACCAAAAGGATGATGGAGCAAACTCACACCGGCTTCTACCACCAAAGCGATGATAGAGCAAACACTCGCACGATCTAACATCAAAAAGATGACATACCAACCACCAAAAGGATAACAGAGCAAACTCACATCGGCTACTACCACCAAAAGGATGATAGAGCAAAACACTTGCACAATATGACATCAACAAGATGAGAGACCCACAACCAAAAGGATGATGGAGCAAACTCATACCGACTACTACCACCAAAAGGATGATAGAGCAAACACTCCCACAATTTGACATCAACAAGATGACAGACCCACCACCAAAAGGATGATTGAGCAAACTCACACCGTAAAGTACCTCCAAAGGGACGATAGAGCAAACACTCGTACGATCTGACATCAACGTGATGAAAGATCCACCACCAAAAGGATGACAGAGCAAACTCACACAGGCTACTGCCACAAAAAGGATGATAGAGGAAAACACTCGCACAATCTGACATCAATCAGATGACAGACCCAGTACCAAAAGGATGATGGAGTGAACTCACACCAGCTACTACCACCAAAAGAATGATAGATCATACACTCGCATGAACTGACATCAACAAGATGACACACCCACCATCAAAAGAATGATGGGGAAAACTCACACCGGGTACTACCACCAAAGGGATGATAGAGAAAAGACACGCACGATCTGACATCAACATGATGAAAGACCCATCACCAAAAGGATGACAGAGCGAACTCACACTTGCTACTACCATCAAAAGGATGATAGAGCTAACACTCCCACAATCTGACATCAACAATATGACAGACCCACCACCAAAAGAATGACGGAGCGAAACTCACCCCGACTACTATCACCAAAAGGATGATGGAGCAAACTCACACCGGCTTCTACCACCAAAGTGATGATAGAGCAAACACTCGCATGATCTAACATCAACAAGATGACAGACCAACCACCAAAAGGATAACGGAGCGAACTCACATCGGCTACTACCACCAAAAGGGTGACAGAGCAAAACACTCGCACAATATGACATCAACAACATGACAGACCCACCACCAAAAGGATGTTGGAGCAAACTCATACCGATTACTACCACCAAAAGGATGTTAGAGCAAACACTCCCACAATCTGTCATCAACAAGATGAAAGTCCCACCACCAAAAGGATGATGGAGCAAATTCCCACCGGGCAGTACCACCAAAGGGATGATAAAGCAAACACTCGTACAATCTGACATCAACATGATGAAAGACCCACCACCAAAAGGATGACATAGCGAACTCACACCAGTTACTACCATAAAAAGGATGATAGAGAAAAACACTTGCACAATCTGACATCAATCAGATGACAGATCCAGTACCAAAAGGATGATGGAGAGAACTCAAACCGGCTACTACCACCAAAAGAATGATAGATCATACACTCGCATGAACTGACATCAACATGATGACATACCCACCATTAAAAGAATAATGGGGCAAACTCACACCGGGTACTACCACCAAAGGGATGATTGAGAAAACACTCGCACGATCTGACATCAACATGATGATAGACCCACCACCAAAAGGATGACGGAGCCAACTCACACCGGTTACTACCACCAAAAGGATGATAGAGCTAACACTCGCACAATCTCGCATCAACAAGATGACAGACTCACCAACAAAAGGATGACGGAGCGAAACTCACCCCGACTACTACCACCAAAAGGATGATAGAGAAAACTCACACCGGTTTCTACCACCAAAGCAATGATAGAGCAAACACTCGCACGATCTAACATCAACAAGATGACAAACCAACCACCAAAAGGATAACAGAGCGAACTCACATCGGCTACTACCACCAAAAGGATGATAGAGAAAAACACTCGAACAATATGACATCAACAAGATGAGAGACCCACCACCAAAAGGATGATGGAGCAAACTCATACCGACTACTACCACCAAAAGGATGATAGAGCAAACACTCCCACAATTTGACATCAACAAGATGACAGACCCACCACCAAAAGGATGATTGAGCAAACTCACACCGTAAAGTACCTCCAAAGGGACGATAGAGCAAACACTCGTACGATCTGACATCAACGTGATGAAAGATCCACCACCAAAAGGATGACAGAGCAAACTCACACAGGCTACTGCCACAAAAAGGATGATAGAGGAAAACACTCGCACAATCTGACATCAATCAGATGACAGACCCAGCACCAAAAGGATGATGGAGTGAACTCACACCGGCTACTACCACCAAAAGAATGATAGATCATACACTCGCATGAACTGACATCAACAAGATGACAAACCCACCATCAAAAGAATGATGGGGAAAACTCACACCGGGTACTACCACCAAAGGGATGATAGAGAAAAGACTCGCACGATCTGACATCAACATGATGAAAGACCCATCACCAAAAGGATAACAGAGCGAACTCACACCTGCTACTACCACCAAAAGGATGATAGAGCTAACACTCCCACAATCTGACATCAACAAGATGACAGACCCATCACCAAAAGGATGACGGAGCGAAACTCACCCCGACTACTACCACCAAAAGGATCATGGAGCAAACTCAAACCGGCTTCTACCACCAAAGCGATGATAGAGCAAACACTCGCACGATCTAACATCAACAAGATGACATACCAACCACCAAAAGGATAACAGAGCAAACTCACATCGGCTACTACCACCAAACGGATGATAGAGCAAAACACTTGCACAATATGACATCAACAAGATGAGAGACCCACAACCAAAAGGATGATGGAGCAAACTCATACCGACTACTACCACCAAAAGGATGATAGGGCAAACACTCCCACAATTTGACATCAACAAGATGACAGACCCACCACCAAAAGGATGATTGAGCAAACTCACACCGGGAAGTACCTCCAAAGGGATGATAGAGCAAACACTCGTACGATCTGACATCAACGTGATGAAAGACCCACCACCAAAAGGATGACAGAGCAAACTCACACAGGCTACTGCCACAAAAAGGATGATAGAGGAAAACACTCGCACAATCTGACATCAATCAATGACAGACCCAGCACCAAAAGGATGATGGAGTGAACTCACACCGGCTACTACCACCAAAAGAATGATAGATCATACACTCGCATGAACTGACATCAACAAGATGACACACCCACCATCAAAAGAATGATGGGGAAAACTCACACCGGGTACTACCACCAAAGGGATGATTGAGAAAACACTCGCACGATCTGACATCAACATGATGATAGACCCATCACCAAAAGGATGACGGAGCCAACTCACACTTGCTACTACCATCAAAAGGATGATAGAGCTAACACTCCCACAATCTCACATCAACAAGATGACAGACTCACCACCAAAAGAATGACGGAGCGAAACTCACCCCGACTACTACCACCAAAAGGATGATGGAGCAAACTCACACCGGCTTCTACCACCAAAGCGATGATAGAGCAAACACTCGCATGATCTAACATCAACAAGATGACAGACCAACCACCAAAAGGATAACAGAGCGAACTAACATCGGCTACTACCACCAAAAGGATGACAGAGCAAAACACTCGCACAATATGACATCAACAACATGACAGACCCACCACCAAAAGGATGTTGGAGCAAACTCATACCGATTACTACCACCAAAAGGATGTTAGAGCAAACACTCCCACAATCTGTCATCAACAAGATGAAAGACCCACCACCAAAAGGATGATGGAGCAAATTCCCACCGGGCAGTACCACCAAAGGGATGATAAAGCAGACACTCGTACAATCTGACATCAACGTGATGAAAGACCCACCACCAAAAGGATGACATAGCGAACTCACACCGGTTACTACCATAAAAAGGATGATAGAGAAAAACACTCGCACAATCTGACATCAATCAGATGACAGATCCAGTACCAAAAGGATGATGGAGAGAACTCAAACCGGCTACTACCACCAAAAGAATGATAGATCATACACTCACATGAACTGACATCAACATGATGACATACCCACCATTAAAAGAATAATGGGGCAAACTCACAACGGGTACTACCACCAAAGGGATGATTGAGAAAACACTCGCACGATCTGACATCAACATGATGATAGACCCACCACCAAAAGGATGACGGAGCCAACTCACACCGGTTACTACCACCAAAAGGATGATAGAGCTAACACTCGCACAATCTCACATCAACAAGATGACAGACTCACCAACAAAAGGATGACGGAGCAAAACTCACCCCGACTACTACCACCAAAAGGATGATGGAGCAAACTCACAACGGTTTCTACCACCAAAGCAATGATAGAGCAAACACTCGCACGATCTAACATCAACAAGATGACATACCAACCACCAAAAGGATAACAGAGCGAACTCACATCAGCTACTACCACCAAAAGGTTGATAGAGCAAAACACTCGAACAATATGACATCAACAAGATGAGAGACCCACCACCAAAAGGATGATGGAGCAAACTCATACCGACTACTACCACCAAAAGGATGATAGAGCAAACACTCCCACAATTTGACATCAACAAGATGACAGACCCACCACCAAAAGGATGATTGAGCAAACTCACACCGGGAAGTACCACCAAATGGATGATAGAGCAAACACTCGTACAATCTGACATCAATGTGATGAAAGACCCACCACCAAAAGGATGACAGAGCAAACTCACACAGGCTACTGCCACAAAAAGGATGATAGAGCAAAACACTCGCACAATCTGACATCAATCAGATGACAGGCCCAGCACCAAAAGGATGATGGAGTGAACTCACACCGGCTACTACCACCAAAAGAATGATAGATCATACACTCGCATGAACTGACATCAACAAGATGACACACCCACCATCAAAAGAATGATGGGGAAAACTCACACTGGGTACTACCACCAAAGGGATGATAGAGAAAAGACTCGCACGATCTGACATCAACATGATGAAAGACCCATCACCAAAAGGATGATAGAGCGAACTCACACCTGCTACTACCACCAAAAGGATGATAGAGCTAACACTCCCACAATCTGACATCAACAAGCTGACAGACCCACCACCAAAAGGATGATGGAGCGAAACTCACCCCGACTACTACCACCAAAAGGATGATGGAGCAAACTCACACCGACTTCTACCACCAAAGCGATGATAGAGCAAACACTCGCACGATCTAACATCAACAAGATGACAGACCAACCACCAAAAGGATAACGGAGCGAACTCACATTGGCTACTACCACCAAAAGGATGATAGAGCAAAACACTCGCACAATATGACATCAACAAGATGAGAGACCCACCACCAAAACGATGAGGGAGAAAACTCATACCGACTACTACCACCAAAAGGATGATAGAGCAAACACTCCCACAATCTGTCATCAACAAGACGACAGACCCACCACCAAAAGGATAATGGAGCAAACTCACACGGGGCAGTACCACCAAAGGGATGATAGAGCAAACACTCGTACGATCTGACATCAACGTGATGAAAGACCCACCACCAAAAGGATGACAGAGCGAACTCACACCGGTTACTACCACAAAAAGGTTGATAGAGCAAAACACTCGCACAACCTGACATCAATCAGATGACAGACCCAGTACCAAAAGGATGATGGAGAGAACTCACACCGGCTACTACAACCAAAAGAATGATAGATCATACACTCGCATGAACTGACATCAACATGATGACATACCCACCATTAAAAGAAAAATGGGGCAAACTCACACCGGGTACTACCACCAAAGGGATGATTGAGCAAACACTCGCACGATCTGACATCAACATGATGATAGACCCACCACCAAAAGGATGACGGAGCAAACTCACACCGGTTAATACCACCAAAAGGATGATAGAGCTAACACTCGCACAATCTCACATCAACAAGATGACAGACCCACCACCAAAAGGATGACGGAGCGAAACTCACCCCGACTACTACCACCAAAAGGATGACGGAGCAAACTCACACCGGTTTCTACGACCAAAGCAATGATAGAGCAAACACTCGCACGATCTAACATCAACAAGATGACAGACCAACCACCAAAAGGATAATCGAGCAAACTCACATCGGCTACTACCACCAAAAGGATGATAGAGCAAAACACTCGCACAATATGACATCAACAAGATGACAGACCCACCACCAAAAGGATGATGGAGCAAACTCATACCGACTATTACCACCAAAAGGATGATAGAGCAAACTCTCCCACAATTTGACATCAACAAGATGACAAAACCACCAACAAAAGGATGATTGAGCAAACTCACACCAGGAAGTACCACCAAAGGGATGATAGAGCAAACACTCGTACAATCTGACATCAACGTGAAGAAAGACCCACCACCAAAAGGATGACAGAGCAAACTCACACAGGCTACTGCCACAAAAAGGATGATAGAGCAAAACACTCGCACAATCTGACATCAATCAGATGACAGGCCCAGCACCAAAAGGATGATGGAGTGAACTCACACCGGCTACTACCACCAAAAGAATGATAGATCATACACTCGCATGAACTGACATCAACAAGATGACACACCCACCATCAAAAGAATGATGGGGAAAACTCACAACGGGTACTACCACCAAAGGGATGATAGAGAAAAGACTCGCACGATCTGACATCAACATGATGAAAGACCCATCACCAAAAGGATGACAGAGCGAACTCACACCTGCTACTACCACCAAAAGGATGATAGAGCTAACACTCCCACAATCTGACATCAACAAGATGACAGACCCATCACCAAAAGGATGACGGAGCGAAACTCACCCTGACTAGTACCACCAAAAGGATGATGGAGCAAACTCACACCGGCTTCTACCACCAAAGAGATGATAGAGCAAACACTCGCACGATCTAACATCAACAAGATGACAGACCTACCACCAAAAGGATAACGGAGCGAACTCACATCGGCTACTACCACCAAAAGGATGATAGAGCAAAACACTCGCACAATATGACATCAACAAGATGAGAGACCCACCACCAAAAGGATGATGGAGCAAACTCATACCGACTACTACCACCAAAAGGATGATAGAGCAAACACTCCCACAATATGACATCAACAAGATGACAGACCCACCACCAAAAGGATGATTGGGCAAACTCACACCGGGAAGTACCACCAAAGGGGTGATAGAGCAAACACTCGTACGATCTGACATCAACTTGATGAAAGACCCACCACCAAAACAATGACAGAGCAAACTCACACAGGCTACTGCAACAAAAAGGATGATAGAGCAAAACACTCGCACAATCTGACATCAATCAGATGATAGACCCAGCACCAAAAGGATGATGGAGTGAACTCACACCGGCTACTACCACCAAAAGAATGATAGATCATACACTCGCATGAACTGACATCAACAAGATGACACACCCACCATAAAAAGAATGATGGGGAAAACTCACACCGGGTACTACCACTTAAGGGATGATAGAGAAAAGACTCGCACGATCTGACATCAACATGATGCAAGACCCATCACCAAAAGGACGACAGAGCGAACTCACACCTACTACTACCACCAAAAGGATGATAGAGCTAACACTCCCACAATCTGACATCAACAAGATGACAGACCCACCACCAAAAGGATGACGGAGCGAAACTCACCCCGACTACTACCACCAAAAGGATGATGGAGCAAACTCACACCGGCTTCTACCACCAAAGCGATGATAGAGCAAACACTTGCACGATCTAACATCAACAAGATGACAGACCAACCACCAAAAGGATAACAGAGCAAACTCACATCGGCTACTACCACCAAAAGGATGATAGAGCAAAACACTCGCACAATATGAGATCAACAAGATGAGAAACCCACCACCAAAAGTATGATGGAGCAAACTCATACCGACTACTACCACCAAAAGGATGATAGAGCAAACACTCCCACAATCTGTCATCAACAAGATGACAGACCCACCACCAAAAGGATGATGGAGCAAACTCACACCGGGCAGTACCACCAAAGGGATGATAGAGCAAACACTCGTACGATCTGACATCAACGTGATGAAATACCCACCACCAAAAGGGTGACAGAGGGAACTCACACCGGCTTCTACCATAAAAAGGATGATAGAGTAAAACACTCGCACAATCTGACATCAATCAGATGACAGACCCAGTTCCAAAAGGATGATGGAGAGAACTCACACCGGCTACTACCACCAAAAGAATGATAGATCATACACTCGCCTGAACTGACATCAACATGATGACATACCCACCATTAAAAGAATAATGGGGCAAACTCACACCGGGTACTACCACCAAAGGGATGATTGAGCAAACACTCGCACGATCTGACATCAACATGATGATAGACCCACCACCAAAAGGATGACGGAGCAAACTCACACCGGTTACTACCACCAAAAGGATGATAGAGCTAACACTCGCACAATCTCACATCAACAAGATGACAGACCCACCACCAAAAGGATGACGGAGCGAAACTCACCCCGACTACTACCACCAAAAGGATGATGGAGCAAACTCACACCGGTTTCTACCACCAAAGCAATGATAGAGCAAACACTCGCACGATCTAACATCAACAAGATGACAGACCAACCACCAAAAGGATAACAGAGCGAAATCACATCGGCTACTACCACCAAAAGGATGATAGAGCAAAACACTCGCACAATATGACATCAACAAGATGACAGACCCACCACCAAAAGGATGTTGGAGCAAACTCATACCGACTACTACCACCAAAAGGATGATAGAGCAAACACTCCCACAATTTGACATCAACAAGATGACAGACCCACCACCAAAAGGATGATTGGGCAAACTCACACCGGGAAGTACCACCAAATGGATGATAGAGAAAACACTCGTACGATCTGACATCAATGTGATGAAAGACCCTCCACCAAAATTATGACAGAGCAAACTCACACAGGCTACTGCTACAAAAAGGATGATAGAGCAAAACACTCGCACAATCTGACATCAATCAGATGACAGACCCAACACCAAAAGGATGATGGAGTGAACTCACACCGGCTACTACCACCAAAAGAATGATAGATCATACACTCGCATGAACTGACATCAATAAGATGACACACCCACCATCAAAAGAATGATGGGGAAAACTCACACCGGGTACTACCACCAAAGGGATGATAGAGAAAAGACTCGCACGATCTGACATCAACATGATGAAAGACCCATCACCAAAAGGATGACAGAGCGAACTCACACCTGCTACTACCACCAAAAGGATGATAGAGCTAACACTCCCACAATCTGACATCAACAAGATGACAGACCCATCACCAAAAGGATGACGGAGCAAAACTCACCCCGACTACTACCACCAAAAGGATGATGGAGCAAACTCACACCGGCTTCTACCACCAAAGCGATGATAGAGCAAACACTCGCACGATCTAACATCAACAAGATGACAGACCAACCACCAAAAGGATAACGGAGCGAACTCACATCGGCTACTACCAACAAAAGGATGATAGAGCAAAACACTCGCATAATATGACATCAACAAGATGAGAGACCCACCACCAAAAGGATGATGGAGCAAACTCATATCGACTACTACCACCAAAAGGATGATAGAGCAAACACTCCCACAATCTGACATCAACAAGATGACAGACCCACCACCAAAAGGATGATTGAGCAAACTCTCACCGGGAAGTACCACCAAAGGGATGATAGAGCAAACACTCGTACGATCTGACATCAACGTGATGAAAGACCCACCACGAAAAGGATGACAGAGCAAACTCACACAGGCTACTACCATAAAAAGGATGATAGAGCAAAACACTCGCACAATCTGACATCAATCAGATGACAGACCCAGCACCAAAAGGATGATGGAGTGAACTCACACCGGCTACTACCACAAAAATAATGATAGTGCATACACTCGCATGAACTGACATCAACAAGATGACACACCCACCATCAAAAGAATGATGGGACAAACTCACACCGGGTACTACCACCAAAGGGATGATAGAGAAAAGACTTGCACGATCTGACATCAACATGATGAAAGACCCATCACCAAAAGGATGACAGAGCGAACTCACACCTGCTACTACCACCAAAAGGATGATAGAGCTAACACTCCCACAATCTGACATCAACAAGATGACAAACCCACCACCAAAAGGACGACGGAGCGAAATTCACCCCGACTACTACCACCAAAAGGATGACGGAGCAAACTCACACCGACTTCTACCACCAAAGCGATGATAGAGCAAACACTCGCACGATCTAACATCAACAAGATGACAGACCAACCACCAAAAGGATAACGGAGCGAACTCACATCGGCTACTACCACCAAAAGGATGATAGAGCAAAACACTCGCACAATATGACATCAACAAGATGACAGACCCACCACCAAAAGGATGTTGGAGCAAACTCATACCGACTACTACCACCAAAAGGATGATAGAGCAAACACTCCCACAATCTGTCATCAACAAGATGACAGACCCACCACCAAAAGGATGATGGAGCAAACTCACACCGGGCAGTACCACCAAAGGGATGATAGAGCAAACACTCGTACGATCTGACATCAACGTGATGAAAGACCCACCACCAAAAGGGTGACAGAGGGAACTCACACCGGCTACTACCACAAAAAGGATGATAGAGCAAAACACTCGCACAATCTGACATCAATCAGATGACAGACCTAGTACCAAAAGGATGATGGAGAGAACTCACACCGGCTACTACCACCAAAAGAATGATAGATCATACACTCGCATGAACTGACATCAACATGATGACATACCCACCATTAAAAGAATAATGGGGCAAACTCACACCTGGTACTACCACCAAAGGGATGATTGAGCAAACACTCGCACGATCTGACATCAACATGATGATAGACCTACCACCAAAAGGATGACGGAGCAAACTCACACCGGTTACTACCACCAAAAGGATGATAGAGCTAACACTCACACAATCTCACATCAACAAGATGACAGACCCATCACCAAAAGGATGACGGAGCGAAACTCACCCCGACTACTACCACCAAAAGGATGATGGAGCAAACTCACACCGGTTTCTACCACCAAAGCAATGATAGAGCAAACACTCGCACGATCTAACATCAACAAGATGACAGACCAACCACCAAAAGGATAACAGAGCAAACTCACATCGGCTACTACCACCAAAAGGATGATAGAGCAAAACACTCGCACAATATGACATCAACAAGATGACAGACCCACCACTAAAAGGATGATGGAGCAAACTCATACCAACTATTACCACCAAAAGGATGATAGAGCAAACACTCCCACAATTTGACATCAACAAGATGACTGACCCACCACCAAAAGGATTATTGAGCAAACTCACACCGGGAAGTACCACCAAAGGGATGATAGAGCAAACACTCGTACGATTTGACATCAACGTGATGAAAGACCCACCACCAAAAGGATGACAGATTAAACACACACAGGCTACTGCCACAAAAAGGATGATAGAGCAAAACACTCGCACAATCTAACATCAATCAGATGACAGACCCAGCACCAAAAGGATGATGGAGTGAACTCACACCGGCTACTACCACCAAAAGAATGATAGTGCATACACTCGCATGAACTGACATCAACAAGATGACACACCCACCATCAAAAGAATGATGGGACAAACTCACACCGGGTACTACCACCAAAGGGATGATAGAGAAAAGACTTGCACGATCTGACATCAACATGATGAAAGACCCATCACCAAAAGGATGACAGAGCGAACTCACACCTGCTACTACCACCAAAAGGATGATAGAGCTAACACTCCCACAATCTGACATCAACAAGATGACAGACCCACCACCAAAAGGATGACGGAGCGAAACTCACCCCGACTACTACCACCAAAAGGATGATGGAGCAAACTCACACCGGCTTCTACCACCAAAGCGATGAAGGAGCAAACACTCGCACGCTCTAACATCAACAAGATGACAGACCAACCACCAAAAGGATAACAGAGCGAACTCACATCGGCTACTACCACCAAAAGGATGATAGAGCAAAACACTCGCACAATATGACATCAACAAGATGAGAGACCCACCACCAAAAGGATGAGGGAGCAAACTCATACCGACTACTACCAGCAAAAGGATGATAGAGCAAACACTCCCACAATCTGTCATCAACAAGACGACAGACCCACCACCAAAAGGATGATGGAGCAAACTCACACGGGGCAGTACCACCAAAGGGATGATAGAGCAAACACTCGTACGATCTGACATCAATGTGATGAAAGACCCACCACCAAAAGGACGACAGAGCGAACTCACACCGGTTACTACCACAAAAAGGATGATAGAGCAAAACACTCGCACAATCTGACATCAATCAGATGACAGACCTAGCACCAAAAGGATGATGGAGTGAACTCACACCGGCTACTACCACCAAAAGAATGATAGATCATACACTCGCATGAACTGACATCAACAAGATGACACACCCACCATCAAAAGAATGATGGGGAAAACTCACACCGAGTACTACCACCAAAGGGATGACGGAGCGAACTCACATTGGCTATTACCACCAAAAGGATGATAGAGCAAAACACTCGCACAATATGACATCAACAAGATGA
Source organism: Lathyrus sativus (assembly GCA_963859935.3). Classification (NCBI taxonomy): domain Eukaryota; kingdom Viridiplantae; phylum Streptophyta; class Magnoliopsida; order Fabales; family Fabaceae; genus Lathyrus; species Lathyrus sativus. The sequence continues at coordinate 248,868,374 of OZ012740.1, read as the reverse complement.
CAGACCCACCACCAAAAGGAGTATGGAGCAAACTCATACCGACTACTACCACCAAAAGGATGATAGAGCAAACACTCCCACAATTTGACATCAACAAGATGACAGACCCACCACCAAAAGGATGATTGAGCAAACTCACACCGGGAAGTACCACCAAAGGGATGATAGAGCAAACACTAGTACGATCTGACATCAACGTGATGAAAGACCCACCACCAAAAGGATGACAGAGCAAACTCACACAGGCTACTGCCACAAAAAGGATGATAGAGATAAACACTCGCACAATCTGACATCAATCAGATGACAGACCCAGCACCAAAAGGATGATGGAGTGAACTCACACCGGCTACTACCACCAAAAGAATGATAGTGCATACACTCGCATGAACTGACATCAACAAGATGACACACCCACCATCAAAAGAATGATGGGACAAACTCACACCGGGTACTACCACCAAAGGGATGATAGAGAAAAGACTTGCACGATCTGACATCAACATGATGAAAGACCCATCACCAAAAGGATGACAGAGCGAACGCACACCTGCTACTACCACCAAAAGGATGATAGAGCTAACACTCCCACAATCTGACATCAACAAGATGACAGACCCACCACCAAAAGGATGACGGAGCGAAACTCACCCCGACTACTACCACCAAAAGGATGATGGAGCAAACTCACACCGGCTTCTACCACCAAAGCGATGAAGGAGCAAACACTCGCACGCTCTAACATCAACAAGATGACAGACCAACCACCAAAAGGATAACAGAGCGAACTCACATCGGCTACTACCACCAAAAGGATGATAGAGCAAAACACTCGCACAATATGACATCAACAAGATGAGAGACCCACCACCAAAAGGATGAGGGAGCAAACTCATACCGACTACTACCAGCAAAAGGATGATAGAGCAAACACTCCCACAATCTGTCATCAACAAGACGACAGACCCACCACCAAAAGGATGATGGAGCAAACTCACACGGGGCAGTACCACCAAAGGGATGATAGAGCAAACACTCGTACGATCTGACATCAATGTGATGAAAGACCCACCACCAAAAGGACGACAGAGCGAACTCACACCGGTTACTACCACAAAAAGGATGATAGAGCAAAACACTCGCACAATCTGACATCAATCAGATGACAGACCTAGCACCAAAAGGATGATGGAGTGAACTCACACCGGCTACTACCACCAAAAGAATGATAGATCATACACTCGCATGAACTGACATCAACAAGATGACACACCCACCATCAAAAGAATGATGGGGAAAACTCACACCGAGTACTACCACCAAAGGGATGACGGAGCGAACTCACATTGGCTATTACCACCAAAAGGATGATAGAGCAAAACACTCGCACAATATGACATCAACAAGATGACAGACCCACCACCAAAAGGAGTATGGAGCAAACTCATACCGACTACTACCACCAAAAGGATGATAGAGCAAACACTCCCACAATTTGACATCAACAAGATGACAGACCCACCACCAAAAGGATGATTGAGCAAACTCACACCGGGAAGTACCACCAAAGGGATGATAGAGCAAACACTAGTACGATCTGACATCAACGTGATGAAAGACCCACCACCAAAAGGATGACAGAGCAAACTCACACAGGCTACTGCCACAAAAAGGATGATAGAGATAAACACTCGCACAATCTGACATCAATCAGATGACAGACCCAGCACCAAAAGGATGATGGAGTGAACTCACACCGGCTACTACCACCAAAAGAATGATAGTGCATACACTCGCATGAACTGACATCAACAAGATGACACACCCACCATCAAAAGAATGATGGGACAAACTCACACCGGGTACTACCACCAAAGGGATGATAGAGAAAAGACTTGCACGATCTGACATCAACATGATGAAAGACCCATCACCAAAAGGATGACAAAGCGAACTCACACCTGCTACTACCACCAAAAGGATGATAGAGCTAACACTCCCACAATCTGACATCAACAAGAAGACAGACCCACCACCAAAAGGATGACGGAGCGAAACTCACCCCGACTACTACCACCAAAAGGATGATGGAGCAAACTCACACCGGCTTCTACCACCAAAGCGATGATAGAGTAAACACTCGCACGCTCTAACATCAACAAGATGACAGACCAACCACCAAAAGGATAACAGAGCGAACTCACATCGGCTACTACCACCAAAAGGATGATAGAGCAAAACACTCGCACAATATGACATCAACAAGATGAGAGACCCACCACCAAAAGGATGAGGGAGCAAACTCATACCGACTACTACCACCAAAAGGATGATAGAGCAAACACTCCCACAATCTGTCATCAACAAGACGACAGACCCACCACGAAAAGGATGATGGAGCAAACTCACACGGGGCAGTACCACCAAAGGGATGATAGAGCAAACACTCGTACGATCTGACATCAATGTGATGAAAGACCCACCACCAAAAGGACGACAGAGCGAACTCACACCGGTTACTACCACAAAAAGGATGATAGAGCAAAACACTCGCACAATCTGACATCAATCAGATGACAGACCTAGCACCAAAAGGATGATGGAGTGAACTCACACCGGCTACTACCACCAAAAGAATGATAGATCATACACTCGCATGAACTGACATCAACAAGATGACACACCCACCATCAAAAGAATGATGGGGAAAACTCACACCGGGTACTACCACCAAAGGGATGACGGAGCGAACTCACATTGGCTACTACCACCAAAAGGATGATAGAGCAAAACACTCGCACAATATGACATCAACAAGATGACAGACCCACCACCAAAAGGAGTATGGAGCAAACTCATACCGACTACTACCACCAAAAGGATGATAGAGAAAACACTCCCACAATTTGACATCACAAAAAGGACGACAGAGCGAACTCACACCGGGCAGTACCACCAAAGGGATGATAGAGCAAACACTCGTACGATCTGACATCAACGTGATGAAAGACCCACCACCAAAAGGGTGACAGAGGGAACTCACACCGGCTACTACCACAAAAAGGATGATAGAGCAAAACACTCGCACAATCTGACATCAATCAGATGACAGACCCAGTACCAAAAGGATGATGGAGAGAACTCACACCGGCTACTACCACCAAAAGAATGATAGATCATACACTCGCATGAACTGACATCAACATGATGACATACCCACCATTCAAAGAATAATGGGGCAAACTCACACCTGGTACTACCACCAAAGGGATGATTGAGCAAACACTCGCACGATCTGACATCAACATGATGATAGACCCACCACCAAAAGGATGACGGAGCAAACTCACACCGGTTACTACCACCAAAAGGATGATAGAGCTAACACTCGCACAATCTCACATCAACAAGATGACAGACCCATCACCAAAAGGATGACGGAGCGAAACTCACCCCGACTACTACCACCAAAAGGATGATGGAGCAAACTCACACCGGTTTCTACCACCAAAGCAATGATAGAGCAAACACTCGCACGATCTAACATCAACAAGATGACAGACCAACCACCAAAAGGATAACAGAGCAAACTCACATCGGCTACTACCACCAAAAGGATGATAGAGCAAAACACTCGCACAATATGACATCAACAAGATGACAGACCCACCACTAAAAGGATGATGGAGCAAACTCATACCAACTATTACCACCAAAAGGATGATAGAGCAAACACTCCCACAATTTGACATCAACAAGATGACTGACCCACCACCAAAAGGATTATTGAGCAAACTCACACCGGGAAGTACCACCAAAGGGATGATAGAGCAAACACTCGTACGATCTGACATCAACGTGATGAAAGACCCACCACCAAAAGGATGACAGAGCAAACACACACAGGCTACTGCCACAAAAAGGATGATAGAGCAAAACACTCGCACAATCTATCATCAATCAGATGACAGACCCAGCACCAAAAGGATGATGGAGTGAACTCACACCGGCTACTACCACCAAAAGAATGATAGTGCATACACTCGCATGAACTGACATCAACAAGATGACACACCCACCATCAAAAGAATGATGGGACAAACTCACACCGGGTACTACCACCAAAGGGATGATAGAGAAAAGACTTGCACGATCTGACATCAACATGATGAAAGACACATCACCAAAAGGATGACAGAGCGAACTCACACCTGCTACTACCACCAAAAGGATGATAGAGCTAACACTCCCACAATCTGACATCAACAAGATGACAGACCCACCACCAAAAGGATGACGGAGCGAAACTCACCCCGACTACTACCACCAAAAGGATGATGGAGCAAACTCACACCGGCTTCTACCACCAAAGCGATGATAGAGCAAACACTCGCACGCTCTAACATCAACAAGATGACAGACCAACCACCAAAAGGATAACAGAGCGAACTCACATCGGCTACTACCACCAAAAGGATGATAGAGCAAAACACTCGCACAATATGACATCAACAAGATGAGAGACCCACAACCAAAAGGATGAGGGAGCAAACTCATACCGACTACTACCAGCAAAAGGATGATAGAGCAAACACTCCCACAATCTGTCATCAACAAGACGACAGACCCACCACCAAAAGGATGATGGAGCAAACTCACACGGGGCAGTACCACCAAAGGGATGATAGAGCAAACACTCGTACGATCTGACATCAATGTGATGAAAGACCCACCACCAAAAGGACGACAGAGCGAACTCACACCGGTTACTACCACAAAAAGGATGATAGAGCAAAACACTCGCACAATCTGACATCAATCAGATGACAGACCTAGTACCAAAAGGATGATGGAGTGAACTCACACCGGCTACTACCACCAAAAGAATGATAGATCATACACTCGCATGAACTGACATCAACAAGATGACACACCCACCATCAAAAGAATGATGGGGAAAACTCACACCGGGTACTACCACCAAAGGGATGACGGAGCGAACTCACATTGGCTACTACCACCAAAAGGATGATAGAGCAAAACACTCGCACAATATGACATCAACAAGATGACAGACCCACCACCAAAAGGAGTATGGAGCAAACTCATACCGACTACTACCACCAAAAGGATGATAGAGCAAACACTCCCACAATTTGACATCACCAAAAGGACGACGGAGCGAACTCACACCGGGCAGTACCACCAAAGGGATGATAGAGCAAACACTCGTACGATCTGACATCAACGTGATGAAAGACCCACCACCAAAAGGGTGACAGAGGGAACTCACACCGGCTACTACCACAAAAAGGATGATAGAGCAAAACACTCGCACAATCTGACATCAATCAGATGACAGACCCAGTACCAAAAGGATGATGGAGAGAACTCACACCGGCTACTACCACCAAAAGAATGATAGATCATACACTCGCATGAACTGACATCAACATGATGACATACCCACCATTAAAAGAATAATGGGGCAAACTCACACCTGGTACTACCACCAAAGGGATGATTGAGCAAACACTCGCACGATCTGACATCAACATGATGATAGACCCACCACCAAAAGGATGACGGAGCAAACTCACACCGGTTACTACCACCAAAAGGATGATAGAGCTAACACTCGCACAATCTCACATCAACAAGATGACAGACCCATCACCAAAAGGATGACGGAGCGAAACTCACCCCGACTACTACCACCAAAAGGATGATGGAGCAAACTCACACCGGTTTCTACCACCAAAGCAATGATAGAGCAAACACTCGCACGATCTAACATCAACAAGATGACAGACCAACCACCAAAAGGATAACAGAGCAAACTCACATCGGCTACTACCACCAAAAGGATGATAGAGCAAAACACTCGCACAATATGACATCAACAAGATGACAGACCCACCACTAAAAGGATGATGGAGCAAACTCATACCAACTATTACCACCAAAAGGATGATAGAGCAAACACTCCCACAATTTGACATCAACAAGATGACTGACCCACCACCAAAAGGATTATTGAGCAAACTCACACCGGGAAGTACCACCAAAGGGATGATAGAGCAAACACTCGTACGATCTGACATCAACGTGATGAAAGACCCACCACCAAAAGGATGATAGAGCAAACACACACAGGCTACTGCCACAAAAAGGATGATAGAGCAAAACACTCGCACAATCTAACATCAATCAGATGACAGACCCAGCACCAAAAGGATGATGGAGTGAACTCACACCGGCTACTACCACCAAAAGAATGATAGTGCATACACTCGCATGAACTGACATCAACAAGATGACACACCCACCATCAAAAGAATGATGGGACAAACTCACACCGGGTACTACCACCAAAGGGATGATAGAGAAAAGACTTGCACGATCTGACATCAACATGATGAAAGTCCCATCACCAAAAGGATGACAGAGCGAACTCACACCTGCTACTACCACCAAAAGGATGATAGAGCTAACACTCCCACAATCTGACATCAACAAGATGACAGACCCACCACCAAAAGGATGACGGAGCGAAACTCACCCGACTACTACCACCAAAAGGATGATGGAGCAAACTCACACCGGCTTCTACCACCAAAGCGATGATAGAGCAAACACTCGCACGCTCTAACATCAACAAGATGGCAGACCAACCACCAAAAGGATAACAGAGCGAACTCACATCGGCTACTACCACCAAAAGGATGATAGAGCAAAACACTCGCACAATATGACATCAACAAGATGAGAGACCCACCACCAAAAGGATGAGGGAGCAAACTCATACCGACTACTACCAGCAAAAGGATGATAGAGCAAACACTCCCACAATCTGTCATCAACAAGACGACAGACCCACCACCAAAAGGATGATGGAGAAAACTCACACGGGGCAGTACCACCAAAGGGATGATAGAGCAAACACTCGTACGATCTGACATCAATGTGATGAAAGACCCACCACCAAAAGGACGACAGAGCGAACTCACACCGGTTACTACCACAAAAAGGATGATAGAGCAAAACACTCGCACAATCTGACATCAATCAGATGACAGACCTAGCACCAAAAGGATGATGGAGTGAACTCACACCGGCTACTACCACCAAAAGAATGATAGATCATACACTCGCATGAACTGACATCAACAAGATGAAACACCCACCATCAAAAGAATGATGGGGAAAACTCACACCGGGTACTACCACCAAAGGGATGACGGAGCGAACTCACATTGGCTACTACCACCAAAAGGATGATAGAGCAAAACACTCGCACAATATGACATCAACAAGATGACAGACCCACCACCAAAAGGAGTATGGAGCAAACTCATACAGACTACTACCACCAAAAGCATGATAGAGCAAACACTCCCACAATTTGACATCAACAAGATGACAGACCCACCACCAAAAGGATGATTGAGCAAACTCACACCGGGAAGTACCACCAAAGGGATGATAGAGCAAACACTAGTACGATCTGACATCAACGTGATGAAAGACCCACCACCAAAAGGATGACAGAGCAAACTCACACAGGCTACTGCCACAAAAAGGATGATAGAGATAAACACTCGCACAATCTGACATCAATCAGATGACAGACCCAGCACCAAAAGGATGATGGAGTGAACTCACACCGGCTACTACCACTAAAAGAATGATAGATCATACACTCGCATGAACTGACATCAACAAGATGACACACCACCATCAAAAGAATGATGGGACAAACTCACACCGGGTACTACCACCAAAGGGATGATAGAGAAAAGACTTGCACGATCTGACATCAACATGATGAAAGACCCATCACCAAAAGGATGACAAAGCAAACTCACACCTGCTACTACAACCAAAAGGATGATAGAGCTAACACTCCCACAATCTGACATCAACAAGATGACAGACCCACCACCAAAAGGATGACGGAGCGAAACTCACCCCGACTACTACCACCAAAAGGATGATGGAGCAAACTCACACCGGCATCTACCACCAAAGCGATGATAGAGCAAACACTCGCACGATCTAACATCAACAAGATGACAGACCAACCACCAAAAGGATAACAGAGCGAACTCACATCGGCTACTACCACCAAAAGGATGATAGAGCAAAACACTCGCACAATATGACATCAACAAGATGAGAGACCCACCACCAAAAGGATGAGGGAGCAAACTCATACCGACTACTACCACCAAAAGGATGATAGAGCAAACACTCCCACAATCTGTCATCAACAAGACGACAGACCCACCACCAAAAGGATGATGGAGCAAACTCACACGGGGCAGTACCACCAAAGGGATGATAGAGCAAACACTCGTACGATCTGACATCAATGTGATGAAAGACCCACCACCAAAAGGATGACAGAGCGAACTCACACCGGTTACTACCACAAAAAGGATGATAGAGCAAAACACTCGCACAATCTGACATCAATCAGATGACAGACCTAGCACCAAAAGGATGATGGAGTGAACTCACACCGGCTACTAACACCAAAAGAATGATAGATCATACACTCGCATGAACTGACATCAACAAGATGACACACCCACCATCAAAAGAATGATGGGGAAAACTCACACCGGGTACTACCACCAAAGGGATGACGGAGCGAACTCACATTGGCTACTACCACCAAAAGGATGATAGAGCAAAACACTCGCACAATATGACATCAACAAGATGACAGACCCACCACCAAAAGGAGTATGGAGCAAACTCATACCGACTACTACCACCAAAAGCATGATAGAGCAAACACTCCCACAATTTGACATCAACAAGATGACAGACCCACCACCAAAAGGATGATTCAGCAAACTCACACCGGGAAGTACCACCAAAGGGATGATAGAGCAAACACTCGTACGATCTGACATCAATGTGATGAAAGACCCACCACCAAAAGGATGACAGAGCAAACTCACACAGGCTACTGCCACAAAAAGGATGATAGAGCAAAACACTCGCACAATCTGACATCAATCAGATGACAGACCCAACACCAAAAGGATGATGGAGTGAACTCACACCGGCTACTACCACTAAAAGAATGATAGATCATACACTCGCATGAACTGACATCAACAAGATGACACACCACCATCAAAAGAATGATGGGGCAAACTCACAGCGGGTACTACCACCAAAGGGATGATAGAGAAAAGACTCGCACGATCTGACATCAACATGATGAAAGACCCATCACCAAAAGGATGACAGAGCAAACTCACACCTGCTACTACCACCAAAAGGATGATAGAGCTAACACTCCCACAATCTGACATCAACAAGCTGACAGACCCACCACCAAAAGGATGACGGAGCGAAACTCACCCCGACTACTACCACCAAAAGGATGATGGAGCAAACTCACACCGACTTCTACCACTAAAGCGATGATAGAGCAAACACTCGCACGATCTAACATCAACAAGATGACAGACCAACCACCAAAAGGATAACAGAGCGAACTCACATCGGCTACTACCACCAAAAGGATGATAGAGCAAAACACTCGCACAATATGACATCAACAAGATGAGAGACCCACCACCAAAAGGATGAGGGAGCAAACTCATACCGACTACTACCACCAAAAGGATGATAGAGCAAACACTCCCACAATCTGTCATCAACAAGACGACAGACCCACCACCAAAAGGATGATGGAGCAAACTCACACGGGGCAGTACCACCAAAGGGATGATAGAGCAAACACTCGTACGATCTGACATCAATGTGATGAAAGACCCACCACCAAAAGGATGATAGAGCGAACTCACACCGGTTACTACCACAAAAAGGATGATAGAGCAAAACACTCGCACAATCTGACATCAATCAGATGACAGACCCAGTACCAAAAGGATGATGGAGAGAACTCACACCGGCTACTACAACCAAAAGAATGATAGATCATACACTCGCATGAACTGACATCAACATGATGACATAACCACCATTAAAAGAATAATGGGGCAAACTCACACCGGGTACTACCACTAAAGGGATGATTGAGCAAACACTCGCACGATCTGACATCAACATGATGATAGACCCACCACCAAAAGGATGACGGAGCAAACTCACACCGGTTACTACCACCAAAAGGATGATAGAGCTAACACTCGCACAATCTCACATCAACAAGATGACAGACCCACCACCAAAAGGATGACGGAGCGAAACTCACCCCGACTACTACCACCAAAAGGATGATGGAGCAAACTCACACCGGTTTCTACCACCAAAGCAATGATAGAGCAAACACTCGCACGATCTAACATCAACAAGATGACAGACCAACCACCAAAAGGATAACCGAGCGAACTCACATTGGATACTACCACCAAAAGGATGATAGAGCAAAACACTCGCACAATATGACATCAACAAGATGACAGACCCACCACCAAAAGGATGATGGAGCAAACTCATACCGACTATTACCACCAAAAGGATGGTAGAGCAAACTCTCCCACAATTTGACATAAACATGATGACAGAACCACCACCAAAAGGATGATTGAGAAAACTCACACCGGGAAGTACCACCAAAGGGATGATAGAGCAAACACTCGTACGATCTGACATCAATGTGATGAAAGACCCACCACCAAAAGGATGACAGAGCAAACTCACACCGGTTACTACCACAAAAAGGATGATAGAGCAAAACACTCGCACAATCTGACATCAATCAGATGACAGACCCAGTACCAAAAGGATGATGGAGAGAACTCACACCGGCTACTACAACCAAAAGAATGATAGATCATACACTCGCATGAACTGACATCAACATGATGACATACCCACCATTAAAAGAATAATGGGGCAAACTCACACCGGGTACTACCACCAAAGGGATGATTGAGCAAACACTCGCACGATCTGACATCAACATGATGATAGACCCACCACCAAAAGGATGACGGAGCAAACTCACACCGGTTACTACCACCAAAAGGATGATAGAGCTAACACTCGCACAATCTCACATCAACAAGATGACAGACCCACCACCAAAAGGATGACGGAGCGAAACTCACCCCGACTACTACCACCAAAAGGATGATGGAGCAAACTCACACCGGTTTCTACCACCAAAGCGATGATAGAGCAAACAGTCGCACGATCTAACATCAACAAGATGACAGACCAACCACCAAAAGGATAACGGAGCAAACTCACATCGGCTACTACCACCAAAAGGATGACAGAGCAAAACACTCGCACAATATGACATCAACAAGATGACAGACCCACCACCAAAAGGATGTTGGAGAAAACTCATACCGACTACTACCACCAAAAGGATGATAGAGCAAACACTCCCACAATCTGTCATCAACAAGATGACAGACCCACCACCAAAAGGATGATGGAGCAAACTCACACCGGGCAGTACCACCAAAGGGATGATAGAGCAAACACTCGTACGATCTGACATCAACGTGATGAAAGACCCACCACCAAAAGGATGACAGAGCAAACTCACACCGGTTACTACCACAAAAAGGATGATAGAGCAAAACACTCGCACAATCTGACATCAATCAGATGACAGACCCAGTACCAAAAGGATGATGGAGAGAACTCACACCGGCTACTACCACCAAAAGAATGATAGATCATACACTCGCATGAACTGACATCAACATGATGACATACCCACCATTATAAGAATAATGGGGCAAACTCACACCAGGTACTACCAACAAAGGGATGATTGAGCAAACACTCGCACGATCTGACATCAACATGATGATATACCCACCACCAAAAGGATGACGGAGCAAACTCACACCGGTTACTACCACCAAAAGGATGATAGAGCTAACACTTCCACAATCTGACATCAACAAGATGACAGACCCACCATCAAAAGGATGACGGAGCGAAACTCACCCCGACTACTACCACCAAAAGGATGATGGAGCAAACTCACACCGGTTTCTACCACCAAAGCAATGATAGAGTAAACACTCGCACGATCTAACATCAACAAGATGACAGACCAACCACCAAAAAAATAACCGAGCGAACTCACATCGGCTACTACCACCAAAAAGATGATAGAGCAAAACACTCGCACAATATGACATCAACAAGATGAGAGACCCACCACCAAAAGGATAATGGAGCAAACTCATACAGACTACTACCACCAAAAGGATGATAGAGCAAACACTCCTACAATTTGACATCAACAAGATGACAGACCCACCACCAACAGGATGATTGAGCAAACTCACACCGGGAAGTACCACCAAAGGGGTGATAGAGCAAACACTCGTACGATCTGACATCAACTTGATGAAAGACCCGCCACCAAAATGATGACAGAGCAAACTCACACAGGCTACTGCCACAAAAAGGATGATAGAGCAAAACACTCGCACAATCTGACATCAATCAGATGACAGAACTAGCACCAAAAGGATGATGGAGTGAACTCACACCGGCTACTACCACCAAAAGAATGATAGATCATACACTCGCATGAACGGACATCAACAAGATGACACACCCACCATCAAAAGAATGATGGGGAAAACTCACACCGGGTACTACCACCAAAGGGATGATAGAGAAAAGACTCGCACGATCTGACATCAACATGATGAAAGACCCATCACCAAAAGGATGACAGAGCGATCTCACACCTGCTACTACCACCAAAAGGATGATAGACCTAACACTCCCACAATCTGACATCAACAAGATGACAGACCCACCACTAAAAGGATGACGGAGCGAAACTCACCCCGACTACTACCACCAAAAGGATGATGGAGCAAACTCACACCGGCTTCTACCACCAAAGCGATGATAGAGCAAACAGTCGCATGATCTAACATCAACAAGATGACAGACCAACCACCAAAAGGATAACGGAGCAAACTCACATCGGCTACTACCACCAAAAGGATGACAGAGCAAAACACTCGCACAATATGACATCAACAAGATGACAGACCCACCACCAAAAGGATGTTGGAGAAAACTCATACCGACTACTACCACCAAAAGGATGATAGAGCAAACACTCCCACAATCTGTCATCAACAAGATGACAGACCCACCACCAAAAGGATGATGGAGCAAACTCACACCGGGCAGTACCACCAAAGGGATGATAGAGCAAACACTCGTACGATCTGACATCAACGTGATGAAAGACCCATCACCAAAAGGATGACAGAGCAAACTCACACCGGTTACTACCACAAAAAGGATGATAGAGCAAAACACTCACATAATCTGACATCAATCAGACGACAGACCCAGTACCAAAAGGATGATGGAGAGAACTCACACCGGCTACTACTACCAAAAGAATGATAGATCATACACTCGCATGAACTGACATCAACATGATGACATACCCACCATTATAAGAATAATGGGGCAAACTCACACCAGGTACTACCACCAAAGGGATGATTGAGCAAACACTCGCACGATCTGACATCAACATGATGATATACCCACCACCAAAAGGATGACGGAGCAAACTCATACCGGTTACTACCACCAAAAGGATGATAGAGCTAACACTCGCACAATCTCACATCAACAAGATGACAGACCCACCATCAAAAGGATGACGGAGCGAAACTCACCCCGACTACTACCACCAAAAGGATGATGGAGCAAACTCACACTGGTTTCTACCACCAAAGCAATGATAGAGCAAACACTCGCACGATCTAACATCAACAAGATGGCAGACCAACCACCAAAAAAATAACCGAGCGAACTCACATCGGCTACTACCACCAAAAGGATGATAGAGCAAAACACTCGCATAATATGACATCAACAAGATGACAGACACACCACCAAAAGGATGATGGAGCAAACTCATACCGACTATTACCACCAAAAGGATGATAGAGCAAACTCTCCCACAATTTGACATCAACAAGATGACAGAACCACCAACAAAAGGATGATTGAGCAAACTCACACCGGGAAGTACCACCAAAGGGATGATAGAGCAAACACTCGTACGATCTGACATCAACGTGATGAAAGACCCACCACCAAAAGGATGACAGAGCAAACTCACACAGGCTACTGCCGCAAAAAGGATGATAGAGCAAAACACTCGCACAATCTGACATCAATCAGATGACAGACCCAACACCAAAAGGATGATGGAGTGAACTCACACCGGCTACTACCACCAAAAGAATGATAGATCATACACTCGCATGAACGGACATCAACAAGATGACACACCCACCATCAAAAGAATGATGGGGAAAACTCACACCGGGTACTACCACCAAAGGGATGATAGAGAAAAGACTCGCACGATCTGACATCAACATGATGAAAGACCCATCACCAAAAGGATGACAGAGCGAACTCACACCTGCTACTACCACCAAAAGGATGATAGAGCTAAGACTCCCACAATCTGACATCAACAAGATGACAAACCCATCACCAAAAGGATGACGGAGCGAAACTCACCCCGACTACTACCACCAAAAGGATGATGGAGCAAACTCACACCGGTTTCTACCACCAAAGCAATGATAGAGCAAACACTCACACGATCTAACATCAACAAGATGACAGACCAACCACCAAAAGGATAACCGAGCGAACTCACATCGGCTACTACCACCAAAAGGATGATAGAGCAAAACACTCACACAATATGACATCAACAAGATGACAGACACACCACCAAAAGGATGATGGAGCAAACTCATACCGACTATTACCACCAAAAGGATGATAGAGCAAACTCTCCCACAATTTGACATCAACAAGATGACAGAACCACCACCAAAAGGATGATTGAGCAAACTCACACCGGGAAGTACCACCAAAGGGATGATAGAGCAAACACTCGTACGATCTGACATCAACATGATGAAAGACCCACCACCAAAAGGATGACAGAGCAAACTCACACAGGCTACTGCCACAAAAAGGATGATAGAGCAAAACACTCGCACAATCTGACATCAATCAGATGACAGACCCAGCACCAAAAGGATGATGGAGTGAACTCACACCGGCTACTACCACCAAAAGTATGATAGATCATACACTCGCATGAACTGACATCAACAAGATGACACACCCACCATCAAAAGAATGATTGGGAAAACTCACACCGGGTACTACCACCAAAGGGATGATAGAGAAAAGACTCGCACGATCTGACATCAACATGATGAAAGACCCATCACCAAAAGGATGACAGAGCGAACTCACACCTGCTACTACCACCAAAAGGATGATAGAGCTAACACTACCACAATCTGACATCAACAAGATGACAGACCCACCACCAAAAGGATGACGGAGCGAAACTCACCCCGACTACTACCACCAAAAGGATGATGGAGCAAACTCACACCGGTTTCTACCACCAAAGTGATGATAGAGCAAACACTCGCA
The DNA here is from genome assembly GCA_963859935.3 of Lathyrus sativus. Taxonomy (NCBI): domain Eukaryota; kingdom Viridiplantae; phylum Streptophyta; class Magnoliopsida; order Fabales; family Fabaceae; genus Lathyrus; species Lathyrus sativus. The sequence goes on along the minus strand of OZ012740.1, from coordinate 248,852,897 downwards.
CGATCTAACATCAACAAGATGACAGACTGTTGCACCCTAAAATTTGCCCAACATTTCTTTACCTAGCTTATGTGTCATTTCATTCACATTAGCTTTATCATTTGCATTTCATTGACATATATGCAGGAGATCAAGAGGTATGATTACCAATCAAGAGCTACACAAGACTTTGAAGCTAGATAAGAAGGTTATTAAAGTGTTCAAGGGTTGATATCATTGTCAGAGAAGTTAAAAGATCCTCAGAGTGAGTGGTTGGAACCAAGGTTGTGTGCCTCCTAACTTGAAAGTTGTGGAAAGCCATCAGATGATTCTGAAGCCATGAGGATGGACTTGAGGTCTTGAGAGAGCTCATAAGAAGTGTTAAAGATCACTTTGAGGCCTAGACAGGTCATTGTGCAAGATTAAGAAGACTCAACCATGAGTGGTGCAATTAGGGTTTGATTGGGTCAACCCTGAGTCAACTGATGATTTGGACAAGGTTGAGACCTAATCCAAGAGCCATGTGATCATGGATTGACACATTGAGATGCTATAAGGATGATTCCAAGGTTAACTCATCATGATTGAAGATTTTGAGAAGTTTCAGGCTAGGGTTTCTAAGGCTTGAAAGTGTAAAATTCCCTAGTTTGACCCCTATCTTCAAGGAAGTTTAGCTCAAGATGTGATTGTCATCTCATCTTACCCCCAACATGAATGTTGTAGAGCATGATCTTAGCTTTAATTTGAGTGCTAGAAGTCCTTGATAGGATTTGTAGAACTCAAGTTATGACTTTGACAAGTTACAAGTCATCTGAGGTATGTGAATTTGGGAGCTTGAAAGTTGTCCAAGTTGCATGAAAGTTTTGCCCTATAAGGATGATTCCTATGAACTTTTGGTCAACATGAATGTTGTTCCTTATCCTCTTAGCTTTCTAGGGAGTACTAGAAGTCCTTGATAAGATTTGTAGAACTCAAGTTATGGCTTTGACAAGTCAAGGGCATTTTGGTCATTTGGAGATTATAGGTCATTTCAACCATAAGGCCATAACTCCTATTTCCAAGCTTCAAATGGGAAAATGTTCAACATAAAACTTGTTCAAAATGATGTTTTAAGGCTATTCAAGAGGTCAGTAGATGTTGGAAGTGCTTGTAGCTCAAAGTTGCAAAAATGACCTAAAATGGGGGTATAAGTTAAATGAACCAAAGTTGGAAATTGATATGTTTGGTCTACATATCCAAACCAAGGAATGTAATATATCATTTTGACTCTAAAAAGCATTTTAAGAACATTGGTTTAGCCACATTTTTGAGTTGAGGTGTAATTTGTGGACTTTCTTTGAAAAGTAGTTACTTACATCTTAAGTAACATTTGCAAAACATAGAATCAAGGCATAACCAAGGCCCCTTGCAAGCTAAACACTTCCAAATTGTCATGAGGGGAGAAATTGGAAGGAAATGAGATTGGTTCCAAGCTGCAAACAGAACCATGCACACCATGGCATATGGTTGAAATTCTCATGACATGAGAGATTGAAACTCTCATTAGAAGGATCTAGAGGGTTCTAGATCATCCACACAGTTTCTATATATTGAGTAGAAGAGGTTCAGATGAAGGGTTGGTGATAATTGAGAGAGAAAACTGAGATTGCACTTTGAGATTTCACATTGCAAATCAAAATCGGTTACAAGGTTAGAGGCCATTTTAGTCCAAGAAATTGATCTCAATAGCTTGCACTGAGGTTGGTGATCAATTCCAGATCAAATTCAAGGCACTATGGTGTAAGAATTGTGAAGTAGCCATTGGAGAGTGAAGCTTGCAACTCAGAATCGGGTTTGATAATTCAAGAAGATTCAACTCTTGTCTTTGCATACAGAAGATTGATTGTGATTCAGTGAAGGATTCTACAAGTTCTTGAAGGCTGAGTTGAAGATTCTACCCTTCTGTTCGTTCAAATTTACCAGGTATGCAACTCTTGTGCTATGGCTTAAATTAGGTAGAATTAAGATGAATTGTTATGGTAGATGCATAGTAGGATGATGTAGGAAGGTTTTCAGATCGTTAATTTGAGAGTTAGTGACCAATTAGGGATGTTACCATTTTCGGGTGAGAAGTGGTTCTTGCAAATCTTGAGGATTTAGGTTGAATTAATGGTATGATTGAGTTCCTTGTGAAATTTGGGACAAGTTTGATCAAGGAATCGTGGCCTATGGTGGATTCTATAGCAAGCTAGGGTTGTGGAATGGTGATCGGAAATGTCACCGGCGGTGACTTTGGGCGCGCAGGTGGCCTGAGTTGCAGAGGTTTGAATTGGGGAAGATGATCCCAGGACCATTGGATCATGGTTTGACTTGGACCAAAGACTTCATCCAACGGCCACGCGTGCAGGAAAATTTGTGAAGAGCTCTGAACTTAATGAAACGATGCGTTTCATTAAACAGCTGGTTTTGGGCTTAAGACTCCAAGCGCTACTCACACCCCCCTGATGGCCCAATCCATGAATTGAACTGATTTTGGTTTCTATCTGCACCGTGTGCTTGTTCATTTTATTTTGATTTTCATTATTTTTTCCATTTTATTCATGGTTCTTGATAAAATCATAAAAAATGAAAAATAATCCAATTAATCCCATTCTTTTTGCATTAGATTCATGATAGGGTCTAGTATTTTTTAGATAAAAAATATTTTAATTTCATGCATTTTCTGATTTTATGGGAATTTTCATATTTTAATTGATATTAAAATAATCATGTTTGATACTTGATCTTGTGGAATTTTGTGTGATCATGTGATGATGATTTTGATCCTGATTTTTTGTGAGTAGTTAGCATAGATATGCATGCTCCCCATAGATGTTTCTCAATTTTTTGTGATGAACATAGGTGGTAGTTTAGGTTGAAACCTTTAGAAGCTCCCTTTTTAGGGTTTATGGTTGATACCTTGTGGTTTAGGATTTAATTTTAGGACTTAATATATGATTTAGTCCCTGGTTTTTGTATGACGCATTCGTAATTGAATTAGGATCCCTTAGGAATTTTTGTAGAAATTTATAAGATAGTTTGCTATTTTTGAATGATTTTAGTTTTGGTGCTAGTTTTAGATGATTCTAATGCACTAACTCAACTAGATTAACATTTTTAGTTCCCTTAGATTAAGGTTTTGTTCCTCTTGATCTTGGATGATGATGAAGACAAGTTGAAGATGCATTGGATTGCTTGAAGAGGCTTGGTTTTGAAGATCTTCGCTTCTTGTGGTGTAGTTTTGATTAGGTTAAGATTAGGATTTTGTAGGCAGAGCTTCTAGATAGTTCTCTTCCTTCATAAACATGGAATATGTTGATCAATTCCATTCTTCCCTATGATTTAAGGTCCCTTGTAAAGACCTCATCCCTCCTTTGGTAGGATGTGTGGCTCTTTGCAAATTGGTAGAACCTTTGAGGGTCCCTTTCTCTGATGACAGGATGCTTAGTGGTGACCTTTGGTCTTCACTCTGCTACCAATCATCCAAACTTTGCTCTTGATAGATGAATCTTTCTCCCTTGTTAGAGGATGGAGTTCCTTGCTTGAGGAATATTGGAGGATGGAGTTGATACTTCCATGTGATTGAAGACTACTCTGAGGAGCTGAAGCTTGTAGATGAAGAGGAGCTAGCTGATGCTGGTAAGGAGGAGAGAGCTGAAGCAAGAAGAACAAGTTGATACTTATGAAGAGGATTCAGTTGAGATTGAGTGAAGAGCTAAGGCTTGAAGAATAAAGGATAAGCTGATATTTATGTTGATGCATTGAGAGACTGAGTTGCTGTCAGAAGAGCTGAAGCTTGAAATTGAAAGAGGGGTTGATCTGCTGTCTTTCCTGTCTGTTTTCTTTTCTGTATTGCTGTGACTTGTTTGATTTGCTTGATGCATTAGAATAAGTCCATATCTAGACTGATGTAATCTAGGAGCATGATTGCACTAGAGGTGGAGTTGCTCCCTCTGCTTGTATTTTTACTGTATGGCTTTGCTTGCGGGTATTCGGTAGAGCCCAGCTCCCTTGCCTATGTGGTTTGTGATTTGCTTGATGGCATTTTACCTTTATGTTATTTCCTGTATGATTGCAGTTGTTGTGTTTGCTTGATAGCATTTTATTTTTCTGTATGATTGCAGTTATTCATATCTGGCTTGAGGTTGAGATAAGCTTGTGGAGGTTGATGCCCCACACACATTTCCTCCCTCACTTGCATTGCATGCATTTTACAGTCGTTTACTGTTTATTGTTTAAGCTGATGCTTTATCTGTTTCTGTTTATCATTGACATGATCCCCTAGGAATCTCAGTTCCTTTGATAAGGAAGTGATGATTAGAAATTTAAGTTGAAACCTATGCATGATAACTTCTAGGAGTTCCCTGTTTCAAACTTCAACCATAGGATGAATACTTGGCATGACAACAGTAGGACTTGATAGTCTCCCATTAGTTGTCCCTCTCTCTTCTCATCTCAAAACAAATTAAAATACAGTAATGAAGGTTAACTGACGTCGTACGTTACGAGCCTTAAGCTATCTGAGAAAGGATTGTTGGAGAGTTTCTTTTCAACAGTCTGGATGCTTAGTATGGCACCCTTTGGGTGACATGCGATGCATTCACTCTCAGATCATAGTCTCTAGTACGATATTGGTTGCTAACAACTAAAAAACAGTTCTTTCGTAAAAGACAGAAAACAAACTTCAATCCTTTTTGCCCTGTGGGCCCGTAATTCAAAGGAAGCTTTTCTGAAGAAAAGAGTGTCGTTAAACTTCAGCGCCACCGCAAACAGGCTTTGTCCCTAACTGCTGGAAGTGCTGTTTAACCCTACTCGATAAAACAGATGAATCTGAATCCTCGTAATCCGTATTATCCTGAACTACGTAAGCTCTGATCTCCCATACCTGTTGAGAGTACGTAGGCACAATACTAATGTATTGGCGAGCCACCTTCCCCGTAACCCGTAGTTATCCGAACTACGTTGACTCTGATTTCTCATTCTCTGATGGGAATACGTAGGCATAAAGCGCGACGCTTTGCCGAGTCATTTTCTTTTCTTTTTAAGCCAGCCTTGATAGGTAGATAGATACAACCGACCCGTCAGATAAACACAACAAGCATGGATCCCATCGAGTACGGTGGACGTGAGGGGTGCTAACACCTTCCCCTTGCGTAACCGACTCCCGAACCCAGACAATGGTTGCGATGACCTTGTCTTATACCTTTTCGTTAGGTTTTTACAATTGTTTCCTTTCCCGCTCTGAGGGATAAATAACGAAAGATGGCGACTCTTCTGTTTTGCCGACACCTTATTTTCGCGGAAGCGACTCTGCTGGAGACTTGATAGTTTCCTGGGATCTAACGTCCCGTATGCGAGTCAGTTTGGGGATCCAACGTCCCCTGCGAGAGTCAATCCTAGCGCTTGTATGATTACTAGTTGGGTTGTGTTTGTTTATCGCACTTTATTTCCCGCGCTTTATTTTCAGTATGATATGATTATCTATGCTGTTGTGGGAGGGGCATTCTGATGAGTGAGAAGCCAGACCCAGGCTTGAGTGAACATAGCATTAGTTGTGGAAATTAGTGGGCGCGTGCTTGCTTGGCAGGCACTAGTGTCTCATGAAATCCACGCTCAGACGAGGTTCTCCCGGTTGACTTCTTTTTCAGCCCTTTGGGTTGAGGGGGTTGTTGGTTTGGAGGATTGTCGACTCTGGGGACCGATCATTTGGGATTCAGCCGAGTGAGGCCGCTTCATGAGCTGGTGATGCCACACTTTCTGGGTATCGTATCACCCCTCTTGAATGTCTGTGACGCTGATGATTGCATAGGATGCCGAACTTGTGTCAGTTTAGGTCCACACCTGTGAGCAGGGTTGGGTTTATTGCAGGAAACCTTGACCTTCAGACTACCTGGTTTTCTTGATAGTGGATCAGTTTCGATTGGGATCAGAGGATCTCATCAGCAGACGTGTATTTATTCTTGACAGAGCAGGTTTATGATTGGGATCAGAAGATCTCATCAGCAGATGTATGTGTTCTTGACAGAGCAGATTTATGGTCCTGTATCAGAGGTCCTTATTATCAGATGTTTGTTCTTGACAGAGCAGAGTTGTGGTCCTGTATCAGACGTCCTTATCTTCAGATGTGTGTTTGTTCTTGACCGAGCAAATTTGTGGTCTGATACCAGGGCCTTCTTCTTATCAGATATAGTGGTTGTTCTTGATAGAGCAGGATTATGGTTTTGTTGATACAGAATCTCCACAGCACAGTCGTCTTGATCTCCTGCTGCATGATTGCAATTTACATTGCTTTGCATACCCATTTGCATTTCATTAACGTGTGTCGGTGTTGCAGGTACCGTTTCCCTCGATTCAGGATTTCTTGCCTTCCATTGTGCTATTATGGGTTCTCGGAGGAAGACCGTGGCTTACAAGCTCCCTGTTCCTGATGTTGTTCAGCTGACTGGTTTGATTGCTTTAGCAGATGATTCTGTGAGAGATGAATTCAGAAAGTCTTACGGTAAACTGCTCAGTTTGGTTCGTAAACCCTCTGTGTTTGAGTTGAATGGGTTGCACGCTCTACTGCAGTTCTACGATCCTCCGTTGAGATGCTTTACTTTCTAGGATTTCGTTCTCGCACCTACACTAGAGGCGTATGTTGATTTGTTAGGTGTGCCTATCAAGAGTCAGATGCCCTTTGTTCATATGGATGTTGAGCCTAACCTAGCTAGTCTAGCTCCTTCACTTCATCTGGATGCCTCCGAGTTGGTTTTGTCTAGTTGGAACAAGGTTCTCGGCTTCTCCTTGCAGTTCCTAGTGGGAAAAGCTCAGCAGTGCGCCAAAGACGGATGTTGGGTCGTGTTCAACGCCATTCTCGCTCTGTGCATATATGGCATCATCCTGTTCCCCAATATGCCCGACTTTGTGGACTTCGACGCCTTCCACATCTTTGCTTCAGGGAATCCAGTCCCTACCTTGATAGGAGATGTCTACCATTCCATCCACTACAAAAACGAGAACAGGAGGGGTAAGAATGTCTCGTGCTGTGTGCCCTTGCTTTATAGATGGCTTGATAGTCACCTACCTAAGAAGGGTCCCTTTGCTTCATCTGCAGCCACAGCTGAGTGGTCTGAGCGCTTGATGAGTCTGTCAGCGGAGGATATTTCCTGGTTTGATAGAGATAGGTTGGGTATCGAGATTATCTTCAGCTGCAGCGGGTTTCCGAACGTGCCTTTGATAGGCAGAAGGGTTGTATAAACTATAATCCATCTCTGCTGGTCCGTCAGTTTGCTTATGCTTTGAGAGCTCCGCCGAAGGATGAAGAGGTGTAGGAATCTCTGTACCTCACTGGTCTTCTAGAGGGGGATATGTTATCTAAGCTTCAGCGTGCTTGGAATGGTATCAGTAAGAGGGGAAAGCTATTGCTGGGGAAAAGTAATAGTCAAGCCTACGCTCCGTACGTGACGTGGATCAGAGCCAGAGCAGACGCTATAGGGATGTCGTTTCTTCCTGCCAAGCCAGAAAGCCCTCCAGTGATCGAAGAGCCTACCACCATGCCTATTCAGCAGCATAATCAGGTGTTAGCTGGGAGAGATGAGTTGAAGAAGGCAAATGAAAAACTGGAGAAAGAATTGGCTCAACTCAGAAGCGAGAGAAGCAAAGCCGTTCATTCTTTCAAGAGGCAGACAGAGCTGGTGAACCAGCTAGGTACAGATTTGACTAAGCAGATAGTCGAGCGTGAGCGCATGGGTCGAGACTTCAAAGCTGTCAACGATGTACTGGCCACTAAGAAGCAGCACTTGGATGAAGCGTATCAGAGAATATCCAAGTTTAATCAGCATTGGAAGGCCGCCCTAGCCAACAGGAAAGAACGGGAGGATAAGCTGATGCAACAGATCTCCAAGCTGAAAGCCCAGGTGAAGGCCAGTGAGAAGAGGTTTGATGAAGAAACCGCTCGTAGATATGCCGCTGAAGGCCAGCTCAACAAAGCTCTCGCTAACCTGATGGAGCGCAAACTGACGTTTGAGTCCAAGAAGCGGAAGCTAGAAGATTGTTTCGGTGAAGGAGCATGGGAAGATTCGGTCGAAGGTCTTCAGTACACCATTGTGCAGAGGGAGTTACTCGTCGAAGGATTGCTCACCCGGCCTGATCATCCAGAAACGAAGGGGTTGTTAGAAGAGTTTCGCGCCCGTGGCCGTGCTTGACTATTTGTATTCCTTTTGTTTTAATCATTGTTGTATGCTGACCATCACCAGGCTTGTTGGTCGTGGTCACATTATTGATTCTGCTTGTACTCAGTGATGTTATGTACTGCCTTGATGGTCTTTCTTCATATATGAGACGTTATTTCCGTGACCGGACTCAGACTTCTTATTATCAGCACTGGCACTCAGGCACTAGGATCGGGGGAAATCTCCCTAACGCACAGACACATGTTTGCATTTGCATGAAGCATTTGCATAACGAGCACTTTGTCATTTTTCCTAACCCTTTTGTGTTTTCAGGTTGTTTCAGGTTGTTCCAGGATTGATCAGAGACCAATCCACCGCTATCCGACCAGAGCAAATCAAACCAGAATCATGGAGCAAGTGCAAACTGATGTTCAAGAACTCCGCGAAAGAATGGACCGTTTCATGGAGCTCATGCAAGCGGTCGCCAATGGCCAGGATCAGCTCAGAACCTTGGTTCAGCCTCTGATTTCAAGGGTCGATAGCAATGGCGTACTCCATGGTGGGACCGTGCCTACCCCTCCACCAGTTGAAACTCCTCAGAATGGCATCCCCGTGACCGGGGGAAATGGCAGTGCCAACAGCAATGTAATCGCTAATATGGGACTCAATGGTAATACGACGGGCGTCGGTAATGGGAATTTTGAAGCTAACGTCAATGTTGGGCTGGGCAACGGCAATGCGGGTGTTGGAAATCTGTTTGGGACTCAACCATGGTTAGAAGATCGTTAGGACGATGTGTTCTCTCAGAGAGGTGCCGAAGGTGAGCTGACTGCTGAAGCACGTCTAAGTTTCAAGGCATTCGAGGATAAGATGAGGAATATCGAGAACCAGAACACCTTGGGTGTTGATATGTCCAAGTTGGGACTGATTGCTGATTTCAAGGTGCCTCCCAAGTTCAAGGTACCCAACTTTGAAAAGTACAAGGGCACCACTTGCCCTCGCGTCCACCTGAGATCATACTACCGGAAAATGTCAGCTCATTCTGAGGACGAGAAGTTGCTGATGCACTTCTTTCAGGACAGTCTGTCCGGACCCTCCCTCGAATTGTACATGAGTCTGGAACCTACCAGTGTGCGCACGTGGAAGGACCTTGCTGAAGCATTTGTGCACCACTACCAATATAACAGCGACTTGGCCCCGAACCGAGTCCAACTGCAAAATCTGTCGCAAAGGAACAATGAAGGGTTCAAGGAATACGCCCAGCGATGGCGAGAATTGGCAGCCAGGGTTCGGCCGCCGATGGTTGAATGTGAGCTTGTGCAAATGTTCGTAGCTACCCTCCCAGGGGTTTATTATGAGAAATTGGTCAGCGGTATGTCTGGAACCTTCTCAGATCTCATTATCACGGGTGAGCACATCGAAAATGGGATCAAACTGGGGAAAATTCAAGGTGATCTGTCCTCAGCTGGAGGAGGTGGAAAGAAACCTTATAGCGGCAAAAGGAGGGAAGGAGAAACGAGCGCCGTGACCAACGCTCGAAGGAAGGGTAAGGGCCCTCACCAGCAGGTGGCCAACATAACTATCCCGGCAGTTCAACAGCCACAACAGCAGCAAACGAATCAACAAGGGTACAGAAAGTATCAGAACAGGGCACCTCTGTCGAGCCGTCACCTCGAGACTCCGCCCATGTCGTACGCACAGCTGTTACAGACTTTGCTTCAGCTACAGTTGATCCAGAAGAGAACCCTGGCTCCCTTGACCGGGGCACCTCCGCCAGGTTATGACGCGAATGCAACTTGTGAGTTTCACTCAGGGGCACCAGGCCACACAATAGAAAACTGCAAAGCCTTCAAGCATAAGGTGCAGGACATGGTGGACGCCAAGATCATCAATTTCTCGGATAATGTGCCAAACGTCACGAACAACCCTATGCCGAATCATAGGGGAGGTGGGGTAAACTCCATTATTGAAGACGAGAGTTTGGATTTGTTGACTGACGTCAGAGATCGGAAGATGCCGCTTAGCTTCGTTAAAGCTAAGCTGATGAAAAGAGGTTACTTTCCAGGTTGTGGAGAGCTGTGTATGGGCTGTGCGACAAGTCCTGATGGATGTGAACAGCTGAGAGAGGGGATTCAAAGTCTGATGACCGAAGGAATCCTGCAATTTAGCCGAAGGGCCGAAAGCGGATCAGGAGAGGTAATGCTGAAGCAAGATGATGAGGTTGCCACCATCACCATCCCTCGCCGGATGATAACTATTTCCGCACACAGGCCGCCCACGATCACCATCACCAAAGCTGGGCCGATACCTTTCGAAAGCACCAACGCTGTCCCGTGGCACTATGGGGAAGAGGTCTACTGCAACGGACAGAGACTGGAGCTAGAACCGTTTGGGTCGTCCGTAGAGGACCTAGTGGGCGTTAGTGGAATCACTCGAAGCGGAAGAGTGTTTGCGCCACCTGAGGTCGTGACGGATAAAGCGGACAGGGCTGGCGCAACTGATAAAGGGAAGAGTAAAGTTGTTGAAGAGATCCCTTGCGGGGTAGAAAAAGACTTACTTGTTAAAGACGCCGAGGAATTTATGAGGTTGATTAAAAAGAGTGACTACAAGATCGTGGATCATCTCCATCAAACACCCTCGAAGATTTCCATCCTGAACTTGTTGCTGTGTTCTGAGGCGCACCGCAACGCGCTGCTGAAGGTGTTGAATGCCGCGTATGTACCGCAAGAAATATCGGTAAACCAGTTAGAAGAGGTCGTAGCCCACGTGAATGCTAGAAATGGACTAGGGTTCACTAACCTAGAGCTGACGCCGAAGGGGAGGAACCACAACAGTGCCCTGCACATCTCGATAGAGTGTAGGGGAACGATTATGTCTCACGTGTTGGTGGACACAGGGTCATCACTCAACGTTCTTCCGAAGAAGGCATTGATGAAGTTAGATACTCGCGGAGTGATTTGCACACCCAGGGATTTGGTTGTGAAAGCGTTCGATGGAACCAAATGCCATGTTTTCGGGGAGGTGACGTTGCCGATCCAAGTTGGGCCAGAAACATTCGATGCGATCTTTTACATTATGGACATCATGCCTGCCTACAGTTGTCTCTTAGGCCGGGCGTGGATCCATTCGGCGGGTGCCATGACCTCCACGTTGCACCAGAAGCTCAAGTACGCTGTCGGAGGTAGCATTGTGACTGTATGTGGCGAGGAAGACATAATGGTGAGCCATTTGTCGTCCTTCAAGTATGTTGAGATGGATGGGGAAATCCACGAAACTCTATGTCAGGCGTTCGAAGTTGTTAAGATTAAGAACATAGCTCCTGTAGTCACTGAGAAGCCAGAGATGACTCTCTCCTCCTTCAAGGAAGCCCGGGCCGTTGTTCAGGCCGGATCTACCACAGGCTGGGGGCGAATTCTAGAGATACCAAACAAGCAAGACATGTTTGGGTTGGGATATTCCCCTGGAGCTGAAGCCTCCTCTTCCAGCAGTGCATCACGAGGTAAAGGACCGATCCAGTTTACCAGTGGCGGGGTGATATTTGAAAGCGTCAACGCGGTGTCTAAAGACAGCGGAGATAGCGACTGTGACTTAGACTCTTGGATCCAGCCAAGCAAGTCAGGCGAGAGCCTCAACAACTGGTCCGTCAAGGATATCGTCCAGATGACAAGCGAAGAGTAATGATTTACTTTATCCAATCATCGTACAACCCTATGTCCTACCCGGGGCATAGTGGTTTTATTGTCAGGGCCTTGTTTGATTATGTACATGCATTTTACCAATAAATCAAAAGGCGTTTTTCTTCGCATTCAAATGTTGTGATCTCTGTTATTCATGTTTTGTATTTGTTTTGAAAAACAATAAAATGGCAATGAGGTTTGTGCTAACCTGCATATCCTTGTCTTAAGCTTAACCCTTGTTATTGCAGGATCCACATGACAGATGACATCGACTCTGGACCTTCTACGACTCACTTCGACTTCGATTGCCCGATCTATCAAGCCGAAGAAGAGATTGATGAAGACGAAGACCTTCCCGAAGAGTTGGCCCGCTTGTTGAAACAAGAAGAGAAAGTTATTCTGCCTCATGAGAAAGAGATCGAGATTGTGAATCTAGGTTCTGAGGAACTTGTCAGGAACGTCTGGATAGGGGCTGCATTGCAGAGTGATGTCAAGCAGAGATTGGTCGAGATGCTGAGAGAGTATAGTGACGTCTTTGCTTGGTCATACGAAGACATGCCCGGACTTGATACTGACATCGTGGTCCACCACCTGCCGCTGCGAGAAGATTGTCCTCCCGTTAAGCAGAAGCTTAGGAGGACACGACCAGATATGGCCGTTAAGATCAAAGAAGAAGTGCAGAAACAGCTCGATGCTGGCTTCTTAGCGGTCACTACTTACCCTCCGTGGGTCGCCAACATAGTGCCTGTACCGAAGAAGGACGGTAAGGTATGAATGCGCGTCGATTATCGGGATTTGAATAGGGCGAGCCCTAAAGATGATTTCCCCCTGCCTCATATCGATGTGTTGGTCGACAATACAGCTCAGTTCTCCGTATTTTTGTTCATGGATGGCTTCTCCGGTTACAATCAGATCAAGATGGCGCCGGAACACATGGAGAAAACTACGTTTATCACTCCTTGGGGAACATTTTGCTAAAAGGTAATGCCTTTCGGTCTGAAGAACGCAAGGGCCACTTACCAGCGAGCAATGGTCACTTTGTTTCATGACATGATTCATCATGAGATTGAAGTCTATGTTGATGACATGATTGCGAAGTCCCAAACGGAGGAAGGACATCTGGTCAATTTGCTGAAGCATTTTGAGAGGCTTAGGAAGTTCAGGTTGAGGCTGAATCCTAACAAGTGTACTTTAGAAGTACGGTCGGGAAAGCTACTAGGGTTTATCGTGAGTGAAAGAGGCATTGAGGTTGATCCTGCGAAGATAAAAGCAATACAAGAAATGCCAGCGCCAAAAACTGAAAAAGAAGTTCGTGGTTTCTTGGGCAGAATAAACTACATCGCAAGGTTTATCTCTCAGCTCACGGCCACGTGTGAACCGATGTTCAAACTGATAAAGAAAAATCATGCGATTATCTGGAACGAGGATTGCCAGAAGGCATTTGATAAGATAAAACAGTATCTACAAGAACCTCCAATCTTGATACCCCCAGTGGCCGGACGACCCTTAATCATGTACTTGACAGTTCTTGAGAATAGTATGGGGTGTGTTCTCGGTCAGCACGACGAGACGGGCAGAAAGGAGCATGCCATTTATTACTTGAGTAAAAAGTTCACAGACTGTGAACCGCGTTACTCAATGCTGGAGAAAACGTGTTGTGCACTAGCCTGGGCTGCCAAACGTTTACGACAGTACATGCTCAACCACACCACCATGCTAATTTCGAAGATGGATCCGATCAAGTACGTCTTCGAGAAGCAAGCGCTTTCGGGAAGGATTGCCAGATGGCAAATGGTGTTGACGGATTATGACATTCAGTACGTTTCCCATAAGGCCATCAAGGGAAGCGTATTGTCTGATTACATTGCCGAGCAGCCGATCGAAGACTATCAGCCGATGAAATTTGAATTCCCTGATGAGAATATCATGTTTCTCAAAGCGAAAGATTGCGATGAACCGTTGCCCGACGAGGGTCCAGATAGGAAATCCCAGTGGAAATTGATATTTGACGGGGCGGTTAATTCTTACGGAAGTGGCATTGGGGCGATCATCACGACTCCCCACGGATCCCACATCCCGTTCACTGCGAGACTGACGTTTCCGGTCACCAATAACGAAGCGGAGTACGAAGCATGCATCATGGGTCTGGAAGAGGCGATTGATTTGAGAATCAAGAACCTAGACGTATATGGTGACTCGGCGCTTGTGATCAACCAGATTAAAGGGGAGTGGGAGACTCGTCAATCGAATTTGGTGCCGTACATGAACTATGCCAGAAGGCTGCTTCCGTTCTTTGATCGAATGGAACTCCATCATGTACCCAAGGCCGAAAATCAGATGGCTGATGCCTTAGCCACGTTGGCTTCGATGTATAAAGTCAATTTTTGGAATGAAGCTCCAAGAATTGTCCTTTCTCGTCTTGATAGACCTGATTTCTTCTTTGCGATCGAGGAAGCCTCCGACGGTAAGCCATGTTTCCATGATATCCAGACCTTCCTTATGACTAAGGAGTATCCTGCGAGGGCGTCAGCCCAGGATAAGAAGACTCTGAGGAGGCTGTCTGGAAATTTTTATCTCAATCCTGATGGAGTTTTGTATAAAAGAAACCATGATCTCGTGCTACTCAGATGTGTAGATGAGAAAGAGGCGAGTACGCTCATGGAAGAAGTCCATGAAGGCACATTTGGTACGCACGCCGGCGGGCATGCTATGACAAGAAAGACCCTGAGAGCAGGATATTACTGGATGACGATGGAGTCGGATTGCTTCAAATTCGCGAAGAGATGTCATAAATGCCAGATTTATGCTGATAAGATTCATGTGCCGCCGTGCCCGTTGAATATCATGTCCTCCCCGTGGCCGTTCTCCATGTGGGGCATCGACATGATAGGCAAGATCGAGCCCACTGCTTCTAACGGCCACCGCTTCATTCTAGTAGCTATCGACTACTTCACCAAGTGGGTGGAGGCAGCCTCATATGCTAATGTGACCAAGCAGGTGGTGGCTAAGTTCATAAAGAGGGACATCATCTATCGTTACGGATTTCCCGAACGGATCATTATTGATAATGGTTCGAATCTGAATAACAAGATGATGAAGGAGTTGTGCCAGAGTTTCAAGATTGAACACCACAACTCATCTCCTTACCGGCCGAAGATGAATGGCGTCGTTGAAGCGGCCAATAAGAACATCAAGAAGATTGTTCAGAAGATGGTTGCGACCTACAAAGATTGGCACGAGATGTTGCCATTCGCGCTGCACGGTTATCGTACAACGGTATGTACATCAACCGGGGCAACTCCTTTCTCCTTGGTGTACGGTATGGAAGTTGTCCTACCGTTAGAAGTGGAGATCCCTTCTTTGCGAGTTTTGGTTGACGTAAAACTCGATGAGGCAGAATGGATTAAGAACCGACTAAACCAACTCAGCCTGATGGACGAGAAGAGAATAGCGTCAATTGCGCATGGTCGTCTATACCAAAGCCGAATGAAGAAAGCGTATGACAAGAAGGTGCGTCCTAGAAGCTTTCAGACGGGTGATCTCGTCCTGAAGAAGATTCTTCCTCCACACTCCGATCACCGGGGCAAGTGGACTCCCAATTACGAAGGTCCGTACGTCGTCAGCAAGGTCTTTTCGGGAGGAGCTTTGTTGTTATCCACGATGGATGGCGAAGATTTTGCATCCCCGGTGAACGCGGACGCAGTTAAAAAATACTTTGCTTAAAAATGACCCGCTGGAAAGAAAAAGAATATCCATGCAAAAATGGGGCATCCCGGCGAACCATAAAAAAGGAAAAAGGTTCGGGCAAAAATTAGGGATATAAAGAAAAGAATGTACACCCGCAAAGTCGAAAACCCGGAAGGGCGACTTTGACAAAAAAGGGTATCCCGATGAATCGAAAACCCGGAAGGGCGATTCAGGCAAAAGTTAGGGATTTGAAAAAGCAAATGGCTGCGTTCTGCGTGTGGACTGTATTTGTTTAGTGGTTTGGAAGACCCGAGGACCGTTTATCTGAATCAATCTCTTCTGAAGCTGAAGTGTCAGAGAAGTATCGAAGTCGAGTGGGTCATAGAGGGATCAACTCATGGTGTTCGTCTACACCTCGTTGCCGACATGTGTATATACTGATGTATATTTATGTTTTTATATTTGCGCGGCTTCCTCATTCCAGGAGCTTGCATCTGTTGTAAAACATTTTTGCCCATTCAGGGGTTCGTTATCAATAAAAAGTATACTATTCAGCAATTCTGTCAGTTTAGCATTATCTGTTTTGTTTGCGAAAAAGAACGCCGATGTTTCCGATAAAATGCGCATACATAAATTTACTGGCCTAGGCCACTGGTTGTTGAAACAATGAATTACTTGAACATTGTCACAAGATGATAACCTTGATAGGTCCCTTTGAGAGGGGTGTTTTGTCTGTTTGTTTGTGTTGTTGCAGGTGTAGCATATACCAGGCAGTACGCTGTATGCATCCCCAAGCAGGATGATTCCTTCTTCTTCAGCAAAGTTCAGCAGCCTCTCCCCACAGAGTCTGAACGGGAGATCGTAAAGCACTGATATGTCTCCCCTGGAAGAGAAGATTCTCTCCCCAATGATATGTATCCTGAAGGGACGTCATGTCCCCAGCTGAGTCTGAAGTGTGCAGCACTCGATAGTTCAGACTGAAGTCTCCATCGGAATTGAGATTCCCCGCAGAGCGGTACTCCCCCCGGTAAGCAGGATGATTCCTTCTCCCCCAGCCGAGTTTGCAGATCCCTAAGAGAGCCGAATCCTTGGAAGCCGTTTGGGCCATGATTGGTTTTCCCCAGTAGAGTGTTGAATAGCTGATGCTGTATTTCCCCGCCGGAGTCGTTACCCCCAGGAAAGCTTTGGCTGCGAAGGCTGTGCAGTTTATTTCTGCGATTGACATCGTTTTCCTCAGCAGGTCCAGGTTCTCGTAGAGCTTCGTTCCCCTGCAGTAGTTGACTGAAGTTCGTTTCCCCAGGCGGAGTCCAATTGAGATTGGCGTGACTTCTTCTCCTTGGCAGGATGAGTCCTTCCTCCACCAGAGTGGTCCTTTCTCCTTGACGGGAAGATTCTCCCTTCAGCATTTATTTTGCTGATGGGGTCGCAACATTTTGCATGATTGCATAGCATTGATCATAAACGCGTAGCATTTCCACCGTGTGGAGCATTGCGCCATTGTCAAAGCATATGCATACTAAACATGAGCTAGGTCGTTACTGTTCTTGTTTTGCAGGTGTTCCCCCGCAGAGTCGTTTGCCCAAGATGATTCTTGAATTCCCCAGCGAAAGTCGTTTGCCCAAGATGATTCTTGAATTCTCCAGGGAAGGCGCTCGTTTAAGATGATTCTTAAAATCCCCTGTGAAGTCACCAGAGAGGGTTGCTCAAGATGATTTTTGAAGTCCCCGGCAGAGTGATCGCTCCGGATGATTCCTGAAATCTCCAGTAGAGTTATGGGTTCAAGATGATTCTTGAAATCCCCGACAGGAGTTATTTGTCCAAGATGATTCTTGAAGTCCTCAGCAGAGAGGTGATTTACCCGGAATTATTTATAGATCCCCGAAGCAGAGTTACTTGATAGTTCTCCAGAATCCCAAGCGGAGAAGTGTCATCCCCAGCAGGTTGCTGAACAGCGAAGTTGAAACTTCTCTCGCAGACTTGAGGATTGAAGTCCAACCGTATTGAAGAAGCAGTTCCCTCAGCTGACGCGGAGTGCCTGATGGTAGAAGTTTGGATATCCCCAATGGGTTCATGATTGACCGAAAATTCTATTCCCGATTTACTGACGAAGCCCGGCTGACGCCCAAAGACTTCTTTGAATGCCCGATGGCATGATCAACGCGATTTTTGACCTGATGGATCCCGAGGAATCTTGATGCTAGACGGCATGATCGACCATGTATCATCGGTTACCGTGTGACCGATTCCCCAGCTAGTTGCCGTGCAGTTATTATTTCAGTTTTCGAAGATCTACTCCCATCAGAGTACCGTGTACTTGTGTAGTTGGAAAATTTCCAGGTTTTGTTGGTATTCAACCGTCTTTTACCTTGATTGTTTGAGAGTCGTTCGCTTCTCACCCAGTCAGGTCCAAGCCGTTTGAATAGGGGCAGCTGTTGCACCCTAAAATTTGCTCAACATTTCTTTACCTAGCTTATGTTTCCTTTCATTCACATTAGCATTATCATTTGCATTTCATTGACATGTATGCAGGAGATCA
Source organism: Lathyrus sativus (assembly GCA_963859935.3). Taxonomy (NCBI): domain Eukaryota; kingdom Viridiplantae; phylum Streptophyta; class Magnoliopsida; order Fabales; family Fabaceae; genus Lathyrus; species Lathyrus sativus. Next base: position 248,834,850 of record OZ012740.1, on the reverse strand, counting down.
AGAGGTATGATTACCAATCAAGAGCTACACAAGACTTTGAGGCCAAATAAGAAGGTTATTTAAGTGTTCAAGGGTTGATATCCTTGTCAGAGAAGTTAAAAGATCCTCAGAGGGAGTGGTTGAAACCAAGGCTGTGTGCCCCCTAACTTGAAAGTTGTGGAAAGCCATCAGATGATTCTGAAGCCATGAGGATGGAATTGAGGTCTTGAGAGAGCTCATGAGAAGTGTTAAAGATCACTTTGAGGCCTAGACAGGTCATTGTGCAAGATTAAGAAGACTCAGCCATGAGTGGTGCAATTAGGGTTTGACTGGGTCAACCCTGAGTCAACTAATGATTTGGACAAGGTTGAGACCTAATCCAAGTGCCATGTGATCATGGATTGACACATTGAGATGCTATAAGGATGATTCCAAGGTTAACTCATCATGATTGAACAGTTTGAGAATTTTCAGGCTAGGGTTTCTAAGGCTTGACAGTGTAAAATTCCCTAGTTAGACCCCTATCTTCAAGGCAGTTTAGCTCAAGATGTGATTGTCATCTCATCTTACCCCCAACATGAATGTTGTAGAGCACGATATTAGATTTAATTTGAGTGCTATAAGTCCTTGATAGGATTTGTAGAACTCAAGTTATGACTTTGACAAGTTACAGATCATCTGAGGTATGTGAATTTGGGAGCTTGAAAGTTGTCCAACTTGCATGAAACTTTTGCCCTAGAAGGATGATTCCTATGAACTTTTGGTCAACATGGATCTTGTTCCTTATCCTCCTAGCTTTCTAGAAAGTACTATAAGTCCTTTATAGGATTTGTAGAACTCAAGTTATGGCTTTGACAAATCAAGGGCATTTTGGTCATTTGGAGATTATAGGTCATTTCAACCATAAGGCCATAACTCCTATTTCCAAACTTCAAATGGGAAAATGTTCAACATCAAACTTGTTCAAAATGACGTTTTAAGTCTATTAAAGATGTCATAATATGTTGGAAGTGCTTGTAGCTCAAAGTTGCAAAAATGACCTAAAATGGGGGTATAAGTTAAATGACCTAAAATGGGGGTATAAGTTAAATGAACCAAAGTAGTTAATTGATATTTTTGATCTACACATCCAAACCAAGGCATGTAATATATCATTTTGACTCTAAAAATCATTTTAAGAACATTGGTTTAGCCACATTTTTGAGTTGAGGTGTAATTTGTGGACTTGCTTTGAAAAGTAGTTACTTACATCTTAAGTAACATTTGCAAAACATAGAATCAAGGCATAACCAAGGCCCCTTGCAAGCCAAACACTTCCAAATTGTCACGAGGGGAGAAATTGGAAGGAAATGAGATTGGTTCCAAGCAGCAAACAGAACCATGCACACCATGGCATATAAGTGAAATTCTCATGACATGAGAGATTGAAACTCTCATTAGAAGGATCTAAAGGGTTCTAGATCATCCACACAGGTTCTATATATTGAGTAGAAGAGGTTCAGATGAAGGGTTGCTGATAATTGAAAGAGAAAACTGAGATTGCACTTTGAGATTTCACATTGCAAATCAAAATCGGTTACAAGGTTAGAGGCCATTTCAGTCCAAGAAATTGATCTCAATAGCTTGCACTGAGGTTGGTGATTAATTCCAGATCAAATTCAAGGCACTGTGGTGGAAGAATTGTGAAGTAGCCATTGGAGAGTGAAGCTTGCAACTCAGAATCGGGTTTGATAATTCAAGAAGATTCAACTCTTGTCTTTGCATACAGAAGATTGATTGTGATTCAGTGAAGGATTCTACAAGTTCTTGAAGGCTGAGTTGAAGATTCTACCCTTCTGTTTGTTCAAATTTACCAGGTATGCAACTCTTGTGCTATGGCTTAAATTAGGTAGAACTAAGATGAATTGTTATGGTAGATGCATAGTAGGATGATGTAGGAAGGTTTTCAGATCGTTAATTTGAGAGTTAGTGACCAATTAGGGATGTTACCATTTTCGGGTGAGAAGTGGTTCTTGCAAATCTTGAGGATTTAGGTTGAATTAATGGTATGATTGAGTTCCTTGTGAAATTTGGGACAAGTTTGATCAAGGAATCGTGGCCTATGGTAGATTCTATAGCAAGCTAGGGTTGTGGAATGGTGATCGGAAATGTCACCGGCGGTGACTTTGGGCGCGCAGGTGGCCTGAGTTGCCGAGGTTTGAATTGGGGAAGATGATCCCAGGACCATTGGATCATGGTTTGACTTGGACCAAAGACTTCATCCAACGGCCACGCGTGCAGGAAAATTTGTGAAGAGCTCTGAACTTAATGAAACGATGCGTTTCATTAAATAGTTGGTTTTGGGCTGAAGAATCCAAGCGCTACTCACACCCCCCTGATGGCCCAATCCATGAATTGAATTGATTTTGGTTTCTATCTGCACCGTGTGCTTGTTCATTTTATTTTGATTTTCATTATTTTTTCCATTTTATTCATGGTTCTTGATAAATTCATAAAAAAATGAAAAATGATCCAATTAATCCCATTTTTTTTGCATTAGATTCATGATAGGGTCTAGTATTTTTTAGATAAAAAATATTTTTATTTCATGCGTTTTCTGATTTTATGGGAATTTTCATATTTTAATTGATATTAAAATAATCATGTTTGATACTTGATCTTGTGGAATTTTGTGTGATCATGTGATGATGATTTTGATCCTGATTTTTTGTGAGTAGTTAGCATAGATATGCATGCTCCCCATAGATTTTTCTCACTTTTTTGTGATGAACCTAGGTGGTAGTTTAGGTTGAAACCTTTAGAAGCTCCCTTTTTAGGGTTTATGGTTGATACCTTGTGGTTTAGATCTTAATTTTAGGACTTAATAGATGATTTAGTCCCTGGTTTTTGTATGAGGCATTCTTAATTGAATTAGGATCCCTTAGGAATTTTTGTAAAAATTTATAAGATAGTTTGCTATTTTTGATTGATTTTAGTTTAGGTGCTAGTTTTAGATGATTCTAATGCACTAACTCAACTAGATTAACATTTTTAGTTCCCTTAGATTAGGGTTTTGTTCCTCTTGCTCTTGGATGATGATGAAGACAAGTTGAAGATGCATTGGATTGCTTGAAGAGGCTGGTTTTGAAGATCTTCCCTTCTTGTGGTGTAGTTTTGATTAGGTTAAGATTAGGGTTTTGTAGGCAGAGCTTCTAGATAGTTCTCTTCCTTCATAAACATGGAATATGTTGATCAATTCCATTCTTCCCTATGATGTAAGGTCCCTTGTAAAGACCTCATCCCTCCTTTGGTAGGATGTGTGGCTCTTTGCAAATTGGTAGAACCTTTAAGGGTCCCTTTCTCTGATGACAGGATGCTTAGTGGTGACCTTTGGTCTTCACTCTGCTACCAATCATCCAAACTTTACTCTTGATAGATGAATCTTTCTCCATTGTTAGAGGATGGATTTCCTTGCTTGAGGAATATTGGAGGATGGAGTTGATACTTCCATGTGATTGAAGACTACTCTGAGGAGCTGAAGATTGTAGATGAAGAGGAGCTAGCTGATGCTGGTAAGGAGGAGAGAGCTGAAGCAAGAAGAACAAGTTGATACTTATGAAGAGGATTCAGTTGAGATTGAGTGAAGAGTTGAGGCTTGAAGAATAAAGGATAAGCTGATATTTATGTTGATGCACTGAGAGCCTGAGGGAATCAAGTTGATACTTGTAGTTAGAGGTAAAGCCTGAAGGTGGGATTTACTGTAAAGCTGAGGCTTGAGGAAGAAAGAATAAGTGGATACTTATGTCTGATGGGTTGAAACCTTGGAGAAGCAAGTTGATACTTGTCATGGAAGATGATAGCCTTGAAGGGTGATTGAAGTCTAAAGACTGAATTGCTGACAGAAGAGCTAAAGCTTGAATTGAAAGAGGGGTTGATCTGCTTTCTTTCCTGTCTGTTTTCTTTTCTGTATTGATGTGACTTGTTTGATTTGCTTGATGCATTAGAATAAGTCCATATCTAGACTGATGTAATCTAGGAGCATGATTGCACTAGAGGTTGAGTTGCTCCCTCTGCTTGTATTTTTACTGTATGGCTTTGCTTGCGGGTATTCGGTAGAGCCCTGCTCCCCTGCCCATGTGGTTTGTATCTTGCTGGATAGCATGTTTTATTTCCTCTATATGATTGCAGTTACTTCTATTTTGCTTGATATCATGTTATTCTTTCTGTATGATTGCAGTTATTCATATCTGGCTTGAGGTTGAGATGAGCTTGTGGAGGCTGATGCCTCACACACATTTCCTCCCTCACTTGCATTGCATGCATTTTACTGTATATCTGTTTACTGTTTAAGCTGATGCTTTATCTTTTTTTGTTTATCATTGGCATGATCCTATAGGAACCTCATTTCCTTTGATAAGGAAGTGATGATTAGAACTTTAGGTTGAAACCTATGCATGATAACTTCTAGGAGTTCCCTGTTTCAAACATTAACCATAGGATGAATCCTTGGCATGACAACATTAGGACTTGATAGTCTCCCCTTAGTTGAGCCTGTTCTATTCTTATCTCAAAACAAATCAAAATACAGTAATAAAGGTTAGCTGACGTCGTACGTTACGAGCCTTAAGCTATCTGAGAAGGATTGTTGGAGAGTTTCTTTTCAACAGTCTGGATGTTTAGTATGGCACCCTTTGGGTGACATGCGACGCATTCACTCTCAGGTCATAGTCTCTAGTACGATATTGGTTGCAAATATCCATAAAAAACAGTTCTTTCGTAAAAGACAGAAAACAAACTTCAAACCTTTTTGCCCCGTGGGCCCGTAATTCAAAGGAAGCTTTTCTGAAGAAAAGAGTGTCGTTAAACTTCAGCGCCACCGCAAACAGGCTTTGTCCCTAACTGCTGGAACTGTTGTTTAACCCTACTCGATAAAACCGATGAATATGAATCCCCGTAATCCGTATTATCCCGAACTATGTAAGCTCTGATCTCTCATACCTGTTGAGAGTACGTAGGCACAATACTGATGTATTGGCGAGCCACCTTCCCCGTAACCCGTAGTTAGTCGAACTACATTGACTCTGATTTCTCATTCTCTGATGAGAATACGTAGGCATAAAGCGCGACGCTTTGCCGAGTCATTTTCTTTTCTTTTTAAGCCAGCCTTGATAGGTAGATAGATACAACCGACCCGTTAGATAAACACAACAAGCGTGGATCCCATCGAGTACGATGGACGTGAGGGGTGCTAACACCTTCCCCTTGCGTAACCGACTCTCGAACCCAGACAATGGTTGCGACGACCTTGTCTTATACCTTTTCGTCAGGTTTTTCCGATCGTTTCCTTTCCCGCTCTGAGGGATAAATAACGAAAGGTGGCGACTCTTCTGTTTTGTCGGCACCTTATTTTCGCGAAAGCGACAGCTGGCGACTCTGCTGGGGACTTGATAGTTTCCTGGGATCCAACGTCCCGTATGCGAGTCAGATTGGGGATCCAACGTCCCCTGCGAGAGTCAATCCTAGCGCTTGTATGATTACTTGTTGGGTTGTGTTTATTTATCGCACTTTATTTCCCGCACTTTATTTTCAGTATGATATGATTATCTGTGTTGTTGTGAGAGGGGCATTCTGAAGAGTGAGAAGCCAGACCCAAGCTTGAGTGTACTTAGCATTAGTTGTGGAAATTAGTGGGCACGTGCTTGCTTGGCAGGCACTAGTGTCTCATGAAATCCACGCTCAGACGAGGTTCTCCCGGTTGACTTCTTTTTCAGCCCTTTGGGTTGAGGGGGTTGTTGGTTTGGAGGATTGTCGACTCTGGGGACCGATCATTTGGAATTCAACCGAGTGAGGCCGCTTCATGAGCTGGTGATGCCACACCTTCTGGGTATCGTATCACCCCTCTTGAATGTCTGTGACGCTGATGACCGCATAGGATGCCGAACTTGTGTCAGTTTAGGTCCACACCTGTGAGCAGGGTTGGGTTTATTGCAGGAAACCTTGACCTTCAGACTACCACCAAAAGGATGATGGAGCAAACTCACACCGGTTTCTACCACCAAAGCGATGATAGAGCAAACACTCGCACGATCTAACATCAACAAGATGACAGACCAACCACCAAAAGGATAACGGAGCGAACTCACATCGGCTACTAACACCAAAAGGATGATAGGGCAAAACACTCACACAATATGACATCAACAAGATGACAGACCCACCACCAAAAGGATGATGGAGCAAACTCATACCGACTACTACCACCAAAAGGATGATAGAGCAAACACTCCCACAATCTGACATCAACAAGATGACAGACCCACCACCAAAAGGATGATGGAGCAAACTCACACCGGGCAGTACCACCAAAGGGATGATAGAGCAAACACTCGTACAATCTGACATCAACGTGACGAAAGACCCACCACCAAAAGGATGACAGAGCGAACTCACACCGGCTACTACCATAAAAAGGATGATAGAGCAAAACACTCGCACAATCTGACATCAATCAGATGACAGACCCAGCACCAAAAGGATGATGGAGAGAACTCACACCGGCTACTACCACCAAAAGAATGATAGATCATACACTCGCATGAACTGACATCAACATGATGACAGACCCACCATTAAAAGAATAATGGGGCAAACTCACACCGGGTACTACCACCAAAGGGATGATTGAGCAAACACTCGCACGATCTGACATCAACATGATGGTAGACCCACCACCAAAAGGATGACGGAGCAAACTCACACCGATTATTACCACCAAAAGGATGATAGAGCTAACACTCGCACAATCTCACATCAACAAGATGACAGACCCACCACCAAAAGGATGACGGAGCGAAACTCACCCTGACTACTACCACCAAAAGGATGATGGAGCAAACTCACACCGGTTTCTACCACCAAAGCAATGATAGAGAAAACACTCGCACGATCTAACATCAACAAGATGACAGATCAACCACCAAAAGGATAACAGAGCGAACTCACATCGGCTACTACCACCAAAAGGATGATAGAGCAAAACACTCCCACAATATGACATCAACAAGATGACAGACCCACCACCAAAAGGATGATGGAGCAAACTCATAGCGACTACTACCACCAAAAGGATGATAGAGCAAACACTCCCACAATCTGACATCAACAAGATGACAGACCCACCACCAAAAGGATGATGGAGCAAACTCACATCGGCCAGTACCACCAAAGGGATGATAGAGAAAACACTCGTACAATCTGACATCAACGTGATGAAAGACCCACCACCAAAAGGATGACAGAGCGAACTCACACCGGCTACTACCACAAAAAGGATGATAGAGCAAAACACTCGCACAATCTGACATCAATCAGATGACAGACCCAGCACCAAAAGGATGATAGAGAGAACTCACACCGGCTACTACCACCAAAAGAATGATAGATCATACACTCGCATGAACTGACATCAACATGATGACAGACCCACCATTAAAAGAATAATGGGGCAAACTCACACCGGGTACTACCACCAAAGGGATGATTGAGCAAACACTCGCACGATCTGACATCATCATGATGGTAGACCCACCACCAAAAGGATGACGGAGCAAACTCACACCGATTATTACCACCAAAAGGATGATAGAGCTAACACTCGCACAATCTCACATCAACAAGATGACAGACCCACCACCAAAAGGATGACGGAGCGAAACTCACCCTGACTACTACCACCAAAAGGATGATGGAGCAAACTCACACCGGTTTCTACCACCAAAGCAATGATAGAGAAAACACTCGCACGATCTAACATCAACAAGATGACAGACCAGCCACCAAAAGGATAACAGAGCGAACTCACATCGGCTACTACCACCAAAAGGATGATAGAGCAAAAAACTCGCACAATATGACATCAACAAGATGACAGACCCACCACCAAAAGGATGATGGAGCAAACTCATACCGACTACTACAACCAAAGGGATGATAGAGCAAACACTCCCATGATTTGACATCAACAAGATGACAGAACCACCACCAAAAGGATGATTGACCAAACTCACACCGGGCAGTACCACCAAAGAGATGATGGAGCAAACACTCGTACGATCTGACATCAACGTGATGAAAGACCCACCACCAAAAGGATGACAGAGCAAACTCACACAGGTTACTACCACAAAAAGGATGATAGAGCAAAACACTCGCATAATCTGACAATAATCATATGACAGACCCAGCACCAAAAGGATGATGGAGTGAACTCACACCGGCTACTACCACCAAAAGAATGATAGATCATACACTCGCATGAACTGACATCAACAAGATGACACACCCACCATCAAAAGAATGATGAGGCAAACTCACACCGGGTACTACCACCAAAGGGATGATAGAGAAAAGACTCGCACGATCTGACATCAACATGATGAAGGACCCATCACCAAAAGGATGACAGAGCGAACTCACACCTGCTACTACCACCAAAAGGATGATAGAGCTAACACTCCCACAATCTGACATCAACAAGATGACAAACCCACCACCAAAAGGATGACGGAGCGAAACTCACACCGACTACTACCACCAAAAGGATGATGGAGCAAACTCACACTGGCTTCTACCACCAAAGCGATGATAGAGCAAACACTCGCACTATCTAACATTAACAAGATGACAGACCAACCACCAAAAGGATAACGGAGCGAACTCACATCGGCTACTACAACCAAAAGGATGATAGAGCAAAACACTCGCACAATATGACATCAACAAGATGACAGACCCACCACCAAAAGGATGATGGAGCAAACTCACACCGGGTACTACCACAAAAGCAATGATAGAGCAAACACTCGCACGATCTAACATCAACAAGATGACAGACCAACCACCAAAAGGATAACAGAGCGAACTCACATCGGCTACTACCACCAAAAGGATGATAGAGCAAAACACTCGCACAATATGACATCAACAAGATGACAGATGTAACACCCCACTTCCCAAAAACAGTTGAAATAACAAACATTATAAATAAACACCAGAGTTTTCTTCCCAAGTGGGATATCACATAGCAAAACCAACATTTCCTTATAAAAAAAAGGTTTTTCTCCAAATGCAGCGGAATACTAAATAGTAAAATCCAACAAAGGTTTTTGATACGTTCACAGGAACAAAATACTGGTTCAGCATAAAACAAATAAAAACACCCAAGTCCCGTGCTACGTATCAGAGCATCCTAGACTCGACTGGCACACCATAATCCAAGCTGGCTAAGTACCTGGATTATCCGTACTTCCGAAGAAGCACATACCACAACAACAACAAAGGGGTGAGAAAACATGATCAAAATATATTGGTAATGTAATACATGTAAACAAGGTAGTAAAACACACCAACACCCCAATATTCACCCACAACATCAATCACGAACCTACTGTTCAAATTACAATATAACACATTATAATGCAAATATGCAACTCAACACCATGCATGCGGTACCGACTCATTGGTTCATTTAATCGACCTTGGACAGATCACTTACGCTCCTACAGAGATATGATCTATCCTCGAGAGATCACTTACGCTCCTACTGAGATATGATCCATCCCCCACCATTCTCCTCAAAGGAGTACGGATGAATCACTTACGCTCCTACTGAGATATGATTCATCCCACTAAAACACCATGATATGCAAGACACCAATGCATAACTATTATATTCAGGCACACTAAGTGCACACGATCCTCCTGATCATATCATCATACATCAATAAATATGTATAGATATATTACACACCAACGACTTATAATTCAAATCACACCGTGAGCAGTTTCACATTCTAACACCAAGTATAAACACATCCCATCACCCGGGGATACCCTGTCATAGCGATAACCTTACGATACTCCATATCGCGCACTCATCCAACATTCACTTAATTTAAACGATAAAGAATCCACATCCTATCACCAAATGTGCTCCCTAACTTATCCAATCTCCATACCTACACTCATCATGGTCTAAGGGATACTACACAGCTAGCGCACCAGGCACGACAGCACAAAAAGTCACATTCTGCTACGCTCGCTACTCCCTCGCTAGGCGAGCTCCTAGCGAATGCTCGCTAGCTGTTCGCTTAGCGAACCTCCTCGCGAATGACAATAGTGGCTACTGTAATGGTTCGCTACCCAACTCGTCACACTGAATACTCGCTACCTGTTCGCCTAGCGAACTACCTCGCGAAGGCAAACAGAGACTACTGGACACACTCGCTACCTCACTCGCTTGGCGAGCACCTAGCGAACGCTCGCTACCAGCTCGCTTAGCGAAGTGCTAGCGAGTTTCCTGCGACTTCCCAAATTCTCGCAGTTCAGAATTCTCATTCTCCTCCGATTCAAGCCTATTCCACAACATCCATTTTCTCTCCTATCAGTATTACAACTAATTAATATTACGCTTATCAATTTTCCTATAACTCTACCCCAGACCAACATTACGGTACATTACCGGCGCCCCAGAGTTACTCAGAACCTTACTCAAACCACACCAACACCAACACTCATTCAACAGTGGCAACATCAAACATCAACAGATCATCATATACATATTATTCAACACAATTCATCAATAATCAACAACATATAATAATCCACACATAATCATCAGAATACCTACGGGGTTAAGGAAATCCCCTCTACCCAATTTCATGTATTTTACCATCCCAATCCGTTTCTCCCCCCTTACCTGATTATATCTTCGATTGGAGAAGAATCCTCAAGAACTTCAAGCCCTAGCTCTTTCCCCTTTCTCCTGGTTCTCCTTCTCTGCTCTTCTCTCAGAAGCCAATTCTATCGTTCTAACTTCTCTTCTCTCACCCAACTCTCTAATAACCTCTTCCAATTCTTATTTTCTTTATTAAATCTAATCCCAATTAGTAAAATAACTTAATAAAATAATACAATATTATTATTAATACTAATAATATTATAATACTATTAATAATAATAATAATAATAATAATAATAATAATAATATTATTATTTCACCAAAATAATAATATTAATAATATTAACAAATATAATAATTATAATAATAACACTCCCACCAATGTTACTATTATTTTTATATTATTATATTTCACACCAAAATACCACCAATAGTCCTCCCACATTAGGGACACCCGCCGAACATCATCAAATACACCCCTACCAAAGGACACACCAACGTATAATTTTTAAAATAATAATAAAATGACTAAATAATTAAAATGAGTGTTACAACTCTCCTCCACTTTAATTATTTTCGTCCTCGAAAATTACCTGATGGAAATAGCTCCGGATACGCCTCTCACATCCTGCTTTCCATCTCCAAGGTCACACTGCCTCCTGCAGCACCTCCCCAAGCTACCTTCACCAAAGGTATTTCCTTCCCTCGGAGTTGTTTCATCTTACGGTCTTCGATCCTCAACGGCATCGTTTCAACAGTAAGATTCTCCCGAACCTGAACATCATCTCTCTGAATCACATGAGATGGATCAGAAACATACTTTCGCAATTGCGACACATGAAACACATCATGTAAGTTCGACAACTCAGGCGGCAACGCCACCCTATAAGCCACAACACCAATTCTCTGCAAAATTTCATAAGGTCCAATAAACTTAGGATCCAGCTTCTTGGACTTCAACGCACGACCCACATCGGTCATCGGATTAACTCTTAGGAATACGTGGTCACCTACACTGAATTCCAACTCTTTCCTTCGATTATCATGATAACTTTTCTGCCTACTCTGAGACGCTCTTATTTTCTCACGAATCATCTGAATTGTCTCAGTAGTCTGCTGTACAATTTCTGGTCCAAGCACCACATTCTCACCAGTCTCATACCAACACAGAGGAGTCCTACACCTCCTCCCATATAAAGCTTCAAACGGTGCCATTCCAATACTCGAATGGTAACTGTTATTGTACGTGAACTCAATCAATAGTAAATGAGTATCCCATGCACCACCCTTTTCCAACACACAAGCTCTCAGCAAATCCTCCAGCGACTGAATAGTCCTCTCTGACTGACCATCAGTTTGTGGATGATAAGCTGAACTCAACTTCAACTTAGTTCCCAAAGCTTCCTGCAAGCTTTTCCAAAATTCCGAAGTAAACCTCGGGTCTCTATCTAACACAATACTGGATGGAACACCATGTAACTTTACAATTACCCGAATATAAATCTCTGCCAGCTTAGTCAAAGGGAAACTAATATTAATCGGCACAAAGTGTGCAGACTTCGTCAATCGATCCACAATCACCCATATAGCATCAAATCCTCTCGCCGTATTCGGCAAACCTGTAACAAAGTTCATAGTAATACAATCCCATTTCCAAACCGGAATCTCTAATGGTTGCATAAATCCAGACGATCTCTGATGTTCTACTTTCGACTTCTGACACGTCAAACAGGCATACACAAATTGAGCAATGTCTCTTTTCATACCAGACCACCAAAATAATTTCTTCAAATCATGATACATCTTCGTAGCTCCCGGATGGATACTCAAACTACTACGATGTCCTTCACTTAAAATTGACTTTTTCAATTCTTCATCATCTGGTACACAAATCCTGCCTCTAAATCTCAACACACCTGTACTATCCAATTTAAAATCACTATCAGAGTCACTTCCTATTCCAGACATCAAATCTACTAATTTCACATCCAACGTCTGATTCTCTCTAATCATATCTAAGAAGTCATTATTTACTTGCAACATACCCAACTTCACACTATCTGCAGTAGTCTCACAAACCATGCTCAAATCTCTGAACTGTTCAATTAACTCAATTTCTTTCACCATTAGAGCTGCCATATGAATTGCTTTCCTACTCAAAGCATTTGCCACTACATTGGCCTTTCCTGGATGATAACTCAAACTGAAGTCATAATCCTTCAAAAATTCCAACCATCTTCTCTGTCTCATATTCAGCTCTTTCTGATCAAACAGATATCTCAGACTCTTATGATCACTAAACACTTCAAATCTCGAACCATACAAATAATGTCTCCATATTTTCAATACAAAAACAACCGCAGCTAACTCGAGATCATGAGTCGGATAATTTCGCTCATGCACTCTCAGTTGCCGCGAAGCATATGCTACTACCTTACCATTATGCATAAGAACTCCGCCTAATCGCATCTTAGACGCATCACAGTATACCACAAACGGTTCACTCGGAGTCGGCAACACTAACACCGGTGCCGTAGTCAATTTCTTCTTCAGCTCTTCAAAGCTTTCTTCACAAGCAGCATCCCATACAAAAACTTGGTTCTTCCTCGTTAACTGAGTCAATGGCAACGCCAAATTAGAGAACCCTTCAATAAACCTGCGGTAATAACCGGCTAACCCCAATAAGATTCTAATCTCTGTCGCTGTCTTCGGCGGTTCCCACTGCAATACTGCACTTACTTTTGACGGATCCACCGCTATTCCATCTTCAGATATTACATGCCCCAAGAAACTTACTTTCTTCAACCAAAAGTCACACTTTGACAGTTTAGCAAACAATTTATTGTCCTTCAGTACCTGCAAGGCAATCCTCAGATGTCCTGCATGTTCTTCATCAGATTTAGAATAAATTAATATATCGTCAATAAATACCACGATGAACTGATCCAAATAGGAATGGAAGATTCTGTTCATATACTCCATAAATACTCTCGGCGCATTAGTCACTCCAAACGACATTACAACATATTCATAATGTCCATATCGAGTCCTAAAAGCAGTCTTCTGAATATCACCTTCTTTTACTCTGATCTGATGGTAACCCGATCTCAAATCGATCTTACTGAACACACGAGTTCCCACCAGTTGATCCATCAAATCATCAATCCTTGGTAGAGGATACTTATTCTTAATGGTCACTTTATTCAACTGACGGTAGTCGATGCACAAACGCATACTACCATCCTTCTTCTTCACCAATAGCACTGGAGCTCCCCACGGCGATACAGTTGGCCTAATAAACTTTCTATCCAACAATTCTCTAATCTGAGACTTCAACTCAGCCAATTCCACTGCAGACATCCTGTACGGCACCATAGAAATAGGCCTCGTACCAGGAACAAGATCAATACCAAATTCTACTTCTCGCGTCGGAGGCAATTCCGTAATGTCGTCAGGAAACACTTCCGGAAATTCATTCACCACTGCCAATTCCTCTATTGACGCCTTGCTATCCACCGATAATGATGCAAATAAAGCAAACACTTTAGCTTCATGTTCCAACAAGGTCCTCAATTCTTTACTAGACAAAGAACTTGCCACCGCTTCCTCTTCAGGGGTCAGGAACAACAATTCCTTCCGAAAACAATCGATGTTGACTCGGTTGAACTCTAACCAGTTCATACCCAGAATAACATCCCAATTACCAAGTGGTAGACAAATCAGATCCACTCCAAATTCTCTACCGAAAATAGTCAGCGGACACTTCAGGCATACCAAAGAAGTAGTCACTGAGCCAATAGAGGGTGTCTCAATAGTCATCCGTCTCTCCAGAGTGGACGACATCAAACCTATCCTCTCCACACAATCAACAGAAATAAACGAGTGGGTTGCACCCGTATTAATAATAGCAGTCAAAGGAATATTATTGATAATACAAGTACCTTTGATAACTCGCTCATCACTAACAGCTTGAGTTCCTGCCAAAGCAAACACCTTCCCACCAGCCGGAGATGTCTGAGGCTTCTTCGGCTTCTCACAATGGGTACTGATGTGACCCTTTTCACCACAGTTATAACAGGTCGGCATAGTAGCGCTGCAATCAGCTATCACATGACCTGGCTTCCCACACTTAAAACACTTCTTTACTTCATTAGGACACTCATTAGCACGGTGTCCCATGCCACTGCATCGGAAACATTTCCCATCAGCAGATGCTCTCCCATCTCTAGGCTTCTTATCAACAACAACTTTACACTTTCCCTTATCAGCAGCAACACTATAAGGAGTACCACTGAACCTCTGCTTACCCTTACGGTCATTAACAGCTTTGTAGTGCGCAATCCTTGCTCGGTTATCGTTATCATATATTCTGCTCCTGCTTACCAGCTCAGGATAGCTCCTGATCTTCTGACAAGCAATCCCCAACTTAATCTCTGGACGCAGTCCATTCTCAAACTTCAAGCACTTAGAAGTCATTGGCCCATCAATATTATAATGAGGACAATACTGCACCAGCTCTTCAAACTTAGCAGCATACTCTGCTACCGTCATACTACCCTGCTTCAGCTCTAAGAATTCAATCTCCTTAGCACTTTGAATATCTTACAGAAAATACTTTTCCAGAAAACCTTTCCGAACCACCTCCCAAGTAATGGCAGTTCCAGCAGCTTCCAGTCTTTGGCGAATGTTGTCCCACCAAGCTTCAGCTTCGCCCTCCAGCATGTGGGTACCAAACCTCACCTTTTGCTCATCACTACAATCCATAGTCCTGAAAATTTTCTCAATTGCCTTCAGCCACTTCTGTGCAGCTTCAGGATCTAGAATTCCTCCTTCAAACATCGGCGGCTTGTTGCTCCGAAACTGAGCCAAACACCTGAATTGGGCATCTGCAGTTTGGTTCTGATTAGCAACCGCCTGCGCCATTGCTTGCATAGCAGCAGCCAACGCAGCATCGTTCCTTCCTGCCATACTGCTCAAAAATAACTACACCAGGTTAAAAGATACTCAACTCTATCCTAAAGGACAGACTCAACTCGACTCAACAACACTGGCCGGACGGACCGACCTGCTCTGATACCAATTGTAACACCCCACTTCCCAAAAACAATTGAAATAACAAACATTATAAATAAACATCAGAGTTTTCTTCCAAGGTGGGATATCACATAGCAAAACCAACATTTCCTTTTAAAAAAAAGGTTTTTCTCCAAATGCAGCGGAATACTAAATAGTAAAATCCAACAAAGGTTTTTGATACGTTCACAGGAACAAAATACAGGTTCAGCATAAAACAAATAAAAACACCCAAGTCCCGTGCTACGTATCTGAGCATCCTAGACTCGACTGGCACACCATAATCCAAGCTGGCTAAGTACCTAGATTATCTGTACTTCCGAAGAAGCACATACCACAACAACAACAAAGGGGTGAGAAAACATGATCAAAATATATTGGTAATGTAATACATGTAAACAAGGTAGTAAAACACACCAACACCCCAATATTCACCCACAACACCAATCACGAACCTACTGTTCAAATTACAATATAACATATTATAATGCAAATATGCAACTCAACACCATGCATGCGGTACCAACTCATTGGTTCATTCAATCGACCTTGGACAGATCACTTACGCTCCTACTGAGATATGATCTATCCTCGACAGATCACTTACGCTCCTACTGAGATATGATCTATCCTCGACAGATCACTTACGCTCCTACTGAGATATGATCCATCCCCCACCATTCTCCTCAAAGGAGTACGGATGAATCACTTACGCTCCTACTGAGATATGATTCATCCCACCAAAACACCATGATATGCAAGACACCAATGCATAACTATTATATTCAGGCACACTAAGTGCACACGATCCTCCTGATCATATCATCATACATCAATGCATATGTATAGATATATTACACACCAACGACTTATAATTCAAATCACACAGTGAGCAGTTTCACATTCTAACACCAAGTATAAACACATCCCATCACCCGGGGATACCCTATCATAGTGATAACCTTACGATACTCCATATCGCGCACTCATCCAGCATTCACTTAATTTTAACGATAAAGAATCCACATCCTATCACCAAATGTGCTCCCTACCTTATCCAATCTCCATCCTTACACTCATCATGGTCTAAGGGATACTACATAGCTAGCGCACCAGGCACGACAGCACAAAAAGTAACATTCTGCTACGCTCGCTACTCTCTCGCTAGGCGAGCTCCTAGCGAATGCTCGCTAGCTGTTCGCTTAGCGAACCTCCTCGTGAATGACAATAGTGGCTACTGTAATGGTTCGCTACCCAACTCGTCACACTGAATACTCGCTACCTGTTCGCCTAGCGAACTACCTCGCGAAGGCAAACAGAGACTACTGGACACGCTCGCTACCTCACTCGCTTGGAGAGCACCTAGCTAATGCTCGCTACCAGCTCGCTTAGCGAAGTGCTAGCGAGTTTCCTGCGACTTCCCAAATTCTCGCAGTTCAGAATTCTCATTCTCCTCCGATTCAAGCCTATTCCATAACATCCACTTTCTATCCTATCAGTATTACAACTAATGCATATTACGCTTATTAATTGTCCTATAACTCTACCCCAGACCAACATTACGGTACATTACCGGCGCCCCAGAGTTACTCAGAACCTTACTCAAGCCACACCAACACCAGCACTCATTCAACAGTGGCAACATCAAACATCAACATATCATCATATACATATTATTCAACACAATTCATCAATAATCAACAACATATAATAATCCACACATAATCATCAGAATACCTACGGGGTTAAGGAAATCCCCTCTACCCAATTTCATGTATTTTACCATCCCAATCCGTTTCACCCCCCTTATCTGATTATATCTTCGATTGGAGAAGAATCCTCAAGAACTTCAAGCCCTAGCTTTTTCCCCTTTCTCCTGGTTCTCCTTCTCTGCTCTTCTCTCAGAAGCCAATTCTATCGTTCTAACTTCTCTTCTCTCACCCAACTCTCTAATAACCTCTTCCAATTCTTATTTTCTTTATTAAATCTAATCCCAATTAGTAAAATAACTTAATAAAATAATACAATATTATTATTAATACTAATAATATTATAATACTAATAATAATAATAATAATAATAATAATACTAATATCCTTATTTCACCAAAATAATAATATTAATAATATTAACAAATATAATAATAATAATAATAACACTCCCACCAATGTTACTATTATTTTTATATTATTATATTTCACACCAAAATACCACCAATAGTCCTCCCACATTAGGGACACCCACCGAACATCATCAAATACATCCCCACCAAAGGACACACCAACGTATAATTTTTAAAATAATAATAAAATGACTAAATAATTAAAATGGGTGTTACAACTCTCCCCCACTTTAATTATTTTCGTCCTCGAAAATTACCTGATGGAAATAGCTCTGGATACGCCTCTCGCATCCTGCTTTCCAACTCCCAGGTCACACTGCCTCCTGCAGCACCTCCCCAAGCTACCTTCACCAAAGGTATTTCCTTCCCTCGGAGCTGTTTCATCTTACGGTCTTCGATCCTCAACGGCATCGTTTCAACAGTAAGATTCTCCCGAACCTGAACATCATCTCTCTGAATCACATGAGATGGATCAGAAACATACTTTCGCAATTGCGACACATGAAACACATCATGTAAGTTCGACAACTTAGGCGGCAACGCCACCCTATAAGCCACAACACCAATTTTCTGCAAAGTTTCATAAGGTCCAATAAACTTAGGATCCAGCTTCTTGGACTTCAACGCACGACCCACATCGGTCATCGGATTAACTCTTAGGAATACGTGGTCACCTACACTGAATTCCAACTCTTTCCTTCGATTATCATGATAACTTTTCTGCCTACTCTGAGACGCTCTTATTTTCTCACGAATCATCTGAATTGTCTCAGTAGTCTGCTGTACAATTTCTGGTCCAAGCACCACATTCTCACCAGTCTCATACCAACACAGAGGAGTCCTACACCTCCTCCCATATAAAGCTTCAAACGGTGCCATTCCAATACTCGAATGGTAACTGTTATTGTACGTGAACTCAATAAATGGTAAATGAGTATCCCACGCACCACCCTTTTCCAACATACAAGCTCTCAGCAAATCCTCCAGCGACTGAATAGTCCTCTCTGACTGACCATCAGTTTGTGGATGATAAGTTGAACTCAAGTTCAACTTAGTTCCCAAAGCTTCCTGCAAGCTTTTCCAAAATTCCGAAGTAAACCTCGGGTCTCTATCTGACACAATACTGGACGGAACACCATGTAACTTTACAATTACCCGAATATAAATCTCCGCCAGCTTAGTCAAAGGGAAACTAATATTAATCGGCACAAAGTGTGCAGACTTCGTCAATCGATCCACAATCACCCATATAGCATCAAATCCTCTCGCCGTATTCAGCAAACATGTAACAAAGTCCATAGTAATACAATCCCATTTCCAAACCGAAATCTCTAATGGTTGCATAAATCCAGACGGTCTCTGATGTTCTACTTTCGAAATAATAGAATGGGTGTTACAACAGACCCACCACCAAAAGGATGATGGAGCAAACTCATACCGACTACTACCACCAAAAGGATGATAGAGCAAACACTCCCACAATTTGACATCAACAAGATGACAGACCCACCACCAAAAGGATGATTGAGCAAACTCACACCGGGCAGTACCACCAAAGGGATGATAGAGCAAACACTCGTACGATATGACATCAACGTGATGAAAGAACCACCACCAAAAGGATGACAAAGCGAACTCACACAGGCTACTACCACAAAAAGGATGATAGAGCAAAACACTCGCACAATCTGACACCAATCAGATGACAGACCCAACACCAAAAGGATGAGGGAGTGAACTCACACCGACTACTACCACCAAAAGAATGATAGATCATACACTCGCATGAACTGACATCAATAAGATGACACACCCACCATCAAAAGAACGGTGGGGCAAACTCACACCGGGTACTACCACCAAAGGGATGATAGAGAAAAGACTCGCACGATCTAACATCAACATGATGAAAGACCCATCACCAGAAGGATGACTTAGCGAACTCACACCTGCTACTACCACCAAAAGGATGAGAGAGCTAACACTCCCATAATCTGACATCAACAAGATGACAAACCCACCACCAAAAGGATGACGGAGCGAAACTCACCCTGACTACTACCACCAAAAGGATGATGGAGCAAACTCACACCGGCTTCTACCACCAAAGCGATGATAGAGCAAACACTCGCACGATCTAACATCAACAAGATGACAGACCAACAACCAAAAGGATAACAGAGCAAACTCACATCGGCTACTACCACCAAAAGGATGATAGAGCAAAACACTCGCACAATATCACATCAACAAGATGACAGACCCACCACCAAAAGGATGATGGAGCAAACTCACACCGGGTACTACCACCAAAGGGATGATTGAGCAAACACTCGCACGATCTGACATCAACATGATGATAGACCCACCACAAAAAGGATGACGGAGCAAACTCACACCGGTTACTACCACCAAAAGGATGATAGAGCTAACACTCGCACAATCTCACATCAACAAGATGACAGACCCACCACCAAAATGATGACGGAGCGAAACTCACCCCGACTACTACCACCAAAAGGATGATGGAGCAAACTCACACCGGCTTCTACCACCAAAGCGATGATAGAGCAAACACTTGCATGATCTAACATCAACAAGATGACAGACCAACCACCAAAAGGATAACGGAGCGAACCCACATCGGCTACTACCACCAAAAGGATGATAGAGCAAAACACTCGCACAATATGACATCAACAAGATGAAAGACCCACCACCAAAAGGATGATGGAGCAAACTCATACCGACTACTACCACCAAAAGGATGATAGAGCAAACACTCCCACAATCTGTCACCAACAAGATGACAGACCCACCACCAAAAGGATGATGGAGCAAACTCACACCGGGCAGTACCACCAAAGGGATGATAGAGCAAACACTCGTCCGATCTGACATCAACGTGATGAAACACCCACCACCAAAAGGGTGACAGAGCCAACTCACACCGGCTACTACCACAAAAAGGATGATAGAGCAAAACACTCGCACAATCTAACATCAATCAGATGACAGACCCAACACCAAAAGGATTATGGAGAGAACTCACACCGGCTACTACCACCAAAAGAATGATAGATCATAAACTCGCATGAACTGACATCAATGTGATGACAGACCCACCATCAAAAGAATAATGGGGCAAACTCACACCGAGTACTACCACCAAAGGGATGATTGAGCTAACACTCGCACAATCTCACATCAACAAGATGACAGACCCACCACCAAAAGGATGACGGAGCGAAACTCACCCCGACTACTACCACCAAAAGGATGATGGAGCAAACTCACACCGGTTTCTACCACCAAAGCGATGATAGAGCAAACACTCGCACGATCTAACATCAACAAGATGAAAGACCCACCACCAAAAGGATGACAGAGTGAACTCACACAGGCTACTACCATAAAAAGGATGATAGAGCAAAACACTCGCACAATCTGACATCAATCAGATGACAGACCCAACACCAAAAGGATGATGGAGTGAACTCACACCGGCTACTACCACCAAAAGAATGATAGATCATACACTCGCATGAACTGACATCAACAAGATGACACACCCACCATCAAAAGAATGACGGGGCAAACACACACCGGGTACTACCACCAAAGGGATGATAGAGAAAAGACTCGCACGATCTGACATCAACATGATGAAAGACCCATCACCAAAAGGATGACAGAGCAAACTCACACCTGCTACTACCACCAAAAGGATGATAGAGCAAACACTCCCACAATCTGACATCAACAAGATGACACACCCACCACCAAAAGGATGACGAAGCTAAACTCACCACGACTACTACCACCAAAAGGATGATGGAGCAAACTCACACCGGCTTCTACCACCAAAGCGATGATAGAGCAAACACTCGCACGATCTAACATCAACAAGATGACAGACCAAACACTAAAAGGATAACGGAGCGAACTCACATCACCTACTACCACCAAAAGGATGATAGAGTAAAACACTCGCACAATATGACATCAGCAAGATGAAAGACCCACCACCAAAAGGATGATGGAGCAAACTCATACCGACTACTAGCACCAAAAGGATGATAGAGCAAACACTCCCACAATCTGTCATCAACAAGATGACAGACCCACCACCAAAAGGATGATGGAGCAAACTCACACCGGGCAGTACCATCAAAGAGATGATAGAGCAAACACTCGTACGATCTGACATCAACGTGATGAAAGACCCACCACCAAAAGGGTGACAGAGCCAACTCACACCGGCTACTACCACAAAAAGGATGATAGAGCAAAACACTCGCACAATCTGACATCAATCAGATGACAGACCCAACACCAAAAGGATGATGGAGAGAACTCACACCGGCTACTACCACCAAAAGAATGATAGATCATACACTCGCATGAACTAACATCAACATGATCACAGACCCACCATTAAAAGAATAGTGGGGCAAACTCACACCGGGTACTACCACCAAAGGGATGATTGAGCAAACACTCGCACGATCTGACATCAACATGATGATAGACCCACCACCAAAAGGATGACGGAGCAAACTCACACCGGTTACTACCACCAAAAGGATGATTGAGCTAACACTCGCACAATCTCACATCAACAAGATGACAAACCCACCACCAAAAGGATGACGGAGCGAAACTCACCCCGACTATTACCACCAAAAGGATGATGGAGCAAACTCACACAGGCTTCTACCACCAAAGCGATGATAGAGCAAACACTCGCACGATCTAACATCAACAAGATGACAGACTAAGCACTAAAAGGGTAACGGAGCGAACTCACATCGGCTACTACCACCAAAAGGATGATAGAGTAAAACACTCGCACAATATGACATCAACAAGATGAAAGACCCACCACCAAAAGGATGATGGAGCAAACTTATACCGACTACTACCACCAAAAGGATGATAGAGCAAACACTCCCACAATCTGTCATCAACAAGATGACAGACCCACCGCCAAAAGGATGATTGAGCAAACTCACACCGGGCAGTACCACCAAAGAGATGATAGAGAAAACACTCGTACGATCTAGCATCAACGTGATGAAAGACCCACCACCAAAAGGATGACAGAGAAAACTCACACAGGCTACTACCACAAAAAGGATGATAGAGCAAAACACTCGCACAATCTGACATCAATCAGATGACAGACCCAACACCAAAAGGATGATGGAGTGAACTCACACCGGCTACTACCACGAAAAAAATGATAGATCATACACTCGCATGAAATGACATCAACAAGATGACACACCCACCATCAAAAGAATGATGGGGCAAACTCACACCGGGTACTACCACCAAAGGGATGATAGAGAAAAGACTCGCACGATCTGACATCAACATGATGAAAGACCCATCACCAAAAGGATGACAGAGCGAACTCACACCTGCTACTACCACCAAAAGGATGATAGAGCAAACACTCCCACAATCTGACATCAACAAGACGACAAACCCACCACCAAAAGGACGACGGAGCGAAATTCACCCCGACTACTACCACCAAAAGGATGATGCAGCAAACTCACACCGGCTTCTACCACCAAAGCGATGATAGAGTAAACACTCGCAAAATCTAAAATCAACAAGATGACAGACCAACCACTAAAAGGGTAACGGAGCGAACTCACATCGACTACTACCACCAAAAGGATGATAGAGTAAAACACTCGGACAATATGACATCAACAAGATGAAGGACCCACCACCAAAAGGATGATGGAGCAAACTCATACCGACTACTACCACCAAAAGGATGATAGAGCAAACACTCCCACAATTTGACATCAACAAGATGACAGGCCCACCTCGAAAAGGATGATTGAGCAAACTCACACCGGGAAGTACCACCAAAGGGATGATAGAGCAAACACTCGTACGATCTAACATCAACGTGATGAAAGACCCACCACCAAAAGGATGACAGAGCAAACTCACACAGGCTACTACCACAAAAAGGATGATAGAGGAAAACACTCGCACAATCTGACATCAATCAGATGACAGACCCAACACCAAAAGGATGATGGAGTGAACTCACACTGGCTACTACCACGAAAAAAATGATAGATCATACACTCACTTGAACTGACATCAACAAGATGACACACCCACCATCAAAAGAATGATGGGGCAAACTCACACCGGGTACTACCACCAAAGGGATGATAGAGAAAAGACTCGCACGATCTGACATCAACATGATGAAAGACCCATCACCAAAAGGATGACAGAGCGAACTCACACCTGCTACTACCACCAAAAGGATGATAGAGCAAACACTCCCACAATCTGACATCAACAAGATGACAAACCCACCACCAAAAGGACGACGAAGCGAAATTCACCCCGACTACTACCACCAAAAGGATGATGCAGCAAACTCACACCGGCTTCTACCACCAAAGCGATGATAGAGCAAACACTCGCACTATCTAAAATCAACAAGATGACAGACCAACCACTAAAAGGGTAACGGAGCGAACTCACATCGACTACTACCACCAAAAGGATGATAGAGTAAAACACTCGGACAATATGACATCAACAAGATGAAGGACCCACCACCAAAAGGATGATGGAGCAAACTCATACCGACTACTACCACCAAAAGGATGATAGAGCAAACACTCCCACAATTTGACATCAACAAGATGACAGGCCCACCTCGAAAAGGATGATTGAGCAAACTCACACCGGGAAGTACCACCAAAGGGATGATAGAGCAAACACTCGTACGATCTAACATCAACGTGATGAAAGACCCACCACCAAAAGGATGACAGAGCAAACTCACACAGGCTACTACCACAAAAAGGATGATAGAGGAAAACACTCGCACAATCTGACATCAATCAGATGACAGACCCAGCACCAAAAGGATGATGGAGTGAACTCACACCGGCTACTACCACGAAAAAAATGATAGATCATACACTCGCATGAACTGACATCCACAAGATGACACACCCACCATCAAAAGAATGATGGGGCAAACTCACACCGGGTACTACCACCAAAGGGATGATAGAGAAAAGACTCGCACGATCTGACATCAACATGATGAAAGACCCATCACCAAAAGGATGACAGAGCGAACTCACACCTGCTACTACCACCAAAAGGATGATAGAGCAAACACTCCCACAATCTGACATCAACAAGATGACAAACCCACCACCAAAAGGACGACGGAGCGAAATTCACCCCGACTACTACCACCAAAAGGATGATGCAGCAAACTCACACCGGCTTCTACCACCAAAGCGATGATAGAGTAAACACTCGCACTATCTAAAATCAACAAGATGACAGACCAACCACTAAAAGGGTAACGGAGCGAACTCACATCGACTACTACCACCAAAAGGATGATAGAGTAAAACACTCGGACAATATGACATCAACAAGATGAAGGACCCACCACCAAAAGGATGATGGAGCGAACTCATACCGACTACTACCACCAAAAGGATGATAGAGCAAACACTCCCACAATTTGACATCAACAAGATGACAGGCCCACCTCGAAAAGGATGATTGAGCAAACTCACACCGGGAAGTACCACCAAAGGGATGATAGAGCAAACACTCGTACGATCTAACATCAACGTGATGAAAGACCCACCACCAAAAGGATGACAGAGCAAACTCACACAGGCTACTACCACAAAAAGGATGATAGAGGAAAACACTCGCACAATCTGACATCAATCAGATGACAGACCCAACACCAAAAGGATGATGGAGTGAACTCACACCGGCTACTACCACGAAAAAAATGATAGATCATACACTCGCATGAACTGACATCAACAAGATGACACACCCACCATCAAAAGAATGATGGGGCAAACTCACACCGGGTACTACCACCAAATGGATGATAGAGAAAAGACTCGCACGATCTGACATCAACATGATGAAAGACCCATCACCAAAAGGATGACAGAGCGAACTCACACCTGCTACTACCACCAAAAGGATGATAGAGCAAACACTCCCACAATCTGACATCAACAAGATGACAAACCCACCACCAAAAGGACGACGAAGCGAAATTCACCCCGACTACTACCACCAAAAGGATGATGCAGCAAACTCACACCGGCTTCTACCACCAAAGCGATGATAGAGCAAACACTCGCACTATCTAAAATCAACAAGATGACAGACCAACCACTAAAAGGGTAACGAAGCGAACTCACATCGACTACTACCACCAAAAGGATGATAGAGTAAAACACTCGGACAATATGGCATCAACAAGATGAAGGACCCACCACCAAAAGGATGATGGAGCAAACTCATACCGACTACTACCACCAAAAGGATGATAGAGCAAACACTCCCACAATTTGACATCAACAAGATGACAGGCCCACCTCGAAAAGGATGATTGAGCAAACTCACACCGGGAAGTACCACCAAAGGGATGATAGAGCAAACACTCGTACGATCTAACATCAACGTGATGAAAGACCCACCACCAAAAGGATGACAGAGCAAACTCACACAGGCTACTACCACAAAAAGGATGATAGAGGAAAACACTCGCACAATCTGACATCAATCAGATGACAGACCCAACACCAAAAGGATGATGGAGTGAACTCACACCGGCTACTACCACGAAAAAAATGATAGATCATACACTCGCAGGAACTGACATCCACAAGATGACACACCCACCATCAAAAGAATGATGGGGAAAACTCACACCGGGTACTACCACCAAAGGGATGATAGAGAAAAGACTCGCACGATCTGACATCAACATGATGAAAGACCCATCACCAAAAGGATGACAGAGCGAACTCACACCTGCTACTACCACCAAAAGGATGATAGAGCAAACACTCCCACAATCTGACATCAACAAGATGACAAACCCACCACCAAAAGGACGACGGAGCGAAATTCACCTCGACTACTACCACCAAAAGGATGATGCAGCAAACTCACACCGGCTTCTACCACCATAGCGATGATAGAGCAAACACTCGCACTATCTAAAATCAACAAGATGACAGACCAACCACTAAAAGGGTAACGGAGCAAACTCACATCGACTACTACCACCAAAAGGATGATAGAGTAAAACACTCGGACAATATGACATCAACAAGATGAAGGACCCACCACCAAAAGGATGATGGAGCAAACTCATACCGACTACTACCACCAAAAGGATGATAGAGCAAACACTCCCACAATTTGACATCAACAAGATGACAGGCCCACCTCGAAAAGGATGATTGAGCAAACTCACACCGGGAAGTACCACCAAAGGGATGATAGAGCAAACACTCGTACGATCTAACATCAACGTGATGAAAGACCCACCACCAAAAGGATGACAGAGCAAACTCACACAGGCTACTACCACAAAAAGGATGATAGAGGAAAACACTCGCACAATCTGACATCAATCAGATGACAGACCCAGCACCAAAAGGATGATGGAGTGAACTCACACCGGCTACTACCACGAAAAAAATGATAGATCATACACTCGCATGAACTGACATCCACAAGATGACACACCCACCATCAAAAGAATGATGGGGCAAACTCACACCGGGTACTACCACCAAAGGGATGATAGAGAAAAGACTCGCACGATCTGACATCAACATGATGAAAGACCCATCACCAAAAGGATGACAGAGCGAACTCACACCTGCTACTACCACCAAAAGGATGATAGAGCAAACACTCCCACAATCTGACATCAACAAGATGACAAACCCACCACCAAAAGGACGACGGAGCGAAATTCACCCCGACTACTACCACCAAAAGGATGATGCAGCAAACTCACACCGGCTTCTACCACCAAAGCGATGATAGAGTAAACACTCGCACTATCTAAAATCAACAAGATGACAGACCAACCACTAAAAGGGTAACGGAGCGAACTCACATCGACTACTACCACCAAAAGGATGATAGAGTAAAACACTCGGACAATATGACATCAACAAGATGAAGGACCCACCACCAAAAGGATGATGGAGCAAACTCATACCGACTACTACCACCAAAAGGATGATAGAGCAAACACTCCCACAATTTGACATCAACAAGATGACAGGCCCACCTTGAAAAGGATGATTGAGCAAACTCACACCGGGAAGTACCACCAAAGGGATGATAGAGCAAACACTCGTACGATCTAACATCAACGTGATGAAAGACCCACCACCAAAAGGATGACAGAGCAAACTCACACAGGCTACTACCACAAAAAGGATGATAGAGGAAAACACTCGCACAATCTGACATCAATCAGATGACAGACCCAACACCAAAAGGATGATGGAGTGAACTCACACCGGCTACTACCACGAAAAAAATGATAGATCATACACTCGCATGAACTGACATCAACAAGATGACACACCCACCATCAAAAGAATGATGGGGCAAACTCACACCGGGTACTACCACCAAATGGATGATAGAGAAAAGACTCGCACGATCTGACATCAACATGATGAAAGACCCATCACCAAAAGGATGACAGAGCGAACTCACACCTGCTACTACCACCAAAAGGATGATAGAGCAAACACTCCCACAATCTGACATCAACAAGATGACAAACCCACCACCAAAAGGACGACGAAGCGAAATTCACCCCGACTACTACCACCAAAAGGATGATGCAGCAAACTCACACCGGCTTCTACCACCAAAGCGATGATAGAGCAAACACTCGCACTATCTAAAATCAACAAGATGACAGACCAACCACTAAAAGGGTAACGAAGCGAACTCACATCGACTACTACCACCAAAAGGATGATAGAGTAAAACACTCGGACAATATGGCATCAACAAGATGAAGGACCCACCACCAAAAGGATGATGGAGCAAACTCATACCGACTACTACCACCAAAAGGATGATAGAGCAAACACTCCCACAATTTGACATCAACAAGATGACAGGCCCACCTCGAAAAGGATGATTGAGCAAACTCACACCGGGAAGTACCACCAAAGGGATGATAGAGCAAACACTCGTACGATCTAACATCAACGTGATGAAAGACCCACCACCAAAAGGATGACAGAGCAAACTCACACAGGCTACTACCACAAAAAGGATGATAGAGGAAAACACTCGCACAATCTGACATCAATCAGATGACAGACCCAACACCAAAAGGATGATGGAGTGAACTCACACCGGCTACTACCACGAAAAAAATGATAGATCATACACTCGCAGGAACTGACATCCACAAGATGACACACCCACCATCAAAAGAATGATGGGGAAAACTCACACCGGGTACTACCACCAAAGGGATGATAGAGAAAAGACTCGCACGATCTGACATCAACATGATGAAAGACCCATCACCAAAAGGATGACAGAGCGAACTCACACCTGCTACTACCACCAAAAGGATGATAGAGCAAACACTCCCACAATCTGACATCAACAAGATGACAAACCCACCACCAAAAGGACGACGGAGCGAAATTCACCTCGACTACTACCACCAAAAGGATGATGCAGCAAACTCACACCGGCTTCTACCACCATAGCGATGATAGAGCAAACACTCGCACTATCTAAAATCAACAAGATGACAGACCAACCACTAAAAGGGTAACGGAGCAAACTCACATCGACTACTACCACCAAAAGGATGATAGAGTAAAACACTCGGACAATATGACATCAACAAGATGAAGGACCCACCACCAAAAGGATGATGGAGCAAACTCATACCGACTACTACCACCAAAAGGATGATAGAGCAAACACTCCCACAATTTGACATCAACAAGATGACAGGCCCACCTCGAAAAGGATGATTGAGCAAACTCACACCGGGAAGTACCACCAAAGGGATGATAGAGCAAACACTCGTACGATCTAACATCAACGTGATGAAAGACCCACCACAAAAAGGATGACAGAGCAAACTCACACAGGCTACTACCACAAAAAGGATGATAGAGGAAAACACTCGCACAATCTGACATCAATCAGATGACAGACCCAGCACCAAAAGGATGATGGAGTGAACTCACACCGGCTACTACCACGAAAAAAATGATAGATCATACACTCGCATGAACTGACATCCACAAGATGACACACCCACCATCAAAAGAATGATGGGGCAAACTCACACCGGGTACTACCACCAAAGGGATGATAGAGAAAAGACTCGCACGATCTGACATCAACATGATGAAAGACCCATCACCAAAAGGATGACAGAGCGAACTCACACCTACTACTACCACCAAAAGGATGATAGAGCAAACACTCCCACAATCTGACATCAACAAGATGACAAACCCACCACCAAAAGGACGACGGAGCGAAATTCACCCCGACTACTACCACCAAAAGGATGACGGAGCAAACTCACACCGACTTCTACCACCAAAGCGATGATAGAGCAAACACTCGCACGATCTAACATCAACAAGATGACAGACCAACCACTAAAAGGATAACGGAGCGAACTCACATCGGCTACTACCACCAAAAGGATGATAGAGTAAAACACTCGCACCATATGACATCAACAAGATGAAAGACCCACCACCAAAAGGATGATGGAGCAAACTCATACCGACTACTACCACCAAAAGGATGATAGAGCAAACACTCCCACAATCTGTCATCAACAAGATGACAGACCCACCATCAAAAGGATGATGGAGCAAACTCACACCGGGCAGTACCACCAAAGAGATGATAGAGCAAACACTCGTACGATCTGACATCCACGTGATGAAAGACCCACCACCAAAAGGGTGACAGAGCCAACTCACACCGACTACTAACACAAAAAGGATGATAGAGCAAAACACGCGCACAATCTGACATCAATTAGATGACAGACACAGCACCAAAAGGATGATGGAGAGAACTCACACCGGCTACTACCACCAAAAGAATGATAGATCATACACTCGCATGAACTGACATCAACATGATCACAGACCCACCATTAAAAGAATAGTGGGGCAAACTCACACCGGGTACTACCACCAAAGGGATGATTGAGCAAACACTCGCACGATCTCACATCAACATGATGATAGACCCACCACCAAAAGGATGACGGAGCAAACTCACACCTGTTACTACCACCAAAAGGATGATTGAGCTAACACTCGCACAATCTCACATCAACAAGATGACAAACCCACCACCAAAAGGATGACGGAGCGAAACTCACCCCGACTATTACCACCAAAAGGATGATGGAGCAAACTCACACCGGCTTCTACCACCAAAGCGATGATAGAGAAAACACTCGCACGATCTAACATCAACAAGATGACAGACCAACCACTAAAAGGGTAACGGAGCGAACTCACATCAGCTACTACCACCAAAAGGATGATAGAGTAAAACACTCGCACAATATGACATCAACAAGATGAAAGACCCACCACCAAAAGGATGATGGAGCAAACTCATACCGACTACTACCACCAAAAGGATGATAGAGCAAACACTCCCACAATTTGACATCAACAAGATGACAGGCCCACCTCGAAAAGGATGATTGAGCAAACTCACACCGGGAAGTACCACCAAAGAGATGATAGAGGAAACACTCGTACGATCTAACATCAACGTGATGAAAGACCCACCACCAAAAGGATGACAGAGCAAACTCACACAGGCTACTACCACAAAAAGGATGATAGAGGAAAACACTCGCACAATCTGACATCAATCAGATGACAGACCCAACACCAAAAGGATGATGGAGTGAACTCACACCGGCTACTACCACGAAAAAAATGATAGATCATACACTCGCATGAACTGACATCCACAAGATGACACACCCACCATCAAAAGAATGATGGGGCAAACTCACACCGAGTACTACCACCAAAGGGATGATAGAGAAAAGACTCGCACGATCTGACATCAACATGATGAAAGACCCATCACCAAAAGGATGACAGAGCGAACTCACACCTGCTACTACCACCAAAAGGATGATAGAGCAAACACTCCCACAATCTGACATCAACAAAATGACAAACCCACCACCAAAAGGACGACGAAGCGAAATTCACCCCGACTACTACCACCAAAAGGATGATGCAGCAAACTCACACCGGCTTCTACCACCAAAGCGATGATAGAGCAAACACTCGCACTATCTAAAATCAACAAGATGACAGACCAACCACTAAAAGGGTAACGGAGCGAACTCACATCGACTACTACCACCAAAAGGATGATAGAGTAAAACACTCGGACAATATGACATCAACAAGATGAAGGACCCACCACCAAAAGGATGATGGAGCAAACTCATACCGACTACTACCACCAAACGGATGATAGAGCAAACACTCCCACAATTTGACATCAACAAGATGACAGGCCCACCTCGAAAAGGATGATTGAGCAAACTCACACCGGGAAGTACCACCAAAGGGATGATAGAGCAAACACTCGTACGATCTAACATCAACGGGATGAAAGACCCACCACCAAAAGGATGACAGAGCAAACTCACACAGGCTACTACCACAAAAAGGATGATAGAGGAAAACACTCGCACAATCTGACATCAATCAGATGACAGACCCAGCACCAAAAGGATGATGGAGTGAACTCACACCGGCTACTACCACGAAAAAAATGATAGATCATACACTCGCATGAACTGACATCCACAAGATGACACACCCACCATCAAAAGAATGATGGGGCAAACTCACACCGGGTACTACCACCAAAGGGATGATAGAGAAAAGACTCGCACGATCTGACATCAACATGATGAAAGACCCATCACCAAAAGGATGACAGAGCGAACTCACACCTGCTACTACCACCAAAAGGATGATAGAGCAAACACTCCCACAATCTGACATCAACAAGATGACAAACCCACCACCAAAAGGACGACGGAGCGAAATTCACCCCGACTACTACCACCAAAAGGATGACGGAGCAAACTCACACCGACTTCTACCACCAAAGCGATGATAGAGCAAACACTCGCACGATCTAACATCAACAAGATGACAGACCAACCACTAAAAGGATAACGGAGCGAACTCACATCGGCTACTACCACCAAAAGGATGATAGAGTAAAACACTCGCACCATATGACATCAACAAGATGAAAGACCCACCACCAAAAGGATGATGGAGCAAACTCATACCGACTACTACCACCAAAAGGATGATAGAGCAAACACTCCCACAATCTGTCATCAACAAGATGACAGACCCACCATCAAAAGGATGATGGAGCAAACTCACACCGGGCAGTACCACCAAAGAGATGATAGAGCAAACACTCGTATGATCTGACATCAACGTGATGAAAGACCCACCACCAAAAGGGTGACAAAGCCAACTCACACCGACTACTAACACAAAAAGGATGATAGAGCAAAACACGCGCACAATCTGACATCAATCAGACGACAGACCCAGCACCAAAAGGATGATGGAGAGAACTCACACCGGCTAGTACCACCAAAAGAATGATAGATCATACACTCGCATGAACTGACATCAACATGATCACAGACCCACCATTAAAAGAATAGTGGGGCAAACTCACACCGGGTACTACCACCAAAGGGATGATTGAGCAAACACTCGCACGATCTCACATCAACATGATGATAGACCCACCACCAAAAGGATGACGGAGCAAACTCACACCTGTTACTACCACCAAAAGGATGATTGAGCTAACACTCGCACAATCTCACATCAACAAGATGACAAACCCACCACCAAAAGGATGACGGAGCGAAACTCACCCCGACTATTACCACCAAAAGGATGATGGAGCGAACTCACACCGGCTTCTACCACCAAAGCGATGATAGAGCAAACACTCGCACGATCTAACATCAACAAGATGACAGACCAACCACTAAAAGGGTAACGGAGCGAACTCACATCGGCTACTACCACCAAAAGGATGATAGAGTAAAACACTCGCACAATATGAAATCAACAAGATGAAAGACCCACCACCAAAAGGATGATGGAGCAAACTCATACCGACTACTACCACCAAAAGGATGATAGAGCAAACACTCCCACAATCTGTCATCAACAAGATGACAGACCCACCGCCAAAAGGATGATTGAGCAAACTCACACCGGGCAGTACCACCAAAGGGATGATAGAGAAAACACTCGTACGATCTAACATCAACGCGATGAAAGACCCTCCACCAAAAGGATGACAGAGCAAACTCACACAGGCTACTACCACAAAAAGGATGATAGAGCAAAACACTCGCACAATCTGACATCAATCAGATGACAGACCCAACACCAAAAGGATGATGGAGTGAACTCACACCGGCTACTACCACGAAAAAAATGATAGATCATACACTCGCATGAACTGACATCAACAAGATGACACACCCACAATCAAAATAATGATGGGGCAAACTCACACCGGGTACTACCACCAAAGGGATGATAGAAAAAAGACTCGCACGATCTGACATCAACATGATGAAAGACCCATCACCAAAAGGATGACAGAGCGAACTCACACCTGCTACTACCACCAAAAGGATGATAGAGCAAACACTCCCACAATCTGACATCAACAAGATGACAGACCCACCACCAAAAGGACGACGGAGCGAAATTCACCCCGACTACTACCACCAAAAGGATGACGGAGCAAACTCACACCGACTTCTACCACCAAAAGTATGATTGAGCTAACACTCGCACGATCTAACATCAACAAGATGACAGACCAACCACCAAAAGGATAACGGAGCAAACTCACATCGGCTACTTCCACCAAAAGGATGATAGAGTAAAACACTCGCACAATATGACATCAACAAGATGAAAGACCCACCACTAAGAGGATGATGGAGCAAACTCATACCGACTACTAACACCAAAAGGATGATAGAGCAAACACTCCCACAATCTGTCATCAACAAGATGACAGACCCACCACCAAAAGGATGATTGAGCAAACTCACACCGGGCAGTACCACCAAAGGGATGATAGAGCAAACACTCGTACGATCTAACATTAACGCGATGAAAGACCCACCACCAAAAGTATGACAGAGCAAACTCACATAGGCTACTACCACAAAAAGGATGATAGAGCAAAACACTCGCACAATCTGACATCAATCAGATGACAGACCCAACACTAAAAGGATGATGGAGTGAACTCACACCGGCTACTACCACGAAAAAAATGATAGATCATACACTCGCATGAACTGACATCAACAAGATGACACACCCACCATCAAAAGAATGATGGGGCAAACTCACACCGGGTACTACCACCAAAGGGATGATAGAGAAAAGACTCGCACGATCTGACATCAACATGATGAAAGACCCATCACCAAAAGGATGACATAGCGAACTCACTCCTGCTACTACCACCAAAAGGATGATAGAGCAAACACTCCCACAATCTGACATCAACAAGATGACAAACCCACCACCAAAAGGACGACGAAGCGAAATTCACCCCGACTACTACCACCAAAAGGATGACGGAGCAAACTCACACAGGCTTCTACCACCAAAGCGATGATAGAGCAAACACTCGCACGATCTAACATCAACAAGATGACAGACCAACCACTAAAAGGATAACGGAGCAAACTCACATCGGCTACTACCACCAAAAGGATGATAGAGTAAAACACTCGCACAATATGACATCAACAAGATGAAAGACCCACCACCAAAAGGATGATGGAGCAAACTCATACCGACTACTACCACCAAAAGGATGATAGAGCAAACACTCCCACAATCTGTCATCAACAAGATGACAGACCCACCACCAAAAGGATGATTGAGCAAACTCACACCGGGCAGTACCACCAAAGGGATGATAGAGCAAACACTCGTACGATCTAACATCAACGCGATGAAAGACCCACCACCAAAAGTATGACAGAGCAAACTCACACAGGCTACTACCACAAAAAGGATGATAGAGCAAAACAGTCGCACAATCTGACATCAATCAGATGACAGACCCAACACTAAAAGGATGATGGAGTGAACTCACACCGGCTACTACCACGAAAAAAATGATAGATCATACACTCGCATGAACTGACATCAACAAGATGACACACCCACCATCAAAAGAATGATGGGGCAAACTCACACCGGGTACTACCACCAAAGCGATGATAGAGAAAAGACTCGCACGATCTGACATCAACATGATGAAAGACCCATCACCAAAAGGATGACAGAGCGAACTCACTCCTGCTACTACCACCAAAAGGATGATAGAGCAAACACTCCCACAATCTGACATCAACAAGATGACAAACCCACCACCAAAAGGACGACGGAGCCAAATTCACCCCGACTACTACCACCAAAAGGATGACGGAGCAAACTCACACCGGCTTCTACCACCAAAGCGATGATAGAGCAAACACTCGCACGATCTAACATCAACAAGATGACAGACCAACCACTAAAAGGATAACGGAGCGAACTCACATCGGCTACTACCACCAAAAGGATGATAGAGTAAAACACTCGCACAATATGACATCAACAAGATGAAAGACCCACCACCAAAAGGATGATGGAGCAAACTCATACCGACTACTACCACCAAAAGGATGATAGAGCAAACACTCCCACAATCTGTCATCAACAAGATGACAGACCCAACACCAAAAGGATGATGGAGCAAACTCACACCGGGCAGTACCACCAAAGAGATGATAGAGCAAACACTCGTACGATCTGACATCAACGTGATGAAAGACCCACCACCAAAAGGGTGACAGAGCCAACTCACACCGGCTACTACCACAAAAAGGATGATAGAGCAAAACACTCGCACAATCTGACATCAATCAGATGACAGACCCAGCACCAAAAGGATGATGGAGAGAACTCACACCGGCTACTACCACCAAAAGAATGATAGATCATACACTCGCATGAACTGACATCAACATGATGACAGACCCACCATTAAAAGAATAGTGGGGCAAACTCACACCGGGTACTACCACCAAAGGGATGATTGAGCAAACACTCGCACGATCTGACATCAACATGATGATAGACCCACCACCAAAAGGATGACGGAGCAAACTCACACCGGTTACTACCACCAAAAGGATGATTGAGCTAACACTCGCACAATCCACATCAACAAGATGACAAACCCACCACCAAAAGGATGACGGAGCGAAACTCACCCCGACTACTACCACCAAAAGGATGATGGAGCAAACTCACACCGGCTTCTACCACGAAAGCGATGATAGAGCAAACACTCGCACGATCTAACATCAACAAGATGACAGACCAACCACTAAAAGGATAACGGAGCGAACTCACATCGGCTACTACCACCAAAAGGATGATAGAGTAAAACACTCGCACAATATGACATCAACAAGATGAAAGACCCACCACCAAAAGGATGATGGAGCAAACTCATACCGACTACTACCACCAAAAGGATGATAGAGCAAACACTCCCACAATCTGTCATCAACAAGATGACAGACCTACCGCCAAAAGGATGATTGAGCAAACTCACACCGGGCAGTACCACCAAAGGGATGATAGAGCAAACACTCGTACGATCTAACATCAATGTGATGAAAGACCCACCACCAAAAGGATGACCGAGCAAACTCACACAGGCTACTACCACAAAAAGGATGATAGAGGAAAACACTCGCACAATCTGACATCAATCAGATGAAAGACCCAACACCAAAAGGATGATGGAATGAACTCACACCGGCTACTACCACGAAAAGAATGATAGTTCATACACTCGCATGAACTGACATCAACAAGATGACACACCCAGAATCAAAAGAATGATGGGGAAAACTCACACCGGGTACTACCACCAAAGGGATGATAGAGAAAAGACTCGCACGATCGGACATATACATGATGAAAGACCCATCACTAAAAGGATGACAGAGCAAACTCACATCGGCTACTACCACCAAAAGGATGATAGAGCAAACACTCCCACAATCTGACATCAACAAGATGACAAACCCACCACCAAAAGGATGATGGAGCGAAATTCACCCCGACTACTACCACCAAAAGGATGATGGAGCAAACTCACACCGGCTTCTACCACCAAAGCGATGATAGAGCAAACACTCACACGATCTGACATCAAAAAGATGACAAACCAACCACTAAAAGGATAACGGAGCGAACTCACATCGGCTACTACCACCAAAAGGATGATAGAGTAAAACACTCGCACAATATGACATCAACAAGATGAAAGACCCACCACCAAAAGGATGATGGAGCAAACTCATACCGACTACTACCACCAAAAGGATGATAGAGCAAACACTCCCACAATCTGTCATCAACAAGATGACAGACCCACCACCAAAAGGATGATGGAGAAAACTCACACCGGGCAGTACCACCAAAGAGATGATAGAGCAAACATTCGTACAATCTGACATCAACGTGATGAAAGACCCACCACCAAAAGGGTGACAGAGCCAACTCACACCGGCTATTACCACAAAAAGGATGATAGAGCAAAAAACTCGCACAATCTGACATCAATCAGATGACAGACCCAGCACCAAAAGGATGATGGAGAGAACTCACACCGGCTACTACCACCAAAAGAATGATAGATCATACACTCGCATGAACTGACATCAACATGATGACAGACCCACCATTAAAAGAATAATGGGGCAAACTCACACCGGGTACTACCACCAAAGGGATGATTGAGCAAACACTCGCACGATCTAACATCAACATGATGATAGACCCACCACCAAAAGGATGACGGAGCAAACTCACACCGGTTACTACCACCAAAAGGATGATTGAGCTAACACTCGCACAATCTCACATCAACAAGATGAAGAACCCACCACCAAAAGGATGACGGAGCGAAACTCACCCCGACTACTACCACCAAAAGGATGATGGAGCAAACTCACACCGGCTTCTACCACCAAAGCGATGATAGAGCAAACACTCGCACGATCTAACATCAACAAGATGACAGACCAACCACCAAAAGGATAACGGAGCGAACTCACATCGGCTACTACCACCAAAAGGATGATGGAGCAAACTCATACCAACTACTACCACCAAAAGGATGATAGAGAAAACACTTCCACAATCTGTCATCAACAAGATGACAGACCCACCACCAAAAGGATGATGGAGCAAACTCACATCGGGAAGTACCACCAAAGGGATGATAGAGCAAACACTCGTACGATCTGACATCAACGTGATGAAAGACCCACCACCAAAAGGGTGACAGAGCGAACTCACACCGGCTACTACCACAAAAAGAATGATAGAGCAAAACACTCGCACAATCTGACATCAATCAAATGACAGACCCAGCACCAAAAGGATAATGGAGAGAACTCACACCGGCTACTACCACCAAAAGAATGATAGATCATACACTCACATGAACTGACATCAACATGATGACATACCCACCATTAAAAGAATAATGGGGAAAACTCACACCGGGTACTACCACCAAAGGGATGATTGAGCAAACACTCGCACGATCTGACATCCACATGATGATAGACCCACCACCAAAAGGATGACGGAGCAAACTCACACCGGTTACTACCACGAAAAGGATGATAGAGCTAACACTCGCACAATCTCACATCAACAAGATGACAGACCCACCACCAAAAGGATGACGGAGCGAAACTCACCCCGACTACTACCACCAAAAGGATGATGGAGCAAACTCACACTGGTTTCTACAACCAAAGCAATGATAGAGCAAACACTCACACGATCTAACATCAACAAGATGACAGACCAACCACCAAAAGGATAATAGAGCGAACTCACATCGGCTACTACCACCAAAAGGATGATAGAGCAAAACACTCGCACAATATGACATCAACAAGATGACAGACCCACCACCAAAAGGATGATGGAGCAAACTCATACCGACTACTACCACCAAAAGGATGATAGAGCAAACACTCCCACAATTTGACATCAACAAGATGACAGACCCACCACCAAAAGGATGATGGAGCAAACTCACACCGGGAAGTACCACCAATGGGATGATAGAGCAAACACTCGTACGATCTGACGTCAACGTGATGAAAGACCCACCACAAAAAGGATGACAGAGAGAACTCACACCGGCTACTACCACAAAAAGGATGATAGAGCAAAACACTCGCACAATCTGACATCAATCAGATGACAGTGCCAACACCAAAAGGATGATGGAGTGAACTCACACCGGCTACTACCACCAAAAGAATGATAGATCATACACTCGCATGAACTGACATCAACAAAATGACACACCAACTATCAAAAGAATGATGGGGCAAACTCACACCGGGTATTACCACCAAAGGAATGATAGAGAAAAGACTCACACGATCTGACATCAACATGATGAAAGACCCACCAGCAAAAGGATGACAGAGCAAACTCACACCTGCTACTACCACCAAAGGATGATAGAGCTAACACTCCCACAATCTGACATCAACAAGATGACAGACCCACCACCAAAAGGATGACAGAGCGAAACTCACCACGACTACTACCACCAAAAGGATGATGGAGCAAACTCACACCGGCTTCTACCACCAAAGCGATGATAGAGCAAACACTCGCACGATCTAACATCAACAAGTTGACAGACCAACCAACAAAAGGATAACGGAGCAAACTCACATCGGCTACTACCACCAAAAGGATGATAGAGCAAAACACTCGCACAATATGACATCAACAAGATGACAGACCCACCACCAAAAGGATGATGGAGCAAACTCATACCGACTACTACCACCAAAAGGATGATAGAGCAAACACTCCCACAATCTGTCATCAACAAGATGACAGACCCACCACCAAAAGGATGATGGAGCAAACTCACACCGGGAAGTACCACCAAAGGGATGATAGAGCAAACACTCGTATGATCTGACATCAACGTGAAGAAAGACCCACCACCAAAAGCGTGACAGAGTAAACTCACACCGGCTACTACCACAAAAAGGATGATAGAGCAAACCACTCGCACAATCTGACATCAATCAGATGACAGACCCAACACCAAAAGGATGATGGAGAGAACTCACACCGGCAACTACCACCAAAAGAATGATAGATCATACACTCGCATGAACTGACATCAACATGATGACAGACCCACCATTAAAAGAATACTGGGGCAAACTCACACCGGGTACTACCACCAAAGGGATGATTGGGCAAACACTCGCATGATCTGACATCAACATGATGATAGACCTACCACCAAAAGGATGATAGAGCTAACACTCGCACAATCTGACATCAACAAGATGACAAACCCACTACCAAAAGGATGACAGAGCGAAACTCACCCCGACTACTACCACCAAAAGGATGATGTAGCAAACTCACACTGGTTTCTACCACCAAAGTGATGATAGAGCAAACACTCGCATGATCTAACATCAACAAGATGACAGACCAACCACCAAAAGGATAATAGAGCGAACTCACATCGGCTACTACCACCAAAAGGATGATAGAGCAAAACACTCGCACAGTATGAAATCAACAAGATGACAGACCCACCACCAAAAGGATGATGGAGCAAACTCATACTGAGTACTACCACCAAAAGGATGATAGAGCAAACACTCCCACAATTTGACATCAACAAGATTACAGACCCACCATGAAAAGAATGATGGGGCAAACTCACACCGGGTACTACCACCAAAGGGATGATAGAGAAAAGACTCGCACGATCTGACATCAACATGATGAAAGACCCACCACCAAAAGGATGACAGAGCGAACTCACACCTGCTACTACCACCAAAAGGATGATAGAGCTAACACTCCCATAATCTGACATCAACAAGATGACAAACCACCACCAAAAGGATGACGAAGCGAAACTCACACCGACTACTACCACCAAAAGGATGATGGAGCAAACTCACACCGGCTTCTACCACCAAAGCGATGATAGAGCAAACACTCGCACGATCTAACATCAACAAGATGACAGACCAACCACCAAAAGGATAACAGAGCAAACTCACATCGGCTACTACCACCAAAAGGATGATAGAGCAAAACACTCATACAATATCACATCAACAAGATGAAAGACCCACCACCAAAAGGATGATGGAGCAAACTCATACCTACTACTACCACCAAAAGGATGATAGAGCAAACACTCCCACAATCTGTCATCAACAAGATAACAGACCCACCACCAAAAGGATGATGGAGCAAACTCACACCGGGCAGTACCACCAAAAGGATGATAGAGCAAACACTCGTACGATCTGACATCAACGTGATGAAAGACCCACCACCAAAAGGGTGACAGAGCGAACTCACACCGGCTACTACCACAAAAAGGATGATAGAGCAAAACACTCGCACAATCTGACATCAATCAGATGACAGACCCAACACCAAAAGGATGATGGAGAGAACTCACACCGGCTACTACCACCAAAAGAATGATAGATCATACACTCGCATGAACTGACATCAACATGATGACAGACCCATCATTAAAAGAATAATGGGGCAAACTCACACCGGGTATTACCACCAAAGGGATGATAGAGAAAAGACTCACACGATCTGACATCAACATGATGAAAGACCCACCACCAAAAGGATGATAGAGCTAACACTCCCACAATCTGACATCAACAAGATGACAGACCCACCACCAAAAGGATGACGGAGCGAAACTCACCCTGACTACTACCACCAAAAGGATGATGTAGAAAACTCACACCGGCTTCTACCACCAATGCGATGATAGAGAAAACACTCGCACGATCTAATATCAACAAGATGACAGACCAACCACCAAAAGGATAATAGAGCGAACTCACATCGGCTACTACCACCAAAAGGATGATAGAGAAAAACACTCGCACAGTATGACATCAACAAGATGACAAACCCACCACCAAAAGGATGATGGAGCAAACTCATACTGACTACTACCACCAAAAGGATGATAGAGCAAACACTCCCACAATTTCACATCAACAAGATGACAGACCCACCATCAAAAGAATGATGGGGCAAACTCACACCGGGTACTACCACCAAAGGGATGATAGAGAAAAGGCTCGCACGATCTGACATCAACATGATGAAAGACCCACCAACAAAAGGATGACTGAGCGAACTCACACCTGCTACTACCACCAAAAGGATGATAGAGCTAATA
The DNA here is from genome assembly GCA_963859935.3 of Lathyrus sativus. Classification (NCBI taxonomy): domain Eukaryota; kingdom Viridiplantae; phylum Streptophyta; class Magnoliopsida; order Fabales; family Fabaceae; genus Lathyrus; species Lathyrus sativus. The sequence goes on along the minus strand of OZ012740.1, from coordinate 248,791,642 downwards.
CTCCCACAATCTGACATCAACAAGATGACAAACTCACCACCAAAAGGATGACGGAGCGAAACTCACACCTACTACTACCACCAAAAGGATGATGGAGCAAACTCATACCGGCTTCTACCACGAAAGCGATGATAGAGCAAACACTCGCACGATCTAACATCAACAAGATGACAGACCAACCAACAAAATGATAACGTAGCAAACTCACATCGGCTACTACCACCAAAAGGATGATAGATCAAAACACTCGCACAATATGACATCAACAAGATGACAGACCCACCACCAAAAGGATGATGGAGCAAACTCATACCGACTACTACCACCAAAAGGATGATAGAGAAAACACTCCCACAATCTGTCATCAACAAGATGACAGACCCACCACCAAAAGGATGATGGAGCAAACTCATACCGACTACTACCACCAAAAGGATGATAGAGCAAACACTCCCACAATTTGACATCAACAAGATGACAGACCCACGACCAAAAGGATGATGGAGCAAACTCACACCGGGAAGTACCACCAAAGGGATGATAGAGCAAACACTCGTACGATCTGATATCAACGTGATGAAAGACCCACCACCAAAAGGATGACAGAGAGAACTCACACCGGCTACTATCACAAAAAGGATGATAGAGCAAAACACTCGCACAATCTGACATCAATCAGATGACAGTGCCAACACCAAAAGGATGATGGAGTGAACTCACACCGGCTACTACCACCAAAAGAATGATAGATCATACACTCGCATGAACTGACATCAATAAAATGACACACCCACCATCAAAAGAATGATGGGGCAAACTCACACCGGGTATTACCACCAAAGGAATGATAGAGAAAAGACTCACACGATCTGACATCAACATGATGAAAGACCCACCAGCAAAAGGATGACAGAGCAAACTCACACCTGTTACTACCACCAAAGGATGATAGAGCTAACACTCCCACAATCTGACATCAACAAGATGACAGACCCACCACCAAAAGGATGACGGAGCGAAACTCACCCTGACTACTACCACCAAAAGGATGATGTAGAAAACTCACACCGGCTTCTACCACCAATGCGATGATAGAGAAAACACTCGCACGATCTAACATCAACAAGATGAAAGACCAACCACCAAAAGGATAATAGAGCGAACTCACATCGGCTACTACCACCAAAAGGATGATAGAGCAAAACACTCGCACAGTATGACATCAACAAGATGACAGACCCACCACCAAAAGGATGATGGAGCAAACTCATACTGACTACTACCACCAAAAGGATGATAGAGCAAACACTCCCACAATTTCACATCAACAAGATGACAGACCCACCATCAAAAGAATGATGGGGCAAACTCACACCGGGTACTACCACCAAAGGGATGATAGAGAAAAGGCTCGCACGATCTGACATCAACATGATGAAAGACCCACCAACAAATGGATGACAGAGCGAACTCACACCTGCTACTACCACCAAAAGGATGATAGAGCTAATACTCCCACAATCTGACATCAACAAGATGACAAACTCACCACCAAAAGGATGACGGAGCGAAACTCACACCTACTACTACCACCAAAAGGATGATGGAGCAAACTCATACCGGCTTCTACCACGAAAGCGATGATAGAGCAAACACTCGCACGATCTAACATCAACAAGATTACAGACCAACCAACAAAAGGATAACGTAGCAAACTCACATCGGCTACTACCACCAAAAGGATGATAGAGCAAAACACTCGCACAATATGACATCAACAAGATGACAGACCCACCACCAAAAGGATGATGGAGCAAACTCATACCGACTACTACCACCAAAAGGATGATAGAGAAAACACTCCCACAATCTGTCATCAACAAGATGACAGACCCACCACCAAAAGGATGATGGAGCAAACTCATACCGACTACTACCACCAAAAGGATGATAGAGCAAACACTCCCACAATTTGACATCAACAAGATGACAGACCCACGACCAAAAGGATGATGGAGCAAACTCACACCGGGAAGTACCACCAAAGGGATGATAGAGCAAACACTCGTACGATCTGACATCAACGTGATGAAAGACCCACCACCAAAAGGATGACAGAGAGAACTCACACCGGCTACTATCACAAAAAGGATGATAGAGCAAAACACTCGCACAATCTGACATCAATTAGATGACAGTGCCAACACCAAAAGGATGATGGAGTGAACTCACACCGGCTACTACCACCAAAAGAATGATAGATCATACACTCGCATGAACTGACATCAACAAAATGACACACCCACCATCAAAAGAATGATGGGGCAAACTCACACCGGGTATTACCACCAAAGGAATGATAGAGAAAAGACTCACACGATCTGACATCAACATGATGAAAGACCCACCAGCAAAAGGATGACAGAGCAAACTCACACCTGTTACTACCACCAAAGGATGATAGAGCTAACACTCCCACAATCTGACATCAACAAGATGACAGACCCACCACTAAAAGGATGACGGAGCGAAACTCACCACGACTACTACCACCAAAAGGATGATGGAGCAAACTCACACCGGCTTCTACCACCAAAGCGATGATAGAGCAAACACTCGCACGATCTAACATCAACAAGATGACAGACCAACCAACAAAAGGATAATGGAGCAAACTCACATCGGCTACTACCACCAAAAGGATGATAGAGCAAAACACTCGCACAATATGACATCAACAAGATGACAGACCCACCACCAAAAGGATGATGGAGCAAACTCATACCGACTACTACCACCAAAAGGATGATAGAGCAAACACTCCCACAATCTGTCATCAACAAGATGACAGACCCACCACCAAAAGGATGATGTAGCAAACTCACACCGGGAAGTACCACCAAAGGGATGATAGAGCAAACACTCGTACGATCTGACATCAACGTGAAGAAAGACCCACCACCAAAAGGGTGAAAGAGTAAACTCACACCGGCTACTACCACAAAAAGGATGATAGAGCAAACCACTCGCACAATCCGACATCAATCAGATGACAGACCCAGCACCAAAAGGATGATGGAGAGAACTCACACCGGCTACTACCACCAAAAGAATGATAGATCATACACTCGCATGAACTGACATCCACAAGATGACACACCCACCATCAAAAGAATGATGGGGCAAACTCACACCGGGTATTACCACCAAAGGGATGATAGAGAAAAGACTCACATGATCTGACATCAACATGATGAAAGACCCACCACCAAAAGGATGACAGAGCGAACACACACCTGCTACTACCACCAAAGGATGATAGAGCTAACACTCCCACAATCTGACATCAACAAGATGACAGACCCACCACCAAAAGGATGACGGAGCGAAACTCACCCTGACTACTACCACCAAAAGGATGATGTAGAAAACTCACACCGGCTTCTACCACCAATGCGATGATAGAGAAAACACTCGCACGATCTAACATCAACAAGATGACAGACCAACCACCAAAAGGATAATAGAGCGAACTCACATCGGCTACTACCACCAAAAGGATGATAGAGCAAAACACTCGCACAGTATGACATCAACAAGATGACAGACCCACCACCAAAAGGATGATGGAGCAAACTCATACTGACTACTACCACCAAAAGGATGATAGAGCAAACACTCCCACAATTTCACATCAACAAGATGACAGACCCACCATCAAAAGAATGATGGGGCAAACTCACACCGGGTACTACCACCAAAGGGATGATAGAGAAAAGGCTCGCACGATCTGACATCAACATGATGAAAGACCCACCAACAAATGGATGACAGAGCGAACTCACACCTGCTACTACCACCAAAAGGATGATAGAGCTAATACTCCCACAATCTGACATCAACAAGATGACAAACTCACCACCAAAAGGATGACGGAGCGAAACTCACACCTACTACTACCACCAAAAGGATGATGGAGCAAACTCATACCGGCTTCTACCACGAAAGCGATGATAGAGCAAACACTCGCACGATCTAACATCAACAAGATTACAGACCAACCAACAAAAGGATAACGTAGCAAACTCACATCGGCTACTACCACCAAAAGGATGATAGAGCAAAGCACTCGCACAATATGACATCAACAAGATGACAGACCCACCACCAAAAGGATGATGGAGCAAACTCATACCGACTACTACCACCAAAAGGATGATAGAGAAAACACTCCCACAATCTGTCATCAACAAGATGACAGACCCACCACCAAAAGGATGATGGAGCAAACTCATACCGACTACTACCACCAAAAGGATGATAGAGCAAACACTCCCACAATTTGACATCAACAAGATGACAGACCCACGACCAAAAGGATGATGGAGCAAACTCACACCGGGAAGTACCACCAAAGGGATGATAGAGAAAACACTCGTACGATCTGACATCAACGTGATGAAAGACCCACCACCAAAAGGATGACAGAGAGAACTCACACCGGCTACTATCACAAAAAGGATGATAGAGCAAAACACTCGCACAATCTGACATCAATCAGATGACAGTGCCAACACCAAAAGGATGATGGAGTGAACTCACACCGGCTACTACCACCAAAAGAATGATAGATCATACACTCGCATGAACTGACATCAACAAAATGACACACCCACCATCAAAAGAATGATGGGGCAAACTCACACCGGGTATTACCACCAAAGGAATGATAGAGAAAAGACTCACACGATCTGACATCAACATGATGAAAGACCCACCAGCAAAAGGATGACAGAGCAAACTCACACCTGTTACTACCACAAAAGGATGATAGAGCTAACACTCCCACAATCTGACATCAACAAGATGACAGACCCACCACCAAAAGGATGACGGAACGAAACTCACCACGACTACTACCACCAAAAGGATGATGGAGCAAACTCACACCGGCTTCTACCACCAAAGCGATGATAGAGCAAACACTCGCACGATCTAACATCAACAAGATGACAGACCAACCAACAAAAGGATAATGGAGCAAACTCACATCGGCTACTACCACCAAAAGGATGATAGAGCAAAACACTCGCACAATATGACATCAACAAGATGACAGACCCACCACCAAAAGGATGATGGAGCAAACTCATACCGACTACTACCACAAAAAGGATGATAGAGCAAACACTCCCACAATCTGTCATCAACAAGATGACAGACCCACCACCAAAAGGATGATGGAGCAAACTCACACCGGGAAGTACCACCAAAGGGATGATAGAGCAAACACTCGTACGATCTGACATCAACGTGAAGAAAGACCCACCACCAAAAGGGTGACAGAGCAAACTCACACAGGCTACTACCACAAAAAGGATGATAGAGCAAACCACTCGCACAATCTGACATCAATCAGATGACAGACCCAACACCAAAAGGATGATGGAGAGAACTCACACCGGCAACTACCACCAAAAGAATGATAGATCATACACTCGCATGAACTGACATCAACATGATGACAGACCCACCATTAAAAGAATACTGGGGCAAACTCACACCGGGTACTACCACCAAAGGGATGATTGGGCAAACACTCGCACGATCTGACATCAACATGATGATAGACCTACCACCAAAAGGATGATAGAGCTAACACTCGCACAATCTGACATCAACAAGATGACAAACCCACCACCAAAAGGATGACAGAGCGAAACTCACCCCGACTACTACCACCAAAAGGATGATGTAGCAAACTCACACCGGTTTCTACCACCAAAGTGATGATAGAGCAAACACTCGCATGATCTAACATCAACAAGATGACAGACCAACCACCAAAAGGATAATAGAGCGAACTCACATCGGCTACTACCACCAAAAGGATGATAGAGCAAAACACTCGCACAATATGAAATCAACAAGATGACAGACCCACCACCAAAAGGATGATGGAGCAAACTCATACTGAGTACTACCACCAAAAGGATGATAGAGCAAACACTCCCACAATTTGACATCAACAAGATTACAGACCCACCATGAAAAGAATGATGGGGCAAACTCACACCGGGTACTACCACCAAAGGGATGATAGAGAAAAGACTCGCACGATCTGACATCAACATGATGAAAGACCCACCACCAAAAGGATGACAGAGCAAACTCACACCTGCTACTACCACCAAAAGGATGATAGAGCTAACACTCCCATAATCTGACATCAACAAGATGACAAACCACCACCAAAAGGATGACGAAGCGAAACTCACACCGACTACTACCACCAAAAGGATGATGGAGCAAACTCGCACCGGCTTCTACCACCAAAGCGATGATAGAGCAAACACTCGCACGATATAACATCAACAAGATGACAGACCAACCACCAAAAGGATAACAGAGCGAACTCACATCGGCTACTACCACCAAAAGGATGATAGAGCAAAACACTCATACAATATCACATCAACAAGATGAAAGACCCACCACCAAAAGTATGATGGAGCAAACTCATACCTACTACTACCACCAAAAGGATGATAGAGAAAACACTCCCACAATCTGTCATCAACAAGATAACAGACCCACCACCAAAAGGATGATGGAGCAAACTCACACCGGGCAGTACCACCAAAGGGATGATAGAGCAAACACTCGTATGATCTGACATCAACGTGATGAAAGACCCACCACCAAAAGGGTGACAGAGCGAACTCACACCGGCTACTACCACAAAAAGGATGATAGAGCAAAACACTCGCACAATCTGACATCAATCAGATGACAGACCCAGCACCAAAAGGATGAGGGAGAGAACTCACACCGGCTACTACCATCAAAAGAAGGATAGATCATACACTCGCATGAACTGACATCAACATGATGACAGACCCACCATTAAAAGAATAATGGGGCAAACTCACACCGGGTATTACCACGAAAGGGATGATACAGAAAAGACTCACACGATCTGACATCAACATGATGAAAGACCCACCACCAAAAGGATGACAGAGCAAACTCACACCTGCTACTACCACCAAAGGATGATAGAGCTAACACTCCTACAATCTGACATCAATAAGATGACAGACCCACCACCAAAAGGATGACGGAGCGAAACACACCCCGACTACTACCACCAAAAGGATGATGTAGAAAACTCACACCGGCTTCTACCACCAAAGCGATGATAGAGCAAACACTCGCACGATCTAACATCAACAAGATGACAGACCAACCACCAAAAGGATAATAGAGCGAACTCACATTGGCTACTATCACCAAAAGGATGATAGAGCAAAACACTCGCACAGTATGACATCAACAAGATGACAGACCCACCACCAAAAGGATGATGGAGCAAACTCATACTGACTACTACCACCAAAAGGATGATAGAGCAAACACTCCCACAATTTGACATCAACAAGATGACAGACCCACCATCAAAAGAATGATGGGGCAAACTCACACCGGGTACTACCACCAAAGGGATGATAGAGAAAAGGCTCGCACGATCTGACATCAACATGATGAAAGACCCACCAACAAATGGATGACAGAGCGAACTCACACCTGCTACTACCACCAAAAGGATGATAGAGCTAATACTCCCACAATCTGACATCAACAAGATGACAAACTCACCACCAAAAGGATGACGGAGCGAAACTCACACCTACTACTACCACCAAAAGGATGATGGAGCAAACTCATACCGGCTTCTACCACGAAAGCGATGATAGAGCAAACACTCGCACGATCTAACATCAACAAGATGACAGACCAACCACCAAAAGGATAACAGAGCGAACTCACACCGGCTACTACCACCAACAGGATGATAGAGCAAAACACTCGCACAATATGACATCAACAAGATGACAGACCCACCACCAAAAGGAAGATGGAGCAAACTCATACCGACTACTACCACCAAAAGGATGATAGAGCAAACACTCCCACAATTTGACATCAACAAGATGATAGACCCACCACCAAAAGGATGATGGAGCAAACTCACACCGGGCAGTACCACCAAAGGGATGATATAGCAAACACTCGTACGATCTGACATCAACTTGATGAAAGACCCACCACCAAAAGGATGACAGAGCGAACTCACACCGGCTACTACCACAAAAAGGATGATAGAGCAAAACACTCGCACAATCTGACATCAATCAGATAACAGAGCCAACACCAAAAGGATGATGGAGTGAACTCACACCGGCTACTACCACCAAAAGAATGATAGATCATACACTTGCATGAACTGACATCAACAAAATGACACACCCAGCATCAAAAGAATGATGGGGCAAACCCACACCGGGTATTACCACCAAAGGGATGATAGAGAAAAGACTCACACGATCTGACATCAACATGATGAAAGACCCACCACCAAAAGGATGACAGAGCGAACTCACACCTGCTACTACCACCAAAGGATGATAGAGCTAACACTCCCACAATCTGACATCAACAAGATGACAGACCTACCACCAAAAGGATGACGGAGCGAAACTCACCCCGACTACTACCACCAAAAGGATGATGGAGCAAACTCACACCGGCTTCTACCACCAAAGCGATGATAGAGCAAACACTCGCACGATCTAACATCAACAAGATGACATACCAACCAACAAAAGGATAACGGAGCGAACTCACATCGGCTACCACCACCAACAGGATGATAGAGCAAAACACTCGCACAATATGACACCAACAAGATGACAGACCCACTACCAAAAGGATGATGGAGCAAACTCATACCGACTACTACCATCAAAAGGATGATAGAGCAAACACTCCCACAATCTGTCATCAACAAGATGACAGAACCACCACCAAAAGGATGATGGAGCAAACTCACACCGGGCAGTACCACCAACAGGACGATAGAGCAAACACTGGTACGATCTGACATCAACGTGAAGAAAGAACCACCACCAAAAGGGTGACAGAGCAAACTCACACCGGCTACTACCACAAAAAGGATGATAGAGCAAACCACTCGCACAAGCTGACATCAATCAGGTGACAGACCCAGCACCAAAAGGATGATGGAGATAACTCACACCGGCTACTACCACCAAAAGAATGATAGATCGTACACTCGCATGAACTGACATCAACATGATGACAGACCCACCATTAAAAGAATAATGGGGAAAACTCACACCGGGTACTACCACCAAAGGGATGATTGAGCAAACACTCGCACAATCTCACATCAACAAGATGACAGACCCACCACCAAAAGGATGACGGAGCTAAACTCACCCCGACTACTACCACCAAAAGGATGATGTAGCAAACTCACACCGGTTTCTACCACCAAAGCGATGATAGCGCAAACACTCGCACGATCTAACATCAACAAGATGACAGACCAACCACCAAAAGGATAATAGAGCGAACTCACATCGGCTACTACCACCAAAAGGATGATAGAGCAAAACACTCGCACAATATGACATCAACAAGATGACAGACCCACCACCAAAAGGATGATGGAGCAAACTCATACTGACTACTACCACCAAAAGGATGATAGAGCAAACACTCCTATAATTTGACATCAAAAAGATGACAGACCCACCATCAAAAGAATGATGGGGCAAACTCACACCGGGTACTACCACCAAAGGGATTATAGAGAAAAGACTCGCACGATCTGACATCAACATGATGAAAGACACACCACCAAAAGGATGACAGAGCGAACTCACACCTGCTACTACCACCAAAAGGATGATAGAGCTAACACTCCCACAATCTGACATCAACAAGATGACAAACTCACCACCAAAAGGATGATGGAGCGAAACTCACACCGACTACTACCACCAAAAGGATGATGGAGCAAACTCACACCGGCTTCTACCACCAAAGCGATGATAGAGCAAACACTCGCACGATCTAACATCAACAAGATGACAGACCAACCACCTAAAGGATAACGGAGCAAACTCACGTCGGCTACTACAACCAAAAGGATGATAGAGCAAAACACTCGCACAATATGACATCAACAAGATGACAGACCCACCACCAAAAGGATGATGGAGCAAACTCATACCGACTACTACCACCAAAAGGATGATAGAGCAAACACTCCCACAATCTGTCATCAACAAGATGACAGACCGACCACCAAAAGGATGATGGAGCAAACTCACACTGGGCAGTACCACCAAAGGGATGATAGAGCAAACACTCGTACGATCTGACATCAACATGATGAAAGACCCACCACCAAAAGGATGACAGAGGGAACTCACACCGGCTACTACCACAAAAAGGATGATAGAGAAAAACACTCGCACAATCTGACATCAATCAGATGACAGACCCAGCACCAAAAGTATGAAGGAGAGAACTCACAATGGCTACTACCACCAAAAGAATGATAGATCATACACTCGCATGAACTGACATTAACATGATGACAGACCCACCATTAAAAGAATAATGGGGCAAACTCACACCGGGTACTACCACCAAAAGGATGATTGAGCAAACACTCGCGCAATCTGACATCAACATGATGATAGACCCACCACAAAAAGGATGACGGAGAAAACTCACACCGGTTAGTAGCACCAAAAGGATGATAGAGCTAACACTCGCACAATCTCACATCAACAAGATGACAGACCCACCACCAAAAGGATGACGGAGCTAAACTCACCCCGTCTACTACCACCAAAAGGATGATGTAGCAAACTCACACCGGTTTCTACCACCAAAGCGATGATAGAGCAAACACTCGCACAATCTAACATCAACAAGATGACAGACCAACCACCAAAAAGATAATAGAGCGAACTCACATCGGCTACTACCACCAAAAGGATGATAGAGAAAAACACTCACACAATATGAAATCAACAAGATGACAGACCCACCACCAAAAGGATGATGTTGCAAAATCATACTGACTACTACCACCAAAAGGATGATAGAGCAAACACTCCCATAATTTGACATCAACAAGATGACAGACCCACAATCAAAAGATTGATGGGGCAAACTCACACCGGGTACTACCACCAAAGGGATGATAGAGAAAAGACTCGCACAATCTGACATCAACATGATGAAAGACACACCACCAAAAGGATGACAGAGCGAACTCACACCTGCTACTACCACCAAAAGGATGATAGAGCTAACACTCCCACAATCTGACATCAACAAGATGACTTACTCACCACCAAAAGGATGACGGAGCGAAACTCACACCGACTACTACCACCAAAAGGATGATGGAGCAAACTCACACTGGCTTCTACCACCAAAGCGATGATAGAGCAAACACTCGCACGATCTAACATCAACAAGATGACAAACCAACCACCAAAAGGATAACAGAGCGAACTCACATCGGCTACTACCACCAAAAGGGTGATAGAGCAAAACACTCGCACAATATGACATCAACAAGATGACAGACCCACCACCAAAAGGATGATGGAGCAAACTCATACCGACTACTACCACCAAAAGGATTATAGAGCAAACACTCCCACAATTTGACATCAACAAGATGATAGACCCACCACCAAAAGGATGATGGAGCAAACTCAAAGCGGGCAGTACCACCAAAGGGATGATAGAGCAAACACTCGTACGATCTGACATCAACGTGATGAAAGACCCACCACCAAAAGGATGACAGAGGGAACTCACACCGGCTACTACCACAAAAAGGATGATAGAGCAAAACACTCGTACAATCAGACATCAATCAAATGGCAGACCCAGCACCAAAAGGATGATGGAGAGAACTCACACCGGCTACTACCACCAAAAGAATGATAGATCATACACTCGCATGAACTGACATCAACATGATGACAGACCCACCATTAAAAGAATATTGGGGCAAACTCACACCGGGTACTACCACCAAAGGGATGATTGAGCAAACACTCGCACGATCTGACATCAACATGATGATAGACCCACCACCAAAAGGATGACCGAGCAAACTCACAATGGTTACTACCACCAAATGGATGATAGAGGTAACACTCCCACAATCTGACATCAACAAGATGACAGACCCACCACCAAAAGGATGACGGAGCGAACCTCACCCCGACTACTACCACCAAAAGGATGATGTAGCAAACTCACACCGGTTTCTACCACCAAAGCGATGATAGAGCAAACACTCGCACGATCTAACATCAACAAGATGACAGACCAACCACCAAAAGGATAATAGAGCAAACTCACATCAGCTACTACCACCAAAAGGATGATAGAGCAAAACACTCGCACAGTATGACATTAACAAGATGACAGATCCACCACCAAAAGGATGATGGAGAAAACTCATACTGACTACTACCACCAAAAGGATGATAGAGCAAACACTCCCACAATTTGACATCTACAAGATGACAGACCCACCATCAAAAGAATGATGGGGCAAACTCACACCGGGTACTACCACCAAAGGGATGATAGAGAAAAGACTCGCACGATATGACATCAACATGATGAAAGACCCACCAACAAAAGTATGACAGAGCAAACTCACACCTGCTACTACCACCAAAAGGATGATAGAGCTAACACTCCCACAATCTGACATCAACAAGATGACAAACTCACCACCAAAAGAATGACGGAGCGAAACTCACACCTACTACTACCACCAAAAGGATGATGGAGCGAACTCATACCGGCTTCTACCACCAAAGCGATGATAGAGCAAACACTCGCACGATCTAACATCAACGAGATGACAGACCAACCACCAAAAGGATAACAGAGCGAACTCACATCGGCTACTACCACCAAAAGGATGATAGAGCAAAACACTCGCACAATATGACATCAACAAGATGACAGACCCACCACCAAAAGGATGATGGAGCAAACTCATACCGACTACTACCACCAAAAGGATTATAGAGCAAACACTCCCACAATTTGACATCAACAAGATGATAGACCCACCACCAAAAGGATGATGGAGCAAACTCAAAGCGGGCAGTACCACCAAAGGGATGATAGAGCAAACACACGTACGATCTGACATCAACGTGATGAAAGACCCACCACCAAAAGGATGACAGAGGGAACTCACACCGGCTACTACCACAAAAAGGATGATAGAGCAAAACACTCGCACAATCTGATATCAATCAGATGACAGAGCCAACACCAAAAGGATGATGGAGTGAACTCACATCGGCTACTACCACCAAAAGAATGATAGATCATACACTCGCATGAACTGACATCAACAAAATGACACACCCACCATCAAAAGAATGAGGGGGCAAACTCACACCGGGTATTACCACCAAAGGGATGATAGAGAAAAGACTCACACGATCTGACATCAACATGATGAAAGACCCACCACCAAAAGGATGACAGAGCGAACTCACACCTGCTACTACCACCAAAGGATGATAAAGCTAACACTCCCACAATCTCACATCAACAAGATGACAGACCCACCACCAAAAGGATGACGGAGCGAAACTCACCCCGACTACTACCACCAAAAGGATGATGGAGCAAACTCACACCGGCTTCTACCACCAAAGCGATGATAAAGCAAACACTCGCACGATCTAACATCAACAAGATGACAGACCAACCAACAAGAGGATAACAGAGCGAACTCACATCGGCTACTACCACCAAAAGGATGATAGAGCAAAACACTCGCACAATATGACATCAACAAGATGACAGACCCACCACCAAAAGGATGATTGAGCAAACTCATACCGACTACTACCACCAAAAGGATGATAGAGCAAACACTCCCACAATCTGTCATCAACAAAATGACAGACCCACCACCAAAAGGATGATGGAGCAAACTCACACCGGGCAGTACCACCAAAGGGATGATAGAGCAAACACTCGTACGATCTGACATCAACGTGAAGAAAGACCCACCACCATAAGGGTGACAGAGCAAACTCACACCGGCTACTACCACAAAAAGGATGATAGAGCAAACCACTCGCACAATCTGACATCAATCAGATGATAGACCCAACACCAAAAGGATGATGGAGAGAACTCACACCGGCTACTACCACCAAAGGAATGATAGATCATACACTCGCATGAACTGACATCAACATGATGACAGACCCACCATTAAAAGAATAATGGGGCAAACTCACCCCGTCTACTACCACCAAAAGGATGATGTAGCAAACTCACACCGGTTTCTACCACCAAAGCGATGATAGAGCAAACACTCGCACAATCTAACATCAACAAGATGACAGACCAACCACCAAAAAGATAATAGAGCGAACTCACATCGGCTACTACCACCAAAAGGATGATAGAGAAAAACACTCACACAATATGAAATCAACAAGATGACAGACCCACCACCAAAAGGATGATGTTGCAAAATCATACTGACTACTACCACCAAAAGGATGATAGAGCAAACACTCCCATAATTTGACATCAACAAGATGACAGACCCACAATCAAAAGATTGATGGGGCAAACTCACACCGGGTACTACCACCAAAGGGATGATAGAGAAAAGACTCGCACAATCTGACATCAACATGATGAAAGACACACCACCAAAAGGATGACAGAGCGAACTCACACCTGCTACTACCACCAAAAGGATGATAGAGCTAACACTCCCACAATCTGACATCAACAAGATGACTTACTCACCACCAAAAGGATGACGGAGCGAAACTCACACCGACTACTACCACCAAAAGGATGATGGAGCAAACTCACACTGGCTTCTACCACCAAAGCGATGATAGAGCAAACACTCGCACGATCTAACATCAACAAGATGACAGACCAACCACCAAAAGGATAACAGAGCGAACTCACATCGGCTACTACCACCAAAAGGATGATAGAGCAAAACACTCGCACAATATGACATCAACAAGATGACAGACCCACCACCAAAAGGATGATGGAGCAAACTCATACCGACTACTACCACCAAAAGGATTATAGAGCAAACACTCCCACAATTTGACATCAACAAGATGATAGACCCACCACCAAAAGGATGATGGAGCAAACTCAAAGCGGGCAGTACCACCAAAGGGATGATAGAGCAAACACTCGTACGATCTGACATCAACGTGATGAAAGACCCACTACCAAAAGGATGACAGAGGGAACTCACACCGGCTACTACCACAAAAAGGATGATAGAGCAAAACACTCGTACAATCTGACATCAATCAAATGGCAGACCCAGCACCAAAAGGATGATGGAGAGAACTCACACCGGCTACTACCACCAAAAGAATGATAGATCATACACTCGCATGAACTGACATCAACATGATGACAGACCCACCATTAAAAGAATATTGGGGCAAACTCACACCGGGTACTACCACCAAAGGGATGATTGAGCAAACACTCGCACGATCTGACATCAACATGATGATAGACCCACCACCAAAAGGATGACCGAGCAAACTCACAATGGTTACTACCACCAAATGGATGATAGAGGTAACACTCCCACAATCTGACATCAACAAGATGACAGACCCACCACCAAAAGGATGACGGAGCGAACCTCACCCCGACTACTACCACCAAAAGGATGATGTAGCAAACTCACACCGGTTTCTACCACCAAAGCGATGATAGAGCAAACACTCGCACGATCTAACATCAACAAGATGACAGACCAACCACCAAAAGGATAATAGAGCAAACTCACATCAGCTACTACCACCAAAAGGATGATAGAGCAAAACACTCGCACAGTATGACATTAACAAGATGACAGACCCACCACCAAAAGGATGATGGAGAAAACTCATACTGACTACTACCACCAAAAGGATGATAGAGCAAACACTCCCACAATTTGACATCTACAAGATGACAGACCCACCATCAAAAGAATGATGGGGCAAACTCACACCGGGTACTACCACCAAAGGGATGATAGAGAAAAGACTCGCACGATATGACATCAACATGATGAAAGACCCACCAACAAAAGTATGACAGAGCGAACTCACACCTGCTACTACCACCAAAAGGATGATAGAGCTAACACTCCCACAATCTGACATCAACAAGATGACAAACTCACCACCAAAAGAATGACGGAGCGAAACTCACACCTACTACTACCACCAAAAGGATGATGGAGCGAACTCATACCGGCTTCTACCACCAAAGCGATGATAGAGCAAACACTCGCACGATCTAACATCAACAAGATGACAGACCAACCACCAAAAGGATAACAGAGCGAACTCACATCGGCTACTACCACCAAAAGGATGATAGAGCAAAACACTCGCACAATATGACATCAACAAGATGACAGACCCACCACCAAAAGGAAGATGGAGCAAACTCATACCGACTACTACCACCAAAAGGATTATAGAGCAAACACTCCCACAATTTGACATCAACAAGATGATAGACCCACCACCAAAAGGATGATGGAGCAAACTCAAAGCGGGCAGTACCACCAAAGGGATGATAGAGCAAACACTCGTACGATCTGACATCAACGTGATGAAAGACCCACCACCAAAAGGATGATAGAGGGAACTCACACCGGCTACTACCACAAAAAGGATGATAGAGCAAAACACTCGCACAATCTGATATCAATCAGATGACAGAGCCAACACCAAAAGGATGATGGAGTGAACTCACATCGGCTACTACCACCAAAAGAATGATAGATCATACACTCGCATGAACTGACATCAACAAAATGACACACCCACCATCAAAAGAATGAGGGGGCAAACTCACACCGGGTATTACCACCAAAGGGATGATAGAGAAAAGACTCACACGATCTGACATCAACATGATGAAAGACCCACCACCAAAAGGATGACAGAGCGAACTCACACCTGCTACTACCACCAAAGGATGATAAAGCTAACACTCCCACAATCTCACATCAACAAGATGACAGACCCACCACCAAAAGGATGACGGAGCGAAACTCACCCCGACTACTACCACCAAAAGGATGATGGAGCAAACTCACACCGGCTTCTACCACCAAAGCGATGATAAAGCAAACACTCGCACGATCTAACATCAACAAGATGACAGACCAACCAACAAGAGGATAACGGAGCGAACTCACATCGGCTACTACCATTAAAAGGATGATAGAGCAAAACACTCGCACAATATGACATCAACAAGATGACAGACCCACCACCAAAAGGATGATTGAGCAAACTCATACCGACTACTACCACCAAAAGGATGATAGAGCAAACACTCCCACAATCTGTCATCAACAAAATGACAGACCCACCACCAAAAGGATGATGGAGCAAACTCACACCGGGCAGTACCACCAAAGGGATGATAGAGCAAACACTCGTACGATCTGACATCAACGTGAAGAAAGACCCACCACCATAAGGGTGACAGAGCAAACTCACACCGGCTACTACCACAAAAAGGATGATAGAGCAAACCACTCGCACAATCTGACATCAATCAGATGATAGACCCAACACCAAAAGGATGATGGAGAGAACTCACACCGGCTACTACCACCAAAGGAATGATAGATCATACACTCGCATGAACTGACATCAACATGATGACAGACCCACCATTAAAAGAATAATGGGGCAAACTCACACCGGGTACTACCACCAAAGGGATGATTGAGCAAACACTCGCACGATCTGACATCAACATGATGATAGACCCACCACAAAAAGGATGACGGAGAAAACTCACACCGGTTACTACCACCAAAAGGATGATAGAGCTAACACTCGCACAATCTCACATCAACAAGATGACAGACCCACCACCAAAAGGATGACGGAGCTAAACTCAACCCGACTACTACCACCAAAAGGATGATGTAGCAAACTCACACCAGTTTCTACCACCAAAGCGATGATAGAGCAAACACTCGCTCGATCTAACATCAACAAGATGACAGACCAACCACCAAAAGGATAATAGAGCGAACTCACATCGGCTACTACCACCAAAAGAATGATAGAGCAAAACACTCGCACAATATGACATCAACAAGATGACAGACCCACCACCAAAAGGATGATGGAGCAAACTCATACTGACTACTACCACCAAAAGGATGATAGAGCAAACACTCCCATAATTTGACATCCACAAGATGACAAACCCACCATCAAAAGAATGATGGGGCAAACTCACACCGGGTACTACCACCAAAGGGATGATAGAGAAAAGACTCGCACGATCTGACATCAACATGATGAAAGACACACCACCAAAAGGATGACAGAGCAAACTCACACCTGCTACTACCACCAAAAGGATGATAGAGCTAACACTCCCACAATCTGACATCAACAAGATGACAAACTCACCACCAAAAGGATGACGGAGCGAAACTCACACCGACTACTACCACCAAAAGGATGATGGAGCAAACTCACACCGGCTTCTACCACCAAAGCGATGATAGAGCAAACACTCCCACGATCTGTCATCAACAAGATGACAGACCCACCACCAAAAGGATGATGGAGCAAACTCACACCGGGCAGTACCACCAAAGGGATGATAGAGCAAACACTCGTACGATCTGACATCAACGTGATGAAAGACCCACCACCAAAAGGGTGACAGAGGGAACTCACACCGGCTACTACCACAAAAAGGATGATAGAGCATAACACTCGCAAAATCTGATATCAATCAGATGACAGACCCGGCACCAAAAGGATGATGGAGAGAACTCACACCGGCTACTACCACCAAAAGAATGATAGATCATACACTCGCATGAACTGACATCATCATGATGACAGACCCACCATTAATAGAATAATGGGGCAAACTCACACCAGGTACTACCACCAAAGGGATGATTGAGCAAACACTCGCACGATCTGACATCAACATGATGATAGACCCACCACCAAAAGGATGACGGAGCAAATTCACAATGGTTACTACCACCAAATGGACGATAGAGCTAACACTCCCACAATCTGACATCAACAAGATGACAGACCCACCACCAAAAGGATGACGGAGCGAACCTCATCCCGACTACTACCACCAAAAGGATGATGTAGCAAACTCACACCGGTTTCTACCACCAAAGCGATGATAGAGCAAACACTCGCACGATCTAACATCAACAAGATGACAGACCAACCACCAAAAGGATAATAGAGCAAACTCACATCGGCTACTACCACCAAAAGGATGATAGAGCAAAACACTCGCACAATATGACATCAACAAGATGACAGACCCACCACCAAAAGGATGATGGAGCAAACTCATACTGAATACTACCACCAAAAGGATGATAGAGCAAACACTCCCATAATTTGACATCAACAAGATGACAGACCCACCATCAAAAGAATGATGGGGCAAACTCACACCGGGTACTACCACCAAAGGGATGATAGAGAAAAGACTCGCACGATCTGACATCAACATGATAAAAGACCCACCACCAAAAGGATGACAGAGCGAACTCACACCTGCTACTACCACCAAAAGGATGATAGAGCTAACACTCCCACAATCTGACATCAACAAGATGACAAACTCACCACCAAAAGGATGACGGAGCGAAACTCACACCGACTACTACCACCAAAAGGATGATGGAGCAAACTCACACCGGCTTCTACCACCAAAGCGATGATAGAGCAAACACTCCCACGATCTGTCATCAACAAGATGACAGACCCACCACCAAAAGGATGATGGAGCAAACTCACACCGGGCAGTACCACCAAAGGGATGATAGAGCAAACACTCGTACGATCTGACATCAACGTGATGAAAGACCCACCACCAAAAGGGTGACAGAGGGAACTCACACCGGCTACTACCACAAAAAGGATGATAGAGCATAACACTCGCAAAATCTGATATCAATCAGATGACAGACCCGGCACCAAAAGGATGATGGAGAGAACTCACACCGGCTACTACCACCAAAAGAATGATAGATCATACACTCGCATGAACTGACATCATCATGATGACAGACCCACCATTAATAGAATAATGGGGCAAACTCACACCAGGTACTACCACCAAAGGGATGATTGAGCAAACACTCGCACGATCTGACATCAACATGATGATAGACCCACCACCAAAAGGATGACGGAGCAAATTCACAATGGTTACTACCACCAAATGGACGATAGAGCTAACACTCCCACAATCTGACATCAACAAGATGACAGACCCACCACCAAAAGGATGACGGAGCGAACCTCATCCCGACTACTACCACCAAAAGGATGATGTAGCAAACTCACACCGGTTTCTACCACCAAAGCGATGATAGAGCAAACACTCGCACGATCTAACATCAACAAGATGACAGACCAACCACCAAAAGGATAATAGAGCAAACTCACATCGGCTACTACCACCAAAAGGATGATAGAGCAAAACACTCGCACAATATGACATCAACAAGATGACAGACCCACCACCAAAAGGATGATGGAGCAAACTCATACTGAATACTACCACCAAAAGGATGATAGAGCAAACACTCCCATAATTTGACATCAACAAGATGACAGACCCACCATCAAAAGAATGATGGGGCAAACTCACACCGGGTACTACCACCAAAGGGATGATAGAGAAAAGACTCGCACGATCTGACATCAACATGATAAAAGACCCACCACCAAAAGGATGACAGAGCGAACTCACACCTGCTACTACCACCAAAAGGATGATAGAGCTAACACTCCCACAATCTGACATCAACAAGATGACAAACTCACCACCAAAAGGATGACGGAGCGAAACTCACACCGACTACTACCACCAAAAACATGATGGAGCAAACTCACACCGGCTTCTACCACCAAAGCGATGATAGAGCAAACACTCGCACGATCTAACATCAACAAGATGACAGACCAACCACCAAAAGGATAACGGAGCGAACTCACATCGGCTACTACCACCAAAAGGATGATAGAGCAAAACACTCGCACAATATGACATCAACAAGATGACACAACCACCACCAAAAGGATGATGGAGCAAACTCATACCGATTACTACCACCAAAAGGATGATAGAGCAAACACTCCCACAATCTGTCATAAACAAGATGACAGACCCACCACCAAAAGGATGATGGAGCAAACTCACACCGGGCAGTACCACCAAAGGGATGATAGAGCAAACACTCGTACGATCTGACATCAACGTGATGAAAGACCCACCACCAAAAGGGTGACAGAGGGAACTCACACCGGCTACTACCACAAAAAGGATGATAGAGCATAACACTCGCAAAATCTGATATCAATCAGATGACAGACCCGGCACCAAAAGGATGATGGAGAGAACTCACACCGGCTACTACCACCAAAAGAATGATAGATCATACACTCGCATGAACTGACATCATCATGATGACAGACCCACCATTAATAGAATAATGGGGCAAACTCACACCAGGTACTACCACCAAAGGGATGATTGAGCAAACACTCGCACGATCTGACATCAACATGATGATAGACCCACCACCAAAAGGATGACGGAGCAAACTCACACTGGTTACTACCACCAAAAGGATGATAGAGCTAACACTCGCACAATCTCACATCAACAAGATGACAGACCCACCACCAAAAGGATGACGGAGCTAAACTCAACCCGACTACTACCACCAAAAGGATGATGTAGCAAACTCACACCAGTTTCTACCACCAAAGCGATGATAGAGCAAACACTCGCTCGATCTAACATCAACAAGATGACAGACCAACCACCAAAAGGATAATAGAGCGAACTCACATCGGCTACTACCACCAAAAGAATGATAGAGCAAAACACTCGCACAATATGACATCAACAAGATGACAGACCCACCACCAAAAGGATGATGGAGCAAACTCATACTGACTACTACCACCAAAAGGATGATAGAGCAAACACTCCCATAATTTGACATCCACAAGATGACAAACCCACCATCAAAAGAATGATGGGGCAAACTCACACCGGGTACTACCACCAAAGGGATGATAGAGAAAAGACTCGCACGATCTGACATCAACATGATGAAAGACACACCACCAAAAGGATGACAGAGCAAACTCACACCTGCTACTACCACCAAAAGGATGATAGAGCTAACACTCCCACAATCTGACATCAACAAGATGACAAACTCACCACCAAAAGGATGACGGAGCGAAACTCACACCGACTACTACCACCAAAAGGATGATGGAGCAAACTCACACCGGCTTCTACCACCAAAGCGATGATAGAGCAAACACTCCCACGATCTGTCATCAACAAGATGACAGACCCACCACCAAAAGGATGATGGAGCAAACTCACACCGGGCAGTACCACCAAAGGGATGATAGAGCAAACACTCGTACGATCTGACATCAACGTGATGAAAGACCCACCACCAAAAGGGTGACAGAGGGAACTCACACCGGCTACTACCACAAAAAGGATGATAGAGCATAACACTCGCAAAATCTGATATCAATCAGATGACAGACCCGGCACCAAAAGGATGATGGAGAGAACTCACACCGGCTACTACCACCAAAAGAATGATAGATCATACACTCGCATGAACTGACATCATCATGATGACAGACCCACCATTAATAGAATAATGGGGCAAACTCACACCAGGTACTACCACCAAAGGGATGATTGAGCAAACACTCGCACGATCTGACATCAACATGATGATAGACCCACCACCAAAAGGATGACGGAGCAAATTCACAATGGTTACTACCACCAAATGGACGATAGAGCTAACACTCCCACAATCTGACATCAACAAGATGACAGACCCACCACCAAAAGGATGACGGAGCGAACCTCATCCCGACTACTACCACCAAAAGGATGATGTAGCAAACTCACACCGGTTTCTACCACCAAAGCGATGATAGAGCAAACACTCGCACGATCTAACATCAACAAGATGACAGACCAACCACCAAAAGGATAATAGAGCAAACTCACATCGGCTACTACCACCAAAAGGATGATAGAGCAAAACACTCGCACAATATGACATCAACAAGATGACAGACCCACCACCAAAAGGATGATGGAGCAAACTCATACTGAATACTACCACCAAAAGGATGATAGAGCAAACACTCCCATAATTTGACATCAACAAGATGACAGACCCACCATCAAAAGAATGATGGGGCAAACTCACACCGGGTACTACCACCAAAGGGATGATAGAGAAAAGACTCGCACGATCTGACATCAACATGATAAAAGACCCACCACCAAAAGGATGACAGAGCGAACTCACACCTGCTACTACCACCAAAAGGATGATAGAGCTAACACTCCCACAATCTGACATCAACAAGATGACAAACTCACCACCAAAAGGATGACGGAGCGAAACTCACACCGACTACTACCACCAAAAACATGATGGAGCAAACTCACACCGGCTTCTACCACCAAAGCGATGATAGAGCAAACACTCGCACGATCTAACATCAACAAGATGACAGACCAACCACCAAAAGGATAACGGAGCGAACTCACATCGGCTACTACCACCAAAAGGATGATAGAGCAAAACACTCGCACAATATGACATCAACAAGATGACACAACCACCACCAAAAGGATGATGGAGCAAACTCATACCGATTACTACCACCAAAAGGATGATAGAGCAAACACTCCCACAATCTGTCATAAACAAGATGACAGACCCACCACCAAAAGGATGATGGAGCAAACTCACACCGGGCAGTACCACCAAAGGGATGATAGAGCAAACACTCGTACGATCTGACATCAACGTGATGAAAGACCCACCACCAAAAGGGTGACAGAGGGAACTCACACCGGCTACTACCACAAAAAGGATGATAGAGCATAACACTCGCAAAATCTGATATCAATCAGATGACAGACCCGGCACCAAAAGGATGATGGAGAGAACTCACACCGGCTACTACCACCAAAAGAATGATAGATCATACACTCGCATGAACTGACATCATCATGATGACAGACCCACCATTAATAGAATAATGGGGCAAACTCACACCAGGTACTACCACCAAAGGGATGATTGAGCAAACACTCGCACGATCTGACATCAACATGATGATAGACCCACCACCAAAAGGATGACGGAGCAAATTCACAATGGTTACTACCACCAAATGGACGATAGAGCTAACACTCCCACAATCTGACATCAACAAGATGACAGACCCACCACCAAAAGGATGACGGAGCGAACCTCATCCCGACTACTACCACCAAAAGGATGATGTAGCAAACTCACACCGGTTTCTACCACCAAAGCGATGATAGAGCAAACACTCGCACGATCTAACATCAACAAGATGACAGACCAACCACCAAAAGGATAATAGAGCAAACTCACATCGGCTACTACCACCAAAAGGATGATAGAGCAAAACACTCGCACAATATGACATCAACAAGATGACAGACCCACCACCAAAAGGATGATGGAGCAAACTCATACTGAATACTACCACCAAAAGGATGATAGAGCAAACACTCCCATAATTTGACATCAACAAGATGACAGACCCACCATCAAAAGAATGATGGGGCAAACTCACACCGGGTACTACCACCAAAGGGATGATAGAGAAAAGACTCGCACGATCTGACATCAACATGATAAAAGACCCACCACCAAAAGGATGACAGAGCGAACTCACACCTGCTACTACCACCAAAAGGATGATAGAGCTAACACTCCCACAATCTGACATCAACAAGATGACAAACTCACCACCAAAAGGATGACGGAGCGAAACTCACACCGACTACTACCACCAAAAACATGATGGAGCAAACTCACACCGGCTTCTACCACCAAAGCGATGATAGAGCAAACACTCGCACGATCTAACATCAACAAGATGACAGACCAACCACCAAAAGGATAACGGAGCGAACTCACATCGGCTACTACCACCAAAAGGATGATAGAGCAAAACACTCGCACAATATGACATCAACAAGATGACACAACCACCACCAAAAGGATGATGGAGCAAACTCATACCGATTACTACCACCAAAAGGATGATAGAGCAAACACTCCCACAATCTGTCATAAACAAGATGACAGACCCACCACCAAAAGGATGATGGAGCAAACTCACACCGGGCAGTACCACCAAAGGGATGATAGAGCAAACACTCGTACGATCTGACATCAACGTGATGAAAGACCCACCACCAAAAGGGTGACAGAGGGAACTCACACCGGCTACTACCACAAAAAGGATGATAGAGCAAAACACTCGCACAATCTAACATCAATCAGATGACAGACCCAGCACCAAAAGGATGATGGAGAGAACTCACACCGGCTACTACCACCAAAAGAATGATAGATCATACACTTGCATGAACTGACATCAACAAGATGACACACCCACCATCAAAAGAATGATGGGGCAAACTCACACCGGGTACTACCACCAAAGGGATGATAGAGAAAAGACTCACACGATCTGACATCAACATGGTGAAAGACCCACCACCAAAAGGATGACAGATCAAACTCACACATGCTACTACCACCAAAAGGATGATAGAGCTAACACTCCCACAATCTGACATCAACAAGATGACAGACCCACCATTAAAAGGATGACGGAGCGAAACTCACCCCGACTACTACCATCAAAAGGATGATGGAGCAAACTCACACCGACTTCTACCACCAAAGCGATGATAGAGTAAACACTCGCACGATCTAACATCAACAAGATGACAGACCAACCACCAAAAGGATAACGGAGCAAACTCACACCGGCTACTACCACCAAAAGGATGATAGATCAAAACACTCGCACAGTATGACATCAACAAGATGACACACCCACCACCAAAAGGATGATGGAGCAAACTCATACCGACTACTACCACCAAAAGGATGATAGAGCAAACACTCCCACAATCTGTCATCAACAAGATGACAGACCCACCACCAAAAGGATGATGGAGCAAACTCACACCGGGCAGTACCACCAAAGTTATGATAGAGCAAACACTCGTACGATCTGACATCAACGTGAAGAAAGACCCACCACCAAAAGGATGACAGAGCGAACTCACACCGGCTACTACCACAAAAAAGATGATAGAGCAAAACACTCGCACAATCTAACATCAATCAGATGACAGACCCAACACCAAAAGGATGATGGAGTGAACTCACACCGGCTACTACCACCAAAAGAATGATAGATCATACACTCGCATGAACTGACATCAATAAGATGACACACCCACCATCAAAAGAATGATGGGGCAAACTCACACCGGGTACTACCACCAAAGGGATGATAGAGGAAAGACTCGCACGATCTGACATCAACATGATGAAAGACCCACCACTAAAAGGATGACATAGCAAACTCACACCTGCTACCACCACCAAAAGGATGATAAAGTTAACACACCCACAATCTGACATCAACAAGATGACAAACTCACCACCAAAAGAATGACGGAGCGAAACTCACACCGACTACTACCACCAAAGGGATGATGGAGCAAACTCACACCGGCTTCTACCACCAAAGCGATGATAGAGCAAACACTCGCACGATCTAACATCTACAAGATGATAGACCAACCACCAAAAGGATAACAGAGCAAACTCACATCGGCTACTACGACCAAAAGGATGATAGAGCAAAACACTCGCACAATATGACATCAACAAGATGACAAACCCACCACCAAAAGGATGATGGAGAAAACTCATATCGACTACTACCACCAAAAGGATGATAGAGCAAACACTCCCACAATCTGTCATCAACAAGATGACAGACCCACCACCAAAAGGATGATGGAGCAAACTCACACCGGGCAGTACCACCAAAGTGATGATAGAGCAAACACTCGTACGATCTGACATCAACGTGAAGAAAGAACTACCACCAAAAGGGTGACAGAGCGAACTCACACTGGCTACTACCACAAAAAGGATGATAGAGCAAAACACTCGCACAATCTGACATCAATCAGATGACAGACCCAGCACCAAAAGGATGATGGAGAGAACTCACACCGGCTACTACCACCAAAAGAACGATAGATCATACACTCGCATGAACTGACATCAACATGATGACAGACCCACCATTAAAAGAATAATGGGGCAAACTCACACCGGGTACTACCACCAAAGGGATGATTGAGCAAACACTCGCACGATCTGACATCAACATGATGATAGACCCACCACCAAAAGGATGACGGAGCAAACTCACACTGGTTACTACCACCAAAAGGATGATTAAGCTAACACTCGCACAATCTCACATCAAAAAGATGACAAACCCACCACCAAAAGGATGACGTTGCGAAACTCACATCGACTACTACCACCAAAAGGATGATGGAGCAAATTCACACAGGCTTCTACCACCAAAGCGATGATAGAGCAAACACTCGCACGATCTAACTTCTACAAGATGACAGACCAACCACCAAAAGGATAACGGAGCGAACTCACATCGGCTACTACCACCAAAAGGATGATAGAGCAAAACACTCGCACAATATGACATCAACAAGATGACAGAACCACCACAAAAAGGATGATGGAGCAAACTCATATCGACTACTACCACCAAAAGGATGATAGAGCAAACACTCCCACAATCTGTCATCAACAAGATGATAGACCCACCACCAAAAGGATGATGGAGCAAACTCACACCGGGCAGTACCACCAAAGGGATGATAGAGCAAACACTCGTACGATCTGACATCAACGTGAAGAAAGACCCACCACCAAAAGGGTGACAGAGCGAACTCACACCGGCTACTACCACAAAAAGGATGATAGAGCAAAACACTCGCACAATCTGACATCAATCAGATGACAGACCCAGCACCAAAAGGATGATGGAGAGAACTCACACCGGCTACTACCACCAAAAGAATGATAGATCATACACTCGCATGAACTGACATCAACATGATGACAAACCCACCATTAAAAGAATAATGGGGCAAACTCACACCGGGTACTACCACCAAAGGGATGATTAAGCAAACACTCGCACGATCTGACATCAACATGATGATAGACCCACCACCAAAAGGATGACGGAGCAAACTCACACTGGTTACTACCACCAAAAGGATGATAGAGCTAACACTCGCACAATCTCACATCAACAAGATGACAGACCCACCACCAAAAGGATGACGGAGCGAAACTCACCCCGACTACTACCACCAAAAGGATGATGGAGCATACTCACACCGATTTCTACCACCAAAGCGATGATAGAGAAAACACTCGCACGATCTAACATCAACAAGATGACAGACCAACCACCAAAAGGATAATAGAGCGAACTTACATCGGCTACTACCACCAAAAGGATGATAGAGCAAAACTCTCGCACAGTATGACATCAAGAAGATGACAGACCCACGACCAAAATGATGATGGAGCAAACTCATACCGACTACTACCACCAAAAGAATGATAGAGCAAACACTCCCACAATCTGTCATCAACAAGATGACAGACCCACCACCAAAAGGATGATGGAGCAAACTCACATCAGGCAGTACCACCAAAGGGATGATAGAGCAAACACTCGTACGATCTGACATCAACGTGAAGAAAGACCCACCACCAAAAGGGTGACAGAGCAAACTCACACCGGCTACTACCACAAAAAGGATGATAGAGCAAAACACTCGCACAATCTGACATCAATCAGATGACAGAACCAGCACCAAAAGGATGATGGAGAGAACTCACACCGGCTACTACCACCAAAAGAATGATAGATCATACACTCGCATGAACTGACATCAACATGATGACAGACCCACCATTAAAAGAATAATGGGGCAAACTCACACCGGGTACTACCACCAAAGGGATGATTGAGCAAACACTCGCACGATCTGACATCAACATGATGATAGACCCACCACCAAAAGGATGACGGAGCAAACTCACACTGGTTACTACCACCAAAAGGATGATAGAGCTAACACTCGCACAATCTCACATCAACAAGATGACAGACCCACCACCAAAAGGATGACGTAGCGAAACTCACACCGACTACTACAACCAAAAGGATGATGGAGCCAACTCACACCGGCTTCTACCACCAAAGCGATGATAGAGCATACACTCGCACGATCAAACATCTACAAGATGACAGACCAACCACCAAAAGGATAATAGAGCGAACTCACATCGGCTACTACCACCAAAAGGATGATAGAGCAAAACACTCGCACAATATGACATCAACAAGATGACAGACCCACCACCAAAAGGATGATGGAGCAAACTCATATCGAATACTACCACCAAAAGGATGATAGAGCAAACACTCCCACAATCTGTCATCAACAAGATGACAGACCCACCACCAAAAGGATGATGGAGCAAACTCACATCGGGCAGTACCACCAAAGGGATGATAGAGCAAACACTCGTACGATCTGACATCAACGTGAAGAAAGACCCACCACCAAAAGGGTGACAGAGCGAACTCACACCGGCTACTACCACAAAAAGGATGATATATCAAAACACTCGCACTATCTGACATCAATCAGATGACAGACCCAACACCAAAAGGATGATGGAGAGAACTCACACCGGCTACTACCACCAAAAGAATGATATATCATACACTCGCATGAACTGACATCAACATGATGACAGACCCACCATTAAAATAATAATGGGGCAAACTCACACCGGGTACTACCACCAAAGGGATGATTGAGCAAACACTCGCACGATCTGACATCAACATGATGATAGACCCACCAACAAAAGGATGATGGAGCAAACTCACACTGGTTACTACCACCAAAAGGATGATAGAGCTAACACTCGCACAATCTCACATCAACAAGATGACAGACCCACCACCAAAAGGATGACGGAGCGAAACTCACCCCACTACTACCACCAAAAGGATGATGGAGCAAACTCACACCGATTTCTACCACCAAAGCGATGATAGAGCAAACACTCGCACGATCTAACATCAACAAGATGACAGACCAACCACCAAAAGGATAATAGAGCGAATCACATCGGCTACAACCATAAAAAGGATGATAGAGCAAAACACTCGCACAATCTGACATCAATCAGATGACAGACCCAGCACCAAAAGGATGATGGAGTGAACTCACACCGGCTACTACCACCAAAAGAATGATAGATCATACACTCGCATGAACTGACATCAATAAGATGACACACACACCATCAAAAGAATGATGGGGCAAACTCACACCGGGTACTACCACCAAAGGGATGATAGAGAAAAGACTCGCACGATCTGACATCAACATGATGAAAGACCCACCACCAAAAAGATGACAGAGCGAACTCACACCTGCTACTACCACCAACAGGATGATAGAGCTAACACTCCCACAATCTGACATCAACAAGATGACAACTCACCACCAAAAGGATGACGGAGCAAAACTCACACCGAGTACTACCACCAAAAGGATGATGGAGCAAACTCACACCGGCTTCTACCACCAAAGCGATGATAGAGCAAACATTCGCACGATCTAACATCAACAAGATGACAGACCAACCACCAAAAGGATAATAGAGCAAACTCACATCGGCTACTACCACCAAAAGGATGATAGAGCAAAACACTCGCACAGTATGACATCAACAAGATGAGAGACCCACCACCAAAAGGATGATGGAGCAAACTCATACTGACTACTACCACCAAAAGGATGATAGAGCAAACACTCCCATAATTTGACATCAACTTGATGAAAGACCCACCACCAAAAGGATGACAGAGCGAACTCACACCGGCTACTACCACAAAAAGGATGATAGAGCAAAACACTCGCACAATCTGACATCAATCAGATGACAGACCCAGCACCAAAAGGATGATGGAGTGAACTCACACCGGCTACTACCACCAAAAGAATGATAGATCATACACTTGCATGAATTGACATCAATAAGATGACACACCCACCATCAAAAGAATGATGGGGCAAACTCACACCGTGTACTACCACCAAAGGGATGATAGAGAAAAGACTCGCACGATCTGACATCAACATGATGAAAGACCCACCACCAAAAGGATGACAGAGCGAACTCACATCTGCTACTACCACCAAAAGGATGATAGAGCTTACACTCCCACAATCTGACATCAACAGGATGATAAACTCACCACCAAAAGGATGACGGAGCGAAACTCACACCGACTACTACCACCAAAAGGATGATGGAGCAAACTCACACCGGCTTCTACCACCAAACCGATGATAGAGCAAACACTCGCACGATCTAACATCTACAAGATGACAGACAAACCACCAAAAGGATAATGGAGTGAACTCACATCGGCTACTACCACCAAAAGTTTGATAGAGCAAAACACTCGCACAATATGACATCAACAAGATGACAGACCCACCACCAAAAGGATGATGGAGCAAACTCATACCGACTACTACCACCAAAAGCATGATAGAGCAAACACTCCCACAATTTGACATCAACAAGATGACAGACCCACCACCAAAAGGATGATGGAGCAAACTGACACCGGGCAGTACCACCAAAGGGATGATAGAGCAAACACTCGTACGATCTGACATCAACGTGATGAAAGACCCACCAACAAAAGGATAACAGAGCGAACTCACACCGGCTACTACCACAAAAAGGATGATAGAGCAAAACACTCGCACAATCTGACATCAATCAGATGACAGAGCCAGCACCAAAAGGATGATGGAGTGAACTCACACCGGCTACTACCACCAAAAGAATGATAGATCATACACTCGCATGAACTGACATCAACAAGATGACACACCCACCATCAAAAGAATGATGGGGCAAACTCACACCGGGTACTACCACCAAAGGGATGATAGAGAAAAGACTCGCACGATCTAACATCAACATGATGAAAGATCCACCACCAAAAGGATGACAGAGCAAACTCACACCTGCTACTACAACCAAAAGGATGATAGAGCTAACACTCCCACAATCTGACATCAACAAGATGACAGACCCACCACCAAAAGGATGACGGAGCGAAACTCACCCCGACTACTACCGCCAAAAGGATGATGGAGCAAACTCACATCGGCTACTACCACCAAAAGGATGATAGAGCAAAACACTCGCACAATATGACATCAACAAGATGACAGACCCACCACCAAAAGGATGATGGAGCAAACTCATACCGACTACTACCACCAAAAGGATGATAGAGCAAACACTCCCACAATCTGACATCAACAAGATGACAGACCCACCACCAAAAGGTTGATGGAGCAAACTCACACTGGGCAGTACCACCAAAGGGATGATAGAGCAAACACTCGTACGATCTGACATCAACGTGATGAAAGACGCACCACCAAAAGGATGACAGAGCAAACTCACACTGGCTACTACCACAAAAAGGATGATAGAGCAAATAACTCGCACAATTTCACATCAATCAGATGACAGACCCACCACCAAAAGGATGATGGAGAGAACTCACACCGACTACTACCACCAAAAGAATGATAGATCATACACTCGCATGAACTGACATCAAAATGATGACAGACCCACCATTAAAAGAATGATGGGGCAAACTCACACCGGGTACTACCACCAAAGGGATGATAGAGCAAACACTCGCATGATCTAACATCAACATGATGATAGACCCACCACCAAAAGGATGACGGATCAAACTAACATCGGTTACTACCACCAAAAGGATGATAGATCTAACACTCGCACAATCTGACATCAACAAGATGACATACCCACCACCAAAAGGATGACGGAGCGAAACTCACCCCGACTACTATCACCAAAAGGATGATGGAGCAAACTCACACCGGCTTCTACCACCAAAGCGATGATAGAGCAAACACTCGCACGATCTGACATCAACATGATGATAGACCCACCACCAAAAGGATGACGGAGCAAACTCACACCGGTTACCACCACCAAAAGGATGTTAGAGCTAACACTCGCACAATCTGACATCAACAAGATGACAGACCCACCACCAAAAGGATAATAGAGCGAACTCACATTGGCTACTACCACCAAAAGGATGATAGAGCAAAACACTCGCACAATATGACATCAACAAGATGACAGACCCAAAACCAAAAGGATGATGGAGCAAACTCACACTGGGTACTACCACCAAAGGGATGATAGAGCAAACACTCGCACGATCTGACATCAACATGATGATAGACCCATCACCAAGAGGATGACAGAGCAAACTCACATCGGTTACTACCACCAAAAGGATGATAGATCTAACACTCGCACAATCTGACAACAACAAGATGACAGACCCACCACCAAAAGGATGACGGAGCGAAACTCACCCCGACCACTACCACCAAAAGGATGATGGAGCAAACTCACACCGGGTTCTACAACCAAAGCGACGATAGAGCAAACACTCGCACGATCTAACATCAACAAGATGTCAGACCAACCACCAAAAGGATAAAAGAGCGAACTCACATCGGCTACTACCACCAAAAGGATGATAGAGCAAAACACTCGCACAATATGACATCAACAAGATGACAGACCCACCACCAAAAGGATAATAGAGCGAACTCACATTGGCTACTACCACCAAAAGGATGATAGAGCAAAACACTCGCACAATATAACATCAACAAGATGACAGACCCACCACCAAAAGGATGATGGAGCAAACTCACACCAGGCAGTACCACCAAAGGGATGATAGAGCAAACACTCGTACGATCTGACATCAACGTGATGAAAGACCCAGTACCAAAAGGATAACAAAGCGAACTCACACTGGCTACTACCACAAAAAGGATGATAGAGCAAAACACTCGCACAATCTGAAATTAATCAGATGACAGACCCAACACCAAAAGGATGATGGAGAGAACTCACACCGGCTACTACCACCAAAAGAATGATAGATCATACACTCGCATGAACTGACATCAACATGATGGCAGACCCACCATTAAAAGAATGATGGGGAAAACTCACACCGGGTACTACCACCAAAGGGATGATAGAGCAAACACTCGCACGATCTGACATCAACATGATGATAGACCCACCACCAAAAGGATGACGGAGCAAACTCACACCGGTTACTACCACCAAAAGGATGATAGAGCAAAACACTCGCACAATCTGACATCAATCAGATGACAGAGCCAACACCAAAAGGATGATGGAGTGAACTCACACCGGCTACTACCACCTAAAGAATGATAGATCATACACTCGCATGAACTGACATCAACAAGATGACACACCCACCATCAAAAGAATGATGGGGCAAACTCACACCGGGTACTACCACCAAAGGGATGATAGAGAAAAGACTCACACGATCTAACATCAACATGATGAAAGACCCACCACCAAAAGGATGACAGAGCGAACTCACACCTGCTACTACCACCAAAAGGATGATAGAGCTAACACTCCCACAATCTGACATCAACAAGATGACAGACCCACCACCAAAAGGATGACGGAGCGAAACTCACCCCGACTACTACCACCAAAAGGATGATGGAGCAAACTCACACCGGCTTCTACCACCAAAGCGATGATAGAGGAAACACTCTCACGATCTTACATCAACAAGATGACAGACCAACCACCAAAAGGATAAAGGAGCGAACTCACATCGGCTACTACCACCAAAAGGATGATAGAGCAAAACACTCGCACAATATGACATCAACAAGATGACAGACCCAAAACCAAAAGGATGATGGAGCAAACTCACACTGGGTACTACCACCAAAGGGATGATAGAGCAAACACTCGCACGATCTGACATCAACATGATGATAGACCCATCACCAAGAGGATGACAGAGCAAACTCACATCGGTTACTACCACCAAAAGGATGATAGATCTAACACTCGCACAATCTGACAACAACAAGATGACAGACCCACCACCAAAAGGATGACGGAGCGAAACTCACCCCGACCACTACCACCAAAAGGATGATGGAGCAAACTCACACCGAGTTCTACAACCAAAGCGACGATAGAGCAAACACTCGCATGATCTAACATCAACAAGATGTCAGACCAACCACCAAAAGGATAAAAGAGCGAACTCACATCGGCTACTACCACCAAAAGGATGATAGAGCAAAACACTCGCACAATATGACATCAACAAGATGACAGACCCACCACCAAAAGGATAATAGAGCGAACTCACATTGGCTACTACCACCAAAAGGATGATAGAGCAAAACACTCGCACAATATAACATCAACAAGATGACAGACCCACCACCAAAAGGATGATGGAGCAAACTCACACCAGGCAGTACCACCAAAGGGATGATAGAGCAAACACTCGTACGATCTGACATCAACGTGATGAAAGACCCAGTACCAAAAGGATAACAAATCGAACTCACACCAGCTACTACCACAAAAAGGATGATAGAGCAAAACACTCGCACAATCTGAAATTAATCAGATGACAGACCCAGCACCAAAAGGATGATGGAGAGAACTCACACCGGCTACTACCACCAAAAGAATGATAGATCATACACTCGCATGAACTGACATCAACATGATGGCAGACCCAGCATTAAAAGAATGATGGGGAAAACTCACACCGGGTACTACCACCAAAGGGATGATAGAGCAAACACTCGCACGATCTGACATCAACATGATGATAGACCCACCACCAAAAGGATGACGGAGCAAACTCACACCGGTTACTACCACCAAAAGGATGATAGAGCAAAACACTCGCACAATCTGACATCAATCAGATGACAGAGCCAACACCAAAAGGATGATGGAGTGAACTCACACCGGCTACTACCACCTAAAGAATGATAGATCATACACTCGCATGAACTGACATCAACAAGATGACACACCCACCATCAAAAGAATGATGGGGCAAACTCACACCGGGTACTACCACCAAAGGGATGATAGAGAAAAGAATCACACGATCTAACATCAACATGATGAAAGACCCACCACCAAAAGGATGACAGAGCGAACTCACACCTGCTACTACCACCAAAAGGATGATAGAGCTAACACTCCCACAATCTGACATCAACAAGATGACAGACCCACCACCAAAAGGATGACGGAGCGAAACTCACCCCGACTACTACCACCAAAAGGATGATGGAGCAAACTCACACCGGCTTCTACCACCAAAGCGATGATAGAGGAAACACTCGCACGATCTTACATCAACAAGATGACAGACCAACCACCAAAAGGATAAAGGAGCGAACTCACATCGGCTACTACCACCAAAAGGATGATAGAGCAAAACACTCGCACAATATGACATCAACAAGATGACAGACCCACCACCAAAAGGATGATGGAGCAAACTCATACCGACTACTACCACCAAAAGGATGATAGAGCAAACACTCCCACAATCTGTCATCAAAAAGATGACAGACCCACCACCAAAAGGATGATGGAGCAAACTGACACCGGGCAGTACCACCAAAGGGATGATAGAGCAAACACTCGTACGATCTGACATCAATGTGATGAAAGACCCACCACCAAAAGGATAACAGAGCGAACTCACACCGGCTACTACCACAAAAAGGATGATAGAGCAAAACACTCGCACAATCTGACATCAATCAGATGACAGAGCCAGCACCAAAAGGATGATGGAGTGAACTCACACCGGCTACTACCACCAAAAGAATGATAGATCATACACTCACATGAACTGACATCAACAAGATGACACACCCACCATCAAAAGAATGATGGGGCAAACTCACACCGGATACTACCACCAAAGGGATGATAGAGAAAAGACTCACACGATCTAACATCAACATGATGAAAGACCCACCACCAAAAGGATGACAGAGCGAACTTACACCTGCTACTACCACCAAAAGGATGATAGAGCTAACACTCCGACAATCTGACATCAACAAGATGACAGACCCACCACCAAAAGGATGACGGAGCGAAACTCACCCCGACTACTACCACCAAAAGGATGATGGAGCAAACTCACACCGGCTTCTACCACCAAAGCGATGATAGAGGAAACACTCGCACGATCTAACATCAACAAGATGACAGACCAACCACCAAAAGGATAACGGAGCAAACTCACATCGGCTACTACCACCAAAAGGATGATAGAGCAAAACACTCGCACAATATGACATCAACAAGATGACAGACCCACCACCAAAAGGATGATGGAGCAAACTCATACCGACTACTACCACCAAAAGGATGATAGAGCAAACACTCCCACAATCTGATATCAACAAGATGACATACCCACCACCAAAAGGATGATGGAGCAAACTGACATCGGCAGTACCACCAAAGGGATGATAGAGCAAACACTCGTACGATCTGACATCAATGTGATGAAAGACCCACCACCAAAAGGATAACAGAGCAAACTCACACCGGCTACTACCACAAAAAGGATGATAGAGCAAAACACTCGCACAATCTGACATCAATCAAATGACAAAGCCAGCACCAAAAGGATGATGGAGTGAAATCACACCGGCTACTACCACCAAAAGAATGATAGATCATACACTCGCATGAACTGACATCTACAAGATGACACATCCACCATCAAAAGAATGATGGGGCAAACTCACACCGGGTACTACCACCAAAGGGATTATAGAGAAAAGACTCACACGATCTAACATCAACATGATGAAAGAGCCACCACCAAAAGGATGACAGAGCGAACTCACACCTGCTACTACCACTAAAAGGATGATAGAGCTAACACTCCCATAATCTGACATCAACAAGATGACAGACCCACCACCAAAAGGATGACGGAGCGAAACTCAACCCGACTACTCCCACCAAAAGGATGATGGAGCAAACTCACACCGGCTTCTACCACCAAAGCGATGATAGAGGAAACACTCGCACGATCTAACATCAACAAGATGACAGACCAACCACCAAAAGGATAACGTAGCGAACTCACATCGGCTACTACCACCTAAAGGATGATAGAGCAAAACACTCGCACAATATGACATCAACAAGATGACAGACCCACCACCAAAAGGATGATGGAGCAAACTCACACCGGGTACTACCACCAAAGGGATGATAGAGCAAACACTCGCACGATCTGACATCAACATGATGATAGACCCATCACCAAAAGGATGACGGAGCAAACTCACATCGGTTACTACCACCAAAAGGATGATAGATCTAACACTCGCAAAATCTGACATCAACAAGATGACAGACCCACCACCAAATGGATGACAGAGCGAAACTCACCCTGACCACTACCACCAAAAGGATGATGGAGCAAACTTACACTGGGTTCTACCACCAAAGCGACGATAGAGCAAACACTCGCACGATCTAACATCAACAAGATGACAGACCAACCACCAAAAGGATAAAAGAGCGAACTCACATCGGCTACTACCACCAAAAGGATGATAGAGCAAAACACTCGCACAATATGACATCAACAAGATGACAGACCCACCACCAAAAGGATAATAGAGCGAACTCACATTGGCTACTACCACCAAAAGGATGATAGAGCAAAACACTCGCACAATATAACATCAACAAGATGACAGACCCACCACCAAAAGGATGATGGAGCAAACTCACACCAGGCAGTACCACCAAAGGGATGATAGAGCAAACACTCGTACGATCTGACATCAACGTGATGAAAGACCCACTACCAAAAGGATAACAGAGCGAACTCACACCGGCTACTACCACAAAAAGGATGATAGAGCAAAACACTCGCACAATCTGACATCAATCAGATGACAGACCCAACACCAAAAGGATGATGGAGAAAACTCACACCGGTTACTACCACCAAAATAATGATAGATCATACACTCGCATGAACTGACATCAACATGATGGTAGACTGTCGCTACTGCGAAAATCGGCGCCGGCAATACAGAAGAGTCGCCACCGTGCATTATTTATCCCAAAGGAGGGAAAGGAAACGCTCGAAGTAAACCTAACGCAAAGACGGGAAAAGGTATGGTCATCGCAACCAAAACCTGGATTCGGGAGTCGGTTACACAAGGGGAAGGTATTAGCACCCCTCACGTCCATCGTACTCGATGGGATCCACGCTTGCTTGTTTGTACTGATTACACTTCTATCTAAACTAAAGGATGAGGTCTGAAAAGAAAAGAAAACATGACTCGGCAAAGCATCGCACTTTATACCTACGTATTCCCGTCTGGAACGAGAAATCAGAGTCAACGTAGTTCGCCTAACTACGGGAAAGGAGGGGAAGGTTGCTCGCTAGGATATTGCATCCTATGCCTACGTACTTCCACACTGCATGGAAGATCAGAGCAAACGTAGTTCGGGCTACGCACGACACAAGCTGTTCAAATGTCTTTTATGAAAAATATCACCTTAAACAAGGGTTTTCTTATTGCAAAAAGGTTGATGTTTGTTCAAATCTTTTGACGGAAGAAATGAATTGATTTTGCTATAACCTTTATTAATGTTTTTCTGTTGTTTTGAAGAAAGAAGAGATGACACTCTACAAATCCTAGGGTTGAAAAGGGAATAAAATCTACCCTAATGTTATCATACATGGGTTAGCTCCTAATGTCTATCACATCCTCCCTTGAACAAGGAAGAATGGAAGTCCTACGGGAAAGGAAAACGAAAGGAAGAAACGGAAATACAAGTAATAACCGCATACAAGTGAACATGAATATAGCAATGGTAAATGCAATGCAAAGGAGGGAGGAAGGTTCATCTCAACCTCAAGCCCATTCATGTATGTAATAAGAAAATATCAAGTGATCATATGCAAAGAATCGAGTGAAAACTCCGAGTGAAACGCGTAATCCATTATTTGGAATCGCAACGTGCTATCATGCAAACAAGTCGATAATCGGGCAAGCTACACATACAAATAACAGCCACCTAAGGGTCTTCCAATACCTCTAACCTATCTACAATAATAAATATAAGCCACGGCGTTCATCACACAAACACAAAGCGGCCGTTGGAGCCTTAACAAAAATAAAGTCCGTTCGGAAGTCCAAATTACAAGTTCGAATACAAAACATAAGAAAAATAGCAAAAGGTGCTAAAAAATTCAAATAAAAATCTCCAATTCCCTACATCAAGCCACAAACCAGGGGTGAGAGAAACCGCAAAAATATCCAAAGATAAATGGTCAAATAAGGTGGAAACATTGCAAGATATCTCATGTATACCAAAGGAAAGATTAAAGTGGAGCATGTTAAAGAAAGCATCCAAAACCAATTAAAATGGTACAATAAAATTCCCACAAAAATACATCACAATACCTCATCATGTGTATGAGATCCCTGCAAAAGGATTAACATTTAAATTGTGTTTTGATAGGTCAAAGAAATTCAACAAAATGATAGCACCAGCATTGGCCTTTTTATGACGACCCAAATGTAAAAAATCCAAAGAAAATGTCAAAAAATGGTAAAATTATAATTCCAGTTTTATTAAATCCTAGACATCTTAAAGATTCAGCACAAAAAATGGGGATCAAAAAGACTAATTTTCCTATTTTTTATGGTATTTAGAAGTCAGCATATAAAACAGAAA